>CM065730.1:44692447-44702447 GCA_033310375.1 Conus canariensis | reverse complement strand
AAGATTTTCAGCAACATTTTTTAATTACTCGAAATTGGCATTTTTTGAACATCGCTGTTACTAACAACGAATGCTTTATTCGCTGATTTAAAAAAACACAGTGTTGAATGATATTACATGCACATTCATATGTTATTTTCATATCTTGTGACAAATGGTAAGTTCCATCCTATCAAAATCAGGTGTTTTACTTTGATTTCTGCCAAGTAGAGATCCTTTTATGTAAAATTTAGAAAGAGAGGGTGTTAGTTACCGCCAATGACATTGACAAACAAAGCACATGACAAGACACGATGCATTTCAACCTCTTGTGTCTTTTTCAGGCGAAAAAATAAATCACATTTAACATTTAAGACAGTACAAACAAAGAACGAAAATGACTCATCTGTTGTTGTCCATGTGGTGGGGAGAATAGCCGCTAGGCGGAAATGACAAGGGGGATTATGGGAGAGGAAAAGGAGGGGGGGGGGGTTTCGTGGGGGGAGGGGGGGGGTTGTGTGATACGATAGGGTTGTGTGTCTAGTTTAGTGGGGTGGTGTGATATCTTTGTGACAGTTGTGGTAATGGTGGATTGATAATAATGGTAAAGGGGGGGGGGGGGAGGCAAACTGGAAAAAAAAATTATATATAGAAGGGGTAAATAAGTACATGAACAGAAGAAACTGTTTAAAAAAAAAAAAAAAAGAAGAAGAAGGAAGTTTAGGTGAATAAAATAAATGATTTCGCTGGGTGGTGAAAGAGGTGGTGGTAGTTATGCGTGGGTAGTTTAGGTGAATAAAATAAATGATTTCGCTGGGTGGTGAAAGAGGTGGTGGTAGTTATGCGTGGGTAGTTGTGAAAGGTGTGTGGGTAATGTTAATAAGGGAGGGAAGGGGATGGAAGATAAATGGGTGATAAGGTATGATTGGGAGGGGGGGAGGGGGGGTTGAGGAAAAAAAAAAAAAGGAAGGAGGAGGGTAATGTGTGGTGTGGGGGGGGGGGGGGAGGGAAGGGGGGCAAGAGAAGGAGAGCTCATATCTCTTCATCCACTATGGGGTGGGGGGTGGGGGTGGGGGTGGGAGGTTGGGAGGTTCATATTAATAGTGTTGTTTAAAAAAGTAAACAATGCTGTGGGATGATGTTCATTGTAACAGGTGAAATAATGTGTTGGCATCAATATGCTGCTGTTTGTTGAGAGAAGATAGCAGTGATCAATGAAAAGCAGGGTATCATGTGTTGCACACAACACACACACACACACACACACACACACACAACACACACACACACACTCACACACACACACACACACACACACACACACACACACACACACACACACACACACACACACACAAAGGGGGGGGGGGGACCACATGTAAACAATGTTCTGGGTGAGTTAAGATCATGTGACCATAATGAGACTAACTGTGGAAAGTTTTCACACACATATTCATACACACATACACTCATTCACACCACACACACACACACACACACACACACACACACACACACACACACAGGGTAAAAATTATTATCATTAATCAGTCACTGATGGGTGATGATCATATGAGATCAACGGTAGTGTAGGAAGAGATTCTTCTCCGTTCCCTTACGCAGGAATGGTGGAGGGACTGGCAAGGGCTTCTGTATGGTGAAGGCCCTCCAGTGGTCAGTAAGGTTTTGCATTCATCAGTGTGTTGGCAGGCCAGGATTCTTCTTTTGGTGTTGTTGGGACTGTTCCACCGTCATTGGGAGCCGGAATAGCTCAGTTGGTAGAGCGCCGGACTCGTAATCTTGGTGATCCTGGGGTTGCGGGTTCGAATCTCCGCCGGGCCGTTTCGGTACAGGGGGATTTTTTCCTCGGAGTTAACATTGGTTCTGACTCCATTTCCCTTACAGTCCTTCGAATGAGACTATAAACCGAGGTTCCGTGCGTGAACGCACGCATAACATCTTGCACACACGTAAAATCCCATCACCAACTTTCGTAAGAGTAGGCCAGTTTGGCCGTTGGTATGGATGACACGTTACGCATAGCATGCACCCTGCCTGAGAAATGGAAAGAATGAAGGAAGTAAGAAAACTGAGTGAACGATATTGAACGATACTGACTGGACGTCACGGGAAACGACTGAATGAAGCGCCAGCTGGCAGCTCTTCAGTCGGCACTACCCAGGTAGGCAGCCCGTTGTGTAAACGAGTGTGGATTGTAAAGCGCTTAGAGCTTGGTCTCTAGCCGAGAATAGGTGCTATATAAATATTCATTATCATCATCATCATCATTGGGGCTGCATGGATAAATTGAAGACCCGCCAGGGTGGAGTATTGCAGAGATGTTATGTCATAGTCTGGAGTGCCCGATTCTCAGTATCACAATGATGGTCTTCTTCTTCGTTTACTTAGGTCGGAATCCTGGAGGTACTGACGGAGGCTGCTGTATGGTGAAGACCCTCCAGTGGTCAGTATGGTTTTGCACTCATTGGTGAGTTGGCAGGCCAGGTTTCCACTTTGGGCCTAGCTAGGAATGCTCCGCTGTCTCTGGGGCTGCACCGCATTGATGGTTTGAAAGACTCACAGGTGTGGAGTATAGCTATGCGTAACGTGTCATCCATACCAACGGCCAAACTGGCCTACTCTTACGAAAGTTGGTGATGGGATTTTACGGTGTGTGCAAGATGTTATGCGTGCGTTCACACACGGAACCTCGGTTTATAGTCTCATTCGAAGGACTGTAAGGGAAATGGAGTCAGAAATGTTAACTCCGAAAAATCCCTGTACCGAACGGCCCGGCGGAGATTAACCCCGCAACCCAGGAACCAGTTAAGTCCGGCGCTGTACCAACGAACGGCCCCGGACGGAGTTGAACAGCCCAACCAACACCAAGAAGAAGTCCGGCCTCAACACACTGATGAAGCAATTCCTATGACCCATGACGGGCTTCACCAACACCAAGCCATTCCATACCTGCCAACACACTGATAATGAAACCTTAGACACTGGAGTCCTTCACCCTACCGTATGAATCCCTTGCATCATCCACCATTCGAAGGAACAGGAACTTTTAACTGTTACTAATATATCACCCATTGTGTATGTTATGTTAATATTTTTCCTTTGTGTGTGTGTGTGTTGTGTGTTGTGTGTGTTGTGTGTGTGTGTGTGTGTGAATGAGTGTATGTGTGTATGAATATGTGTGTGAAAACTTTCCACAGTTAGTCTCATTATGATCACATGATCTTAACCCACCCAGAACATTGTTTACATGTGGTCCCCCCCCCCCTTTTTTGTGTGTGTGTGTGTGTGTGTGTGTGTGTGTGTGTGTTGTGTGTGTGTGTGTGTGTGTGTGTGTGTGTGTGTGAGTGTGAGTGTGTGTGTGTGTGTGTATGTGCAACACATGATACCCTGCTTTTCATTGATCACTGCTATCTTCTCTCAACAAACAGCAGCATATTGATGCCAACACATTATTTCACCTGTTACAATGAACATCATCCCACAGCATTGTTTACTTTTTTAAACAACACTATTAATATGAACCTCCCAACCTCCCACCCCCACCCCCACCCCCACCCCCACCCCCCACCCCATAGTGGATGAAGAGATATGAGCTCTCCTTCTCTTGCCCCCCTTCCCTTCCCCCCCCCCCCCCCCACACACACACATTACCCTCCTCCTTCCTTCCTTTTTTTTTTTCCTCAACCCCCCCTCCCCCCCCTCCCAATCATACCTTATCGCCCATTTATCTTCCATCCCCTTCCCTCCCTTATTAACATTACCCACACACCTTTCACAACTACCCACGCATAACTACCACCACCTCTTTCACCACCCAGCGAAATCATTTATTTTATTCACCTAAACTTTCTTCTTCTTCTTCTTTTTTTTTTTTTTTTAAACAGTTTCTTCTGTTCATGTACTTATTTACCCCTTCTATATATAATTTTTTTTTCCAGTTTGCCTTCCTCCTCCCCCCCCCCCCCCTTTACCATTATTATCAATCCACCATTACCACAACTGTCACAAAGATATCACACCACCCCACTAAACTAGACACACAACCCTATCGTATCACACAACCCCCCACACTCCCCCCACGAAAACCCCCCCCTCCTTTTCCTCTCCCATAATCCCCCTTGTCATTTCCGCCTAGCGGCTATTCTCCCCACCACATGGACAACAACAGATGAGTCATTTTCGTTCTTTGTTTGTACTGTCTTAAATGTTAAATGTGATTTATTTTTTCGCCTGAAAAAGACACAAGAGGTTGAAATGCATCGTGTCTTGTCATGTGCTTTGTTTGTCACTGTCATTGGCGGTAACTAACACCCTCTCTTTCTAAATTTTGCTTCGTTCGCCGCCGTCAGTCACTCCATTTTGAAACCTTTTATGTAAAAATAGAATATTAGATATGGACCTCAGACAGATCGACTGGTGGGCGTGTTGGCAGGCTGGCGGACAGACAGACGGACGGACCGACGGACATTTTGTCAAGTATAGCATAGTAAGATGATACCAGATTGTCACTGATGTTGAATCAAGCGAGCGCAGCCGCAGTGCAGCACCAAATAGGACAGTCCGTCTTGCTCACAGTAAACGATCTTTAAAACAAACAGGAGCGCATCGTATATTTTACATTGCCGCCACAATAATAACTAAACTGCTTATCATGGGAAACTCCAAATACAATAGCGAGTCACGTATGTTACGTGAAATAATGAGTAATGCATGATTTCAAAGTTTTTGATGACATTTGGAATGAGTCACACGGTATGTCGATCAATAAAAAGTGAGAATACCAGTTTCTCAACAAGATAACTGACATAAAATTCATGACCTCAGACCCAGTGTGTGTGTGTATGTGTGTGTGTGTGTGTGTGTGTGTGTGTGTGTGTGTGTGCGTGCGTGCGTGCGTGCGTGCGTGCGTGTGTGCGTGCGTGCGTGCGTGTGTGTGTGTGTGTGTATGTGTGTGTGTGTGTGTGTGTGTCTGTCGTTGTCTGTCTGTCTGTCTGTCTGTCCCTGTGAAGTGTGTACGTGGAGTGTGTCTGTATCAGTCTGTCGGGAACAGCCAAAATAACAAGAATACTATAACCAGAGATATGAGCATTCCAGCAGAGCACGTGCTACTCTCTAAATCGCTCTCTTTGTTTCCATCTTCTTCGGAATCATCGCTGAAAAGGCAATCCTAATTCCACAGAAGAAGCTACCGTTGCCGGAACTAAGCATTTCCCAACCGTCCTTTGCCCTCAGTTTTCCTGTGGCGTGGATTCATTACCCGTGAGTCAAATAGGCATTGCTTCTCATTTTTTTCCCCGACGTGCCATAAATAGTAACATCCTTTGGTCGGTGGACAGAATAATTAGAATTCTTAGCCTCCGTGGGTCAGTACGTTGGGGAAGTGATATGTGTGTGTGACTGACAGGTTGGAACTGAGAGGGCAGCCTGAGACCACCCGGTACTGGCAAGGATCTGGGAAGAGGCAAAGAGCAAGGGGGGCTGAGTTGAACTAGCGGAGCCTTCAGGGTTACAGGTCACGTAACGCTGCCTTCTAATCTTTTCTTTTAATCCTGTTTCTTTTCCTGGAACTGGAAACGATCGTTGAACTGTCAGGTCGGTTAGTGTGTTTCTGTGTCATATGCCCTATCTCTCACCACGACTTCTGTGCCTCTCATTCTGACTCCCACACTCGGCAACCTCAGGTCTCTTCTGTAACGTAGGAAGGTGTGTATCTCTCTCTCTCTCTCTCTCTCTCTCTCTCTTATATATATATATATATATATATATAGAGAGAGAGAGAGAGAGAGAGGGTATGTGTGTGTGTGTGTGTGTGTGTGTGTGTGTGTGTGTGTGTGTGTGTGTGTGTAGAATTACAAGAAAAGACGAGAAGACGGAGGTCACTGGTCTGGATGGAAATGCAACGATAGTTCACGAATCTTACTTCTTCCCGTCGCAGCACCGAGCACTACTACGACCTCTGTGGTTTGCCGAGTTTAATAAGCATGACTAGTCGCATTGCTAATGCTACGAGTCTACTTAGCGCTATTCATATCGGGTTGTCATGGGAACACTAACCGGAGCAAACACCGCCGTGCTGGTGAGCTACTTGGGTGATGTTGGTCAGTACCTGCGATCTCCAGGACTGATGATCATGACTGCTTAGTCGTGGAGGCAGGTTGAGTCAGGGTTGTCACTGGAGGCAGACCACCATCTCGTTCGACCAACAACAGTGCCAGTGATTCTGCCCACACTTGAACCTTTCACAGGAACACGCCACAAACACGGATCTGAAGGTTCCACAGTACGGCAGGAAATAGCACAGATTTGTTGTCCTTGTGTTATGTTGATCAATAAGATGTGGATGATGGCAAAACTGGTGTCAAATTCCATCTAAATCTAAAGTTTTGAACCACTTTTTTAAAGCAAAAATTCTGGAGCCGTCCAGGTATTTGGTAAGGAGATATACCAAGTGAACAAGAAATCGTTGCCAGCATTCGCAAATTACAGCACACATATTCTATCTTCATGTATATGTGAGATACACACTGTCACACTTGACCTAAAAATTCGAGCCATGGAAATGAGGTGCTTTCGCAAGAAACGAATCACCAGACAATCTGATCATATCACTGATGAAAAAAAAAATGCCGCAAACCATCAAGCAGCGCATCGGGCCGCATGAAGATCTGCTGACAGCATTTAAAGAAAAGGAGAAGACTATGTTGGTATGACCATTTCCCGTAACCAAATATATTGGCACAGTGAAAACAGTCTTCCACAGAGCTATAAACCGAGGGAGACGGAAGGAATCCAAAAAAGATGGATCGACGACATTGTAAAATGGACAGGGAAACCGTTTTGGAGAGAGTAGCAGACCTTCGCCTACGACCATCAGAACGAGGGAGACCTGGCGAACAGTTCTTCGCTGTGGCATCCTAGTGATTCGTCACGGATTTAAGGGAGAGAAGAGGAAGAAGAAGAAGAAGCAGAAGGAGAAGGAGGAAGAGGAGGAGGCGGAAAACGGAAGAGGAGGTGGGGAAGAATTTTCAAGTTGCTGAAGTTGACAAAGACCAGATTGTGTGATCTGGCAGTTCTAGGGACGACCAGTTTATCACTCAAGGTGAGGGGCTATGGTAGGCTTCCAAGCCGTGGCTTCCCTATGTCGTCACTTCACGAGCTTCATCATTGTTTGCGGTGCCTAGTTTTCCATGTTTATTTAGATTCTGGTCCCCCAGTTGTTCTATGTTAATTGTGCGTTCACATGTTTACCGCTAATGCCTGCATTTTTTCCGTTGTATTTCAGTGTTAGATTTATATTCAATGACTAGACACAGCGCCTTTTCAGGGCTGTCACCGCACAGAGGAAAATGTCCTGTCCTGGAACAAAACTTCTGTACAAAATGCACATAAAAATCACAAAATATTTACTAATCGATTGCCGTCCATAAGGTCCGATAAGACTAGGCCGTGCGGATGGAGCCGAGCATCCCACCTTAAAATTCAACCCCAGGCTACGAAACTTAGTAAACGCATGCAAAAAACATTCATGTAAAACATTTAAATAACACGAAAATACGTAAGAACCTATAGGGGCAAACATGCACCACAGAATGGACAACCAGTGTGTATTCTGGGCTGTGTTCACAGTCTGACTAATTGCCAGATTACTTTTTTTTTTTTAAACTTGTATGTTAGAACGTACAAGGGGAAAGAAAAGTATGAAGGTTTTCTACAACAAAGAGAAAGCAGTGATCCACTCGAGCTGTAAGGAGAACGGCTGACAACGATGAAGTAAGACAAACGTAAAAAGGGACCGATTCAAAGAGAGCGACAGGAGAGGGGAAATTACTACCACAGAATTTGCAGAAGGCGGGGGATACAATGTGTATTTAAAGAACCTTTGGCGTTCCCACAATATGTTCTCAAAGTAAAAAGGCAGACATCCAAAAATAGTACATACAAAAAAAAAGACAGATTAAGCCGAGTTATTATGTTGAACCCAACAGACGACGGACATCAAGGCCACAACAGAAAGCCTTGACAGTAAGATGACGGAAAGGATACAAGACCATTGACAGCAAAAAAAAAGGATCGTAGATCGTCTGAAATACCATGCATATGCCTTGCCGTTCATCTATAAAAAAAAAAAAAAAATTCCACCAAAGCACCTTGTGGCACTGATATCATCATCACAACCATTAACAACGGCATCAGCAGCGGCAAAAGTACGTAACGAGCGCCAGGTCCTTAAAACTTTAATACAATGATTCTGCCGTTTGTCTTACAAATCAGTGCATGCTTCAGTGTTTTATGAATGGAAGTATGAATTGTCAAAGAATATATAAAGATTATAATGTAAGTTAGGAAGGCTATGAGTTCAGTGTCGTTTCTAATCTACCAAAACGGTTGAATTATTAAGATCGTAACTGGAATGAAGACGGTTATGAACTCGGTTTTTTTGTCTAAAATGTACGGCCTTACCTCATCAGTCTGTTCCTGAACGATGCCTGAATCTATGTACAATATTTCATCTTTCAAGCTGCTTCCGCCAAGAAGGGTCTGTTTTCGCCTGCGTCTGTTGGTCTGTATGTCTGTCTGTCGGCGAGAGTATGCAAAAATCTACTGCATTGTTTTCAACGACAATTAGTGGAAAGATGGAACGTGGTTGATGAAAGTTAGTGGAGAGGTGGAATTTGGCTGACGAAAGTTAGCGGAGAGATGGAATTTGGCTAACGAAAGTTAGTGGACAGATGGAACGTAGCGAACAAAAGTTAGTGGAGAGGTGGAATTTGGCAAATGAAAGTTAGTGGAGAGATGGAATTTGGCTAACGAAAGTTAGTGGAGAGGTGAAATTTGGCTGACGAAAGTTAGTGGAAAGATTGAACGTAGCTAACGAAAGTTAGTGGAGAGATGGAATTTGGCTAACGAAAGTTAGTGGAAAGATGGAATTTGGCAAACGAAAGTTAGCAGAGAGATGGAATTTGGCTAACGAAAGTTAGTGGAAAGATGGAATTTTGCAAACAAAAGTTAGTGGAAAGATGGAATTCGGCTAACGAAAGTTTGTGGAAAGATGGAACGTAGCTAACGAAAGCTTTTTTTCTTAATTGTTTTGCTCCTTTATTCCATCAGCGTGTGCCAAAACTCTGAGCGTGTGTCACACACACACACACACACACACACACACACACACACACACACACACACACACACACACTGAAAAGAAAAAGGGGTAAAAGAATTGAGCTGAAAAAGGAAAAGATTGCATAGTCTATTCAGTGAGAAGTTTCCAAATACATGTGTAGTGAGACAGCATAAACAGTCTTGATGAATGTAAACATATAGATATTGGTAGCAATAAGTAGTGTGTTATGCTGAAGTTTTCCTTCAATCTGTAATAATACAAGGTATATGCGATTCCCATATTTTCTCAAATCGTGTCAGGCAATTAATTTTGGCTATATATTCATCAATTTTAAATTTTCCTAATAGTCGTTTCCTGACTGCACATTGGAAGACATTTGTTTTGTTTACATTGAAAAATAAACCATTTGGCAAACAGAACTATTCTTTCAAATGCTTCGTCATTTTTAATCTGTTTATAAGTACCTAAAATTACAAAGTTTTCGGTCAAATCTAATATCATTTTGCATTTTTCATTAATTTCTTTGATGAGTTTAGTCCAGAATGATTTTATAATATTACATCCCCAAAATAAGTGTCTTATAGATTCCTTTTCTGTATGGCAAAACGTGCAAGAGTCATCACCAGTAGCTAACGAAAGTTGGTGGAGAGGTGGAATTTAGCTGACAAAGGTTAGTGGAGAGATGGAACTTAGCTAACGAAAGTTAGTGGAGAGACGGAATTTGGCTGACGAAAGTTAGTGGAGAGATGGTACGTGGCTACGGATGTTAGTGAAGAGATGGAATTTGGCTGACGAAAGGTATTAGAAAGATGGAATGTGGCTAACAAGATTGAATGGAAAGATGGAATGTGGCTGACAAAATTTAGTGGAAAGATGGAA
>CM065730.1:44669947-44672447 GCA_033310375.1 Conus canariensis | reverse complement strand
TGTGCAATGTGTTTTTGATGTTGATATGTTGGGGGGCCGGAATAGCTCAGCTGGTAGAACACCGACTCGTAGTCCTGGTGATCCTGGGGTTGCGGGTTCGATGGGTCGTTTGGGTACAGGGGGAATTTTCTCTCGGAGTTAACATTGATTCTGACCCCATTTCCTGAAAAGGTCTTCGAATGAGACTATTTACGCCGCGGCTCCGTGTGTGAACGCAAGCATGCTATCTTGCACACACATGTAAAATGCCATCATCAGCTTTAGGATGAGAAGGCCCGTTTGGCCGTTGGTTTGGATGACACGTTACATGCACCGTGCGTGAGAAATCAAAAGAATGAAGGAAAAAGAAAACTAAGTGGCTGATATTGACCGAATGACGCGGAAAACAACTGAAGGCTCTACCCAGGTAGGCCGCCTGCTGTGTAAAGAAGAATGTGGGTTGTGAAGCGCTCAGAGCTTTCTTTTTTCTTTTTTTTTAAACCGGGGAGTGGCACTGTATAAGTACTCTTAATAATGAACTATAATGATATTGCTTAGCACACTTTGAGAATTTTAAAGAAAGGCGATGATTTTCTAACAAAGGAGGGGGGGGGGGGTAGGAAGGGAGGGTCGGCCTGGATTTAGCCCCCACCCCCACCCCCACCCCACACACACACCCCACACACACACCCGGAGAGAGAGTTTGGCCATGTACCCAATCCTCACCCGCCGGGGTGATTTTGGCCGAGGGGTGATTACGGAACGTTACGCCGGCCCTACTACCGTGTCAGCGGAAGAGTGTCTTCCAAAGCCAGTGGCTGCTTCACTGCCCAAAGAACAATGCTTCAAAGGGCGGAAATGAAAAAGGTTTCGTCACAAGCAAGCACACGTGAAAACTCCACAACTGCCCATTGTGTGTAGGGAGAGCTTAATTTTTTCATTGCCATTGAGTTCAACCGAAACAGTCGCAAGACGGAAGGTAAAGGGAGTTTGTTGTAACGGTGGGTGATCAGCTCTTTGCTACATTCTCTTTCCGGCTGTCTCTCTGTCTCTGTCCCTCCCTCTCCTTCTCTCTCTCTCTCTGTCTCTCACTCTCTTTAAACATACACACACACACACCTCTCTCTCTCTCTCTCTCTCTCTCCTCTCTCTCTCTGTCTATCGCTGTTTCTCTGTGTCCCCCCCCCCCTCTCTCTCTCACTTTTATCTCTCTTTATCTCTGTCTCTCTGTCTCTGTCTCTCTCTCTCTCTCTCTCTCTCTCTCTCGCTCTCTCTCACTCTCTCTCCTCTCTCTCTCACTCCCCTCTCTCTCTCTCTCTCTCTCTCTCTCACTCTCTCCTCTCTCCTCTCTCTCTCTCTCTCTCCGTTGGTTGTGTGATACCTCAGTGTTTGTCAGTCTGTCTGCACTATATTCGTAAATGGGCAGAACAGAAGGGATTGACTGCGCCTGTCGCAGGTTGTGTGGGGTTTTTTTACATCACAAACGCGCGCGCTCACACGCACACACACACCACACACACACACACACACACACACACACACACACACACACACCGCTCGCGCGCGCGCGCACGCGCACACACACAACGCACCCCCCCCCCCCCCCACACACACACACACACACCACAACCACACACACGCACACACGCGCACAACACACACACACACACACACACGCACACACACACACACACACACACACACACACACACACACGCACACACACACACACACACACTCACACTCACACACACACACACACACACACACACACACTCGCTTACACATGCTCTCTCTCTCTCTCTCTCACTCTCTCTCTCTCTCTCTCTCTCTCTCTCTCTCTCTTCTCTCTCTCTCTCTCTTCTCTCTCTTCGTTGCCTGGTAGCTATGTGTTTTGTCTCTTTGTTTGTCTGCATCCTACTTGTACTCGGGCAGGAAAGTAGGGGTCGCATGCATCTGTGAGATTTTGATACATAGTAAGCGCGCGCACGCACTCTCACTCTCTCACACACACACAAGCACACAAACTCCCTCCCTCCCTCCCCCCCTGCCTCCTCTCTCTCTCTCTCCTCTCCCTCCCTCTCTCTCTCTCTCTCCACACACACACACACATTGCATGAACACGCACACGTGCGCATGTACACACGCGCTCGCATACACGCACACATTGAGAGAGAGAGAGAGAGAGAGAGAGAGAAGAGAGAGAGAGAGAGAGAGAGAAGCCAGTATAGTTGGTGGATACTTCCAATGTGAAGGGAGGGAAGCGGACGGAGGGAGTATAGAGGACAGCTGGCGCGATGGTAGTGAGAGGTGAAGAGGAGAGGAGGGAGGGAGTGGGGAGGAAGGGCGTGGTATGTAAAGAAAAACTGTTGAGTTGTGCGTATTATGGAAAATTGTTTTTTTTTTTTCCTTTGTTGACCGTTTCCATTCCTACACATTTTTTTTTTTTTTTTTTTTGGGGGGGGGGGGGGTTTTTTTTTTTTTTTTTTTTTTTTTTTTTGGTTTTTGTTTTTTGGTCGAC
>CM065730.1:44639947-44652447 GCA_033310375.1 Conus canariensis | reverse complement strand
GTCTCTTTTTTTTTTTTTTTTTTTTAATCTACTCTTACTAACTTGATCTCGTGTTCATGTTATCTGAGCTTTCATACGAAGTTAATGTTTATTATTTTTGCTTACCACTGTGTAGTTGATGGCCGCTTGCTAACCATCATTTGAGTAATGGGAAGGTCTTTTTACTTTAAACCAGAAGAAAGAACCACATGACTGCCGAAAATTGTTAACGGAAAGATGTCAATTCATCCAGAATGCAGACTTGCTTGGCCTATTTTAGTCACAAAAAACCGGCATAAGAAGAATCTTAAGAGACGAACAGCAGAATGTAATTAGCAAAGAAAGAAAAAAGAAAAAAAAAAAAAATGAAAGAAAGAAAAAATAACGTGCTATGAAGTTAAATTAGCATGTACAAAAAATTCAGAAGAAAGGGAAAATGTAAAACAAATCAAATAATCAGAGAGGTAAAAGAAATGATACAGTCTAGTTTGTTTGTTTGTTCGTTTGTTTTTTTAATACGTTAAGTGTGTGTGGTGATATGTGATGGATGAGAGGAAGGAACATTCTTCCTCCTCCTCCTCCTCCTCCTCCTCCCTCCTCCTCCTCCTTCTTCTTCTTCTTACTGATGTTCGCTTCTTCCTTTCAACTCTGTCGTTATTTTTTTCCCAACTGCTTCCTGTAGCTACCCCCATTGACCTCTTCACCTTTTCTTTGTGTTTCGCTGTCTTGTCCAGGCCTTCTCCCCACCACTTCCTCCTCTCTGTTCTCCTCCTTCAAAAAAAGGTCTAAACGTTCTTAAACCGATCCTGAATGACTTTCCTTCTGATTCTTTTTTCTGTTTCCGAAGGACTGCATCTGACTGAGTATCCCTTTCACCCTTCCTTTGTGGACCGTTCGGGCGTCTTGTAGCCATTTCACCGCCAAACACTTTCGCCAGATCAGTCGCGCAGGAACACAGGTGACTTGTCCCGCTTATAAAGCTGCTCCCTCCCCACCAGATTCCTGTCTTAACAGAGCGTTAATCTCTTTCGTCTTTTTTTCTCTGTTCTAAACTAAAAACACAACAAGGAGAAAATTATCTTCATTCCTCTGAGTTCTTGGAGACGCAGCGAAAGATTTGGGTGCAGGGGGGACCACTCACAGGGGAAATCTTTTTAATGACCTCATGTGTTATGCATGTCGTCATCATACCTGAGGGATTTCCAACACACAAAAAGCTGTCATAGTTTGGAGAATGGGGAAAAGGCGAAGGTAGGGTTGGATGGGTCGGGGCATTGTGGGGTCCCTCTTTTCGACTCAGATGCCAAGCCACTCTGTTGACACCCGTTCCTTTCTCCGTTCACTTCTTCCTCTTCCTGCTGCTACTGCTCCTGTTCCATCCCTTTTTTCAAGGTCTTTGTCCACCTGCCAAAGAGATTTTTTTTTTTAAGTCTGCAGTCCTGGATTCTTTTGTCGACCCCTGCCGTTCCTTGCTTGTTAAAGCAGAACGCTGTCGTTGGCGAATGTGCTCATGGATTGATGAGGGATGCAGAGCAGAAGAGAGAGCAGGGGATATTAGAACATCACCGGAAGTGGGGTCTCGCCAGCTTGGTAAACACTGTCATGTCTGCAGCTAGGACAGCAACAAAGGAAAAATGAACTTGCTGGCAAACAAACGAAAGGAGCTGTGGACAACATGCGCGCCGTGAATTTAGATTTCGGAAATGTAAACAGAAGGAAGACTGCACGCAGGACAGATAACCAGTTTTCGGTTGATACACTGTAAATGAAAACAAAACTATCCACAACAAAAAAAGTAGAAGAAAAAAAGAAAGAAAAACGGAGACTAATTCATCTAATGAATGATGAAAATCATTCCGATGAAATTCACATGACCATGTCATATTTCACGGAGTGGTAAGATCTTATTAATCTCAAACTGTATGGCAGATAGCTCTCTTTCTCTCAATCTCTCCCTCTCCTCTCTCTCTCTCTCTCTCTCTCTCTCTCTCTCTCTCTCTCTCTCTCTCTCTCTCTGACCATGTCATAATTCACGGAGTACTAAGATCTTATTAATCTCAAACTCTATGACAGATACCTCTCTCTCTCTCTCTCTCTCTCTCTCTCTCTCTCTCTCTCTCTCTCTCTCTCTCTCTCTCTCTCTCTCTCTCTCAAGTCGTTTAGGATTTTATTCTTAACACATCCTTATTGTAGTCGTTTGAAGTTCACTTCCTTAATTGTTATATCCTCATTTATTTTTGATTGTCACTAAAGATGGCATTGTACCTATGTAGCACAGGTCTCTTTGTTTTGTTGTTGTTCTTATTTGTTATTGTTTGTTTTATTTGAAAGAAGTGTCCATGTTTGTTTAATAATTCATATCATTATTGAGTGAGACACGTCAAATTTTTCTGTTCTCTTCCATATAAAACAGATTTATGTACTTTCGTTTTTGATGAACGGATGGTAGCAACAAATATGAAAAATGACTAACCTTACCAATATTTCTACCGTTGTGAAATAAAGAATCGTTCTCTCTCTCTCTCTCTCTCTCTCTCTCTCTCTCTCTCTCTCTCTCTCTCTCTCTCTCTCTCTCTCTCTCTCAAGTCGTTTAAGATTTTATTCTTAACACATCCTTATTGTAGTCGTTTGAAGTTCACTTCCTTAATTGTTATATCCTCATTTATTTTTGATTGTCACTAAAGATGGCATTGTACCTATGTAGCACAGGTCTCTTTGTTTTGTTGTTGTTCTTATTTGTTATTGTTTGTTTTATTTGAAAGAAGTGTCCATGTTTGTTTAATAATTCATATCATTATTGAGTGAGACACGTCAAATTTTTCTGTTCTCTTCCATATAAAACAGATTTATGTACTTTCGTTTTTGATGAACGGATGGTAGCAACAAATATGAAAAATGACTAACCTTACCAATATTTCTACCGTTGTGAAATAAAGAATCGTTCTCTCTCTCTCTCTCTCTCTCTCTCTCTCTCTCTCTCTCTCTCTCTCTCTCTCTCTCTCTCTCTCTTCTCCAGCAATTACGCGTTAATACACACACACACACACACACACACACACACACACACACACACACACACACACACAGAGAGAGAGAGAGAGAGAGACAGAGACACAGACAGATAGACAGAGAAACAGACAGAGAGGTAAGTAGGGAGGTAGTTGCATAGACAGGTAGACAGATAATTTGCAGAAAGAATTAGACAAACAGACAGATAGATAGACAGACAAACAGATAATTCTTCAAACGTTTTAAACTGTCATTTTCTGTAAATGTATTTCGTCCTTTCAATTTTTACTTTTTATATTATATTTCTTAACTTTCGAACATTCCTCTGGACATGCTTCTGTGAAAACCATGGCATGATTGGAATGTGATTTCCCTTGAATGTTACGAGGAGAAAACAGAAGAGCATGGACAGAACACTTCACACACCTCGGTTGTCAGCGGGGGAATCCCTGCCAATAGCAAGGAGCTGACAGGAATCGGCGAGGCACGTGGCCTGACGTAGATAATGATATTCATGCGCAGCACAGACGTAGTTCGCAAATAAAGACGAACTTCACGCTGTGTTTTCTCTAAATCAGCTTTCTTTTCCATTACAATCCATTTCAATTTCAATACAGGCAAGAAAAATATTTTCTTTAAAGGGCAAAAAGTCAAAAAGGAAATCTGTTCAGTGTTCATCCATTATCTGTCCTCCAGACAAGAAGAAAAGTAAAACGTCCTCTGATTGGTAGAAAGAGCCGTCGGTATTTTTGCTGTCGGCCGCTCCGACAAGAAACAGGCGTTGGGTTGGGGCAAGTGCACGGCGTGCATATACAGCGCAGGATCAAAGCATGAAAGCAGGATTTGCATACATACGGAATGAACTGTTGAGCGTCAACGCCAGCCCTCTGCGCGGTTTCTTCACATTACCAATGCATGAATCGGGGATGCGTTTTGGTTGGAGTGCAGAATCATGTCCCGTCACCGGTAGGGGGCGGTAGACTTTGAAAAAAATAAAATTACCATTTGCATATAATCATTGACCGAAAAACAAAACACACACACACACACACACACACACACACACACACACACACACACACACACACACACACAGGGAGAAGTTTTGTGACAACAAAGAGAGTGGGCTGGAGCAGAGAGTGCAGGAGAAGACAGACAGACAGGCAGAGACAGGACTCGCGGCCTCAGCCAGGTTTCACAGACTCAGACAGACGTGTTCGATCCAATCAATCTGTTATCTGCGCGCTGACGACCCAACTTGGAGCAGCTCAGGGTATTGCGGTTCGCAAATGGTTTGTTGGTCTGTCTGTCTGTCTGTCTGTCTGTCAACAATAAAAGTGGGAACAGATGAATGCCCCTTCATACAATGTCACAGAGTTGTGTGTTTAATCAGAGTGTACAAGTGGGTGACGACTTTGCGAAGACTCCAGATGTAAAGTGCACCCACCCACCCCTCCCACCCACCGTCGAGATCCAGAAGGGGTAGGGGTTCTTTTCCAGAATAAGATAGATCCCCGCCTTTCAGAAAGTCTGTACTGGTTGTTTTCTTCTTTGTTTTTTTTTTTTTTTGTTTTTTGTTTTTTCAGTCTCTGTGCCTGTTGCATATTATTCCATGAATGTATCGTGACTGTGTCGACTGTCCTAACGCTTTTGTGGCGCATTTACCTTGTCTCTTTTCTAAAGTCCTGTTGCTTGGAGTCACTCTTAT
Organism: Conus canariensis; assembly: GCA_033310375.1. Lineage (NCBI taxonomy): Eukaryota > Metazoa > Mollusca > Gastropoda > Neogastropoda > Conidae > Conus > Conus canariensis. The sequence continues at coordinate 44,647,751 of CM065730.1, read as the reverse complement.
CACAATGTATAATAAGCTAGTTTTTTTTTTCATATTGTAATCAGGCAGCCTCGTTCTCATTCAACGCCTTCCTAGAGCTGAACTCTGAAGCGATCAAAGCTAAGTGAATTTTCGTTGTCCTGTGTGTTTGTATCTTGCCTGAAGAAGACCTAAGAGGTCGAAACGCATAGTGTTTTGTCTTGTGACTCGTTTGTCCACGTTTCTCTGGGCGGTTCGCTAACATTTATTTAAGATTTGGTTAGAATATAATTGGAAAAGATCTCTGTCTCTCTCTCTCGCTTCTCTCTCTCTCTCTCTCTCTCTCTCTCTCTCTCTGTTGTGTGTGTGTGTGTGTGTGTGTGTGTGTGTGTGTGTGTGTGTGTGTGTGTGTGTGTCTGTTGGGCCACGTGATTCGCCGCATTGTGTAAACTTCATCGCCATTTGTTGAAAGAGACATCGGAATGGCTGGCGCTCAGCACACGTCTAGATTTAACCCCCCCCCCCCCCCCCCCCCCCCCCCCCCCCCCCTTAGCGATGTCAGTTTTCACAGTACGGTAAAAACTGTTGTTTATATTGTGTATGTCTGTTACTGATGTTGTTGTTGTTATTGTTCTTGTCCATAACAGGAGCGGTTTCTTTTCTTTTCATGTGTTAGGAGCTGTCCTGAAGAGGACCCGGTGAGGAGGAGGGGTGGGCGATGATGAACCGGCACAGCGCAACGCTGATGAAGCGCTCAAGAACAAAGCGTTTAGATGTACGTGGTCCCTTCCATGCAAGCAGGAGATGGCCTTGCAGCGCGCAGTGTCTGCGTCCCCGATCACGCGGGATCTGTAATTTCTGTATGGGATTTGCGATTGCTGGGCTTCAACTGAACAGGACTGAATCGTCGACGGCGTTTTCTTTTGTTTGTTTGCTTGTTTGTTTGTTTGTTTGTTTCCATGTTCAGAAAAAAAAAAAGGATTGATGGTCCGATCGATGCTGAGAATCTGCTCCAGTCAAGAATCGTTTCATTTGCTCTGACTAAGCACCTTCAAGGAGAAGAGAGAGAGAAGGGCAGGGAGGGATGGCAGAGAGCAGAGACAGACAAACACTCACACACACACACACACACACACACACACACACACACACACGCACACACGGACGCACGCACGCACGCACACACACAAACACACACACACACACACACACACACACACACACACACACACACCACACAGTCGGACAAGCAGACAGACCAGACAGACAGACAGACAAACAAAAGAGACGTAAACATTCTACAGCGGTTTTTTTTTTTAATCTTTTTCTTCTCCCTCTTTCCTTTTTGTCTTCTTCCTCCACATTGTTTTTCTTTTCCCTTCAGTCCTTTTTTTTCCCTTCTTATTCCTGGTTGTTTTCACCACCACCTCCACCCCCTCTTCCTCCTGTCTCTCTTGTTCTTTCTTGTGTTCTTCATTTTTTTTTCAGCTTGTCTGCATTCCCATTTCATCTTTCTCTTTCCTGTCCAGTTTGTTTCTTTTTCGGTCTCTTTATCGTCTCTTTTTTTCCCCTTTATTTTCCTCTTTCTTTTCTTTTTTTTTTTCTTACGTCTCCTTTTTTTCTTTTTCTTTTCTTCTTTTCTTTTCTTTTCCTTCTTTGTCACAACGTCCTCCATTTGTTCTTACTGTTCTTCACACGACCAGACCACAGATCACTTGAACATCCCAGAGTGCATCGAGAAGCCGATAGATCTTTTCCAGTCTCTCTCCCTCCTGTCTGTCTCTTTGTCTATCTGTCTGTCTGTCTGTCTGTCTGTCTGTCTGTCTGTCTCTCTCTCTCTCGCTCTCTCTCTCTCTCTCTCTCTCTCTCTCTCTCTCCCGCTCTTCTGTCTCTCCCTGCCCTCTCTCTCTCTCTCTCTCTGTTTCTCTCTTCCCTGTCTCTCTCTTTCTCCTCCCTCTCTGTTTCTCTCTCTCTCTTCCCTCTCTCTCTCTCTCTCCCCACTCTCTCCCTCTCTCTCTTCTCTCTCTCTCTTTCCTCCCCACCCCCTCCTCTCTCTCTCTCTCTCTCCTCTCTCTCTCTCTCCTCTCTCTCTCTCTCTCTCTCCTGACTCATATTCCGTGCCACTTTAGTGGTATCGTAGCCCACGCCGTTCATTCAGCCCCCCCCCCCCCCCCCCCTGTCCACAACCTCAGTGTGGAACGTCCCGCCACAGTCCCGGTGTCTGCCATCCACAGGGAGCAGTCAGTGTCCAGTCGTCATAAGGCAACCCACCAGAGGAGACACTGCACTGCTGCCGAATCAGTGGTGTTCACTGGGGCCTGTTGTGGTCCAGTATATGCAGGACATCACCTGTTACGCCTTTTACTGATTACCATCATTCCTTAGTCGCGGAGCAAGCGTGAGTGATATTTTCTTCCGAAGGGCGCCCTCTCTCTCTCTATCTCTCTTTCTCTCTCTTTTCATCTCTCTCTCTCTCTCTCTCTCTCTCTCTCTCTCTCTCTCTCTCTCTCTCTGTATGTGTGTGTGTGCTCGGCGCGCGCGCGTGTGTGTGTGTGTGTGTGTGTGCATGTGTGTGTGCGCGTGTGTGTGCGCGTGTGTGTCTGTCTGCCCCGCTCTCTCTCTCCCTCTCTCTCTCTCTCTCTCTCTCTCTCTCACTCTCTATCACTCTCTTTCTCTCTCTTCTCTCTCTCTCTCTCTCTCTCTCTCTCTCTCTCTCTCTCTCTCTCTGCCTGTCCACCTGCTCTTCCTTCCTTATCCGTCCCTCTGTCTCTCTCCCTCCCTCGCTTCCTTCTCCCTCTCTGCCCCGACTTCCTCCCCTCTCTCTCTCTCTTCCTCTGCCTCCCCCCCCCCCCTCCTCTCTCTCTCTCTCTCTCTCTCTCTCTCTCTCTCCTCTCTCTCTCTCTCTCTCACTTCTACCGAGTCTACAAAACACGAATTCGCCAAAACATTTTAAAAAGCATTTACATTTTATGATCAGTCAATCAATTTACCTATCAACCAATCAATCTCTCTCTGTCTCTTTCTCTCTCTCTCTCTCTCTCTCTCTCTCTCTCTCTCTCTCTCTCTCTCTCATTCTTCTTCTTCTTTTTCTTCCTCTTCTCCTCCTCCTCATCCTCCTCCTCTTCTTCTCCGTTGACTCCGTAGGCACACTGAAAAACAGTTCACTTGGCTCTTCCACTTTGTCGACGGTATGGCAAAGGTTGGGTCATCTGCAAAGCGAAAGTTCGTGATGGTTCTTCCTTTCATGCTGTTTTGATTCGATCTTCGAGTGCGTCAATCTTGATGCGTTTTGGGAGTATTTAAAAAAGAATGGGGGGCAACAGCAACCCTGACCAACTCCAACGAAGTATGGATTCCCTTTCCAGTAGCACCGTATGTGAGTATTGCGCAAGTCGCTTTGGAACTTGGTCGTTGGATGGTATTGATTATGTTTGCTTTATATCAATTGTTCTACTGTGAACCATAGCATTCCAATAGCACCCTATGTGAGTATTGCGCGAGTCGCTTTGGAACTTAGTTGTTGGATAGTATTGATTATGTTTGCTTGACATCAATTGTTCTACTGTGAACCATAGCGCCTCATACTGTGCACTGTTCAGCGCCTGCTTGAAGTCTATAAAGACGTGATAGAACTCTCCCTAATGTTGGAGATGCTTTTCGCAAAGGGTACACAAGTTAAAGATCTGTTCAATGGGACTTCTGCACCTGTGGAATCCAGTTTGTTTTTCATTAGTTATAGTATCTTCTTGTGACTATAACCTAGTCAGTATGATTTTGAGGGCAGGCATCAATTAGCGCGCAAATACAAATAGCGCGTACGTTTTTCTTATACAAATAGCGCGCACGTCCTGTATACAAATAACGTGCTTGTCTCGTATACAAATAGCGCGTACAGAGAGAGAGAGAGAGAGAGAGAGAGAGAGAAGAGAGAGAGAGAGCACCCCTTCCGTCTGCCAATGCCCCCTGCTCACCACGGGGAGGTGGAAGTAGGATTTCGAGCAGGATCTTTTTTTTTTTAATTGTAAAAAACAGGCTTAAAAATATATAAAATGCAGGAGAAGACGTCATAATCACAGGTGCACAGGGAAGTAAGACTTTCTGTACAAGTTCTTTAGAGTAGTCTTGGAAGCACCTTGTAGGCCATTCGCTTGATGTACTCCTTTGTGGTGAGCTCCTGTCGCTGGAAGCGTTCTCGAGTTCCATGCATCTCTTGCAGTCTGAGGCGTCGTTGCCTTGGCACTGGCACAGTCACGCCCGTTATGGCCGCATTCAGTTTAATGTAGATTTGCACTTGAAAGCGCTTCAAATGTTCCATGAAATGATAGATGGGTGGATGTGGGTGATAGAAAGTGTCCCCCAGATGCCTATGGAAGGCCTCACAGGCATTTGTTGTCCGGTGTGACTCCAAATCGGGGTCTGCCCACATATCCGGCGGGAACTTGGCCTCTGGTGCCACGTAGGTCTGCAGCACGTAATCGGCGAACTGTTCCACTTTCCTTCCTTCTGGTGCATCTGCTAGTATGTCGAATGCGAAGGCGTCTGAGACATCTGCAGGGGGGAGGAAGCTGAGTCCGAAAAATGACTTGAGCCAAGCGCTTGTCTCCGTTTCGTGCGTCTTGTACTCATCAGAGAGTCCTAGTGCTTGGATCTTACGCAGCCACGCCTGCCCAAGATGAAACTTGCAGCATTTGACGATCGCGTTTGGCCATGATTCTTTCACAGCCTGATGCATCGCATCTTCAAAATCCAGATGAATGCTGGCGACGTTCAGATCCAGACCATACGTTGTACAGACTCGTTTCAGATGCCTGAACATGGTGAGGTACGTGTCTTTTGACTTATTTGGAAGCAAACTGAAAAACACAGGGGATGTGCTGACCGTTCTTAAAGCCATGGAAGGTGTAGAGCTGCAGAAAGAAGTTTGGACAGTAATTGAAAGTGCCATCGCCAAAAAGAGGCACGTCTTCATTACACAAGAATTCCAGGTTTGTTCGTGTGGTGAAGACGATGATGCCAGAGTCTTCGTCATTCACTTGGATCATGGCTTCGCCCCTCGAAGACTCTAGAACATAGTCACGCAAACATTGGTGTGTCTCTTCCCTGTTCTTGGGTAGCTTTGGCGTCCTCTTTCTCCGCTCCCGGTAGACAGCCCGACGGATGCCAATCATGTCATTGGGAAGCATGTCCCATTGTTGACTTCGTCACACGGTCCAGTCTGAAACGAAAACCTTCGTACAGAAGGCAAGGCCGTCCCTGGTTTGTAAGCGAAGCGTCCATTGTGCTCTGTTCGAAACAGCAACTGAATCCAGATTTTTTTTCTTCGGAAAGCTGGTTGTCGAGTCAAGAATCTGATAAGTGTTCACGGCAGGAAACTCTCTCTCTCTCTCTCTCTCTCTCTCTCTCTGCGCGCGCTATTTGTATACGAGACATGCGCGCTGTTTGTATACAGGAAACATGCGCGCTAGTTGTACTACGCGCGTTAGTTGACAACTCCCATTTTGAGCTGGCATAGCCTGTCAAAGTGATTTAGCAATAGTTCTAACAATATTCGAGGTTTCTTTTCTTGCGACGGGTGACGATTAATGATTGAGTCTATAGCGTAGGCTACTTGCAGATGGCAGTAAAGACATCAGTTTCTGTTTCTCTACTATGTTTTAAGAATTTTGCTGGGCTGTAGATGATGCGTGCAGCTTTCCACACTCAACCATGTCACTGCTGCGACGCCTTTCTCGCAGAGCACCGGAAAATCATCCTTGTTTGGAGAATCCTGAGCCATGCTGTTAACACTCTCGGATCTCCTTTGCTCTGGTATTGAATGTACAGCAATATTCAATCCACTAGAGCAATATTCAATCCACTCTTCCTAAGACAGTCATCATCTTTATCCGGAATGGTATTGATGTTACTTTGCTTCCTTTTGATCAAGTCTTCCTGCAATCTGAAACGCTTTCTTTGTTTGGTTGATGTCCAGGTTCTTTTCATTGTCCTGGTGTTTCTGTTTGATCCAGCTTTCCTAGGACAGTGCACAGAAGAAAAGCGTCCAGAGAAAGCTGAACTCAAAATAGTGCGGCGAATGTGCTAGGTAATTTAAGTTGAGTACTGATAATATGAATGTGCCGTAATTTTCCTGAAATTCGGTTTTGTGTCAGGCAAACGATCTGTTTCTTTTTTTTTTCTGTTGACACACTGCTATTACAAAAATGACCCACAAAAATTCCAGTCAAAACGTCATTACACCCTCAGAGTTTGGGAACACTTACTTATTTCTCGACTGATCATCTTGTTTCAAAGCGATGTATCTGATTATCTTGTTTTAAAGCGATGTATCTGATCATCTTGTTTCAAAGCGATGTATCTGATTATCTTGTTTCAAAGCGATGTATCTGATTATCTTGTTTTAAAGTGATGTATCTGATTATCTTGTTTCAAAGCGATGTATCTGATTATCTTGTTTTAAAGCGATGTATCTGATTATCTTGTTTTAAAGCGATGTATCTGATTATCTTGTTTTAAAGTGATGTATCTGATTATCTTGTTTTAAAGCGATGTATCTGATTATCTTGTTTTAAAGTGATGTATCTCCCCCTCTGTCTTCTGGCGCGGTGCTAAGGTCCTTGTAGTGTCCAACATCTTCAAAATATTGCTCGTCATTCATGGCATGATTTTCATCGACTTACATTCACGGCCTCTGTTTCAATCATCACTTGGTGGAAACTGTATGCGAGGGCTTCAAGGCCTTCAAACGGTTGAAGTGGAGCGACCTTTTCTCCTGAGACCGTTTGCAGTCTTTCAGCGGATGTCGGGATCTGTAAGTTTGTCAAGATGGATTTGGCGATGGCTGATTTGTCCACACTCTTTTTGTTCTCCAACCATGCCTTATAGAGTTCATTATAACAAGGTCACAGTCACTACCAAGGTCATCCCTTGGGAATGGCGTTGTTTGAGCCTTATCCATGCCACTGTAACCTGCTTCGGTTCTTCATAAAGATATAGTCTCGCTGTCCTACATACCTAGAATATAGTCTGGCTGTCCTACATACCTAGAATATAGTCTGGCTGTCCTACATTTCTAGAATGTAGTCTGGCTGTCCTACATATCTAGAATATAGTCTGGCTGTCCTACATATCTAGAATATAGTCTGGCTGTCCTACATTTCTAGAATGTAGTCTGGCTGTCCTACATATCTAGAATATAGTCTGGCTGTCCTACATATCTAGAATATAGTCTGGCTGTCATACATATCTAGAATTATAGTCTGGCTGTCCTACATATCTAGAATATAGTCTGGCTGTCATGCATATCTAGAATATAGTCTGACTGTCCTACATATCTAGAATATAGACTGGCTGTCATACATATCTAGAATATAGTCTGGCTGTCCTACATATCTAGAATATAGTCTGGCTGTCCTACATATCTAGAATATAGTCCGGCTGTCATACATATCTAGAATATAGTCTGGCTGTCCTACATATCTAGAATATAGTCCGGCTGTCGTACATATCTAGAATATAGTCTGGCTGTCATACATATCTAGAATATAGTCTGACTGTCCTACATATCTAGAATATAGTCTGGCTGTCGTACATACCATTCAGGGAGCGCCACGTCCATCGTCAAGAGACTTCATGCTCAACGTGAACCAAGTGAACACATGGAATGTCTAGCAAGCATAGTCCATCATTGGTGGTCTCGTTGCAGTATTTTCACCACACACACACACACACACACACACACACACACACACACACACACACACACACACACACACATACGCTCGAGCGCGCACGCGCGCGCACTCACGCAATCACGCGCGCATTCTAACCCTTAGATTGTCGTAACAAG
>CM065730.1:44614947-44627447 GCA_033310375.1 Conus canariensis | reverse complement strand
GGGAATCCCTACCAAAGGCAAGAAACTGACAGGAATCGGCGAGGCACGTGGCAAAGAGAGTATATGATGATGATATTCAGGCATAATAGTGACAGAGACTGCAAATAAAGACGAACTTCACACTGTCTTGTTTCTAACAAATCTCTTTTCGTTTATAACCCACTTCGGCTTCAGTACAGACAAGAAAAATGTTTTCTTTAAAGGGCAAAAAGTCAAAACGGAAATCTGTGCTGCGTTCCTCCACGCAGCAAGAAAGGTAAAACGTCCCTCTGATTGGTAGAGGGAGCCGTCGGCCTTTTTGCTCTCGGCCGCTCCGACAAGAAACAGGCGTTGGGTTGGGGCAAGTGCACGGCGTGCATATACAGCGCAGGATCAAAGCATGAAAGCAGGATTTGCATACATACAGAATGAACTGTTTAGCGTCAACGCCAGCCCTCTGCGCGGTTTCTTCAAATTACCAATGCATGAATCGGGAATGCGTTTTGGTTGGAGTGCAGAATCATGTCCCGTCACCGGTAGGGGGCGGTAGACTTTGAAAAAAATAAAATTACCATTTGCGTATAATCATTGACTGAAAAACAAAACCACACACAACACACACACACACAGGGAGAAGTTTTGTGACAACAAAGAGAGTGGGCTGGAGCAGAGTGCAGGAGAAGACAGGCAGACAGGCAGAGACAGAAGGACTTTGGGCATCAGCCAGGTTTCACAGACTCAGACAGACGTGTTCGATCCAATCAGTCTGCTACCTGCGCGCTGACGACGCACCTTGAAACAGGGTATTGTGGTTCGCAGGTTGTTTGTCCGCCGGTCCTTCTGTCTGTCTGCTTGTCTGTCAACAATAGAAAGTGGAAACAGATTAATGTCCCGTGCAACTGTATTACAGGGTGGTGTGTTCGATCAGAATCTACAAGTGGATGACTTTGTGAAACCTCCGGGTGTGAAATCCACCCACCTTCCACATACCGTGAGGATCCCGAGGGGGTGGGGATTTTCTTTCAGAATGAAATGTGTACCCGCCTTCCGGAAGTTCTGTGCTGGTTTTTTCCTCTTTTATTTTTGTCAGCTTCTGTGTCGCATTGTATTCCCTTCAGGTTTCTTTGTTTTGTTTTGTTTTCTGTCAACCTCTGTGTCGCATCGTATTCCCTTCAGGTTTTGTTTTGTTTTGTTTTGTTTTCTGTCAGCCTCTGTGTCGCATTGTATTCCCTTCAGGTTTTGTTTTGTTTTGTTTTGTTTTCTGTCAGTCTCTGTGTCGCATTGTATTCCCTTCAGGTTTCTTTGTTTTGTTTTTGTGTTTTCTGTCAGTCTCTGTGTCGCATTGTATTCCCTTCAGGTTTCTTTGTTTTGTTTTGTTTTCTGTCAGCCTCTGTGTCGCATTGTATTCACTTCAGGTTTCTTTGTTTTGTTTTGTTTTCTGTCAGCCTCTTGTCGCATTGTATTCACTTCAGGTTTCTTTGTGTTGTTTTGTTTTCTGTCAGCCTCTGTGTCGCATTGTATTCCCTTCAGGTTTTTGTTTTGTTTTGTTTTTTGTCTCCTCTGTCTCATTGCTATTGTGGCGCATTGAAATTGTCTTTTTTTTTTAATCCTGACACGTGGACTCGTTCTTCTTACAATGTATTATTACAAGCTCGTTTTTATGTCGTCATCTGGTGACCAGGTTGTCAGCAGGATAGGTGAGCTGCCTTCTTTGTTCGTTGTGCGTGGCTTTAGGGAAGTGTGGCCTGTTTATGCTTTCTGAATATTTTTAGTTGTTTTTTTTTTTAACTTATTTCTTTAATCTGATTGGCATAACCTAAGAGGAATAGGAATGTACGAATTCCGGCTGTTCATCTTACCAGTTAGAGAACATTACTATTTTTGGTGCAAAGGCTATGGCAGAACCTAACTGGAAAAGGTGTGTGTGTGAGAGAGAGAGAGAGAGAGAGAGAGAGAGAGAGAGAGAGCGCTCTGTCCAAAAAAGGCAACATCTATCTTGTTTGTATCAAAGAAGAGGTGTACTTTAAAGGGAATGAAGCGGAATTCTAAAGACCCAAACGTATTTAGATCGCGTCAATGTTTCATTATCTATCTCCTACACATATGCATACATTCATACACATAGTTACATCAGAAGTAGTAGTAGACCGTCGGGAGCCGACGAAGACGATGGTATCACGCGCGTGATCAGCGATGACGATGACAGTGCATGTGACTCCACAGCCCGAAGCACACAGGCGCCCACAGATGACAAATCGATGGTCTGAGTTTGGGAGTGAAGAAGACGAGGCCCTGTGTCGTCCTGTCCCTTACAGCGGCGAGACGCAGTCTGCTATCCTCTTCGAAGGCAGCTGTTGCATTAAATGAGGGACCTCCAATATGATCTGTCAGCAGTAAGGGTTTCAATATCGCGAGGCTGGATGCCACACCATCTGAGATTGTCTTAAAAGTGTCTTTGTATAATGCTGAACAATTAAGTAGTGGGGGAAAACAATTGCAGGATTAACAATTCTTCCATCATTATAGTAAAGACTTGGCAAAGATTTGAAATTAAAAGAAAAAAATTAATAATAATAAGGGTGTTGAAGACGAAAAAAACGGGAAAACATATGTTATAAATATGAAAACCCTTCACTAGCTGTATGAGGGAACCATCGCAATCCCTCCTGAAGGCAGACTATATATATTGCCTGCTCCTAGGCCTTTCGTCCGCTGGATCGGATCATCGGGGAGACACGGATGATTGTGTTTGAGCTCTTGGCGTCAAATAGAGACACACCACAGTCCGTAATTCTGTGGTGTTCTCACCACCAAGGGTTCAAAAAAGAATCCAACAGCACCCCCAAAGCAGCCAGCGAAAGGTAGTAAATGAAAACAAAACGAAAGTGTGGAGAGGAAATAAGTTGCTGAAAAACTAAAGACATTATTTAAACAGTATAGAATGTAGGGGACAATCTTTGAGCCTATGCTTGAGGGTCCATTTAAGAATGCAAGGGAGATCCAAAAATATGGAACGGTCTGAGTGGTCAGCTCTGCTGTTCAATAACCCAAGCATTGTTAGCGGCTAAGAATTGTGCAGAACAACCTTTACTTGGATCTCCTAAGAGATGCAATCACCCACTGATTGACCAAACAATATAGTGCTGAACAATTAAGTAGTGGGGGGAAAAAGTGTCTTTGTATCTCAGTTTGGGCCTTCCCTGTCTGCGTGAGTCAGTATTTAAACTAATACGTCATAAATTGCTGTTCATTTTGTGTATACGTCTGCCGCTATTAATTTTGTTGTCGTTTCTCCACAACAGGAGCGATCTCTCTCTTTCTCTCTCTTCTCTCTCTCTCTCTCTCTCTCTCTCTCTCTCTCTCTCTCTCTCTCTCTCTCTCTCTCTTATGGGTTGGTGACAACCCCGAAAGGGCCCCGTGTAGTTGGATGGGCGGTGGTGAACCAAAACGGGCGCAACACTGATGAAGTGCTGAAGAACGGAGCGTTTTGATGTACGTAGTCTACCCCATGTATGCGGGGTATGGCCTTTGTGCGCGCAGTGTTTGCGTCCGTTTTCAAAGGGGCTGTGTTTTTCGTCACGAGATTTTGGATGGCCGTGCTTCACTGAACGGGGCCAAATCGTCGACGGTGTTTCGCTTGTTTGTTTCCTGGCTCTGAAAAGGACCGTGGTCCCATTCGATACTGAGAATGTGCTCCGGTCAGAAGTCGTTTGATTTGCCAGACTAAGCAATTTCAAGGAAAGGCAGAGAGAGAGAGAGAGAGAGGAGAGAGAGAGAGAGAGAGAGAGAGAGAGACAGACAGACAGACAGACAGACAGACAGATAGAGAGAAGAAGACAGACAGACAGACAGACAGACAAGAGAAAAGAGACAGACAGACAGACAGAAAGACAGACAGACACGACAGACAGACAGACAGACAGAAGACAGACAGACAGACAGAGGAGGGGGGGGGGGGGCTCTGATGTATGTAACTATTCTTCAGTGCTTTCTTGTTCGTCTTTTTCCATCTCTTCTTTGACCTCTTCTTCCTTCACCTCAAGTTCATTTTCTTCTTCTTGGTTATTTTCATCCCCCCCCCCCCACCCCCCCCCCCCCCCCACCCGCGCTCTTTCACCTTTCTCTCTTCTTCTTCTTTTTTGTCTTTTTCTTTCTTTCTGTCTTCTTTTTCGTCTGTTTTCCCTTGTCCACTTCCCTTTCATCTTTTTTCTTCTTTTTCTTTTTTTCTTCAGTCTCCCTTTTACCCCCCCCCCCCCCCCCCCCTTCCCCTCCCCTTTTTTTTTTTTTTTTTTTCCCTCCCTTCTTTTCGTGACTTTTTTCTCGTCTTGTTATGTGTGTTTTTTTAAAGTTTCCTTTTCATTCTTCGCCGCCCTCGTTTTCTTCTTCTTTGTCATCCTTTCCTTCTTTTTCGTTCTTTTTTTTCTTCTGTTTCTTTTCGTTCTTTGTCGTCCCCCACCCCTCCATTTGTTCCTGTCTATTCTTTATCCGACCAGACGAGAGATCAACTCGGATATCCCCAGAGTGCATCTAAAAGCCGATGTGTATTTGCATTCTCAGTCTGTCTGTCTATTTGTCTGTCTGTCAGTCTGTCTGTCGCTCGCTCTCTCTCTCTCTCTCTGTCCTCTCTCTTCTCACTCTCTCTCTCTCTCTCTCTCTCTCCATCCCCCTCCCTCTCTCCCTCCCTTCCCCCCCCCCCTCCCCCTCTTCTCTCTCTTTCCTTTTTCTCCTTTTTCTCTTCTTCATCTCCGTAACCTCCGTGGGGAGCCATTGGGGCGGCACACTGAAAACCAGTTCACTTGGCTCTTTCAGTTTTTGTTGGGGGTGTACCAGAGCTTGCGCTCTGCAAATGGTTTCCCTGTCCATTCTGCAATGTTGCCAGTGCATTCGTCTTCCCCTCCGTCTCCCTCTCTCAACAGTTCCCCGGAGGACTGTTTGAGCAGGGCGGTTGGATCTTATGACATGGCCATACGGACATAGTTTTCTGTTCTCAACTACTGTCACCAGATCTTCATGTGGCCTGATGCACTGATTGATGATTTGACGCTCTTGTTCCTTGGTGACATGATCCGTGTCTCTGAAGTTTAGAATGATGGGTAACTCCTCGGTTCTATGTCCTGAATTCTTCGTTCCGAATCCGCTGAGACAGTCCATGTCTTACACACATACAAGGACATGGAATATATCAGAGTGTGCAGAGGCCTGATCATGTATTTCCTTGCGATGTTATTGGCCTTTCATATAGGTTTTAGTCTGGGAGTGATGACATTGTCTTCGTTGATCTTGAGGGATGTCTGATTTGGGTCCCTCGTTGCCACTGATTGATCCAGGTGAATGAAATGTGGAACAGGACCAGGTTCTATCCTGAGATAATGTATTCGTAGTAATTGTGATGTTGTTGCTAGCTGTCAGATAGTCTTCTTTGCGTTGATTTCAATGCCATATCCATCTGATGTTTCATCCAGTCATTCGACAAGCTTGCCAGGTTCTTGCGCACTGCCTGCCAGGACATCGATGTCATCTGCAAAGCGAAAGTTCCTGATGCTTCTTCCTTCAGTGCTGACTGTGCTGATTTTGAGCTGCATGTGCATCAATCTTGATGCGGTTAGGAATTTTTTGAAAAGTGTGGGAGACAGAAGGCAGCCCTGACCAACTCCAAGCATGGAGTCAGAAGCACCCTGTATGAGCATTGCGCCGGTCGATTTAGGGCACAATTGGTTGAGGTGTTGATTACTTTTGCTCGATATAAAAGTCGTTGTAGAACTTCCTCTGGTGCTGGAGATGCTTTTCGCAGAGGTTATGCTGGTTAGATATATGTTCTATAATACTTCAGCCTTTGTGGAATTGAATTACTCTTCATTGGTAATAGTTTCTGCTCGTGGCAATAATCTATTCACAATAATTTAGAGCTTCACTTTGCTCCATGGCTGATCAAACTGATTTTTAGGTATTTCTGACAATACTGGCGATTTCCTTTCTGAAGAAGAGTGGCAGTTAGTGATTGAATCTCTTGCATGGACCACTTGCAAGTGTGCCAGATTTTGCTGCAGATGGCAATTAAGGTATCAAATTTCGTTTCTCCTTCATGTTTGAAGAGTTCTGCAGGGATGTAGTTGATGTATGCAGCCTTCCACGTTGAAGCGATTTCATTGCTGCTACGACTTTGACGCGGAGCTTTGGAAAGTCATCCTCATGTGGTGAATGCTGAACCATTGTTTGTCACTTGAATCTCCTTTCCTGTTTGTTGTAGAATGTAGAGCAATATTCAGTCCACTTTCTTCTTGCGTAAAACAGTACTCCTCTTTGGCCTGAATGGTGTTGACAGTGCTTTGCTTCTGTTTGATCAAGATTTTTACTTTCTGAATTTTTTTTTTCGTTGACGATTAAGTTTTCAATGTCCTCGCATGGAAGTTCGATCCAGATTTTCTTTACATTCTTCATTTCCAAAGCTCCTGAAGACGTACGTATGAGTGTAAATAAAGCGCTCCCGTTCAACTCTGATGCATTAAATGTTATGCACAATAGTTTGTCAAATCGAGAGTGAAGGGCAGTAGTAACTGCTACAGGTCTAGCAGATATTTACAACAGGAACAAGCCAGAATTCTGTCCCAGTCTCTATCATGCGGGCACACGCGCAATACTTTGGCGTCAACATGTTGCTGCTTGTACAATGACTAACCATAATGCAAACACTGTGGCTGAACAAGGCAGAACATTCGATTTCAGTTGGTGCACCTTTTTTATGCTGATCGATGAGAATAAGGATGATTAAGACGATGCTACGGATTTCCATTTGGTCTGAGACTACATGACAGGGCTGTACTCTACGCTTCCTTTCACAATATATCCCGGCGTCAACCAGGCCCGAGAGATACAGGCACCTGCAGTGTTAGTCAGGAAATTTGAGCAACACTCTCAGAAACGCATCCATTAAGTGGATGAAACTCGACTGTGTGGTCCCAGTCTTCCCAACTGAGTCCGCAGCAAACTCAACTCTGGGTAGGAGCCGGTCGGGGCAGAAAAACCCATATGACTCTGATGGGATTCGAACCCACGACCTCCCAGCCGGGAGTCCGCGACGCTAACCACTTCGCCACGGCGGCTGGCAGTTGGTGCACCTTTACCCACCACCTGCCTCTGCTCCAATCAGAAGGCCCACTTTTAACAGTGTTGACAGGGCGACATCAAAGACACTGAAGGCTGACACTGGCCACGGTGCCCTAAAGAAAAGCGTCCAAAGAAAGTTTAACTCCAAATGATGGGGCGAGTGTGTTCAATATTCAAAACAAATACAGAAAATTTCAATTATCTGAATTTTCTTTTAATTCAGTTTGTGTAAGATAGGCGATCTGTTTCTCTTAATTTTCTGTTGACACTCTGATATTGCAAAATGACCCACAAAAATTCCTGTCAAAACATCATAATACCCTCGGAATTTTAGAACGTTTCGGGAACACCTGTTGATTTCTCGACTAGTTGTCTTGTTTAAAGCGCTGCTTTTTTTCCCCTGCGTCTTCTCGAAGGGTTTTAAGGCCCTTTTAGTGCAAAACATCTCCAAGATATTACCTGTCATCCTTGGCATGGTTTTCATCGACTTATCTTCGTGACCTCTGTTTCGATCATTATTCGGTCGAAGCTGTTCGTGAACGCTTCAAGGCCTTCTCCAATTAAATGCTTGCAGTGGAGCGAATTTTCCCCTATAAGCCGTTCGCAAAATGTCAGGACCTTTAGGTTTGTGAAGAATGACTTGGGGACGGCTGTTTTCCACGCTCTTGTTGTTCTTCAAACATGGTTTAAAGTTCATCATGACAACAAGGTCGTGGCCCCTAGAAAGGTCATCCCCTGGAAGTGTCCGTGTTTAAGTATTGATTTCACGGTAATCTGTTCCGGCTCTTCACAAGAAGATGGTCTGGCTGTGGTGCCTACCGTTTTGGGAGGGCCACGTCCGTCGTCAGGATGCATTATACTCAAACTGAACCAAGTCATTATCACTGGCAACGTCTAGCAGAGTAGTCCACCATTGGTTGTCTCGTTACAGTACTTTCGCAAAGCACACTCATTCAAACACACGCGCACACACACACACACACACACACACACACACACACACCACACACACACCACACCACGCACGCACGCACGCACGCACGCACGCACGCACCAGCACACACACACACACACACACACACACACGCGCGCGCGCGCGCGCGCGCGTGTTAACATCCGGATTGTCGTAACAAGGCTATTCTGTGCCATCTTCCGTCTTCATGAAACAGCTCGGAGAAGTCTGAACACGAATACACAAACGCACAGAGACATACGCGTGCGCGTGCGCGCACACACACACACACATACACACACACACACACACACGCGCGCGCGCGCGCGCGCACGCACACATACACAAACGCACGCGCACACAGACACACACACATACACACTTGCATGCACGCACACACGTACGTACACACGTACATACAAACACACACACTCTCTCTCTCTCTCTCTCTCTCTCTCTCTCTCTCTCCTCTGTCACACACACACACACACATACACACACACATACACACACACACACACACACACACACACACACACACACACACATATTCACACACACACACACGAACGCACGCACGCACGTGCCCACGCACGCACGCACGCACGCACACACGCGCTCGCGCACGCACGCACGCATACGCGCACATACACACACTCGTCTAATATGACACAATATTGTGAAAAGACGGAAAATGAAAGTACTACTACTACTACTACTACTACTACTACTACTAC
Source organism: Conus canariensis (assembly GCA_033310375.1). Lineage (NCBI taxonomy): Eukaryota > Metazoa > Mollusca > Gastropoda > Neogastropoda > Conidae > Conus > Conus canariensis. The sequence continues at coordinate 44,618,675 of CM065730.1, read as the reverse complement.
AACTAATACACACTCGTCTAATGTTACATAACTTTGTGAAAAGGCTCAAATAAAAGCGCTACTACTGCTACTACAACTACTACTAACACACGCACACACACACACACACACACACACACACACACACACACACACACACACACACACACACACACAAATATACACACACACACACGCGGTGTGAAGTTCCGGGCCGTGCTTTGCCCGATGTTCTCTGTTCTGCAGAATCGTCGAAGTGTGCTTCCAGAGGTGGCAGGGCTGGATGGGGAGGCAGAGAAGAGGCTGGAAAGAGTGGGGGTGGAGGGGTGTGGGGTGGCATTAGGAAGAAAGGTGGAAGGAGAAGGGGAGGAGATGGAAAGGGTAAGGACTGCATGGTGACCATGGCGAAGGTCTCGATATCCGTTAACTGACGTGTTATTGGTTAGGACTGGTTGGGGACAATGAGGAGGAGAATGAATGAATGGGTGGACAACTCTCTCTCTCTCTCTCTCTCTCTCTCTCTCTCTCTCTCTCTCTCTCTCTCTCTCTCTCTCTCTCTCGACATTTTCTTCAGTTTTCCTATCGAAGGGAATACACACGTAGGCTATATGTCCCATCGTGGTATTAGCTTGACAATTCCATACAGTGGTATTGATAGTGGTATTACCTTGACAATTCCATACAGTGGTATTGACAGTGGTATTAGCTTGACAATTCCATACAGTGGTATTGACAGCGGTAGAAGCTTGACAATTCCATACAGTGGTATTGACAGTGGTATTAGCTTGACAATTCCATGCAGTGGTATTGACAGCGGTATTAGCTTGACAAATCCAGTCAGTGGTATGGACAGTGGTATAGCTTTACAAATCCATGCAGGGTATTGACGTGGTATTAGCTTGACAATTCCGTACAGTGGTAATGACAGCGGTATAAGCTTTACATTCCATACAGTGGTATTGGGCAGTGGTATTAGCTTGACAATTCCATACAGTGTGTTGACATGGTATTGCTTGACAATTTCCGTGCGAGTGGTAGTGACAGTGGTATTAGCTTGACAGTTCCGTACAGTGGTATTGAAGCGGTATTAGCTTGACATTTCCATACAGTGGTATTGACAGCAGTATTAGCTTGACAATTCCATACAGTGGTATTGACAGCGGTAGAAGCTTGACAATTCCATACAGTGGTATTGACAGTGGTATTAGCTTGACAATTCCATGCAGTGGTATTGACAGCGGTATTAGCTTGACAAATCCATACAGTGGTATTGACAGTGGTATAAGCTTTACAAATCCATACAGTGGTATTGACAGTGGTATTAGCTTGACAATTCCGTACAGTGGTATTGACAGCGGTATAAGCTTGACAATTCCATACAGTGGTATTGACAGTGGTATTAGCTTGACAATTCCGTACAGTGGTGTTGACAGTGGTATTAGCTTGACAATTCTGTACAGTGGTATTGACAGTGGTATTAGCTTGACAGTTCCGTACAGTGGTATTGACAGCGGCATTAGCTTGACATTTCCATACAGTGGTATTGACAGCAGTATTAGCTTGACAATTCCGTACAGTGGTGTTGACAGTGGTATTAGCTTGACAATTCCGTACAGTGGTGTTGACAGCGGTATTAGCTTGACAGTTCCGTACAGTGGTGTTGACAGTGGTATTAGCTTGACATTCCGTACAGTGGTATTGACAGTGGTATAAGCTTGACAGTTCATCACACTTTGACAGTCCCACAAAGTTGCACACCTCAACAGCAGAGAAATCGAGGTGTTCGTGCCAGGCGAGACTTTCGTGAGCTTCTTGTCGGCCACAACAGCCAATGCCTGCCACACGCACACACACGCACACACATGCATACATACATACACACACACACACACACACAGGCACACACACACACACACACCTGCACGGACTTCGATTGGAGTGAGCCAAACGAGAGACGTGTGGCGGCAGGCAAAGCTGGACAGCCTGGCTGGCTGGCCGTCGGTCAAAAGGCAAAGTGTGGATCGCTTTGAGAGATGAAAGAGTGAGTGAAACTCTCGTCTTAGTCTCGTCAGGGGAGGCAGCAGACATTCCGGGAGACTGCTTTATAAGTTTGACAATCATTTCACTTTTTTTTGTTTGTTTGTTTGTTTCAAGGCGATTGGTGAAAAACGGCACGTTCACGACTGTGACGGGGGAATCGTAAACAAAATTGAAACACTTGCGTTTCCGGTCCGATTGAACCTACATTTGTTAGATACTGTCTCCCCCCCCCCCCCCCCCCCCCCCCCTTTTTTTTTTTTTTCTTTAGTTTTTTGTGGGTTTTTTTTTTCATTGAGTGGCAGGCGAAACTATTCTCGGATTGTGGCTATCGTGAACCAATGAACGCTAGTGCTGGTAGACACGTGACTATACATTCCTTGAAAATCAAATTGCAGACGACGACTAGTCGGTCAGACCTACATTAGGATCATTGTTTATCGTTATTTTTGATGGCGAAAACTTCGTTTTGGCTCCGTTTTATTCCAGGGCTACTTCACCTCAAGGAGGGATGTAACAGAGAAGACTTAAGGTTGGAAAAAAGAAAGAAACCGCACGGAAACATAAAGCACGTGAATCTCGTCGACAGTTTCAGTATTTGTGTTCGTTTGGCAGGCAGCGCTGCTGTGCAACTGACTGGGCCTGGACTGGTTTGTCGGTACGGTTCATTTTTTCATTGACTTACACATAAAAGTTCCGGAAATATTCATTGTTAAAAACTGCTCCTGTTCAGAATCAACATGTGTTTCACCAGAAAATATTCGTTGTGTGACGACGTGACCTTTCCGGGTGTGGACTAACTCAGGAAATTGGGTAACAGGTGTCCTAACCTGTCCAATGGGGCATATTACTGCGTTCATTGACGTCCAGGGGCCACACGCCATACCCGGACTTGCAGCCTGTTCCTGTTGTGGCCACGTTACCCAAGTGAAGTGAGTTTGAACAGTCCATTTGTCAGTGGCTGTCCGAGTGTTTCTCTGACTATCTTCCTGCTGTGGAGTGTGATCAGGTGGATAAAGATTGAATGCTCGCTCTCTCTCTCTCTCTCTCTCTCTCTCTCTCTCCGCCCCCCTCCCCCCGCCCCCCCCCCCCCCCCCCCCCCCCCCCCCCCCCCCCCCCCAATCACATACCTCTCCCCTCCTCTCTCACTGTTTCTCTCACTGTCTCTCCAAATTGTATATATTTTCGGCCAATTCTCTTGCTATAAACTAACTTTAGTTAGCTAGATATGTGTTTGTGGATCCGGACTGTATTCAGTGTGTTACTTTGATAAGCTACATGTTTGGGATCTGGCTTAAGTCTAAGTACATCTCTCTCTTCTCTCTCTCTCTCTCTCTCTCTCTCTCTCTCTCTCTCCTCCAGAGGTGTAATTTGGGGGCAGTTCTCTTGCTATAAACAAGAAATAAGAACTTTTGAATTTGGCTAAGTATATGTTTGTGGATCCGGATTGTATTGAATGTCCTATTGCAATGTGTCAGGCTGCATGTTTGGGGTCTGGGGTCTGGCCTAAGTGCGGGGTTAACTCTCGCTCTCTCTCTCTCTCTCTCTCTCTCTCTCTCTCTCTCTCTCTCTCTCTCTCTCTCTCTCTCTCCCTCTCCCTCTCTCTCTCTGTCTTCAAAGTATGTAATTTCTGGGTCATTTTCTAGCTTTAAACAAAAAAGATTTTTTTTTTCTGAACTTAACGAAGTGTATATGTTAATGGATCCGGACAG
>CM065730.1:44607447-44609947 GCA_033310375.1 Conus canariensis | reverse complement strand
ACCCTTACATGAACAGCGTTACGGGCGACGGTATGTGTGTATAAAACATCTTTTCCGACAATATCAGCGTGGCGGATTGGAGAGGAGGAAGGCGTTGTTTGTATGCCTCTACAGATTCCGTCTGCGTGTGAATTTTTTTTTTTTTAATGAGACAGGGGGGGGGGGGGGGGGGGGGGGGTTGAACGAGTGCATGTCTGGGCCGACATTGTTTGTTCAGGTAGTGGGGACGCATGGAATTGATAGGGTGGGTGGATTGTGAGAGGAGGTGAGTAACTGGGGGGAGGGAGTGTCGGGTGGGTGTGCGTGTGTGTCTGTGTGCGTGTTGTAGGTAGTGGAGTGTTGATGTGGGATGTGAGTGATAACTGGGGGTGTGATCGTGATTGTTTGTCTAGTGCTGTGGTGGGGGTATGCAAGTTGGGATGAGGAGAGAGAGGCAGACAGAAACAGACAGACAGGCAGGCAGGCAGGCAGGCAGGCAGTTCTCTCTCTCTCTCTCTCTCTCTCTCTCTCTTCTCTCTCTCTCTCTCTCTCTCTCTCTCTCTCTCTCTCTCGTCTGGCTTTCTTTCACTATCTTTCTGTCCTCGTTCCACCCCCCCCCTCCCCCGCCCCTTCCTGTCCCATCTCCCTGTATCTCGTCTAAAGTGCCTCTCTCTCTCTCTCTCTCTCTCTCTCTCTCTCTCTCTCTCTCTCTCACTCTCATATGCAACACAGGCGCACGTGCATAGTCACACACACACACACACACACACACACACACACACACACACACACACACACGCACGCACGCACGCACGCACGCACACACACACACGATTTTCATGTCAACTGCTGTCAGATATGTCATAGTAGCTGTTGTTTTTATCATCCTCTTTAGAGTTTGTTTTGGGATTTTAATTACCATGACCTTTGATTTCCACCGAATATTTTTTTTAGGCAATCTGCGATCGTGTTTCGTCTTTACTGGTGTTCGTATTGACATCAGCATTTTTGTGTCCTAAATGATGCCAATGTCTATTCACTTGCGTGAGTGTTGACCTTTATCGATGATGACAGTGTGTGAGTGCGTGCGTGTGTGTATATGTACGTGTGTGTGTGTGTGTGTGTGTGTGTGTGCGTGCGTGTGTGTGTGTGTATGTGTGTGTGTGTGTGCGCGTGCGAATGTGTGTGTGTGTGTGAGTGCGTGTGTGTGTGTGTGTGTGTGTGTGTGTGTAAGAACGCGTGCGCGCACGTTTGTGTGTCAGACAATGTAATTAATGACTAAACTTCGTGTTAGAATAGACCTAAAAAGCGTTCTTTTTTTCCTTTCTAATTTTTCATTCATTCTGTTGTGTTTTTAGTTGTTTTTTATGTGTTTCAAATTTATTTTTGTTGTTTCTGTTTGATGTTAGTATGGGTGTTGTTGGTTTTTTTTTGTTAGTTTGTTTTGTTTTACGAAATCACATGCCACGATCTAAATGTTAGTGTGGTATCATCCCACTAAAGTTTTAGCTTTTCCTTTGAACCACAAGTGGATCAGGGGGAAGTGAGGGTGTGGGGAGAAGGAGAGGGGGGGGGGGGGGGAAGCGCGTCTGGGGTGTGTACACATTCGTTGTACAAAAGGCTTCTTGCTAACAGGATTATTGTGAGGAACTCTTGATTGTGGCTAGGAACTATGCATGATACAATGTCAGTCGTTGTGGCACAGGGTTGAAAGACGTGATATCAGAATTTGGAAAACGGCATGACTATTGTCGCCCTCAATATGTCGCCGGCGACAACTTTCGGAAACAGCTTGTGTTTTTTCGAAATTTCGCCCCAAACAAACTCGGTTGCCCTTTGCGATATGTTTCTGAGGGATGTGACATTTTTGAGACGGTGAATTGCTGGGCTTGAATTCCTTTGCCTCCCGATCGTCGTCGCCTCCTACTGAGCCTCTGTGTCTTCTTCTTCTTTTTCTTTCTTTCTCTCTCTCTCTCTCTCTCTCTCTCTCTCTCTCTCTCTCTTTCTCTCTCTCTCTCTCTCTCTCTCTCTCCCCTATTCTTTCGATTTTGTGCTGTCTCGTCTTCTGTGCCGCTTCCGTAGCACCACCCCCCAAGCCGCTCATCTCCGGCTCGTTCATGTCCGTAGCCTGCCCCTCCGACACAGCCCAGGGCTGGTTGCACGCAAACCGATTGTTTTTCGCGTTTAGGGGTTAAACGGGTTGCTATTCGGGGCTTAAACGCGGAAGCCCCCCTCCGGTTTTGGTTTTCACGACGCCCTATTGCGATTGAAAAGCTCTCCCGTTTACAGGGCAGGAAACGGCGCTTTTTATAGATTTTTGGGAAAACCGGGGGGCAGCAGGACTGCTTTCGGGTTTTTGTCATACCCCCAGAGTCCTCCCGGGAAAATAAGCCGTAGGCGTCGGGCTCGGTTTTTGGGGCATAACAATACGACAATCACCTTGCTCCTTGTGTGGATGCAGGCAGGGTGAAGGCTGCCCTCGGCGTTCACACCCTATGCTTCTCTCCCGTCGCTCGAGCAA
>CM065730.1:44600480-44607347 GCA_033310375.1 Conus canariensis | reverse complement strand
TTAGGGGGAACTTTTGTTCACAGGTTAAAGGTATGGAAGGTGGAAAAACTTATGTGAGAAGAGGCTACAACCAATGGCTAGAATCTATTACCGGATAACATGCGAGAGGAAGCTTGTCGTACTGTTCAAAACTCTTCACAGTGCAGCAGTACACAACAGGAAACCTCCGCCGTACTGATAAGCCTGTTTGCAGTCAAAAGAAAAGGACACCCAAAGAGTTGAAACAAAGCTGTCAACTTCGTACAAAACTAAACAGCCACAATACAGTTAGATACTGTCAACGATGTGTGAGAAAGAAACAACAGTCATGCTGTGAGAAATAGAAATGCTACCAGTGTAAGGACATCACCACAACCCTATCATTAGAAACTGCCATGTTCCTGTTGTAACTAAACGAAGAAACGCTCAAAGAAACAACCGGTAACATCAATCACTATTCTGCGAGTACAACTCGTTTGGGCCATCTGTGTTATCATTGCGCTTCTCGCACCACTTTGTCATCACCGGCTAGTGTGAAAACATGGTCACCACACAGACTGTCGAGAGAGGCGCGTTCGGATAATATGGACACGTTCTTGGAATTTCTTCGATGGAGGGAGCTATCAAAGTAATATTAAGCGCGTTGAATCATGGTGTTTTGAATCAATACAATACGAAAAGAAAGAGGAAAAGGAAGGCGGAAAGCAGAGAATGAAGAAAAGCACACTGGTATAACGTAGTTTATTCGGTTATAATTAGCAGGTTAATTCTACGATCGTACCAGCTTTGGTATACGCTCGCTGCAAGAGGCCAGTTTTGCCGGGGTCATTGTTGACACATTAATAAGGCAGACGGACGGACACACGAGAAAGAGGGATATGTACGTCAGCTACACCGAAATCAGAGACAGAAATGTCTCAGCTGACATCGCCTTAACGGGGGAGTCTTTTGTTCCGCGAGATTTAAACGCACACACAAGTATCCATGAAACAAACAAAAAAAGTCTTGTCTAAAGAAAATTCCAGAAACGTGAGCTAGAATGACTGGATATATATATGTTATAAACGCCCACCGTAATTTCAGCACAAAATGGCACCGTTCTAAAAACGGGTCTGGTTTGATGTGTTGGTGAAGCGTGGCAGAAAAGGAAACTCGTGTTCAGCCTACTCCGAGAAATTCCACACCTTTCACCGGGAGACCTTACCACCGCGTAATCGAAAAAGCAATTACCTGGACATTGACTGAGAAGGAAGAACCCGTCAGCGGTGTGCCATTGAGTCTATGATGGGTGGTATCGGTTTTTGTATAGTAGAGACTCTAAAGGTCAACCCTTAACGTTCATGTAGAGAAAGGAGGGAGAAACAGTGTTCGCCAGCATCAACATAAATCATACAATCAGGTTTAACACGATCCCGGGGTACGTTTCCCTTTTTGTGAATGTGAAAGCGGATGTTCATCGACCTTTAAGGAAAATCGAACAGTGTCGCCTTCGCCTCAGGTAATGAGAAACGTGACATCGGAGCCCTATACCGCCCCACCCCCACATCCACACCGCCCACAGCCCACGCTGCAACCGCCACGTAATGTGATACGGCAGGGACTTTTTTTTTAACCATGCACGCTGGGACCTGACTGCATCAACAGCAGTGGAGTGAGCTGGCTCGCAGGCATTAATGATGTAATAATCCGCAGCTGAGGACCCAGAAAAAGCCCAGACAACAAGCCAAACAAACCGCTGAAATGTTATGTGGCTCAGCTGCTTCCCATTGAAGATCCGTGGGACGTGATACTGCGCGAATTGGGACCATAAAGCCCGTAATGAGAGGGTCGAGCACCCAAACCTAACGCTTAATAGACATGAAGATCCGTTATTTTTTAACACCTGTTTACTCCCGTTGTGGCGCGTAATAATGATAAGGTGAAATCGTAACGACGGAAGAGGAGAAAAGTGTGAAACGTTAAAGTACGTTTAATTTCTTTTTGACGTCATAACGGTTTTCAAGACGGCTACAGAGCGAGTGGGTCGGCTGGTGTGAAAGAATATGGTATGAAGTGTTTTTAAGAGTGCGTGAATAATGAAGGAACTCGTTGGAAGCTTCTGTTTTGATAGTGTATGTCTACACACCCCACCTGGCAGATCATGTCCATCAACTGTTCCACCCCGTATGAAATAGGCTTTGTGTCTGCACCTGACCGAAGATGTTTGAAACTGTGTGTAATGACAAATGACCCATCTTGGTGCTCGTTCTACAATGTGACAGTTTTTTTTGTGTGTGGATTTAGTATCATCATTAAGGGTGTGTGAGGCAGTCTTCGTTGTTGTGCTCTGAGCACTGTTTGCAGACAGCGTGTCTTATGGTCAGGATTCAAACGACCGTTTCATATCATCTGCGATCGAACTGTGAGAGAATGGACACAAGCATGTGAAACATCTTCATAATGTGTTAAGTGAACATGTTTGCCTTCCATCACAGCTGAGGGCGATACCACTTTTCGTCAGACAGCTCTACATCATCAACAACAACAACAACAACAGAAGACAGGGCTGTCATCTGCATTGATCACACCACCTGTGCAGAGCTGTAATGGACATCGAAAACAAGTTTGTCCAGAGCAGCTTTTTCATTGGTTGTTTCCCGACTGTGCACATCACGCTCCTCTGCCAGACTGCGGTGTGTGTGAGCGCATTTGGCAACAGGAGAAGTCAGCTTAGAGTCGACGTGGAAGTCGATTTCTCGACTGACTTGAACTGAATGTTTCTTCGTGTCTCTGAGTGAGTGCTTTGAAAGTCGGGTTGTTTTTTTTTTTTTTTTTTTTCATTACATGATTTTTATGTTAAAGCAAAGCAGAGAGAGAGAGAGGGTTTGTGTCACTCCCTGTCATACCTCTAGAATGAAACAACTGGAAATTAGTTGATTGTTATTGCAACACCCTCCGCAGACTAGAATTTGTGAACTACGTGCCTCTAGGAGCTGACCCCCCCCCCCCCCCCCAAAAAAAAAAAAAAAAAAAAAATCAGGACTTTCATCGCCACTCTACTGTTTTTTTCTCTTTGTTTACATTGATCCAAATGGAATAAGAAGTGTACTAGCACAAGTGATGTATCCTTTACACATGTTAAGCACATTCACACGCTTTAGCCTACATTGATCCCAACACAAGAGGTAGCCCCTGATACACATGGTGCCTATCCATACATTCACACACACGCATTTCAAGGCACACATGCCACCGTCATTCTTCATTGGCTGAAACGGCGTCCGTGAGGCTCCCGCCCACCAGTGGAAACTGGAGACCGCGTGTGATAGCACCGTGTGTGTTTTTAAACCAAGTGTGACTTGATCAATCCAACAGGTGTTACTACTTCAACATCCCTCGCCATTCACCCCACAGGTGTGTGTCTGTGTGTGTGTCTGTGTCTGTGTGCTTTCATCATCAGCGTCTTGGCAGGGTTCGTCAGGTCGGTCGCTGTCGGGAAAACCAGTGCATTGAAACCGAGTCATGGAATCGGCACCCTCTCTTTGACGTGCGACAGAGAAGATGTGATTGAGAAACGAAAATTGGTGCACGTGAGACAGGCTTCGGGTGGGTGGACAGCCCTGGTAATTCGCGTGAAAGGACTCTGAAGCAGAACTAAAAGTCGTGAATGGTTTAGCTGAAAAGGAGACAAGAGAGAAACAGAGAGAGAGAGCTGACGGAGTGTTGCTGTGTTCATCTGCGGAGAGGGCGGGAAGACGTGGCGGCGGGCATCCGTTCCTTCCCGTGACGGCTCTTAAAGGGGTTCCTTCCACTGGACGGACTGCGCGCTACCACTCACTGGAACCAGGTGAGGTGCATGGCTTTTCTGTTCATCCGAACGTGTGTTGGTCTGTGTGCTTGTCTGTATGTCTATCTGTGTGTGTGTGTGTGTGTGTGTGTGTGTCTCTCTCTCTCTCTCTCTGTCTGCCCTGTCTCTATCTCTCCGTCTGTTTCTCTCTCTCTCTCTCTCTCTCTCTCTCTCTCTCTCTCTCTCTCTCTCTCCTGGATGTGTGTGTGTGTGTGTGTGTGTGTGTGTGTGTGTGTGTGTGTGTCTTAAACGTATATGTGAGGGAACGTGGGCAGCGAAGGCGTAGGGGTTAAGAAACAGGGTGTGAGTGAAAGCGTACCTCTCTTTACTTTATATACACTTCCTTCTGGTAAGGGAGAGATGGAGAAATGAGTTGTTTAGTGACGTATCCGGTACATGGTGGGCTTTTAAAAATAGCTTCTCGTTGGTAACTTCTTTTTTCACATTTATGTCTCTGTAAGGCGAGGGCTGGATGTAAAGACAGCATGAAACGACTTATCTGTTGCTCTCTCTCTCTCCTCTCTCTCTCTCTCCTCTCTCTCTCTCTCTCTCTCTCTTCTTTTTATCTCTCGCTGTCTCTTTCTCTCTGGGAATTGACATTTAACAAGTTTACTTTTTCTGGTCTAATTTTGATTGGAAGGAGGTTGTGACCATCATTAGGAAGTCTGATGGATCTATCGCTACGACTGATATTAATGCACGGAATGAGAAGTATAGATCGTTTGGTTTGTACTTTAACCAGTTTGTCCTAAATAGGTCGCCATAATGTCTGGCTGCTGTACAGACAGTCATGGAGATGTCCGGCAACAAAGCCTGTTGGTTGTCATCAGATCTGGACCAGTCACATGAGGAGGAGGGATTTCCAAATTTTGTGAGAGCGGAAATGGGTGGAGGAGAAAGAGGGGGACTCTTCTTCCCAAAATGTTGTAAAAGTGGTGTGTGTGTGTGGTGGCGATGGGGAGGGGGGCGGAGGCTCCACTCTCGGTGTTTTCATTCTGGCACGTAGTTCTCTCGTTGAAGAGCTTTTTGACAGTTTTAGAGGAGACTTCTACGCACATTTTAACACCATATCACGTGCTTTTTTCTCTCGAGCATAGTTTGCACACGGCGAAGCCTATTGCAGTTATTAAAGGAGACTTTTGTAGGCTTCCACACTGCACACTGTTTTTCACCGTGGGGCACGGCTCACACATTGTGGAGGCTACTTATCTTGTTACTAAAGAAGAATTTTTTTCATAGATGTTCATATTCCATCAACTTAAATATAGCGCATTATTATCAATTAAAGGAGACTTTATTACGCTCCCATATTGCACTACGTCCCTTTCGCTCCAGGATGTCGTTCACACACTGCTGAGCTTTATGTTGTTACAGGAGGCTTCTTCACATTCCCATGTGGGACGATATGCTTCTTTGGTCTGGGACGTAGCTCACACATTGATTAGCTTGTTATCGTTAAAGGAGACTTCTACAGACTTCCATACTCCACTATGTGCTTTTCACCCAGAGACGCAGTTTATACAAGCCCCAGGTCAATGTCGAGCTAATTGTGTATTATGTAAGGAGAAGTCAATGGCGCGTGTCCGTATATCATTGGTTTACTGTGCGCTTTCCAGTCTGAGATGCAGTAAACACGTCCCAGCACTTACTTTTGAAAATTGACATCTGTGGTGCGAGAACATTCAGCGCTGCGTGCTTCTCCACTTTGCGGTGTAGTCAAGCCCCCCCCCCCCCCCCCCCTCCCCTCACCCTTCTCACCCCGTCCTGCGCGTCCCTCCAGAAAGCTGTGGTTAAGGTAACCCGACCAACCGTATTTTGGTCTGCCGACACTAAATGTTTTCCCTGCATGTTTGAAAAAAAAAAAAAAAATCGAAGGTATAGAGGACGCATTGCTGGCCGTCAAATCTTCAGTATCTGCCCGAAAGGGGTGGCGAGAGTGGAGGGAAAAGGGGTTGGGGTGTTCCATGCGGCCTCCAGTTGCTGGCGTCTTTTGCTTTAATAGCAGACTAATTTGCGTGTAGATGCAAACGATGTGTGTTTCACTGGAGCATGTCCCCAGACATCGAAGTGAACATATGAAATCATGCCTGCCTACCTTCGCTGTTTTGAGGTATTGTTACCTTAAATCAGTAACGATTTTTTTTGTTTCTTACCAGTAAAGCTAACTTGCAGAGCTTATTCTTATTATCACGACTTCTTTGGTGTAGCGCTGAGCCCTTAACACTACAAAGCGTAGTTAACAGGCTGCAGAGCTTTTGGGGGGACTATTACAGGAGACTGCTGTCGATTTACACGTAACACAGCGCACTGTTCACTCGGTACGAGTGTATGTGTGAGGGGGAGGGGGTGGTTGTGGTGGTGGGTGAGTTTACATAGAAAACACTCGGGTTGATAATTATTTGTTTTTTTTTATCTAAGATATTAGTTTCCGTCATAACTGTGTGTATGGACTGCAGATGTTGAGCACGTGAAGCTAACCGTCGATCAAAATTAATCACCTATTTCCCTCGTCTTCTTTTGCGATGTTTGTGTGTGTCTACCCTGCTTGTGCTTGTAGAGCATGAGCTCCGCTGCTGTGGCTTCTAAGCGCCCGGTCCTCTTTCAAGGTTTTTTGTTTGTTTTTTTCCTCTCTCGGTTGTTTTCCTTGTCTTTTTTTGACTTTGTTCACGCCTTGGGTGTCGTCTCGACGTCTTCCTTCGCTGAATTTAGGAAACTCGGTCTTTGGTACCTTCATAATTGCTTTCGCTTAGTGTGCTTCGTTTTCACAAGAGTGGATGGAAGAGCTGTCTTTGTTTTTTTTTTTTATTTCTTTAACCCGAAGCCAAGACTTCTTAGATGAAAAGCAAACACGTTGTTGAAGGTTGCGGTTGCTTTTCGTCATAAAGTTTATTTTCTTTGCCCATTCAGTAATCCTTTCCCATCCTTCCTGTTCCTTGCCCTTCCTCGTCTCCCCCCTCCCCCAGTCTCCCCTCCTGCATCCTCCCCATCTCCTTTTACCTCCCCTGTTTTCCAATTTCCTTGCTTTTATTGGCAGATTAATCAACGGGCGGTGTGTGCATTTT
>CM065730.1:44595480-44597980 GCA_033310375.1 Conus canariensis | reverse complement strand
CGGCGATGTCTTTCAACTGTATAATCAGTCGCACGATCTGGATAGTTCTTTGCTTGAACTATTCTCTTGCTGCTTTTCAGAGGAACTAGGAACTTACTAGGAGGGCGAAGCGTAGCCAGTACTATTCCCTCAGTCACTTTGCACGTGAAAATCGGGGGAAGCTCGTGCAATCAGTATAGGAGAGACGGGGGGGGGGGGGGGGGGGGGGGGGGGGGGGGGGGGGGGGGGGGGGGCTTGAGTTCAGGCATGGCGATGACGCACCCCGGATCACTGGGGCGGAACTTGTGTGTGATGAAGCGGGACGCCCTATTCTTTGCACTTTCCAGCGTGCCCTTGTTGATGTTGAATGCACTGTTATGTTTTTAACTTGATCGCGGTCCTCATGCGGCCTCAAGCGGTTGACCAATGACGTGGCTGTAAACAGAATGACGTGAACGGAACAGACGTTCAGGAGGCTTCTTCTTCTTCTTCTTCCACGTTCGACGGCTACGCAGCTACAGCCGGACCCCAAGGGTGGCGGCAAATTCGGCCGTCCGTCGGAGATCGCTGGCAGCCCCCCAGAGTTTTGTCTTGAGGTCCGCCCCTTCTGGCCAGGCTTGCACTCGTCTCTCATCACTGAGGGGACAGTCTGGAGGACATGTGCTGGTGTCTGGTCCGCTTGTCCACAAGGACACAGGGCTGAGTCTGCGGCTCCTATCCCAGTGCGCAAGCGGAAAGCGGCTGTTTGGTGTTTCCTCTCTAGTGTGTGACTGGGGTCTTGGTGTGCGTTATAGCCTTTGTTCATTTGGATCCAGTCAGCTCTGAATGGACCACGTTGGAGTGTCTTAACTTCCTCATATGTTCAGGAGGCATCTTCGCTTCAAGGATGCAAGCCGGAAGTCCAGCGACACAAAAGAGTTGAAACTTCACCTAAACTTTGCATAGCAGTCTTGATTCTTACACTCGGACGAAGCTGTTTCAGGCTCGGATTGTATGAGGATGGATGGGTGGGTTCGAGCGTGCGTGTGAGCGTGCATGCGTATGCTTGCGTGTGTGTGTGTGTGTGTGTGGTGTGTGTGTGTGTGTGTGTGTGTGTGTGTGTGTGTGCGTGCTTGCGTGTGCATGTGTTCCTGCGTGTGTTCCTGTGTGTGTGAGTGCGCGCGTGTGTGTGTGTGTGTGTGTGCGTGTGTGTCTTTGTATGCGTGTGCACGTGTGTTGTTATGCACAAACAAGTGGGTGACGCCAAACAGCGGAGAATAAATGTTTCTCTTGAAAACGACCCGGGTTTGGAGTCAAAGAAAAAAAAAACCGTATTGTACAACAGAACACGAGCGAATGTCAGTAACTATTGCAACACAATAGAAAGTACAGCTCTTAGCCTTTCATCCACACCCCCAGCTTCACCGAAGTTGGCCATGGACAGTTTGCACAGTTAACTCGGTAAAGGCGTGCCCTGTGATTGTGCCCTATTAGCGACCTAATGAGAGTTTTAAATCATAAATTACGTGCACATGCTCGCCGTTACGAGCTGATGAGAGTTTTAATCATACATTACGTGCACATGTTCGCCCGCATAATAATGCGCTTGGAAGTGCGCACGTGCACATACACACAGACACATACGCGCAAATACTCACACGCGCGCGTGCTCGCGCACACACACACACACACACACACGCGCGCGCGCGCCACACTAGCATGCACTCACACAGGCAAGCGCGCGCACACACGCACGCACGCACACACGCTCACACACACACACACACACACACACACCACACACACACACACACACACACACACACACCCTTCTGTATTTATTGTCCGGGTGTGTGCGCGTGCGCTCGTGTGTACAAGCATACATACATACGTACATCCATCCATACAGACAGACAGACATGCATGCAATAGCACTTGTGGACACACACTCTCTCTCTCTCTCTCTCTCTCTCTCTCTCTCTCTCTCTCTCTCTCTCATAGGTTCATTCACACGAGAAAACGCACCTGACTGTGACCTACGCGGTTATACAAACCCACCACGCACAGACTTGCGGGGGATATCAGACCTGAAAAGAAAAAAAAAAAAAATAAAGGGAAGAATAATAATCATGATCTACTGCTTTTAGGAGAGAGTTATAGCTTTAAAAACATACAAGCCTGGTACTTTTCCCTCTCCACTCGCAAAACGAAGACTCCTTTACGATGGAAGCAGATAGGAGGCCACGACCGCACTGTCGTTTTCTGACTCGCGGGAGGAGCCTTCTCTCTCTCTCTCTCTCTCTCTCTCTCTCTCTCTCTCTCTCTCTCTCTCTCTCATGTGTGTGTGTGTGTGTGTGTGTGTGTGTGTGTGTGTGTGTTCAAATAAATGCCTACAGCATTTCCAGATCGGAGATGGAGACCACGAGCCCCAAACCTGGACGAACATGGAAGGAGAAAGCACAAAACCACTTAGCTGAGCGTTGTTCGCATCGTCTGAATTGTCGCGGAGTTGTTTTCTCTACGGGCTACGAAGTGTGTGTAT
>CM065730.1:44562980-44590480 GCA_033310375.1 Conus canariensis | reverse complement strand
TGTCTGTCTGTCTGTCTCTCTCTCTCTCTCTCTCTCTCTCTCTCTCTCTCTGGCTCTGCCTTTGTCTCTGTCTGTTCTCTCTCTCTCTCTCTCTCTCTCTCTCTCTCTCTCCTCTCTCTCTCTCTCTCTCTCTCTCTCCTCTCACAGTCATTCTGCCCCATGCTGTTTGGACATCACAGATAGTTGTCACAACCAGAGCCTCGTTACGTTTGCCATCCTTTCGCTGGTCTTGCATCGTTGATAATCGATCCATTGGATGATGATGTCCTTCAGGTGTGGGAACTTGTTCTTTTCTATAGCTCACAATTATGGGTTTCATTAGCAAGAAGGTGACTGTCAACATGAAAATAGGTTTGTGTTTTTACGCTGTTGATCTCTCTCTCTCTCTCACCCTCTCTCTCTCTCTCTCTCTTCGTCCCTCCTTCCCTTCCTCCCCCCCCCCTCTCTCTCTCTTTGCCCCTCCTTCCCCTTTCTCTCTCCCTGTGTGTGTGTGTGTGTGTGTGTGTGTGTGTGTGTGTGTGTGTGTTTAATGATATAAATAGACTGGCACACCAGACGGTAGTCGTATTGTAGCAATAGTATCTATGCGCTCTATGAGTGTGTGTGTGTGTGTGCGCGCGCGCGCGCGCGCGCGCGCGCGTGTGTGTGTGTTTGATTGTGGTGCGTGCATGCGCACGTGGGCGTTTGTGTATTTGCTCTTTTATATGCGTTTATAACAGTGTGTGTGTTGTGTGTGTGCGCGCGCACGCGCGCGCGACATGTTCATTCCCACTTTCTTTCCCCCTCCCCCACCCCCCAACATGTGTCTAAATAAATCCTTAACAGATTCTAACCTTCATGCAAGAGGAATTGATGGCTTACACTTTTTTTTCTTATTTATTCAATGTCAGTATGTGTGTACATAGATAGAGAGCACCCTCTCTCTCTCTCTCTTTCTCTCTCTCTCTCTCTCTCTTATTGTAGACGATTTGTATGTAATGTGTACAGGTGGTATGAGAGAAAATGAAGATCACTTAATATTATATTGTGCAGCTTATAACGATGTCAGACAGAAATCTCAACTTTTCAATATTACTGTGACAGAAAATCATAACCTATATAGTTTGTTGTCCTCTGACAATAATATGATAATAACTCTACTGGCTAAGTATGCTGTAGAGGCATCTGATGTTAGGAAAAAGAAATGCTCGGTAAGAACTTCTAATGTTTAAGTTGTTTGTTTTTATGTATTCCGCAAGCTTGACGACCTTATTAAGAAAATGTTTTGTTTTCTGCACTAGTATGGCTAATGATGAAGCGGACGGTGATGATAGATGTGACAGTGCAGGAAAGATTTATAACAGTGAATATGTGTGCCTAGGTGAGGCACTTGTGTTTATGACCATGTTGTGACTTTTAAAAGAATTACATATTCATTTTGAGTGTCGAAAGAGCACGACATTTTTTTTTTCTTCTACATGGCTTCGAGCCTCATCGTTAACATTTACGTAATCCGTTGCAATATATGCTTCTTTGCATAATAAACTTTCTATTTTCGGCGCTGCAAATATTCATGTATACCCCCATGACATAAAGGCTATGTAGGTCATTGTCAATAAAAACGTATCTGAAGCGTCTCTCTCTCTCTCTCTCTCTCTCTTCTCTCTCAGTAATATTACCTGTTGAATGTCCCAGCCCAATCTCTCTGTGAACCATGGCTTCTTAACAACACAGTCACAGTAATCTTATTGAAAGCGCCTACAGAGGTGCGTAATCTCTGTCGCTGCCTATCTTCTCGATACACGTATTTTGCCAGGAGCCAGCGTCTTGAGTGCAATGGATCGTCATGCTTCCTTTCCCAACCACGTCATTACAGTTGAAAGAAGACAGCGTCATAGTTGCCATATTCCTTGCTCTGGGAACACAGTTATTAGAAGCCGAACTAATCACGAAAGCTTCAGTTAATGATCATTATGACGTTCGTTTCAAGTCGTTTGTAAACTCTAACAACAGTTAAATGAACGAGTAACTTCTTTTCTGTTGACTGACGTACATATCGGTACCAAGTTATAGCCGGATTGCGCAGTGCATCAGGGGAATTGAAGGAATGTGTTCATTCTTACTTGTATGCAAATTGGTTTGCTTCATGTTGTAGTGCATATTCGTTTTATTATTTTCCTCGAGCCCAAGTTTCTGAATCATCAGTCATTGAATCCTTCTGTAGTCATATTCGTTGTAGTCTCGTGCACTTTACTGATACCACCGCTGTAAAAAGCTTAACTCAAATGGTATTAGATTTAGTTTCCCTATTCTCCCATCGCGCGCGCGCGCGTGTTTGCGTGTGTGTGTGTTTGTGCGCGCGTGCGCGCGTTTGAATGGCAGAGAGGGGACGGGTGGATGTCTTAGTATATTAGATATGTTTTTTACAATTATTTTGCATTCGTGACTGAGAAGCTGAATCAAACGTTTACAGATGGGGAAACCACACATTGGGCTGGTACACCCATCTTTTTAAGGGGGAAATGTTTTGTTACTGTCAATTAACGATCATTAAAACTTGCAACCATATGACATCTGCAAAATCGAGATGTTGCGTTTGTATGTAAGACGCATGCAACGCGTTTCTCCTTTACCATAAAATCGAAGACATCTTACCAGCCGCCGTGGCGAAGTGGTTAGCGTCGCGGACTCCGGCTGGGAGGTCATGGGTTCGAATCCCATCAGAGTCATGTGGGTTTTTCTGCCCCGACCGGCTCCTACCCAGAGTTGAGTTTGCTGCGGACTCAGTTGGGAAGACTGGGACCACACAGTCGAGTTTCATCCACTTAATGGATGCGTTTCTGAGAGTGTTGCTCAAATTTCCTGACCAACACTGCAGGTGCCTGTATCTCTCGGGCCTGGTTGACGCCGGGATATATTATGAAAGGAAGCGTAGAGTACAGCCCTGTCATGTAGTCTCAGACCGAAATGGAAATCTGTAGCATCATCTTCATCATCCTCATCCTCATCGGTCAGCATAAAAAAAAGTCTCAAATTCTGCGGCCCTTCATGCCCTGCTCTCATGATGACCTCAGCTTCGATGTCCACTCCACGTCTATGTCCTTGGTTTGGTTCCGTCGGGGTCACCGGTATCGGTGAGTCCATGGGGGCTGTCGTTGGACGGACGTGGTGGCGCCCTCCGGAGGGAGAGCTCACTCACGCCGGCTCCGCGACTAAGCAATTATTGTCGTCAGTAGAGGGCTTAGTAGGTGGCGTCCTGCGTATGTTAGATCACAACAGGTGTCACTGAACACCACCGAAGTGACTCGGCAGCAGTGCAGTGTCTCCTCCGGTGTTGCCTCTTGACGACTTGACATTGACTGCTCCCTGTGGATTGCCGGTGCTGGGGCTGCGGCGGGCCCGACCGGGCTGGGGCTGTGGACGGGGGTGTCGGGATGAGCGGCGTGGGTGCACTGCCTCTGAGGTGGCGCAGAGGTTGGGACAGCAAAGAAAAAAAAAAAAAAAAAAAAAAGAAGACGTCTTGCAACTTGCCTTAGAAGCGCGTCATGTTGTCCGTCCTCTTTCCTTTATTTCGAAATGCAGAGCGGCTTTTCAGGGATAAAAATTGCCAGAAAATGTTCATTTGTCCTGGGGACCATAGACAAAGAAATCAAACTATTCCCCCAATATTTCTGTGTGTCTTACCGAAGTGAAAAAGTATTTGATAAGAATAATCAAGCTTGCCGGTGGTGAAATGACAACTGAGACATAATCCATTCTAACTGAAAGCGAACAGCGTAAAAATAAAATGAAATAAAATAAAAATCAGACTCGCCTGAATGATATACTCAGAACACCACAAGCAGTGCAATGTTTTTTTGTTTGTTTGCTGTTTTTTTTTTTTTGCAGAATAGAACAGAACATGATTTTTCATACATCATTTCTAAAATGCTTTCTCGTCAATCCCAGTCAATTTTTTTTTTCTTCTTTCCCTTACCTCTTTTCCTCAGTTGAAGTCTTCGATCGGTCTTTCTGATTTTGTTCTGTTTTGTTTTTTTCAGCTGAAGGTTCTTGAATTTCAGAGCTGGAAAGACCCAACTTGAACAGGGACGTTTTGCTTGCTGTTCTTAACTACTTTTATTGGGCCGTAATGACAAAATGTTCAGGGGCAAAGTCGATCAGCTTAAAACGTGATGGTGTGCTCTGCACTCGTTGACGTTTGCCTGAGAGAGGGAGATCTGAAGGGATTAGATCTAATGTTTTTGCACTGATCAAGCACAGTGCATGCGTGCTGCAGGCGCATTGTCTGTCTGGGAGGAGGGAAGCACGATCGGTCAGCATTCAAGCCGATTGCTCTGTCGCCCTTTTACTGACACGGTCAAACATTGGTTTGCCCGACAGTCTTGTTACATTTGTGCGCCAGAAGATTTCGTTGTCAGGGACAGTCGGACGGATGGGCGTTCTGAGCCTTGCTTTTGTGGAATTCAGCGCTACAATAAATATCTATTGGATTGTAGCCTTGTTGCAGTCCAGACCTTGAACGCGACCTCCAAGATATCGCCACCAGACTGAAGAGAGTCTGGAATAAGTAGAAGTCGGCTCAAGAAAAAGAACGTGTGTGTGTGTGTGTGTGTGTGTGCGCGCGCGCGCGCGCATCGCGCATATATTCAGTGCAACAAAACAAATTCAGAACGCTTGGTCGGAAGCAACTCTAAAGAGAGGTGGATAACAGATCTTAAACACCCCCATCCCACCCCCGATTCCGCCCCCACCCCCACCCCCTCCCCATGCGGACATTTCCGCCCTCAACCCTTTTAATCATCTTTCAGGGGGCTGGGCCGCGTCAGTCAAGACATCTGGATGCCCTTCCGCTACAGCTGTTTTTGCCGCTACTGCATGGTCAAACACCTGAAACGTCTGATGGCCGAATCGCTTTGTAACGGCTGTCTTAACCACGTAGCTACCATGCAACTGTTGCAAACTGGGAAGTTAAAGCTGAATGGAGTTTTTTGTTCCTTCTCGACCAGATCCGGCTGGGACCTTCTTCAGCTGCTTTTGCAGTTGGCTTCGGGGCTCTGGTGCTGTTCTCACGGGAAATCGAGAGCTGTTTCTTGAGATCGTAGGTAGATGTGCCCACAAGCGCCTTCGTTCCAGCCTCCATGGCGAGGAGTCTGGCGTGGAAGCCAGGTTCTTTGAAGGTTCTGGCTTGGCTGGCATACTTTTCCAAGTCTCGTGGATGACAGGCTTTTCCATGCCGCTTTCATTATAACACAATGAGTTCAGCCTGAAGTGTTTGCTTTGATTAACTTAATTAAGTGGAGTAATATATTTGGACTTATACCATTCTTACCGAAAATCTCTCTCTCTCTCTCTCTCTCTCTCTCTCTCTCTTCTCTCTCTCTCTCTCTCTCTCTCTCTCTCTCTGCGTGAGAGAAAGAGAGAGGGAGTGCTCGTTCATTAAGGAAGGTCTGTTGTGTACCGGTACCCACCACTACATCACGAGAAATCTGCTTTCACGCTCCGAGAGTCACAGCTGTTCCAGACCATGATATGCTGCCTCCTACTGTGTAAAACGTTGTTACTGGTCTGTCTTTCACTGTAGCAGTTCAGATCGCATAAAGATCTTTAAGCACTTGATATTGTGTGTGTGTGTGTGTGTGTGTGTGTGTGTGTGTGTGTGTGTGTGTAGGCGTCCCTTTTTCGGGGCATAAACTCACGCGTTCCGCTCCTCCTGGAGAACTATGAAAAAAACTGTCTTCAGAAACTGAATTTGTGAAAAAAAAATTTTCCGGGAACTTGATTTCAAATTTGTTTGTTTTAAAGCATATTCGAGAGCGCAGATCCCACATCTTTTAGATTGATGGATTGTCCGGACATTGGCATGTAAGGAATGGCTGTATTCGAACCGTGAAGAACACCATACAAAATTGATTATACATTAATACTTCAAACAGCAGAATTCTAGAACTGAGAGAGAAGAGGAGGAGGAGGAGAGAGAGAGGAGAGGGGAGAGAGAGAGAGAGAGAGAGAGAGAGAGAGGAGGAAGAGAGAGAGAGAGAGAGGATGGAGGCAGAGAGAATCATTCCTTGAAGTTGATAAAACCCCAATCCCTGTCCTGTTGTCGTGAGCATAATACCAGTGTCTGCTTGTGTTCAGGTTTAAAGCTATCACCTACAAGAATTGGGAAAAGAGTATGTTCGACTAAAAACGCAAAGTACTTTCGCAAATGTTTGAAAAGAGAGGAATTTCCGAAGTCTTGCTTACCCGACTTCTTGTGCTTTGGCCCACCTAGTCACGGAAACTGTGTAGCTTGCGTGCATTGAAAGTAGGGTACAGAGGACACGACGTGATTGGTTTATCAGCTGGCGGAGGGCCGACTACAGTTTACATACTGACTGATAACATGA
This sequence comes from Conus canariensis, assembly GCA_033310375.1. NCBI lineage: Eukaryota > Metazoa > Mollusca > Gastropoda > Neogastropoda > Conidae > Conus > Conus canariensis. Next base: position 44,584,115 of record CM065730.1, on the reverse strand, counting down.
CGACGTGTGACTCATATCAGAATTCCCCCCCCCCCCCCCCCCCTTTAAAAAATGATAAAAGAAATGAATATTGAAGTATTTCAGCCGTAACACTTTGCTTCTTCCCTCTCTCATTCCCACATTCCCATACTTATATAATTTATCTTTCACCCTTTTTAAAGAGGTTATGATTATTTGTTTATTATTTGTTACAGTGAACCGAGCAATTGTGTATGTGGAAGTTGTCCTGTATATCGTTCATAGGTCATCCCTGTCTGAGAGTTTCCTCATGCTTCCATACGTTTTTGTTTTTTCTTTTTTTCTTTTTTCTTTTGTTTTTTCTCGTCTGTCGTAGCTCTCCCATTCTTGGTTCTTGTTTCCTTCTTTTCAGCACACCCCTTTCTCAACAATAGTCGACATGTACTGGGTACATTTTTGCCTGTTTTATTAAGGCGTTTCCGTCAGGTTTTTATGATGAGCTGCCTCTTTCAAATATATTCCAGTTTGGTTTCTTGATGGGTTTTTTTTTTTTTTTTTTTCAATATTTTCTTTATTTTGTCTATAATTTGTCTATAAAGATTTTGAAATAAACGAGCGTTTCTAGATTATAATAGTCTCACGCTCGCGTCGGCAAAGCACTGCCAAGGAGGGATCTGTCGACAAACTGAGCTGCACGAACAAACAGTCCAGGTTGTAATAGGACCGAACGGCGGACAACACACCGGCGAATCCTTCCTTAACTTTTTGTCAGACCGCAGCGTTTCCACGGTGTTGAAAGTATTCTTTTTCTTTGGGGAGTTGGGGGAGGGGAGTATGCCCGCAAACCCTCCAGTCTCCGCTCCCGTCCACCTCGCCCCACACAGAATTTCAGCTATCTATGCTTTTCCTCAATGTGAGACCTGTTGTTGGGCGCTGGCAGGATCCGAACTCGAAACGTCTGACGGCGAAGTCGGTGACATGTCACCACTGGGCCAATCCGTCACCCGCCCGTGCCACGTGTCATGCTGAGCTGTGACAGGATTTAGCGGTCGTCTGAGTTGTGAACAACGTGATTTCGCTGTGCTTTGTCGTCACGAGTGAGTGGTCGACTAATTAAGTTGTTTGCCTCTGAACTCGAAACATCGATCGCTGCAATAGCTTGGTATCGACACCGTCACCTCTGAGTACATTATGTACCCGGAGCCCCAAAAGATGGACACCAACTTCAAACGGTGACGTACAATACGAATCCTCCTCCCTCCCCCCCCCCCCCCCCCCCCCCCCTTTTTTTTTGTTTGTTTGTTGTTTTGTTTTGTTCTTAATCAGTTCGGAGTTTGAAGGCGAAATGGCTTGCTCGGGACGTGTGTGTGTGTGTGTGTGTGTGTGTGTGTTGTGTTGTGTGTGGTGGTGTGTGTGTGTGTGTGCGTGCGTGCGCGCGCATGCATGTCTGTGTATGTGTGTGCGTGCATGCGCCCGCGCGTATGTGTGTGGATGTGTTGTGTGTGGTGCGTGCGTGCGTGTGCATGCGTGCGTGTTGTGTGTCTTAATGGGGTTACTGTTACCTGTCCACGAGTCAAAAGTCGTGGGTGGGATAGAAGGGGTCATTATGATCAGAGCAGTATTATCTCACGATTTTAATTGATGCTAATAATGATGATTATGCATTCTCTCTCTCTCTCTCTCTCTCTCTCTCTCTCTCTCTCTCTCTCTCCTTTCTCTCTCTCTCTCTCTCTCTCTCTCTCTCTCCTCTCTCCTGCCATTCTCTCTCTCTCTCTCTCTCGTTCTCTCTCTCTCTTTCGCTCTGTCTCTCTCTAAAAAAAAATAAATAGATAAATAAGTAAACAAATAAGATGAGAAAAGGGCTTTACACGGAATTCTACGTTCAGTATACATGCTAAACACCAGTGACGCACGCAAGCAGCAGCTCAGACCGAAGTCATTGATTGATTTCCATGGAGGCAGAAAGGCCAGAGACCCAAACGGGCGATTGAGCTGATGGGAGTGCCTTAAGTTATTTTACCTGTGTTGCCGGAAAGACAGCAGGTAGGTCACGACAAAGGAGAGTCCAATAGTCATTTAGGTTCTATTTCTGTCCTCTGCGTTTGAGTGAAGATGGCTGCTGCCACCTTGAGACTGGGCTTGTAAAGAGAATTAACACTTGAACGCCGTTCCGCCGAGTTGACACCAACGGCGAAAAAAAACTGTACTGTACTCGCCGCTTGGCTTCCACGGACACTGACATAACTACATAACGGTGAACGAGAGAGAGAGAGAGAGAGAGAGAGAGAGAGAGAGAGAGAGAGAGAGATTAAACAAATCAGTCTCTGGTTCAGTTTCCCTTTATTTTCCGCTTATGATTGAGGCATACAAAATATGTCTTTAAAGGGTTAAAGAATCGGAAAGAAAGTGTTTGTCTGATTCCGTTCAGCTGTTCTTTCTCCATGTTTTTGTTAATCAGTGAACGACATCTGGAAACGTTTCCTAACTGGCATATGTTCTAAGGTGCGTTTTCACAATCTGATTTTGGTCTGTGGAGACACTTCTCGTGCACATCCCTGGGCTTACAGTTCAGCAGGAACTGGTCATGTGTAAGATGTTTTCCTTCAGATGCCACCGTCGTATGAGCGGTTATTTCCTAAAGCAGTGCCGGTGACGTGATGGAGTTCTTGTTCTACTTAATTTGCCATCTTCTTGAACAAAGTTGATAACTCTACTTATCTTCTCAAAAAAAAAAGAAGAAGAAAGAAAGGGAAAAAAAAAAAAAAAAGACTGTGTTTGAGCAGCCGCGGTTGCGAAATGGTTAGCGTCGCAGATTCCGGCTTGGAGGTCATGGGTTCGATTCCCATCACGGCCATTTATTTGTGGGATTTTTCTGCCCCGACCAGCTCCTACCCAGAGCTGAGTTTGCTGTGGGCTCAGTAAGGAAGAAAGCGACCACACAAACGAGTTTTATCCACTCACTGGATGCATCTCAGTGTTGTTTAAATTTTCTGACCAAAACTGTAAGCGTCTGAATCTCTCGGGCCTGGTTGACACCGGGATTCATCATGAAAGTAAGCGTAGAATGCAGCGCTGTCATGCAGTCTCAGACCTGAATAGAAAACCGTTGCATCACCGTCTTTATCCTCATCCTCATCGAGCGGCATTTTTGAAAATGTCTCAAATTCTGTGGCCGTTCCTACCGTACTCTCATGGTGACCTCAGTTTCGAGTGCCTCTCCGCGTCTATGGCCGTGGGTTGATTCGTTCGGGTTCACCAGTATCGGCAGGTTCATGGGGACAATCTTTGGGTGGACGCCCTCCGGAGGGAAAGCTCGTTCATGCCGGCTCGGCGATCGGGCAATTATTGTTGTCAGTGTTAGTAAATAGTGTCCTGCGTATGTTGCACCACAACAAGCACCACTGAACACCATGGAAGTGACTCGGCAGCGGTGCAGGGTTTCTCCTCTGGTAGGCTGCGTCATGACCACTTGGCACTGATTGCTCCCTGCGGATTGTTGGTGCCGGGGATTTGGCAGGACAGGACGGCTGTGGCTGTTGACGGGGGTCGGAATGAGCGGCGTGGGCGCAGTGCCGCTGAGGTGGCGCAGGAGATGGGATAGCCCAAAACAGAAAAAGTGAATTGATAAATACATGACTGAATGAATAAATAAAAGAAGAAACGGTATTTGCACCCCGTATGGAAGTTGGTTTGCCTGTAGACAAGATGACTCAAAAACCACGAGCCTGTTGTACTAAAACTCGGTGGTAAGACAGAATGGTGGCCGTAAGACAATCCCACTACACTGTTGCGTGGAATGTGGACAAAATGGCGGATCAAGGAGCCGTTCGGCCTCCCCCGAGTGCTTTTCTGATGTGAGGTTTTGTTACATTTTGGTTGACAGTTTACCAGTATATTCAGATGATAGAGAAACAGTTAGGGCTTTTGTTTTTTAATTGCTGGTCGTATCTGAACTGATAGTACTTGAGTGTGCTGCGCGTTTCTAAATGAAAACTGGATGAGCCCCCTCCTCATGCCCCACCCACCACAAACAGAAGAAGAAAAAGAAGAAGAAATGGCTGTGATTTAAGTAAATAGTTGGGGTTTTTTTCTTAAAGAAGAAAAAAAAAAAGGTTGGGTACACAGGCTCGAACTTTTTTCCTCCTTTCGTGATGGCTTACACTCAAGATAGTTGGCACCCCATAATGCACAAGACTGACTTTCTTGTCTGGACCTTTATCCGTCGTCGAAAACATCCAGTTCGTATTACACATAGTGTGCGGAGCAGTTTAGTATTGAGGCAAAAGACGCCTTTTGTGTCGGCACAACGAAGGAAACCACGTGTCACAGTCCGTCCCCTCTCGGGTTTCAGTGGTTGGTACCAAAGACCAGGACGGGGAGCAGCGAGTTCTCCAAAATAACTTTTGATTTTTTTTTTAATTGGCAAGAAAATAGTTCAGGGTCGGCAGAAAAAAATAGGGTCGGTCGGGTTATCTTAGCATACTTTAGGGGGAAGGGGGAATCATGTGACGGTTGTGAACCCGATTTTTAAATCAATAATAGTGCTATTTCTTGTTTGGGATCTGAGTTTTGAGTTTTGAAAAAAAAAAAAAAGTAGGCCAGAAGGACACCGGGGAGAACGCAGACCACAGCTAAGGCCAAACGGATCCGGGATCCGCCTTTTCAGTTAGTTCGATAGTGACTTTTTCCCTACTAGTTGAAGTAATCATTGGTACAGAATGAAAGAGTTAGTGCCCTTGTGTGTGGGGTTTTTTTTTGTTCATGCTCTTGATCTTGTGTTTTTGGAGGGGGTTTTTTTGTTTGTTTTTTGTTTTGTTTTTGTTTTTGATAGGATGTGGAACATATGGAATGTATCACTAGAAAATATTAAAGTGCTGTGAAATTATCTTACTTCGTATTTAGCTATGAATTCATAAGGTTCATGTTCACTGGAAAATGTGATCAGCATGAACGAATCCCGGATCTGTCGTGTGATCGGACATCTGCGTCAAAATGTCATACGTAAGTTCTTGGGACACATTCTGTCACTCCGCCCAGTTTCAAAATGGAGTGAGGAGCCTTTTTTTTTTTGCATGATCTTGCTGACTTAAGAAAACGAATGCAAAATGTTACAAACAATTCTGCAGTCTGCAGTGTTTTCTTCTTGCATACAATTAAACCTGCTGTCTGAAAAAAAAAATCTCCTGTGCACAGACAAAAAGGGGGAAGAATTTGCTGTCTTGGATGTTCCGTCTTGTGTTCAATTGAACCTACTGATGAATGTTATTGTTTTTTCCGCACACGAAAAAGGAGCGGGGGGGGGGGGGGGGGGGGGGGGGGGGGGGGGGGGGGGGACTGCGGTCTTTTTTCTCTTGTACACAATTAATCCCACAGTCTGAAATGATTCTTCTATGCCCATACAGAAAAATGTGGAAGAACGTGCTTGTCTAGAATGTTCAATGCTGTGCACAATTCAGTTAAAACCAACTGTCCAAAATACTTCTTCAGCACGCAGACAAAAAAAGGAGGGGGTGGGGGGTGAGGATTGCTTTTTAGAATGTTTCTGCTTGTACAGAGTTGACCTGCAGGGTGAAATACTTCTTCAGCACGCAGACAAAAAAAGGAGGAGGGTGTGGGGGTGAGGAATTGCTTTTTAGAATGTTTCTACTTGTACAGAGTTACCTGCAGGGTGAAATACTTCTTCAGCACGCAGACAAAAAAAGGAGGAGGGTGGGGGGTGAGGATTGCTTTTTAGAATGTTTCTCCTTGTACAGAGTTAGACCTGCAGGCTGAAATACTTCTTCAGCACGCAGACAAAAAAAGGGGGAGGGTGGTGGGTGAGGATTGCTTTTTAGAATGTTTCTCCTTGTACAGAGTTAACCTGCAGGCTGAAATACTTCTTCAGCACGCAGACAAAAAAAGGAGGAGGGTGGGGGGTGAGATTGCTTTTTAGAATGTTTCTACTTGTACAGAGTTAGACCTGCAAGCTGAAATACTTCTTCCGCACGCAGACAAAAAAGGAGCGACATTCGAAGACATTTGCTGTTTGGAATGTTTTGAACACGAAACTCTCTGAAATGTTTCTTCACCGCACGGAGGAAAAAACAGTTTGCCCTATGAAATGTCTATTTTGCACAGACAAAAATGGGAGGGGAGGGCTTGCAATTTCTTGTTTAATATTTCTTCTACTCAAATAAACGTGCAGTCTGACATGTTTCATGAGAATGCAAACAAGAAGGGAGAAAAAAACCCTTGCTGTCTTGAGTGACTTCTTGTGCACAGTTAAGACTGCTGTCAGAAATGTTTCTTCAGCGCATAGCCCAAAAAAGGAAGGTGGGGGAAAGGGGGGGGGGGGGGGGGGGCTTTGTTTGGAGTGTTTCTTCCTCTATGCAATGTTTCTTCTGCGCAGAGACAAAAAAAGAGGGGGGGAGGGGGGGACGGGAGAAAAGCTTGCTGATTGGAATGCGTCTTAAGAGACAACTTGCAGTCTGGACTGTTTCTTCTTTTAAACCATTAATCCTGCCTTTGGAAGGGGTGGGGCTGCAAAATGGATTTTTTGTCTGGCTTGTACACAATTGAACTTACTTTCTGAAATGTTTCTTCCGCACACAGAAAAAAGGAGGGGGTGGGGGTGGGGAGCTCAGCTGGGAATTGTTTGGAATGTTTCTTCTTGTGTGGCATTAATCTGCATTATGAAGTGATTCTTCCGCGCAGACAAAAAGGAGGAAAAATGGAAAGTGTTTGCTTTCAAGAATACGTCTGAAATTTATTTTTTGCTCACAGACAAAAAAAGTGGGGTGGAGGGAGAAATTTTTCCTCCGGAATCTCTCTTCTTATTCGTAATGAAACTTAATTTCTGAATTCTTTTTCTGCACAGTCAAAAAAAAAAAAAAAAAAAAAAAAGGAGGGGGGATATATTTGCTGTTTGGGATGCTGCTGCATGTATACAATGAAACCTAATGTCTGAAATTTTTGTTTGGCGCACAGATTAACAATAAAGGGTGAAAAAAAACTTGCTGTCTGGAATGTTTCTTGTACGCAGTTAAACCTGTCGTCTGAAGTACTTCGTCTGCAGATGGAAATAAAGCTACAATAAACATTGCTGCATTGAATGTTTCTTCTTGTCCATCAAAAAATGTACTGGTTCGTACATCCTCGTCCGATGAAAAAAAAAAAGAAAGAAAGAAAGAAAAAGAAATGTACTTGTACACAGATGAAAATGCAATGGTCCTAATAATTCTTCTTGAAAACTTCTATCTGAACTATCTCCTTTTGCATGCAGAATCAAATCTACTGTTTTCCATTGTTCAGAGAACGTTACAATTGTTTACACCTATTCTTTTATACACACAAAACTCCTGTCTGAATTTTTGTTTCTTGACACACGGAAAAGAGAAGTGAATAAAGATTTTATCAGCTGCTCCTAAAGGTCTATGAATGGTTTTCCGACTGGGGCGAAATGAGTTCATAAGGTCATTCTGTTTGTTACTTATGCACTGTTCGGTAACTGTTCAGAATGATGATAGTAGTACTAGGCCTAGAAGTGGTACAGGTAACAGAAGTAATAATGTGTTCTAACATCTGCAAAGATTCCTGATACAATAATGGCCTTTTGTCAGTTTCTGATCAGCTTGCGTTTATCATTTCACCACACTTTTTTGTTTCGTTTGCTTTGTGAAACGCGGAGGAGGGAACAGAAGGCAAAGCGAGCATTTCTCAGTCGCCTGTGTGCATTTCACTTAATCTACCCAGCAGGCTGTGCGGCATTTCCTGTGACGTTGATGTATGATGTGGTTGTCTGTGTGTGCAGACAGGCCCAGTAGCGAGTATCGTTCAGCCAGTTCTTCGTTTTCACTACTTTTTGTTTGCAACTTGTTACTGCATGATTCGTTCTGCAATTCCATCTCACCCCACCCCCTTGGCACCCTAACCCCACCATCCCTCCACCCTTTCTTCTCCCACGCCTCTGGACGTCAAAAAGACAAGAAATCTCGTGTTCAGATGCAGGATTTGCGTCCAACAACTTGCACACGACAATCCTAAGAACGCGTAAAAAACCGTCTAACATTACACTTTGTGGAAAGACATGAAACGGAATCACAACAACTACTACTACTACAGTTCATAGAAAAATATGTGCACTGAACTCGTTCTGCGAATATGCTGTACCTATTCATTAGCCAAGTTTCTTAGTCATGCTGAAGCGTAGGAAAACGGGAAAAGTTTCCAAAGTTTGGGACAAGACTGGAAATCGTAGGGAAAGCAAGGCCCGATCATTTACAGAGAGAGAGAGAGAGAGAGGGGGGGGGCGGGGGGGGGGATAGGAAGAGGGTAGGGGTTCCCATCTTCCAAAATTTTGTTGGGAGGGGGGGGGGGGGGGGGACACGGTTGCATTGTACCGAAGGACTATTCAGCAGCAGTTTCGTTTTCAATCAGTATGACCTAAACAGTTCGGCGGATGACATTGTTGACAGTCGGGGGGTGGATTTGGTTGTTGGGGATGGTGATAGTGGTCTAAGCCGACTTTGAAGGTCCTTCACCTGGCGAAACTGCAGCTTCTGTCAGTGGGAGGGGGGTGCGCACTCCAAACCACTCCCACCACCTTCAAAAGGCCATGGAAAGGGAAGGAAGATGAAAAAGAGGAATAGGCGAGGAAAAGGGGGGAAAAACGTAGGAAAAGGCAGGCGAACGTAGGCGAAAATAGGTAAGGCTTGGTTAAAACAGGGAAAGGTAGGGAACACTTGAAAAGGATAGAAAAAGAGGCACAAAAGTGGGGAAAAGCTCATTAAAAGGTGGGGAAGAGGCTGGTTAAAAGGTGGGGGAAAGGCTAGTTAGAAGGTGGGGGAAAGGCTACTTAAAAGGTGGAGAAAGGCTAGTGAAAAGGTGGGGGAGGCTAGTTAAAAGGTGGGGGAAGGCTAGTTAAAAGGTGGGGGGAAGGCTGGTTAAAAGGTGGGGAAAGGGCTAGTTAAAGGGTGGGGGGAAGGCTAGTTAAAAGGTGGGGAAAGGGCTAGTTAAAAGGTGGGGGGAAGGCTAGTTAAAAGGTGGGGAAGAGGCTAGTTAAAAGGTGGGGGAAAGGCTAGTTAGAAGGTGGGGGAAAGGCTACTTAAAAGGTGGGGAAAAGGCTAGTGAAAAGGTGGGGAAAAAGTAGTTAAAGGTGGAGGAAAGGCTAGTGAAAAGGCGGGGGAAGGCTAGTTAAAAGGTGGGGGGGAAGGCTAGTTAAAAGGTGGGGGGAAGGCTGGTTAAAAGGTGGGGAAAGGGCTAGTTAAAAGGTGGGGGGAAGGCTGGTTAAAAGGTGGGGAAAGGGCTAGTTAAAGGGTGGGGGGAAGGCTAGTTAAAAGGTGGGGAAAGGGCTAGTTAAAAGGTGGGGGAAGGCTAGTTAAAAGGTGGGGAAGAGGCTAGTTAAAAGGTGGGGGAAAGGCTAGTTAGAAGGTGGGGGGAAGGCTACTTAAAAGGTGGGGAAAAGGCTAGTGAAAAGGTGGGGAAAAAGCTAGTTAAAAGGTGGGAGGAAAGGCTGGTTAAAAGGTGGGGAAAGGCTAGCTAAAAGGTGGGGGGAGGCTAGTTAAAAGGTGGGGGGAAGGCTGGTTAAAATGTGGGGAAAGGGCTAGTTAAAAGGTGGGGGGAAGGCTGGTTAAAAGGTGGGGGGAAGGCTAGTTAAAAGGTGGGGAAAGACTAGCTAAAAGGTGGGGGAAAGGCTGGTTAGAGGAGGAGGTGCCACAAAACACAGGAACATGTGCCGCTGGTTGAACACGCCTTTGCCTACTCTCTCTCGGTCTCTCCGAGTCGCACCCTGCGCATACAGAAGATATACAGTTTCATTCTTCTGGCCGAGGTGGTTTTACGGTGCGCTGGGGCGATTTGCATACACGAGGCAGCTCCGGTGTAACGAAAAGTTTTAACTCCCCGAATGGTTTAACTCCCAGGGAGTTAAACTGTTCATATGTAAATTTTAACTCCCCGGGAGTTAATTTAAACTAGAATGACTCCCACCCTGTGCCAAAATAACTCCAGTCAATAAAACTTCAAAATGTTCTCAAATATTTTTTGTACAAGTCTCAACAAATTCTTGAAAACATTAAGGGGGGGAGTCATTTCGTACATACATCAGACTTAACTCCTACCCTGTAACAGAATGACCCCCATGAGAGTTGGTCTGTCCTATATCCAGATTAACTCCCAGGAGTTAATCCAGGTGTGTTAAAGTTTAACTCCCTGTCCACTAAGGGGGGTTAGTTTTTCACAGTTTAGAATAACTCCCCTGGGAGTTAATGTGTACAGGTTTTTTCTGACATGAAACGACTCCAGGGGAGTTACTTTGTAACAGAGGGGGAGTTAATCTGATCATGACTAAGATGACTTCTCACCCACCTATTCCCAGATGTCTTTCTGTAAGAGAATGGAGAAGGGGATTTAATGTTCATCATCATCATCATCATAATCGTTGTCATCATCAACAGCAACAACCACAGCAGCAGAAACAACAACAGCAACAGCAACAACGTCTTAGCCATCGTGGTCGTTGTCGGTGTCGTCGTCGTCGTCATCGTCATTATCTTATTATATATATATATATATATATATATATCATTATGTTCGTTCGTTCTTCTCTTTAACGTCTTTTCACAATGCTGTGATATTAGACGGAAAAAGAAAAAAAAAGAAACAACTCCCGTCTTCGTATCTCTGAACCACCCTACCATTTCCCTTCAAAAATTAAATCTTAACAACAGTAACATACTCAAAACATTTGTAAACATTAAATCAATGAGCCAACTGGGCTCCGTTTTAAGCCTTTAACAACATCCAGCATAAGCAAATCGTTCAATAAAATATTCTTAAAAGATGAATCTGAAACCGTTGAATCACAAATCGAAGTAGGTAAAAATGATTTCAAATGCTGACAGTGTAGAATAACATGGACAGGTGTTATTTCCTCACCGCAGAAGCACTTAACATGACTGTTGAATTTGCATCTGAGAGCATTCAGTCTGAATCTGTAGACCAGGGATGACAGTGTTCGGTTTTCACACATGAGCTCACCATTGCAGGAATGTATATGTTTGACTTTGAAAATATTCCCCTTTTCAGTGAAATTTACAAAAGAACCTCCTAATAGTTCCTTCACATGATTCCAACAAGTTTTCGTTATTAAGGAATAACTTTCAGATAAAGATAAAGGAATTCTAACACATACAGAATTTTTAATGTTCATTGCACCTTTTTTAGCTGTTCTGTCCGCCCATTCATTACCAAAAATATTACAATGTGATGGAACCCAAGAGAATGAGATACTAGTTCCGTGCAGTGACAAATAATGGATTGTATGACAAATTTATGCAATAATATCACCTCTTACTTTTAGATTATAAGACTGTAGCGCGTCTAAAACATTTAGAATCAACCAAAAATAATACCTGAACTAGACTAAAAGGAAGATCAAGCAGAAAATTCAAACCCGTCAAAATAGCAATAAGTTCTGCTGTAAATATTGAAAAATGTTTTCCAAGATGGTAAGCCTTTTCTGCTTTTAAAGCTGGGATTACAAATGCAGCTCCAACCATGTCATTATCTAGCTTAGAGCCATCGTGTAAATTTTTAGATGGTCCGGGTAGTGCTAAAAAATATTAGCTTTTACAGAAGCAGATAAAGTGGGACCATCATTTTTCTTTATATTTGTATAATCAGTATCGAAATAGGCTGATAGTAGTTCCCATTTAGGGACTGCAGTGAACAGTACACAAGATGATATATCTTTCTTATTGATTCCTGACTCTTGAAAAATGTCATAAGTGAAAGTGCCTATTGTTTCTAAAGAGGCAACCGACTTTGCTCTTTTGGGAAAATCCGTGTCTGATTTTACGCACACTTCATCATAATTTGAATTTGGAACTGATGTACTCTTAGGACATATTTAGATGATGCAGTTTCATATTTTCTTCAAAAGGTAATATACCAATTTCAGTATATGTTTTTAATGAAGATGTATATACTGGAACTCCAATGGCAAGTTATAGGCTTTACTGTCTATACTTTGCTTTTTTTTTTAAAGGTATTTTGGGGCAGCCAAATCATTATGTGTCTGTGTCTGTCGGTGTCTGTGTCTGTGTGTCTGTCTGATGCTATTACAAAGCCACACTTTTCGGCCGATCGCCACCGAATTTGGTACCAAGCATCCTTGGCACCCTGGAACGGTCATGGGCTGGTCGGCCGTCACGTGACGCATTGCGTCTTGACGCAATTTGCGTCGACAGACGCAAAACTGGAAATCAGGAGAGATGGAAATGTTCATCGACAGCCACGGCCGTGTGTCTAAACCGATTTCCTCCCTATTTGCTGGCAGCCTTTGGCCCTTACCCTACCGCTTATGCAGTAGATTCAAAATCGTCATAGGCAAAGGTCAAGGTCACAGGGACCCCGAAAGGTCAACACAAAAGTGTTGATAACTTGCGTCTTTATTATCCAATATCAATACAATTTCACACAAATGTGCACAACTATAAGGTCAACCAACAATGTGCGTTTCAAAGTCCAAGATTAAAAGTCAAGGTCACGAGTGCGACTTTTACCTTGGGAGAGAAGTAAATCTTCACTCGCCAACCAGCTGCGTTTCTCAACCGATTGTCTCCAAATTTGCTGGGTGCCTTGGCCTTTACCTCTACAGCTTATGCAGCAGTTTTCAAATTCGCCATAGCCAAAGGTCAAGGTCACAGAGACCCGAAAGCCCGACACAAAAGTGTCAAGAACGGGCGTCTTTATTATCCAATGTCAAGAAAATTTTACACAAACGTGCACAACTATAAGATCCACCCATGAGAATGTGGCCGTGCAGAAGGAACACACAACACGCACACACGTACACCCCACACACACACACACACACACACACACCACAACACACACACACCCCAGATATATATATTTATAGATTTCCCCACCTTCCCCTCTCCCCTCCTTCCCCCCCCCCCTTCTCCCTCCTTCCTCCCCTCCTTCCCCCCTCTCCCCCCCTCCCACTCTGTGCCGCGTGAAGTGAAAGCATTATAATTTTTGTGTCCCTGGTGGCTCACCTCGCGAAGCTCACTTTATTACTATATGCAGAAATCGATTTTTCAAACATTTAATTTTGCTGCGTTCAAGAAAGTGCCAGCCAAAATAAATAGCCCATGACACTCCAGGGTGCCAAGGATGCTTTGTGCCAAATTTGGTGTTGATCGGTTGAGAATGAGTTCAGTTGGAAGAGTGGAGCTCTCGGATTTTTTTAATTATTTCATTTTGCTGCGCCTAGCAACAGCGCCGCCCAAACTAAATAGCCCATGACACTCCCAGGGTGCCAAGGATGCTTTGTGCCAAATTTGGCGTCGATCGGTTGAAAAACTATGTTCCGATTTTTTTTATTTTAACTTTTATGCGCCCTAGAAAACAGTGCCGCCCAAACTAAATAGCTCATGACTTTCCGGGGTGCTAAGGATGCTTGATACCAAATTTGGTGTCGATCGGTTGAGAACTGTGGCCGTGCATAAGGAATACCACACACACACACCACACCACCACACACACACACACACACACACACACACACAAAAACACACACACACACACACACACCACACACACCACACACACCACACACACACACCCCAAAACACAGATTTGGGAAAATATATAAGATGCATGGGTGGTAGCGAGGTGCGGGGAGAGGGTGGGGGGGAGTGGGAGTCATTCTGGTGGTATGTCAGAATAACTTCCCTGGAGTCAAACTGAAACACAGAGAGAGTGTGTTTTTTATATTCTACTTTAACTCCGGGGAGTTAAAAAATCTACTTTGAACAGTTTAACTCCCTGGAGTTAAAACATTCGGGGAGTTAAAACTTTTCGTGACACGGGAATCAAGGGGGCGGCGATCCACGGTGCCGTGCCCGCCTTCTGACGTCAGTAACTCTTGGGCTGGAAATAGAGAGGACGACGACAAAGTCTGCTGCAGTGAAACTCGGACTTACCAGGAGGGGAAAATAAACAGAAGTTGTTTTTTTTTCCTTTAAGAAAGAAAAGGAAAAAAAAAGCAGCTTTTTTTCCCCGCCTAAGAAGGAAAGAAATCGTGTTTTGAAAACAAAAAAAAGTAGAAAATTTTTGATGTAAGGGACTTTCAGCTCGGTGTGTAGTGTATTCTGTCTGCAGAATTTGTTAAATCATCCACGCACGTTTTTCTTTTCTTGTAATTTCAAAATAAACTTACAGTTTTCATTTACGGTCATGTTTGACACTAGCAATGGAAATTTAGCACTGAAGAGTGGTTATTAGTAGTGAAAAAATAAAAAAAAATTGAAATTGGTTCATTTTTCGACACACAAGGAACTCTTTTTTTTTAACGATAAAAAAGGGAGAGCTGAAAGAATATAGATGTATCAGTATCGATGGAAAGCAGTTGTCTGGTGGTGTGAGTCAAACTAAGCCGGGAATCCCGGTTTTAGAAGCTTTGTTGGACTTGATCGACGGTGAGTGTCCGTGCCAGTGTCGGAGTCGGTGAATAATTTATGATGGTCAGCAACACGTCTATTCTGGCCAGGTATGTCTTGATTAGTTCGATTTTTTTTTTCCACGTTTAACGCGTTCGTCATTGTTTTGTAATTCTCTCTCTCTCCCCCGCCCTCTCTCTCTTTCTCTCTTTCCTCTCTCTCTTTCTCCGTCTCCCCTCTCTCTCTTTCTTGTCTCCCTCTCTTTTTTCTCCCCCCCCCCTCTCTCTCTCTCTCTCTCTCTCTCTCTCTCTCTCTTTTCTCTCTCCCCCCTCTCTCTCTCTCCCTCTCTCCCCCTCTCTCTCTTCTTTTATGTGGGAAAACCAGGGTGTTGGTGCGTAAATGGTTTTATTCGTGTTGTTTTCGGCAAAGATTGATTTATTGTAGTTGGCTTGGGTGGAACTCGCATGTTGAAGACGCCAAGGTTTTCTATTCACAGACTATTAAATCCTATGCATTGCATTCCTACCTATTTGTCAGTGGCTAGTAATAAGCATTTGAGACATGCTGTGACCAAAAGTTTAGATTGGGTATCTCAGATTATTTATGCACATTCTCAAACGTTATAGGTTGTAAGTGATCGTATGATTTTCTGTCCATTGTGTCTGAATCACAGGAAAATTGGGAAGCTCATTTTTTTCTTTCATGTCAGAATTAAGTGATCTAAGGACAACAGTACATCCCTCCTAAATACTTTAGACATCCATCTTTGTTTGAATTAATCTTGTTTTAATGGCATCGACAAATGATAGAATAGTGGAAACAGTTTGCTGTTTATTTGTACAGAGGTTTTGAACAGCAAAACCTATGTTAGCTTAAAGTTGTTTACATCATCTACTAGAAGTGTATCGTGTAACGTTGTTCTGTGTAATCCCCTTCTAAGGGGCCTATGGCCTTTACGAATTAAAGACTTTGTCTTGTCTTGTTTCTCTCTCTTCTCTCGCTCCTCTCTCTCTCTCTCTCTCTCTCTTCTCTCTCTTTCTCTCTCCTCTCTTTTCTCTCTCTCTCTCTCTCTCTCTCTTTTTTCCCTCTCTCCCCCCTTCTTTTTTAAAAGTAATCATTAAATGGAATTTTTCCCCCTTGGGGATATTTCTTTTAAAACCCCTAGGTATATTTTTTTTTTTCTATTTTTTTTTCTTTATAAAAAAGTTTGTCCCCCCTTTTTTTTGGGGGGTTTTTTGGGGGTGTGTGTGTGTGGGGGGGTGTGGGGTTTCCCCCTTTTAGCCCCCCCCCCGGCCGCGCCCCCCCCCCGGGGGGGTGGTTTTTTGGTAGGCCCGGTGGGTGTGTTTTTTTTGGGCCCCCCCCGGCTTTTTGTGTGAAATTGGGGGGGGGAAATGTGAAAAAATGTTGGGGGAATCTGTGTGAAAATGTGTGCCCCCCCGTAACCCCCGGTGTGGGGTGTTTGGTGGCGGGGTTTTTCCCCCCATGTGTTTCCCCCCAATTTTTTTCTTTTCTGTGGTTTGTTGTGTGTGGGTGTGTTTTTTGGTGTGTGTGGTGTGTGTGTTTTTTCCCCCGGGGGGTGTGTTTTGTGCCCAAAAGGGTTTCCCGGGGGTTTCAGCTTTTTTAAAAACCCCCCCCTTTTTTATTTTTAAAATTTTTTTAAAAAAATTTTCCCCCTTCCCCCTTCCCCCTTCCTTTTCCCCCCTTTTTTCCTTCTTTTTTTGCCCCCCTTCCCCCTCTCCTTCCAGAGAAATGAAAAAAGGAAACCCCCGGGGTTTTTAAGTCCCGAAATTTTACCCCCCCCCCCCCCCCCCCCCCTTAAAATTTCTGTTTTCCTTACCCCAAAAGAAAAAGGTTGGGCCCCCCAAAAGGAAGGGGGGAAAAAATTGGGGTTTTTTTAAGGAAAAAAAAAGGGGGGGGGGGGGGCCCCCGCTTTTAAAAGAAAAGAATAAATTTTTTTTCCTTTTTTTGCCCCCCTAAACCAAGGGGAAAGAAAAAAATTTTTTTGTTGATAACCCCCCCGGTTTAAAAAGTGGGAAAAAAAAAATTTAAAAAACCCCCCTGTGGGGGGTTTACCCCCCTTTTCCGGGGGGTTTTGGGGTTATAATAAAAAGTTTATGTAAAAACCCCCCAGGGGGTTTTTCCCCCAAATTTTGGTTTTTTCCCCTTTGCAGTTTAAAGGAAAAAAAATTTGGGGCCCCCCCTTTAAAAAAAAATTCCCCCGTTTTTTCCTTGGGCCCCCCGGGGGAAAAAAAAGGTTTTAAAAAAATTTTTAAAAAAAAAGGGGCCCCCCGGTAAAAAAAGGTTTACTTTTAAAAAATCCCCCTCAAATAAAAAAAAGCATTTAGAAAAAGATCTCCAAACCCCCCAGATGTTTTCCCCCCCAATTTTGGGAATTGGGTAGGGGGGGTAAAATTAAAAAACCGGGGCCCCAAAAATTTCATAAAAAAAAATAAGGCTTTGGGGGGGCCCTTTTTTTAAAACAAAAGATGGCCCCCAATGTAAAATGAATTTAAAAGGGGGTTTTTTCCCCCCCAAAACCCAACCCAATTTTACCCCCCCCCCTTTTAAAAAACCCTTTTCCCCAGTTAAAAACCCCAACCAAAACCGCAAAAAACCAACCCCAAAAACCCCCCACAAAAAACCCCCCAAAACCCACCCCCCCAAAACCCCCCCCACCCCCAACCACCCCCCCAAAACCCCCCCCCCCCCCCCCCCGGCCACGCTCGCCAAAACCCCCCCGGCACACCCCCAAACGCAAAAATTTTCCCCCTTTTCCCCCCCCCCAAAAATTTTTATTTTTCAAAATTTTGGGCCCCCGGAAACCCCCTTAACTTTATTTTTTTTCCCCCCCCAACCCCCCCCCTTTAAAAAAAAGGGGTGATAAAACCCAGGGAGACGTTGGGGATTTCTGCCCCCTTTTTCCGGGAAAAATTTTAAAAACCCGTGCGCCCAAACCCCAATTAAAGATGAAGACATGTTTTTTTGAAAATTTCCCCTTTGGGGACCTTTATATGTCGATAAAAAAAAAAAGGGGAAAATGAGGAAGCCAAACTTTTTTTTTTTTTTTTCTTTTGACTTGTTTTATTTTTCGCCCCAAAACCCCCAAAAAATAAACAAAGACCCCCCCAAAATTTTTTGACAGTTAAAAAAAAATTTTAAAAATAAAAAAACCCCCAAACGCTTTTCCCCTTTATTAAAGGGGGGTTTTGAAAACAAAAAAATGTTTTTTGCGGGGGTCCAAAAATTTTTTCCCTTTGGAAAAAATTTCCGTGAGAATTTTTTTCCCCCTTTTTTTTCCCCCCGACCCCCCCGTTGAATAAAAAACCCTTAAAATTGGCCCCTTTAAAAATTTTTGGTTTTTTTTTTTCCACTTGGGGGGAAAAAAGGGGGGGGAAAAAAAAATTTTTGGCCCCCAAACCGGGCCCCAAACCCCCAAAAAAAAGGGGAAATTTGGTAACTTAATTTTTTCGGTTTTACTTTGTTAGAAAAAAATTGCCTGCTTTTTGGTACCACAAAAAAAAAACCCCAACACCCCCAAACCTTTTTTTGGGGCCCCCCGGTTTCCCCCAATTTTGGGCCCCTCTTTTTTTAAAAAAAAAAATGTGTTTTTTTTTTTTTTTTTTTTTTTAAAAAATAACCCGGTTTTTTTAAAAAAGGAAGCCCGGAAAAACAGAAAATAAAAAAAAATTCATGGTTAAAAACCCCAAATTTTAAAAACCCAAAAAAAAAATGTCCCCCCCACGGGGGGTCATCACTACCTGGGGGGTTTTTTGGTTTCCCCCGGGGAAAAAGGGAAAAAGGGGCCCCTTTTCCGGGGATTTTTTGGGTTGTTTTTTTAAAATTTAAAAGCTTTTGGGGGTAATGCGCGTTTTTTTAACACGTTTTAAAAACTGTTGTCTGAAAAACCCCAAAAACCCCATGAAAAACTGTTTGGGGGGAAAAAAAATTTTTGGTTTTAAATTTTAAAAAACCAAAAAGGGTTTTTCAGTTTTTTTCCAATTCCCCTGTTTTTTTCCCCCCTTTAAAATTAAAAAAGGGAAAACCCCCCGGGGGAACCCCCCCTTCCCCCGGCCCCCTTCAACAAGCGTATTTTTTTTGGCCCCCCCAAAGGAAAAATTGGTCTTATTATTATAATTCTTTTTTTTTAAATTTTTTTAAAAAAGGTATTCCCCCCATTTTTTTAAACCCCCGGGGGACACGAAAAGTATATTTTTTTCAAAACAGCTTTCAGTCTGATTTCCCCTATTCATTACGATTTTCGGGGGTTTTTGGGGTTTACTTGCTCTACGGCCGGATGTGAAACTTCCCAAATTTTTGCTTGATTTTAACAATCAGCGAGCAGGGGTTTTTTTGGAGAGAAAGAGGAAAAAGGGGGGACAAAAAGCAGAGAGAGAAACGGGAGCCGAGAAAAGGGATAAAAGGGGGCTAAAACCCCTTTACAGGGGCCCCGGGCCCGGAAAGCGGGGAAAAAAACAGAGACTAAAAAAAAGAAAAAACGGGGAAAATACAAAAAAAATGGGGGGGGGTGTTTTGGGTTTTTGGGAATAAAAAAGGGGTGGAAAAACCCCAGAAAAAAAGGTTTTTTGGGGCGGGGGGCCAAAATACAGAGAGGTAAAGACAGAGTGAGGGGCTTGCTGGAACAGAAAAAAAAAGGCGAACGAAAAAACAATGAGAGAATAAACTGAGGGGGGAGAGAGGGAAAAGAGGAGAGGAGGAAAAGGGGAGTTTGGGGGGACGAAACGGATATATAAATATATATATATATATATATTTTATATATATATATATTATAAAAAAATAAAAACAACAGTCGGAAAAAGTCTCAGACTTGTATTTTAAAAAAAAATTTTCGCTGTGAAAAGCTTCGTGGGCCCCAAAGGGACAATCAAAAAATTTTTTTAAAAAACAAGTTGAGACCCCTGAACCGACTGTTGTTTTTTTTTGTGTTTTAAGTTTCTGGTTTTTTTCCTCAGTCAGTTCCCCCCCGGGGGCGGAGTCAGGACAACAAGAGAGATTTTTTTTTATATTTTTTATATTATATATATATTTTTATTTATGTATATATATATGGAGAGGAGACAGAAAGGGGAAAAAATTGGGGGTTTTGAGTGCTCATCGTGTATAGAGGGGGCAGGGGACTGTCCTTCCCCTGAAGGGTATGTACTTGAATTTTACTCGGGAGTAAATTTTTAAAAGGGGCATGAAAGACAGGAATTTGACTTTTACCCCGGAAAGCGGGGAAAAAATCACACACCAAAAAACAACACACCCACACACACACACACACACACACACACACACACACACACCCCACAAAACCCGGGGGATATGTTTTTCGTGTGTGTGTGTGTGTGTGTGTGTTTGTGTAAAAAAAAAAGCCAAAAAAAAAAAAAAAAAAAAGATTTTTACCTTTTTGGGAAAAAAAACGTGATATACTAAATGTGTGTGTTTTTTGGTGTGTGTGGTGTGTGTGTAGAAAAAAGAGGGGGGAGCGAGAAAAAAATATGTATGGGGTTTTTTGGGGGGTATATATATATATATATATTTTTAAAAAAAAACACACTCAAAAAAAAAAAAATAACCTCTTTTTGAAAACCCAAAAAACTGAGGGCCCCCGGGTTCCCCTTGGGGAAAAAAAAAAGCAAGGGGACTAAAAAATTTTTAAAAAATAATTCTGCCCGCAGAAAAGAATGCTTTTCTCCCCCGATTTTTTCAATCTAAGAAAATAAGGGGGAAGCTTTGTTTATTAAAATTTTTTTTTTCTTGCGGGGGTTGCAAAAACCTAGCTGCCCCCGTAAATTTTCGGAATGGTGCTCGGACTTTTTCCCTTTGGGTTTAAAATTTTTTTTTTTGTAATTTAGTTTTCCCCTTTTTGGGTTATTCCAAGAACCGGCCCCCGCCACTTGTGTCTTGAGAGGGGTTTTTTCCCCTTTTTTTTTTTCTACTTTTCGGGGGGGGGAAAAGTAGCTTGTTTTTCTCTTTTTTTTATTTTCTTTTTTTTTTTAGGTGGGGGGCCCTTTTGGGTTGGTTTTTTTTAAAAAAAACAAACATACTACGGTATTGCCACCCCAAAGGGGGCCCCTTTTTTGGGGTAGCATTCTTCTTAAAACCCAAAAAGGGGGGGGGAGTCAAATTCCCCCCTTTTCCCCCGGGCCTGGGGAGAAACAATCCCCCTTTCGAAATAAGGTATCTGGGCCAGGAGTTATATGGGTTTTTTGGGGGGGGTTTTTTTTTCCCCCCCGGGATCGTTTTTTCCCCCCTTTGGGGACTATAAAAAATTTCTGAAAAAGGGGGATTTTTTGGGAAAAAAATTTTTTTTATTTATTTTTTTTCCCCCTTCACCCACTCAAGCACATACTGTTTTTTGGCCGAATGAAAAATACCCCCGCAGATGCTTTTTCTCCCCCCCCCCTTTTTTTTAATCTAAGACTTTTAAAAACAAGCTTTGTTTAAATGAATATTTCTTGCAGTCATTTAAAAAAACCTAGCTGCCTGTAAGTTGTTGGAATGGGGGCTGTACTTATTTCCCTTTGGGAAAATTTAAAATTTTTTTTTTTTGTATATAAAAAACACATTATATATATATAGTGTTTGTGGGTGTGGTGAGAGAGAGGAGGAGAATTGAAAAACCCCCCCAACCCCCAAAAAAAAAAAGGGTGCTTGAAAGGGAAAAAAGAATGTCATCTGGCTGTCTCCTGCGCGCATTGCCTTGGCTGTTTTCCCGGGGTTTGGGGGGGTTGCACGTGTTTAA
>CM065730.1:44534731-44557231 GCA_033310375.1 Conus canariensis | reverse complement strand
ATGGCAGAACCAATATCCACGTCTTTGTCTTTACTTGTTATAGTTAATAATGGCTCCCTCGACTACTGAAAAGTCACCATTCAAAGTATGCCAGGATTTAACCATAAAGGCTTGAACTTGTTCGGTTCTCAACATTTTGCTAACGAAAACAAATGTATTCAATGTTCTGACAATATGGTAATACCCTTTTGATACCAAATTACTAACCAGCGAATACAGTAAAATTAGCAGAGACCAAAAACAAAAACTCGACCTGTTTTAATAAGGCAGGCTCATTCGTAACATTGAATGCGTACACGCCAGTTCTGTCTTTAAACTGTTGAAAAACTGGATCACCAGTTGTCAGATTTTTTTTTCTACATAAAACGCGTGATTTTCTTGACATTTAACTTCTAAAACTTGAAGAAACATCTCTCTCTCTCTCTCTCTCTCTCTCTCTCTCTCTCTCTCTCTCTCTCTCTCTCTCTCTCTCCTCTCCTCTCTCTCTCTCTCTCTCCTCTCTCTCTCTCCTCTCTCCCCCCCACTCTCTCTCTCTCTGTATGTGTGTGTGTGTGTCTGTGTATGTCTGTGAGTTCATTGTATTATAATTCATGCTCAAAGGGCACATGTGTATTAAATCCGAGAATAAAACTGGTAAACTACTTAATTTTTTTTATATGCACCACGTACAGAATAAAATGTACGATTGTAGCATATAATTACATTAAGACCCAAATAAGCACACACATGCTCACACACGCGCGCACACACACACACACACACCAACTTCTCTCTCTCTCTCTCTCTCTCTCTCTCTCTCACACACACACACACACACACACACACACACACACACACACACACACACACACACACACACACACAAACACACACACACACACACACATTTACACTTGTCAGAAATTATACCAAAGTAGCAAATTATGCTGAAGTAGCAAATGTCATAACATTTTGTCCAGACAACCACTGATATCAACAAGGTCATGGTTCACGGTGATGAGGTGTGAACTACAGATTGAAGTTGAAGTAAGTTGAAAAGCACTGAGCCAGATATACATAACGAAACGGACTGAATTTTTCATAACGAAGGTTCAATTTTCATGACAAAAACGAAGACTGAATTTTTCGATAACGAAGGTTCAATTTTCATGACAAAAACGAAGACCGAATTTTTCATAACGAAGGTTCAATTTTCATGACAAAAACGAAGACTGAATTTTTCATAACGAAGGTTCAATTTTCATGACAAAAACGAAGACTGAATTTTTCATAACGAAGGTTCAATTTTCATGACAAAAACGAAGACTGAATTTTTCATAACGAAGGTTCAATTTTCATGACAAAAACGAAGACTGAATTTTTCATAACGAAGGTTTAATGTCCATGACTAAAACTAAGTTTTCATGACGGGAGTTGAATTTTCGTGACGTGAAAACAAACAAGCTTCACGCACACCTCGTGTTTGGCCCCTAGTAGAGGACACCTTGTTGAGTTCGTGAGCCCTTCCCATGTTATCCAGAACATATAAAAAGATCAATTGAAAATGAAATCAACTGAGCTTCACGGTAAGATCCACAATAATGCCAACGAAAAAGGAAGCAGCCCCATCTCCAAAGGAAATAAGAGGTCGACATTGAACGCACGTAGAATCCACCGCTAGAAAATGAAATGTACAACAAACCGCTCCAGCCGTTCGACATTTTGTTTTCTGTTGACAACCACACACGGTTCACAATTCCTTGATGTACATTTTAATCCACTTGAATTTTCACTGGCAGTCGTCCAGTTCAGTTGCAGCTGACGTAAAAGAAACACAAAATGTGTCCAAGGTGAAACCTACAAGACATACCTTGAACACAACCACCAAAACCAGGTTTAACGATACCTAACCAGCTATCACGAAAAGTAAATAAACTATCGCAAAGTAGTAATTTTGATTATACTAACTAGGCAACGAATGTCCGCCAGTCAACCTACTTATGAACGATTTTTTTTCCACTTTCCTGTTGGCCAGTAGTCTGTTGAGTCTGGACTGTTTTATGATAAAAACGAGCGCTTGGGGGAGAGAGAGAGAGAGAGAGAGAGAGAGAGAGAGAGAGAGATGTGCGCCAGACGTCTTTTTGAGTTCATGCTGTTTTAGTAATATACCGAATGCTTAGAGAGAGAGGTAGGAAGGCGGAGTAGTGGGAAGGGGGGGGGGGGGGGGGGGGGGGGGGGGGCTGTGCGTCAGATGTCTTTCGAGTTTAAAGTGTTTCTTGATACAACGAAGGCTTTCTTGGTTGGGAAAAGAGAAAAGAGGACGACTTTAATGTGACAGGTTTACGGCAGGTCTCGGCAGCTCTCCAAGGAAAAGCTAGTTAGCTCAAAAATGTTCCCAGCAGGTCTGATACCTGCATTCCTACACAGAGAGTTGTTTGTTTTGTTTATCTTCATTATTTTGTGTAGCTCAGCCAATCGCGTTGGTTCATATCCAGGTAAGAGAGTATCAGATTTAAGACATGGGGTATTCTGGTTATGCTGAGAGGGGAATGATCAGGAAGGGAGGTGGGGTGGGAGGTGGGGGGCAGAAAAACAGTCAGTCGTTATCCGATTTACAAGCTTCTGAAAGAATCCAACACACACACACACACACACACACACACACACACACACACACACACACACACACACACACACACATACATCAGTCAAGCGTGTGACAGATATATACCAGCTCTCGGGGGTCTGTGTCAAAAACGAGTTTGTTGAAATCAGAGTGAAAATCTCCATAGATAGGACGTTGCCCTCGGGTCGTAGAGGTAGCAGTTCAGGCATTGGCACAACTGCTGAGTGTAGAGCCATTTGCAGATGGTACCGCACCTGTCAGGTGTAGCTTCTCAGACCCTTTAATTTGACAGAAACGAGAGAGAGAGAGAGAGAGAGAGAGAGAGGAGAGAGAGAGAGAGAGAGAGAGTTGGCAGTTGAGGATATTTATGAATGATTGCACTTTTAAGTGTCAGCGAAAGAGGAGAGCTCGGTTCATCACCGTTTGTCAGATCACGTTTCACCTAAACCCGTTCAACCTAATCACGGATCAGCTAATTACGTTTCATCTAATCTCATTTCCCATAATCACAATTCACATTATCACGTTTCATCTAGTCGCGTGTCACCTAAATACGGTTTTATTTATACATCGTCACAACCGTGTATCTCTATCAGTTCAGAGATAGGTGGTTGTAGCTCTGATGTATGGAATTACATTTCATCTGATCACGATTCACGTAATCACGATTTATTTCCTTATGGTTCACATAATACTTTTTTTATGTAATCATGTTTCACCTAATTAATTTAATCTAATCATGGTTTACCCAATCACCTTCCATCGACCATTCCCCTTGTCAGGTTTCATCTGATAACGTTTTAACTAATCATGGTTCACCTGATCACTGTTCATCTAATCATGTTTCACCTGAACACCAGTTTCCCGATATCTCTTCACACACACACACACACACACACACACACACACACACACACACACACACACACACACACACACGTGTGTGTGTGTGTGTGTGTTTGGATGTGTGTTTCACCTGTAAATCAGGAAAGCTATGACTGAATTCAGATTTGGGCTCGTGTCTGGTATATTTAAAATATGTGGTTACCTCTACATATTACATCAGTTCACTTCATCTGTTAACATTTTTTTTCACAGATCCCGCATCGGTAAAAAGGCGTCTTGCCACGTGCTTAGAACGTGATGTTCTCGACCACAAACACAAAATTTTTTGTCTAAATGGTATGCAAAAAGAACGGAAATAAAACTAACTGAATAAAGAGCATACTGTGCATATAAAACTGAGCGATCCACATTTAAAAACAAAAACAAAACAAAACAAAAAAAAAAAAACTGTACGCTTGCAGAAGCGCGCGCATGTGCGTGCATTGTTGTTGTGTGATGTGATGGTGTGTGTGTGGTTGCGCCGCGCGCGGTGTGTGTGCGTGCGCGCGCGCGCATATGTGTAAGAATGTAGGTTGTAAGGGTGTGTCACTAGACATACATGCCTTTTCTGGTATAATGGTATCTGACAAGATTTGAAGCTTTTGTATTTTTACCCTTCCCCTGCCTGTCTACGCCCCCCCCCCCCCCCCCCCCCCCCCCCCACACACACACACACACACCTTTTTTTTTTTTTCCCTGTCTGACCACGGATTTTTTCTTTGTTTTTTTTTTCGTTACTTATTCTTTTATTACATCTCAATTTTCGAAAATCTCATGCACGAAAATGTAATTCTATAATTGTGATCTATGCTATTTCGGATGTTGTTTATATTAAATCGATGAAATTTAAAGAATCTAAATGATGTTTGTTTTGGAGGGGTTGGTTGTTTGCTTTTCGTTAATCGTATGTTAATTCAAAGACTGCAAGCAGCATATCACGGTGGATTTCTGTTTACGCTTACATGCGCAGATGATAGATCGTTTTGGCGACTCTGTAATTAAATGCTTGGCTAAACAAAACCAAAACGAAACGGCCGTCAGTGTTTCTTCATAACTCTCAGCTCCATCATGATGCTAGTAATAGAAATATCTGTAATGGTTGCGACTATCGGTGTTCGTTTCTTGTTCCAGTCTCGAACTAATGAACATTCTTGGAATATTTTTATATACATATTCAAAGCACACCATAACACTGGGAACGATTTATATACAGATATTATGGCTTCTATCTAAAAGGAGTCATTTGACCCCATCTTACACCCAGGTCGTTCAGTCTTGGCCCCAGAAATCTCTGACAAAATTAATGTGCATTTCCGCGCAACACTCTCTGTGAGTGTATTCCATTCTGCCTTCTTCCACTCTCTTTGATGACGTCGTTATGGTGACGTCTGCCAGGAACGGTGACGTCGCGGTTGGTGTACAGATCTATTTACTATTCTTGAATCGTTTCATTATATGTAAAAGAATGTTGTAGACCGCGTAAACAAAACAAAAAAAAGTAATGTGTGTTCTGTACATATGATTTCTGATGTTTCTCAAACTTCGATGAGTTTGTCATTATTATCATTATTATCATCATCATCATCATTTTTCGGTCTGCTGTCACACACACACACACACACACGCACACGTACACACTTGCGCGTGCGCACTGAAGGAGGTAGATAAACAGAAAGAAATTGTAAGCCAACAGTTGTTCGTCACCTCCTGTTCCTCCCTAGATCTCTGAACCGCCCCTGCCATCATTAGAATGATTGGAAAGGCCTGAAACCCAGCGAATCATCTGATGTCTGACCTGCGAGCACGGCATGATCGTCACATTGGTGGCGGGGACGGGGCGGTCTCAGAAGCCGTCAAGCAAGTGAACACACTGCGGAAGTCGGCCAGACCAGCACCTATGTATGTACTGCGTGTGGCTGGCGATCCGTTCCATGCCTTCATCTTGTTGGACTGACCCATGTAATGATGGAGAGCCAAATCTCTCTTGCACATCCCCCCCCCCCCCCCCCCCTCTCAAGTATTTCTCTCTCCCTCCCATCCTAGAATTCTTGTCACTGTGTGTGTGAGTGAGAGAGAGAGAGAGAGAGAGAGTGTGTGTGTGTGTGTGTGTGTGTTGTGTGTGCGTGCGTGCGTGCGTGTGTGTGTGTGTGTGCTCGTTTGTTGGCTGTTCTCGTTCTCATTCATTTGTCTCGCATGCTTCCCCTCCACGACGAAACGAATGTGAATGAAGCTTCCAGTGGTTTAAGGTAAGTGTGCGTTTGTGTTTCTGAGTGTTGGCCTGTGCACGTATGTACGGGCGGACGCGCATGGGCAGGAGGAACGGGGGAATGCTTGACTGAAAAATAGATCACCCGATCCCCTTCTGTCCCAAACGTGTGAGAAAAAGGGTGTGCGAGATCTAATGCCACATTCCCATTTCAATAAAAACCTACCAGTGCGTCGAAGTCAGGCTGCGAAGTAGTTGCTGTGGACCTTGACACTATAAACAGTCTTGTTCTACTTTATACAGATTCGCTTTGCTGGGTTTTTTCCCCCACTTCTTTTGCTGACAGACAATTATGACTGAAAACAGTATTTGGTGGTTACTTGCGTGCAGGAAAATAAGCACCCCAGTAAACCTTCTCTCAATAACACGCACACATACATATACACACCAGCATATAGAGAGGAAGAATCTTAACTGCAGGTCCAATTAATATCAGATCAACTGTATCCTCTTCCGGGGAGAGGGAGAAGAAGTTAATTGTAAACCTGGTGATTTTTGCACAGGGGGAAATCAACATGAAAGCTGAGAAACTGGTGCATCGTGATATGCTTTAGCAAAATGTAGTATGTGTGCGTTCTCCGTTGAGTCACAGAGTCGGACAGACAGAAACAGGCACAAAGATGGAGGAAACTAGAAATGTGACGTTTAAATGGAATTTTATTTAAAGCTCAATTAAATGAAAATATCTTCTGTCTAGTCAGTGTTATTTAGTTCGCTATTTTTTATTTCTCGGAATGGTGCAGTCACTGAAGCGGATAGACTTTCTTTACGCTTGAACAAGAAAACCTGACGCGTAATTCTCACAAGAGCGTCCTCTTCCGGTCGCCATGACTTTTCAGTAAAATGGCTGCTGGCTTGAGACAGACCTCACACACCTTGTGGATCTACAGGTATGAGTGGTTCTTCTGATATATCCAAAGCGCAAGCAGGGACAGATGTGGGTTACCATGGTTTTACTCATCGTCGTTGCTCCTCATGCACCAACCAATCGTTTCATCAGGAAATCAACGCCGGTCGTGTCGCCGGAAGGCGATGATTAGTTCCGTAGAGTTCAGCGAGACTGATCTTTTAGTGAGTGTGTGTGTGTGTGTGTGTGTGTGGTAAGTTAGAGCAAATGGTTCTTTTCCTTTAGCCATCATCCACAAACGATTTTACACGCGTCTGAAGTTTCGACTTTGATCACAAGACAGAAAATGAATGAGAGGCCTAGAGAGGGAAGGAGGAGAGGGTTTTGAGAGGAATGTGTGTGTGTGTGTGGTGTGTGGGGGGGGGGGGGGGGGGGGGAGCAAAGAGAGAGGGAAAGCGATTTGTCCAACATCTCGATGAATTTCTTGTTTAGAGTGAAAACTACTATTTAAGCTGAAAACCCGGTGTGAGCGTGTGTGTATTTGTGTGTGTGTGTGTGTGGATACACATCAGAAAGAGTGATCTAAGTCTTTTAGAGACAAAGAGTGTGAGAAATGCAGGGAGAGAGAGAGAGAGAGAGAAAAAGGGGGGCGGGGGGAGAAAAAGATCGAACGGTTACGGGCCATATATCCCGGGGTTTTTTTGGGTTTTTTTTTTTTTTTTTTTTTTTGGGGGGGGGAGGGGGTTTGTTATTATTGTTCTTATCTTAGCATGATAATAGTAAATGAAACGGAGGATTTTTCCGCTCTTTCAGCAGAAATCCTGAAGAGAGCTCATTTCACCTGATATGCACATTCCACCGTTAGATGAAATCATCAGCGAATTCATGCTGGCTTTCTCGCCGAAAGAAGATGATCGTTGGCAGGTGACCATTGTCTGGCCGCAGAAACAACCTCCCCACCCACCCCCATCCCCCACCCCTTCACCTTACATGTCCAAGACTTGTTGTCAACACTTCTGTTTTATCTCAGGGCACCTCATTGTTCCCCTTCGTCCTCCTCATGTACACTCTACCCAACAACACCATCCTTGTAATCTCCATTAACCTTTTACCTCCAGGTAACTTTTAGTTAACATTCCTCTTCGTCCTCCTCATGTACATCTCTACCCAACAACACCATCCTTGTAATCTCCATTAACCTTTTACCTCCAGGTAACTTTTAGTTAACATTCCTCTTCGTCCTCCTCATGTACATCTCTACCCAACAACACCATCCTTGTAATCTCCATTAACCTTTTACCTCCAGGTAACTTTTAGTTAACATTCCTCTTCGTCCTCCTCATGTACATCTCTACCCAACAACACCATCCTTGTAATCTCCATTAACCTTTTACCTCCAGGTAACTTTTAGTTAACATTCCTCTTCGTCCTCCTCATGTACATCTCTACCCAACAACACCATCCTTGTAATCTCCATTAACCTTTTACCTCCAGGTAACTTTTAGTTAACATTCCTCTTCGTCCTCCTCATGTACACCTCTACCCAACAACACCATCCTTGTAATCTCCATTAACCTTTTACCTCCAGGTAACTTTTAGTTAACATTCCTCTTCGTCCTCCTCATGTACATCTCTACCCAACAACACCATCCTTGTAATCTCCATTAACCTTTTACCTCCAGGTAACTTTTAGTTAACATTCCCCTTCGTCCTCCTCATGTACATCTCTACCCAACAACACCATCCTTGTAATCTCCATTAACCTTTTACCTCCAGGTAACTTTTAGTTAACATTCCCCTTCGTCCTCCTCATGTACACCTCTACCCAACAACACCATCCTTGTAATCTCCATTAACCTTTTACCTCCAGGTAACTTTTAGTTAACATTCCTCTTCGTCCTCCTCATGTACATCTCTACCCAACAACACCATCCTTGTAATCTCCATTAACCTTTTACCTCCAGGTAACTTTTAGTTAACATTCCTCTTCGTCCTCCTCATGTACACCTCTACCCAACAACACCATCCTTGTAATCTCCATTAACCTTTTACCTCCAGGTAACTTTTAGTTAACATTCCTCTTCGTCCTCCTCATGTACATCTCTACCCAACAACACCATCCTTGTAATCTCCATTAACCTTTTACCTCCAGGTAACTTTTAGTTAACATTCCTCTTCGTCCTCCTCATGTACATCTCTACCCAACAACACCATCCTTGTAATCTCCATTAACCTTTTACCTCCAGGTAACTTTTAGTTAACATTCGTCACCTCAGCGTATACTAATTCTGACTGATGGGATCGTGATCAAGTCGATTCTGGCCGTGCCATCAGTAGATTAGTTCTCCGGGAATCAGGCAGGGTCTTCTCCCTCCGTGGCTATGTTTTTGAGCTGGAAGTTGTCTGTGTATCCTTGGCGGACTGACATTTTCACTCTTTGATCAGAGCTTTCTGTGGCACTGGAAAGACTGAAAAGAACGAGTGAGATAGACTGGGGAAAAAGATTAAAGGGAACAGGAAGAAAGAAAGGAACGTGATGAGTGAAATTATTTGTGGTGTATTTTGTTTACGTTACCTGCAGCTTCCTGTTTTCAATGTACTGAGTAAAAGATAAAATGTTAATAGAGAAAATAGGACTATGAATATTACGAAATAGAGTGATTTGAGTTTGAGTTTGACTCGGAAGAGACAGACAGACAGAGGGAGCGGAAAACTAACTACATTAGGCTGTATTAGATCTAGTCTGGTGGTTTTTCTTTTCATCGTGATGTAGAAACAGAATCCTCATGCGTGCTGTGGAAATCAACCATTATAAAAGACAGAAGATCGCTTCATGTCTGGTCTGTGTGGTTGCTAGAGAAAAGGACCGGTCTGACCACAGAAAGCACACATGTGAGATCTGAAACTGGTAGTCATTGGTACATTTGAATTGTTCCTGTAATTAAGGAATGATAAGACGAGAGGTGGGGGAGATTACTTATTTTATTGTTTAGAGCACCGGTCTCCAGCAGACGGAGTCATCAGCAAATTGGTGTTTTGCCATGTCACCGGAAGAAATTTATGGAGGCTGAAGAAGTTACCCAGGCTAATCTCCCATCGGGAGTGGTAGTTTCGTAATTTGAAGGAAGGAGGTGGAAAGGGAGGAGAGGGGGGGGGGGGGGGGGGGGGGGGTCACACATCCTGCAAGCACAAACGATATCATGATGTCATCTGAGCATCTGACTGTGCTTACAGAACAGAAAGTAAATGAGTGAGGGAGATGGCGAAAGATGAAGTAAGAAAAGGACGGATGGAGGGTGATACTTGATATCTGTGGTCCGTTTCGCTTTGAGAGTGCATGTTCTTTATTTTCGCAGACTAAAAGAAGATAATTATGTAGGCTAAGAGACCAGTGTGCTTGGATCTTCTCAAGACTGAGTGATATATATATATATATATATATATAATATATATATATATATATTGTGTGTGTGTGTGTGTATGTGTATACACATGTGTATATATGCGATATAGGGCTGGAAAAGACAGATGGATGAAAAGAGTGAAAAGCATTGGACCAACAGAAACAAGTTACATTACGTCATATTTCTATACCATGTTTGTTAGATTTCTCCGTGTCATGGAGGTGCAGGGGGTCCTTTTTCGTTCCGTCAGATCGCTGACAAAATGCCAGCTAGTGCTTCCTCTCCATCGCCTTGATCATTGATAAAACGACCCTGTCTGGCCACAGACGGATCGAGGTGAAAGACTGCATAGTTATCATCGGCACCACCGCCTGGGACATTGGTGGGTCAGGCTTACATAATGCACCGGTCATCGGTTGATCAAGTTATCAGCCGATCGATGCTGACCGTGTCACCGGAAGAAAGAGGATTAATTCCGTGGAAGTGCGCCAGGCTCAGGACGGTGGGAGAGTGTGAGAGGCCGCGAGAGTCACTGAAATGAACAAAGAGAAAGTAAAAACAAGAAAACTGGGATTGTACAAGGAGAATGAGAGTGATGTACGTGCCCTATTTTGCTTGTGCCGAAAGAGAAGTGTGGTCCTTGCATCTATACATAAAAGCAAACAGTGGTGTTTAAACCTGTCAAATGGCGCTCATGATTATGCACAAGATCGAGTCGAGTATGCTTTCAAGAAATGGAAGAGGGAGAAAGTTCCAGAAAGACAATTTTGAGTAATTGCAGTCGGTCGTGTATCTGGTCCACGCTTTGTTTCCCATTTCCCAGCAGAAGTCCAGGGAGACAGGGATGAAATCCGTGTTCTTGCTTCCAAAGGAAAAGTGAACAAAACGCAGGACAACGTGAAACGCATATGAGACCGAAGGTAGTCAGTTTGTTGCTTCAGGTGATGTCAGATTGAACTATATTTACGTAACATGGGTTAGACAGGGGAAAGGCTGAATGAAAACTGAATGATTACATTAGGCCATATACTTCATCTATGTTTCTCGTTTTGTCTCCTCTCAGTCGTTCATAGAGAAACAGACAGAATGCACTTTGTTTGCTAAAGAAAACCAAATGCAGGCACGGTTTGAATTTGTAAACACACTCCCTGTCACTGGTGCTTTATGTAGCTCTTGGTTTGGTTTGGTTTTTGTTGGGGGGGGGGGGGGGGGGGTGGAGTTGGGGGTGCTAGATGATGGGATTTTCTTTCTTTTTTTTTCTTTTCTTTTTTTTTAGGAAAGTCATTGTAAATACTTTAGCTCTTTATAAATGAGCAAGGGTCTCCTGAACAAGGTACCGCAAAATCTCTCCCTCCCTCCCTCCTCCCTCCCCTCTCCCTCTCTCTCTCTCTCTCTCTCTCTCTCTCTCTCTCTGTGCCTCTGTGTGTGTGTGCGCGCGCGCTGTGCATGCACGGGCGCGCGTCTGTGTATGAAATGTTCCTTTCCTTTTTCTTCTACTGTGTATTTGATTTCTTATCAAGACGAATCCCTTTTTGATTTTCCTATTACTTTCTTTCGAAATGCTTTGATTGTTTACATTTACTGAGCTATTCAGTTTGCCTGTTTCATTCCAGAGTTTTTTTCTCTCATTCCTGGCGCTGCCAGTATGATCTTATTCCCCCTTGACACAAAGACTGCATAGGTCAATGTCAATAAAAAAAATATTCTCTCTCTCCTCTCTCTCTCTCTCTGTCTCTCTCTCTCCTCTCTCTCTCTCTCTTCTCTCTCTCTCAATGATACATGTTGCACATTTGTATCCACGGTTTCCTTTCCACCGGCCAATTCTGCCTAAGTGCCACGTTGCTCGATGCACCTGTACGTGAGGTTAGGGGATGAGAGATTAGCAAGTATGTTTGCTTTTCACACTTTGGGTGTATGCCGATGAGGGAGTAAAAAGGTATGTCAAGTAGATGGCGCTGTTCTTGCACCAGCGCAGTCATCGATGATTTATGACGAAGCAGTCAGTCTGCGGATGAGGTGTGTGTGTCTGCTCTCACACTCCGACACTAAGACGGGATTAACTCGTTATTCATCACAAATGTGGGCGTTGGGTTAAGGAGTGGAGCGGGGTGGGTGGGGTTGGGGGGGGGGGGGGGAGGGATTGAACTTGAAGGCACCTACGGTACCTGTAGTCTTACTTCAGAAATGTAAGATCAAAGGCGACGAAAGATCTCAGGCAGCTGCGGCCCGCTTGCTCTAGAGTTGGGTGGATGTTTTAAGTATTCCATGCCACGTATGACTGGAGGTATAGTACTTCTTACTGCTGAAAATCACGTATTGAAATTTCAGTGAAGAGATATCACCATGAACCACACACACACACGCACGCACACACACACACACACACACACACACACACACACACACACACACACACACACACACACACACACACTTTTTTTAATCCACTTTTTTATTTTTTAATTCCGTAAGTATTAACATCCAGAGAGTTCATGCTAGGGACGTATGAGAACAAACGTCTTCTTTGCCCTCAGATTGACGAACGAACCGTCATCAAACCCATTGTCATGAAAGGATCACAAAACAGATCTGTGCTTTTCATCCACTAGACGTCACGAGGAACGCCATTATTCGGTATACTTGGAGTTCTCTTTCACTCCGTGCCACACAGCAAAAGGATATGTCCGTCAAAGGAGCAGAGTTTGGTGTGTGTGTGTGTGTGTGTGTGTGTGTGTGTGTGTGTGTGTGTGTGTGTGTGAAATCAAACGTCAAAAAATGACTAAAAACCAGTCAAATAACTCTTTATGATGATACAGTTAGTGGTCAATAGTTAGTCTATGTCAACTTAAAGAGTGGCTCACTGCAACCACGAAGTTCATAAAACTTGTTTCTGTTCGCAATTTTCGTTAGTTATACAGTGACGCTTGAATTAATTGTGAAAATGTACACGTTTTCTTGTGCCGTTTCATTCCAGTTGTTATTTTGTCTTTTTTTTTTTTTTTTTAAATGTCATTTGCTTTTTCTGAGTTAGTCATCTCACACTGCATCCATACCCCATGTCTTTTCCCCGGGATGTATGAATGCCATTCACTTTTGGAGACAGAAGGTGTGATACCTCCACACATTTTTAGGATGTGGAACTCTATTTTAAAAGAGAATGGGCGTTATCAGCAATACAAAACAGTTATGATATTAAAGAATAAAAGATGTGGTGACTCAGTTGCGTTAATTAGTAACTTTTTAAAAAGTTGTGATAACTCTCAAGTTCATCTTATGTTTTATTTATTACATTTTTAATGTTCCTTTTGATAGAGGTTTTTATCTCCAAAATTGGACGAACTTTGTTATATCTCTTTTCAAGAAAGGTACAGGCAATGATGGCAAAACATACGGAAGCATATCTCTTATGATTTAAATGGCAAAGTGTGTAGTTCTATTAAAAAGAGTAGATTACAAAACAATATCACTGGTGCTTGCCAAGGTGGTTTGAAGTACTTTATTTCTCAGTTGATCAATTGTTTACACTTTTGACACTTATCTAAACATAGATTTTATTAAAATGCAAAGTTTATGTACTACTTGTAGACTTCGAGAAAGCTTCTGATTCTCGTGTTTGAGAATTTATCTTGGCCAATACTTCATCAGTGGTAAATTTCATTGATAAGTCAGAAGTATGTACAATAATGCTCAACCCTGTTTACAATCAGGCTGTGGAGTTTCAGATTATATTTTGTATACCCATGGTGTTACACAAGAGAATGCACGTAGTCCTATTCTGTTTTTCTTACTGTCAACGAATCCCACCAGAAATAACTGAGAACTGGGCAATGCTTTCTCCTTTGCGATTTATTTTTTGATAGGTGACAACATTGTTTAATATATCAGAAACTCCAGCCAGTTGGCCTCCAAACCAAGCTGAATAACTTACACTATGCAGTTTCCAGTTTTAACAAAAAAGAGTGCTATGAGAAAAGGTTGGTCCACGACAAAGCAAAATAAAAATGGCTTCTTGTAGTGAGGAGATGGTGATTAACGTGATTTTGAATTAATGTCTTGGAACATGACTTCTCCAGGCGTTTTAATTTAACATCTGCCTTTCAGAATATTGCAGAGGAAAAAAAGCCCCGCAGTATATCCTTCAAGAGATGTTTATCCGAAAAAAAAATTACACTTGATTGGTTTTCCTGAAACTTTTTGGTGCTGTATGCGATTGCTTGTACAATGTTGAGTTATGGGCTATGGATAAATTCGACATGTATGTAGAAAAAAAAAATTTATTTGCTCTTATAAAATCTCAGACTTCAACGTGAGGGTACCCAATGATCTTGTTTATGATATAACGGATCAAAATGCTACTTATTGAATTTGATCTTGTTAAAAATTCTCCGTATGAATTAAAACAGGCAGCCGCTGAAAGAATGTAAAATGTTGCTGATATGGAAATTCAGAAAAGAAGTGTTCAGCATCAAGAATTCCTTTTTCTTTCTTTTTAAACTTTGCTTTCAATAAAGAACTCCAACCGAGGTTAGTTTATGATAGATAACAAAAGTGGATAAACACATTCAGAATAGATTTTTTTAAGGGAATCGCGAAAAGTGTCAACCGTTTGACATGGAGAGGCATATAAAATGTTGTTTGATAAGATTGAGAACAGGAGACATCACAGTACAAAACTTTCAACATGCAGTTCTGAACAGAAGGAGTCAGCACGCTTTGTCCATTAAGTAAAAAATATAAAGAAAGATGAAGACCGTGTTTCATTTTCTTGCTCTACTTTTTTAGACGTACGACACGAATACATGCGGGGTACGCGCAGCAGTTTGCTCGGTGGTTGCGTCTTTCGCCCGTGGGCTCTGCAGTCATGAAATAATGGCTTAGACACCCATGAGGACGCTTCCGTGAAGGTTCTATTGTGCCGCAGCTAGTGGCCATCACACAGTGGCATCTGTCAAGGAACAGTTATGTCCCTTGGCATCTTAATGGAATGCGCTGTGCGTGCCTGCACTCTATGTCAGCTCGGCGCAGGCTGCTAAGGGTAGTGCAGGATTGCTCCCGGCTGGTTGATTCGGCAGTTGAGGACAGTACTTCTGTGGGTCCCACTGGCATATTCAGGTGTGTGTGTTTTTTTTTCTTTTCTCTAAAAAAAAATCGAGAAAAATCCATAATTATTTCGTGCTGCTGGTATATAGTAGGTCGAGACGACGTCGAGGGACGTTTGTTTCTTCTTTTCTATCCAAATAAGTGGCGAACTATGGCTCTGATTATTGCTCTTTTTTTTCGGGGGGGTTGGGGGTGGGTTTTCTTTTTTCTGTCTGTGTATTCTTGTTGTTTGGTTTTAGTTTTTGTGTACTCTGTTGTTGTTGTGAATGTAAGTGGTACATTTTTTAAGTAGTGTACCCCTTCATAGGTCACATGGCCTGTATTGAATAAATCATTAATTCATTTAGCCTCTCTTCTTCTTTCGCTCTCTGTTTCTCTCTTTTCTTTCTCTCTCTCTCCATCCTGTGTCCCGTCTCTCCATGCCCAGTAATGTTGCAACAACATTGTGTGTGTGTGTGTGTGTGTGTGTGTGTGTGTGTGTGTGTGTGTGTGTGTGTGTGTGTGTTCGTTCCCATAAGAGCTAGAAAGTTTTCAGTATTTTTTTTCTATATTGTCCTTCTTAAACCTTTCTCTTTCTTTTGAAAAAAAAAAAAAAAAAAAAAAACCGAAGGAATTCAGTTCAATTTTGTGTTCACCTTCTTTTTCCCAGATCCCTGAAGATCAGTTTTGGTGTTAATCTAGGCTATTTTGTAACAGAACGAACAATGGTTTTGACAAACAGAGAGAGCCAGAGACAGAGAGATATGTACGCCAGGTGTCTTTTGAGATGTTTTTGTTGTAAACATTAACTACACTTGAGCGCTTTTGAATGTTCCCGCAGATGCACACCAAGTCGGTCCAGACACTGGCCTGTAGGTGTTGTCAGGTATCTTGCCGAGCTCATTGGCTGGTTCCCTCAGCTTGTAGGTGTTGTCAGGTATCTTGCCGAGCTCATTGGCTGGTTCCCTCAGTGCTGTCGTGACCGTCATCGGCTGTACCGGCGCACTAACTGTGGTGACTGTCAGCTTTAACAGCTCTTACCGTGAAGGGGTGTCTTGGTAATCAAGAATACAGCCCTTGTCTGGACATGCCTCCTGGGTATGCCTTTAATCCGTTGGTCTTTTGTCATACGTCCCCCTGTCCACCATGTAACTCCCACAGGATTCTAAAATGCCAGTGTTTGGACCGTCATCAGGCCGGCTACTCTGCACTTTGACTCAGATACCCTTGCTGTCTTAGGTGTCCCCGGAAGATACTTTTCCAGGTGGACCTCCAGAGCAAATCAATTTCCTAACTGTTGTTACATTTTCACTTCAACGTCTGTTCTCCTCCATTGTTGCGTCTGCTCTCATGGTCATGGAACCCTCTCCTCCCCCATCAGTAGACTGAAGTTTATGAGCAGCTTCCCAGTGGTGCAGATTGTGTCTTGGCAGCAGCTC
The DNA here is from genome assembly GCA_033310375.1 of Conus canariensis. Lineage (NCBI taxonomy): Eukaryota > Metazoa > Mollusca > Gastropoda > Neogastropoda > Conidae > Conus > Conus canariensis. Next base: position 44,540,706 of record CM065730.1, on the reverse strand, counting down.
GTCCTTGATAGGAGCTATAGAGCACATCCGTAAATGGGGTCCGGCCAGTTCGCTTTTGCACTAGGGTAGTGATGAAGCCTTTAACGATCGACTCTTTCTCAGCCAGATACAACGTATTCCAGCTTTCCCAGCGTTTGACTGAATTTGTGGATGTATGTGGTGGTGATAAAAAAAATAATTCGGCTCCAGCGTCTACCTTGAATGGAACCCCACCAACTGTCATTGGATCCAGAAGAATTGGCCCAGACCCTAACGACGCGAACGACCCCGATTCTACTGCTCGAAGTTTGTTTTTAAAGGGGAGGGATGTCTTAACGGGGATTTGTTATCGTCGATCCTGCCTCTCACTGTCATACAGGTGCTTCTCCGAATCTTAATGATTTTGTTCTTAGCCATACAAACAACATGAATTACCCCCCCCCCCCCCCCCCTCCCTTCTGTAGAATCCTGACCCCCCTCAGTGTCAGTTGGCGCTGAAGATCTGGACCAAAATGAGTGGGGAGAAACGTGCCTGTAATAATTACGTTTTAAGTCTGCATTTTTTTTTTTTTTTTTTTTTTGCCACTGTCCATGCGATCTAAAGCAAAGGTGTGTCACTGAACTCCTCCAGACGATTCTGGCATTCCGACGACAGCGACAGCAGAAGTTAAAGACCTATCTTCACGACGACCTAAAGGTAGACTTCCGATACCAACAGCAGCCTTTCTGTGGAGATGCATGATACAGCTTAAAAGGATCGGTCCTCTGAGGTGATTTCATTTTCCTCACCCTATTTTCAGGGTGGGAAATTCTATCGGTTCAAAGGATTTGGTGGAACCTGCTTCCTACTCAGTCAGGTCGCCCACGATAGTTAAGTCAGGACTGGTGGCAGCGTGGCAAACAAGGAATCGTGATGACTGGAATCGGCGGCCTGAAGAGCGTCATTGTCTGCTGCCCCCCGCGAACCTGTGCCCAAGTTCATTTTGTGTGGGGTAGAGAGTGTTTGGATTTTTTCCTCCCGCTGGTGAGTTGGCCCGGTTTGGGTTCTATAGGATCTACGATGGCTCCCTGCTGCTTTTCCAAGTCGAACAGTGGAGGCAGATCGTCAGTGGTCTTCTATGATAAACGGACATCAGCATGTGTACCGTAAGTTCTCCTTCCCTTTCCAGTAAACGCACGAGCTGTACTGCCCTTTCGGGTCTAATGCTGGGCAGCGTCTCTCCGACGGCACACTCTAGTGGCTGTGTTAGTAGTCATAGCCACGGTCGAAAACATACGGGCCCCCTCACAGCCCCATTCCCTCCGTTCCTACCCTTCTGTGTGTGCGTGCGCGCGCGCGCGCGCGCGCGTGTGTGTGTGTGTGTGTGTTCGTTTGTGAGTGAGTGAGTGTACCGGGTATTTTTTGAATAAATGTTGTATTACAATATAGCGAACACTGAGAGAAAAAGACGGACAGGAGAGAGAGAAGAGAGAGAGAGAGAGAGAAGAGAGAGAGAGAGAGAGAGATGCACGCCGTTTGTCTTTCGAGTGCATAGTGTTTTGTAATGTAACGGAAGAAGAGCGCTCGGTCCAGCGGTATGAGCGTTTGCCTGTCAAGCTGACAGTCGTCAGGTTCGAACCATTCGTGGGGCCGGACGTTGTTGGTTTGAAAGTTCTTGCTGTCTGTCGAGCAGTAAATGAGTTCTGATTCAGGTCTGTTTCAAGAACGGTCAAGGGAAGCTTAAAGACGGCGGAAGGAGAGGATTGTCTTCACCATCCAGTATGCCTTGTCCCAGATACAGTGAACTTCTGACAGTTTACGGCTAAGAGGATATGATGAGAGTTAACGTTTTAATATTACGAATGGTTAGAGACGGAGAGACAGACAGACAGACAGAGACAGAGAGAAGTTGGCAGACAGAGAGAGACAGAGAGAAAGGTGCAAACCATGCATCTTTTGAGTTTATTTTACATTGTAATCAATCCTTGGTTGGGAAAAGGGGGCAGAGGACGACTGTAGCGTGACAGATTTACGCCGTCTCCCAGCCTTCATCCCACAGAAGCTAGCTAGCTGAAAGATGCTTCCAACAGATGTGACACCTGCATTCCTAAACAGAGACTTGGGAGAATGGGCGTTGAGGAGGGGGTGGTGGGTGTCGTGAAGGGTTTTATTTCTTATAGCCCAGCCCTCTCCGTAGATCCGTATCGAAACAGTTTAACGTATGCTGTAGGCCGACACATTGAGAGAAGGCGGGGGGGGGGGGGGGGGGGGGGGGGGGGGAATCATCTGTCGTTTGACAAGTTTACACACAGATTAAAGAATGCAGAGAAGAAGAAAAAACGGAGAAAATTGACATATTTACACCAACTTTCTAGAGTGTTCGTTTAAAAAGGAGTTTGTTGAATTCTTCAGTTGGAAGTTTTCTGAAATCGGACGTTGCTCCCGGTCGTAAAGGTAACAGTTTAAACACTCGCGCCACTGCTGAGTGCAAAACCACTTGTAGACGGTTTCGCACATGTCATGTGTGGCTTCTCAGCCTCCACAGTGAACGAATGAGAGAGGAGAGAGAGAGAGAGAGAGGAGAGAGAGAGAGAGAGAGAGAGCATCATCTCAATATGCCTATTCCCAGTTCGCCTATGTATTGCATAAGACATCGGTTGTTGTTTTTTTTTCTGTTTACTTATTTAGTTGATAGTAAAAAGCCAAACCCCGTTCGATTGCAGGCCATGAGTCGACCCACCTCGCATGTACGCATGCAGACACACACATTGTCTATTCAGTTTGCGTTTATGCAGCAACATAGTCATGTCCTTGTCTATTCAGTTTGCGTTTATGCAGCAACATAGTCATGTCCAGCGTTGTTGTTTTTTTTTCTGTCCTCAATGTAGTAAATAAATAGGATTGGTCGTTGCATATGCCTATTTCCTATTTTGGAAATTGCGCTTAAAAAATCTCGACAGTACATCATTGCATGCAGACACGCACACGTGCGCACACACGTATGCACGCGCGCACGCACTCGCACATTCTATTCAGTTAAAGTCTGTAAAAACACTGTATAAACTTCTATTAGAATTGTTAAGGAAGAAGTTAGTGATTAACAGCAGATGATTTTCCCGTGTCAAGACCACTTTAGAAACAGCGTTACAAATGTGTGCGAGTGTGTGTGTGTGTGTGTGTGTGTGTGTGTGTGTGTGTGTGTGTGTGTGTGTGTGTGTGTGTGTGAGGCAAACAGACAAAGAGAGAGAAATGTCATTCATTCATTGGAGAGTCTTTTCCGTGAATGGACTTGTGAATATTTTGGTTTGTCTCAAGATCGGTCGAGAATTACAATTTTTGTTACCTATGCACTATGTAGGCGAAACAGGACAAAGAGCCGGTCTAAAAAGACTATTGAAAATGGAGTTGTAAAACAGAAATACCACCTTGCCAAAACACTACTGTAGGGCATACAACATACGCTCTGAACACCTTGATAGTGTTTTTGGCATATGCCTACCTATAAACATTCTGCGCTGTAAGAACCAACATGCTTATCGACTACTTGTGCATAATACAGTATCCCTAGCTTTTCCAGTCAGCTGTTCAACGGACTTTGCTTTGACTTTTCACACTTATTCTGACTTTGGCCACGGTAGTGCTGGCATATTCAATTTTTACGCACTTCCGAACGAATTCCATCTGATTTTTTCGGATGAAAGAACGCAAGGGACATTACTCCAGAACACAAACTTGCGAAATGGACGACTTCATTGCGCTTTTTGATATGGTTTCATATCACTTTTTTTTTTTTACATGCTCAGACATTGGAATACGTGCTCAGACATTGGAATACGTGCCAGGTAAAAAAAACAAACAAACAAACAAAACAACAACAAAAAACCTCATGCACATTGCCGGCATCTTCACAATGGAAAAAGCAGCGTAAATAGGTCATGATCGTAGCTCGGATTCGCATGTATTGGAGTAGTGGTGTGAACTTTTGGTATACAAGACAGTCGTGCTTTTGGCGTAGTGACAAAGATAGCTAGCTACTTGCTCCTGCTTTTAAAGTGATCCAGGCGTGTTACAGAAGCGATTGTCATAGAGCAGACAAATCAGACCAACTCCAGAGAGGGAAGGGTGTGTGGGGTTTTTAGGAGTTAAAACTAATAATCGATAACACTTGAAAGAGAAAGGAAAGACCGGTGTATCACATACGTCTGATTACGTTTCACCTATTCAGACCCTATTTTGCAAAATAAGTGTTCGTGTGATCACGTTTTGGCTTAAAAACGTTCGCCTAATCATGTTTCATCCGATCACGTTTCATCTCATCACGTTTTCACATGAACACGAGTTGCCGAATTCTGTGTATACGTCGAGCAAGTTCCATCTGAGCAGGGGAAAATGACTGAACTCATCCTTGGATTGTTTTATTTGGTGTATTTAAGTAAAATTACCTTCAGTTTACACCGATCAACCTCATCTTTTAATATTTTTCACAGACCCCACGTCAGTAAAAGGCGACCAAAAAAGTTCTCTCCCACGCACTGAATCGCTGATATTACGAAGCAGTGGAAGATTAAATTCTGGAATAAATAAGATATGAATAAACCAATAAATAAAGTAATAACTCAAGGTATAACTTGGATAGACAGAGATGCGAATCACATTAAATACCGCGTTCAGATTAGAAGTGTGCAGCATTCTGTACTAAGCTACCGCCTGGTAAGAATCGCAAAAAAAAAAAAAAAAACATAAAAAACACACCAGCAACGATGGTTTTATACACCACAGACACTAGGGCAATTTTCAGAGCTGCTGAACACTCATTGTGAGTTTTATTTATTTCAGATTTTTCTTTTTCAAAATGAATGTAGATGGTCTATTTCACTGTTTTGGGATCTTAAAGATACAACTCTTAACACACATGTGTTACTGATACTACATTTGTTATTTTCGAGAAGTCGCTCAACAGAAACAAAGAAAAAATGGTATCCTAGCTGCAATTCGAATCAGAATGTGGGAATAAGAATGACCGTGTAATGTACTGATCAGACAGGAAAAATGATTAGATCAGGTACATTTCTGCTTCACATGTTTTATTGTTCTAGTCGAACATTTTTTCTTCTTTTTTGTGTGTGTGTGTTAAAGATAGACAGACAGACTGACCGACCGACTTTTCAGTGATATAACAAATACAGATAGAGCTAGAGGGACAGATAGATCGATAAGATTAGTCATGCTGTCACAATATCTGCTTGCTTGCCAACAACACCCCCTCCTCTAACCACCACCACCCCTCCCTCCATTCTGGCCCTCCAGGATAATAGAGATATAGATTTGTACCATTCCACCTGCCACATACAGCTCTCTAAATTGGCCAAGGATGTTTTTTCAGCTCCACAGAAAGAAGAGTGAACACATCTGAATGATATAACTCGGCGAAGACATAGGGGAGGGTTATTGTGCACATTTCTTTCACAGTAGGATCTCTTGTTTAACGGAATCATGTTGTACAAGAAGTGCTTGCCTGTAGTCACCACCACCCTCTTCCCCCACCCGTGTGTGGGAGGGGAGGGGGCAGGGAAGGAGGGGATGTAATGGGTGTATATATATATTATATATATATATATATATATATATGTGTGTGTGTGTGTGTGTGTGTGTGTATGTGTGTGTGTTGTTGTTGTTGTATCTTTAGCATACTTCGGGAAAGACAGACGGACAGACAGACAGACTGGTAGAGACACAGCCAGACACACGGACGGACGGAAGGAAAACTCTAAACGAGCAAGTTGACTTTTTCCCAAATTTTCAGCAAGCCCATTTGGCTTTTCTCGGGGAATTCCCCTGTTCTGAGGCTCACACAGGTGTTACAAGTATTAGTAGCATGCACTCAGCCAAACAAAAGGGAGAGGGTGAAGAAAAAAAAGAAAATAAGAGTGTACAACACAAGAACACAAACTCGCCATTGTGAGCGTGTGTACTGTTTGTACGCGCATGCGCGTAATAGTATGTGTGCCTGTGCCGG
>CM065730.1:44502333-44534631 GCA_033310375.1 Conus canariensis | reverse complement strand
GCTAATCCCCCATCGAGGTGGTACTTTCGAAATTTTAGCGCATTTGTTTTTTTTCGTTTGCCTTCACAGTCGGCCCAATTTTGCATGCCCAAGGGAACTTCCGGACGGGTTCACAAGAAAAAAAAAAAGGGTGCGAGAGTCTGGGATGCGTAAAAAGGGAAGTTTTTTCCTGGTGGAAGGGGAGGGGAAGAATTGATCAAGTAGAAAAGTGATGTATGTGGTTTGTTTTGGTCATCCCCAAAGTTTTGTAGTCCTTGTTCCTGTACAAAAAAAGGGGAAACGTAACTTTTTAAACCTCCCAAAAGTAAGTTTTTAAAAAGTTTTATGTCAAGCAGAATCGAAATTTTTTCCCCGAGTAGGTGAGAAAAACAGATGGGCAGTTGGTTTTTAATAATAATTGCATTAGCCATGTATGTGGTCTATGTTTTGTTTTTCTTCTCCCAGCAGTGGTCTACGGTGACAAGGACAGAATCGGTGCTCTGGCTTCCAGATGCAACGAAAGTGAAATGTGGGAAGGAGCATTGCATTGTGCATGAAATACATGAAAGTAACTAAGTTGCTTCTCTGGTTGAGCGCAAGACTGAGTAGGGTTTACTTTACAGAGTTCAGACAGAGATCTGACTTGTTGCCAAAGGCTGGATGTTTAATCTGTGCTGTGGATGCATTTTGTTTGTTGTTTTTCTTTTGTTGTTTGTTGTTTGTTTTTCTTTTGTTTGTTTGTTTTTCTTTTGTTTGTTTGTTTGTTTTTCTTTTGTTTGTTTGTTTGTTTGTTTTCTTTATTTGTTTGTTTTCTTCTCGCAGTCATCTTCAGTAAAACGGAAAGGAAAGCGCTTGCATGCTATCAAACGAAAACCAATGTGAGTGCTGCCATTGCAGCTTGTTGAACTGTTCAGTCATGATACGTTCCACTTTATTTGCTTTTGAAAGAAAGCCGAATGAAAACGTGCTTGCAGTGCAGCTGTGGTTTTTGTCCTGTGTATAAAATTATTTGGTGTGTTTTTTTTTCATTTAACTGCTGTATTTTGATGGGATGTTTCCCGGGAATCATATAGTTTCCCTTTTGCACTCTTCATTACCCATCGTGGAGTATTTCAGGCGTGGAACGATGACGGAAAAGTTACACTTGTGCACCACGCCGTATTTTTTGAGTCATTCTCACTAGACGCGATGAAAAGAACTGGGATCGAACAACCTGCATTCTTAAACCCCTGGGATTGCATACCCTGCATTCTTAAACCTCTGGGATTGCATACCTTGCATTCTTAAACCTCTGGGATTACATACCCTGCATTCTTAAACCACTGGGATTGCATACCTTGCATTCTTACACCACTGGGATTGCATACCTTGCATTCTTAAAATACTGGGATTGTATACACTTCAATTCTTAAACTACTGGGATTGCATACACTTCAATTCTTAAACCACTGGGATTGCATATACTTTGCATTCTTACAGCACTGGGATTGCATACCCTGCATTCTTAAACCACTGGGATTGCATACCTTCAATTCTTAAACCTCTTGGATTGCGTACCCTGCATTCTTAAACCTCTGGAATTGCATACCCTGCATTCTTAAACCTCTGGGATTGCATACCCTGCATTCTTAAACCTCTGGGATTGCATACCCTGCATTCTTAAACTTCTGGGATTGCATACCCTGCATTCTTAGACCACTGGGATTGCATACCCTGCATTCTTAAACCACTGGGATTGCATACTCTGCATTCTTAAACCTCTGGGATTCCATACCTGCATTCTTAAACCTCTGGGATTGCATACCTGCATTCTTAAACCTCTGGGATTGCATACCCTGCATTCTTAAACCCCTGGGATTGCATACCCTGCATTCTTAAACCACTAGGAGTGCATACCCTGCATTCTTAAACCTTTAGGATTGCATACCCTGCATTCTTAAACCTCTGGGATTGCATACCTGCGTTCTTAAACCACTGGATTGCATACCTGCATTCTTAAACCTCTGGGATTGCATACCTGCATTCTTAAACCCTGGGATTGCATACCTGCATTATTTAACCTCTGGGATTGCATACCTGCATTCTTAAACCTCTGGGATTGCATACCTGCATTCTTAAACCTCTGGGATTGCATACCTGCATTCTTAAACCCTGGGATTGCATACCTGCATTCTTAAACCACTGGGATTGCATACCTGCATTATTTAACCTCTGTGATTGCATACCTGCATTCTTAAACCTCTGGGAATGCATACCTCCATACTTGAACCTGTGGGATTGCATACCTGCATTCTTAAACCTCTGGGGATGCATACCTGCATTCTTAAACCTTTAGGATTGCATACCCTGCATACTTAAAGGGGTTCTCACCCATTTTTACAAATCTATTTTGACCAAATACATGGTTTTGGTATGTGGTCGTATTGCGAAACCCAGCCCCGAATCAGCCGCCTGTGCTCTCATCTTGCAGTGAGAGCAGCATTTCGTGCGGATTGGGAAAGCGAGAGGCTGAAACAGGAACGAGAGCCTCGATTTCGATAAAAGGGGGCTTCCCGGTTGATGACGTCGAAAAGCCAAGTCGCTCTTCGTGTTAGGCTGAAGTGAGATGGGGCGAATGTGTGCTGTGTCTGGTTGCGGAATTTCATCAGGAAATAAGCAAAGAGTAAGCGTTCATGCTTTTCCAGGTGCTTCCAGCCAGTTTAGGCGATTGTGGATAAATTTTGTCACCACAACGAAGAAAGATTTTGTTCTTCGGGACAGTTATCATGGCATTTGCGGTCGTCACTTCGAAGAGCAGTTTCCAAGACCAACACACCTGGAAGGTAAAGGTGGAAGCTGGAATTCGGGTCCGAAGACAGCTGAAGGAAGATGCTGTGCCAACTATTATAATAGAAAAATGTATTAAAGCACTCTCTGTTCATTCGCCAGCTGCAAGTGCAAGCCTCAAACGCAACAGTGACACGGATTCTGTCAGGAGCAAGAGAGCCAAACTCAGAGACGTAAAGAAGGTAAGGTTTGTGGAATGGGTGGTTGATCTTTTTGCGTTTCATTTCATTCTCAGTGTATGGTTGGTTGTAAAGATAGTTGGTTTTTGTTGAGTGTTGGCATCAAACTGAAACATACATTGTTACTGTCATACTGTTGCATGTTTGTGATTGATTTTTTTCCCTGCTGTTACTGTTTCCAACAAAACTGAAGTTACGATTCTTATTAACAAGAAAGTGTCCATGTCCACAGATAACAACTTGTTGGACTCCAGTGAATAATAGTTTGGGTTTGTATTTTTCAGGACATTGCTAACATCAGGCACCCCTGCAAGTTCAAGTTTCCGCCCAACAACCATATGCTTTAGTAAGTGAATTATTTATCAGTATTTGGATACAGGATGGTGACTTGGCATCAAACTGAAACATACATTGTTACTGTCATACTGTTGCATGTTTGTGATTGATTTTTTTTCCCTGCTGTTACTGTTTCCAACAAAACTGAAGTTACGATTCTTATTAACAAGAAAGTGTCCATGTCCACAGATAACAACTGTTGGACTCCAGTGAATAATAGTTTGGGTTTGTATTTTTCAGGACATTGCTAACATCAGGCACCCCTGCAAGTTCAAGTTTCCGCCCAACAACCATATGCTTTAGTAAGTGAATTATTTATCAGTATTTGGATACAGGATGGTGACTTAGTGTGCATTTTAAGATATATGCAGGTGTGGTATGACTGTATGCTATAAACTGCCCTGGTGAGTAAGAGAATAATGAGCTTAGATCTGCAGCTTAGATCTGATGTACGGCACGTCACGCATCAGTTTTTACAAGAACAGCCAGAATCTTTGACTGCAATGTATTGTAAAAGACCCCTCAGATTCTAATTGTCATTGTGGGACTTCAGAATGTAAGTGGAGAGAGTGAGATTGAAAATGAGGAATGTAAAAAAAAAAAAAAAAAAAGGGGGGGGGGGGGGGGGACTGAAACTGAACAGCTATTGAAAAGCTTTCTACAACAGGAAAGAGGATTAGTGTGAGATGCAGTAGCTGACAATTCCTGTTCAAAGGAAAAGGCATTATCCGATAGATCTAAACAACTGAAAGAAAATGTGGTTTATCACATAATCATTTTAAAGTTATTTACATACTACGGTATTGTTGTGTGTTTGTGTGTTGTAACCGTTTTTACTTAGGTAGTGCTGAGTTTAGTGACAGTAGTGGATTACGTCATTCGAATCATCTGTTCTTTGTGTTGCAATCGTAAGTGCACGTGATAGACCAGACACGGTATAGAGTGGTTCTGAGAAAAGTTAAATGTAATCGGAAACACCTCGATCATACTTTTGAACAACAAACATGCATTTAAAGGTGAGACCCCTAATAACTCTGGAATCAGTTATCCTGCAAAGTTTACGTGATACACCTCGATTGCATTACTGCTCAGCTGTAAAGCTTCAGATTGGTACTAACAATGCGCTGTTCATTAAAAGCAGAGGTGTAATCATTGCGTTCTTTTCTTGTTGATTGTTTGCTGCTTATAATTGCAGAGTGAACGACTCTGGACTTCTGCTTTGCGTATCGGCGCGAGCTTTGACTAAGCAATATTACCTTAGCAGAGAACTGACGATGCTGTCTCATGTGTGTGACAACACTTCAAGTTTATAGAAATGTATAAATAACATCTTTCTTATTGCAAATAAACCTGGATAAAGCGTTATATTCTAGTATTGCTTCTTTACATGCAAGAAAATTGTGATTAAACAATATTCTCGTGCGAGTTGTCGGTACTTATAAGTAGATTTGTTTTTATCCACGTGTTTGTGTTTTTGCTGTGTTTTGCTTGAAAAGACCTTGCAAGCAGAGCTATAACTGCCATGAATAATGCAATTAACATATTCATAACGCTCAGCATTTTAAGCTGAACCATGGAAGCACGATTCCCACACGGAATAACAGAACTAGCAGTCCGTATTTACAAATACGGAACTTTTTTTTTTTTTTTTTAGTGATAATGGTTTATGTTTTCATCTGTGCAAGTCGGAAGAAAATGGGATGAACTGTGCATTGTAACAAATGAACAAAGTCATACTGATGATCTTGCATGCCTTCTTTTTTTCCTTTCTGGTGTATACAGTTCACGGCTACGGCTTTCGCCGGAAAATGTCATTCTGCTTGTGAGGAGAGAGAGAGAGAGAGAGAGAGAGAGAGAGGTTTTGCAGACATTTTTTTAATGTTATTTTGATTACAACACCCACATGGAGCTAATTCCGATGTCTAAACATGCGCACAGTCAGTGTTGTGACATTAATTTGTAATTGTTCTCCCCCTGTGGCCATTTTTATTGTCGCCATCCTGCTGATCTCTGATTCAGTTAATCAAGTAGCTCGGTTTCATGTGGCCTCAAGGTGTTGGCGTGGAACGAATGTACTTGTCCTTCGTCTCTCAGCGCTTTCGACTGGTCGTGCTTTTGTTTAATCTGTTCAATTATTTATTTTGATGACGCGGTGGTTTTCATGCAGAAGGTTCGGGTTGTGCGAGGCGGACACAGGCCAGACTCCACAGCTTCCAGGCACACTGCTTTGTATCCCCGTGCCGTCGTGGAAAGCGTTGTGCAGTATCTTCATTACCGATGCAGGAGTAATCACAACACGTGATACTGTCGCCGCAGACCACGGGCCTTAAAGCGCGACGCTTGGCGGCCGACTAAAGCCTTGGCAGTGTGGCATCAGAGTTGCAGGATGAGCCACAGGTTACATGACGCTGAAGCCTTCAGCGTCCGTTGGAAAAGGGGGGGAGGGGGGGGGGGGGACGAAAAAGAGAATACGTCTTATACAGTCTCTGTGCTTTTGTTATTTCCGTCACACGTTTGCTTGTGGAGCAACATGAATCCAGAAGGAAGTAAAGTTACACTGTTTTCAGACGAGGCGACCACGGAGACCAGGCTGAAAGTGTTTTAAATCAAACAGACGGGTTGGATCACGATCACCAGCGTAAATTTTTTTTAATTTAGTAGTCCACAGCTTGTGCCTATTTTCACTCTAGTCGGATGAACAGACTGATGTGAACATTTTCTCACAGTCTACTTCCCCCCCCCCCCCCTTCCCCACACACACACACACACACACACACACACACACACACCACACACACACACACACACACACCTCAAAAATGAATAAATCAGTATAGTGTGATATGTGTATTAAGACAAAAATCCAAAAACTGAAGAGACAAAGTGGTGACCGAAAGGAGAAAAACAAGCAGTATGGTTTTACTTGATCTGCAGCCAGAGTGATCAATGTACTCTGGCCCTTACACAAATCCGTAAGTGGCTTCCACACGCTGTTACCCTTCGCGCTGTTCTCATTTCGATGATTCCGCCAGCAGGAATTCTTACAAATGGAACCTTGAAAAGAAGGGTCTTTCAGGTTTCTGTTGTATTACAGCCCAAGTGGATCCCACGGCGCACCTTGAGGGACGTCACCACACACTGAACAATGTCCTTTTCTGAAAATATGATGTGACAACAAACACAGTATGACAATCTACAATTTGCAACAAATTCACAATCAACAATTTACAACAATTTCACACATGGTACGAAATAGTATATGGACATGCTTAATGCGGATAACCCATACCTGTTAAGGGGGCAATGTAGCTGTACAAATCAGTGTCACCGGGTGTCATTTTTTTTTTTTTTTACTGGGGTCGTGGTAAAGAATGCCATCTGGGACAGAAGGTTACCCAGTACAAATGTTACCCCGAGGCAGAATGTCATCCTGGTACAGAATATCATCCCGAGACAGAACTTCATGCACAACAGAATATCTCTCTGGGACAGAATGTCATCCACGTCCAGAAAACCACCCTGTACAGAATATTACCTCAGGACAGAATGTCATCCCGGTACAGAATATCACACGGGACAGAATGTCATCCCAGTGCAGAATATCACCACGATACAGAATATCACCACGGGACAGAATCGTCATTCTGGTACAGAATATCACCACGGGACAGAATGTCATCCCAGTGCAGAATATCACCACGGTACAGAATATCACCACGGGACAGAATGTCATCCCAGTGCAGAATGTCACCACGATACAGAATATCACCACGGGACAGAATGTCATCCAATGCAGAATATCACCACGGTACAGAATATCACCATGGGACAGAATCGTCATTCTGGTACAGAATATCACCACGGGACAGAATGTCATCCCAATGCAGAATATCACCACGGTACAGAATATCACCATGGGACAGAATCGTCATTCTGGTACAGAATATCATCACCACGGTACAGAATATCACCATGGACAGATCGTCATTCTGGTACAGAATATCACCACGGGACAGAATATCACCACGGGACAGAATGTCATCCAGGCACAGAATATCACCAGTGGACAGAATCGTCATTCTGGTACAGAATATCACCAGGGACAGAACGTCATCGGTACAGAATATCACCATGGGACAGAATATCATCCACGGTACAGAATATCACCATGGGACAGAATCGTCATTCTGGTACAGAATATCACCATGGGACAGAATCGTCATTCCAGTGCAGAATATCACCAGGACAGAATGTCACCACGTACAGAATATCACCATGGACAGAATCGTCATTCCCGGTGACAGAAACACCACGGACAGATGTCTCCAGGTACAGAATATCACCAGGGACAGAATCGTCATTCTGGTACAGAATATCACCACGGGACAGAATATCACCACGGGACAGAATGTCATCCAGGCACAGAATATCACCAGTGGACAGAATCGTCATTCTGGTACAGAATATCACCACGGGACAGAACGTCATCCAGGTACAGAATATCACCACGGGACAGAATGTCATCCAGGTACAGAATATCACCATGGGACAGAATGTCATCCTAGTGCAGAATATCACCATGGAACAGAATGTCATCCCAGTGCAGAATATCACCATGGAACAGAATGTCATCCCAGTGCAGAATATCACCATGGGACAGAATGTCATCCGGTGCAGAAGAACACCACCGGACAGAATGTCGTTCCAATACAGAATATCGCCACAGGATAGAATGTCATCCACGTACAGAATATCACCACGGGACACAACGTCATCCCAGTACAGAATATGTTACCCAGGTACAAAATGTCATCATGTGTGACGTTCTGTACCGACAAGTCTCATACTCATGTCTGTTGCGGAATAATAATTGTTGCCATTAATGAATGTAGGGGGTATCAGTCGGTTCACTTGTATCATTTGATCTGAATGTAAGTAGGATTAGGGATAATGAGTATTCCTAAATGACGATCACATGGGAACTAGGGTTCATCGTCTGAGAGGGAAAAAAGGAAAGAAGAAAGAAGGAAAGAAAAAAAAAGCAAAAACAAAACAAAACTGTTGACTTCATATTAAGAAAATGTGTATGTTGTGTACGCGTATGTGTGAAGCATTGCCAGGTTAGCATAAACTAATATCCGGACCACGCGGCCGCGACAAGAACAAGGACTCGGGCCCACCATCATAATTCTAATGTATTGTCATACGGTAAATCATCATCATCATCATCATCATCATCATCACCATGGTCATTACCGTCGTTGTCAGTTGCCGTTGTTGCAAAATTAGAATACAGGTACAGTCAGAACCCAAACGTACTTCTTGCACCGTCACCGCCGTCATTGTCATCACCATCAGAGCGCATCATGACCACCATCGAAACCAGTGCGAGCGTCGTCAGTAAGATGTACTTCACCCTCTATATGAATCAGAACTGACTTAAAACCATACATTCACGTGTGGCGACAATTTGTCTCGTAGTGGACGTAAAGGTTATGTTGTATGTGACCAGCTCGTGCAAACTGTCACCCAGATAGCGGGGGTAACATTCCGGTTCTTTAACATCGTACAGAATGGCCGCCTGGAGTGAAACTTAGTACCTCAACGGCGGGAAAATATCACTGGGTGACATTTTGTGCCTAGACACATTCTTTAATGTGTTCACCCCAGTTGAAGAAAAGTAGTAAACAATTAATTGAAAAAAAGTAAATGCTCCAGAAATGCATAAAAAGCCATACGCCAATGGACACTGCAGAATGGATAGTTAGAATCCACCTTGAACAGTGTGTACATTTTTGTTATAATCAGAAACCAAGTGTACACCCTATAGAGTAAACACACGAGAATGAGTCAAAAAGGCGAAGAAATATGAACGGCAATGGAAAAAAAAACTATGAATACAACAATCCAAAACTTGAAGAAACAAAGATGTGACCGAAAAGAGAGAATTACCAGAAGACACTTGGTACTGAAAGAGCCCACACCGTCCCCACAGAGGCCAAGGCAGTATTTACCGAAAGGCCAGTCTGTTGACAAAAACCAGAATGTGTCATGAAAACAAGTTTGTTTTTATCGAAGGGAAGCCTTTATTCGAGGGTCTTTATTTACAGGTTTCACCGCAGTAATAAACTGAGAAGTTCCTAGAGCAGTGGCTCAAGAGTATGGAGATAGCTCACTATCCACAGTGAGCTGCGCAATGGTCTGATTCAGAAAGTGAATCTGTTTAAAGAATATTAAAGTATATGACATATAATATTAGACTTGGTAGAAGCCAGATTCTTCTTACTTATATGCCATCGTGTGACCAGCAGTACAAGCAAGAAAACAAAAAGAAACACACCGCAAAATACGAAAGGAGGGGAATGGATGTCCTTGGAATATTCTCTTTAGAATTTGTCATTCAAAAAGATAAAAGGGGAAAAGAGTGATACTACTACTAATAATAATGATAATGATGATAATCTGTTGCGTACCGTACTATTTCGGTAAGTTCCACAGATTAAGTAATGACCCAAAACAACTTGCAGGGGGGAAAACCCACCACACAAGCCAAAAAGATGAAAATGAAATGGACTTCTTGTGTGATGTCTTGCAGCACAGCCAAAGACTGAAAAAGACGATCGTCTTATTCTGTAAGCTATATTTTGGTGCAGTCCTACAAAACGAGTGCTCACTCCAACTGACATGAAACAAAAGCAAACATGACTGCGGATGAACTGACCGCTTGTGTGACACCTCGCAACACGACCCCCCCTGGGGCGGCCACCATAGCCTGTGTCAGTCTGTCTCATTTGCGTCATGCCACAACTGACAGCCACTGGCCCCACCACAAGCCAGTCTGTTGTCAGATGAAGCGGAGGTTTTGGCGTGGACCCAAATACACTTAAGTCCCACTGTTAATAGTTTCTCCGGTAACATGATGAGAAAGACCTGTATTCCTTCCGGTCCCTTTGAGAAGTCAGCTGTCTTGGAACGGACTGAGTGAGAGAAGGGGAAAGCACATTTTGTTCTGCGCCACTCCGATTCCAGGGGATTCCAAGAGGTCTTTCAACCTTGGCTGGAAACGCTTTAGTGGTGGTCCCCCCCCCCCCCCCCCTTCACTCCCCTCTCTCTCTCTCTCGCTCGCTCGCTCGCTCGCTCCGCTCCTCTCTCTCTCTCTCTCTCTCTCTCTCTCTCTCTCTCTCTCTCTCTCTCTCTCTGTCTGTACCTAGTTCAGCTGTATTATGAGATATTGAAATGATCTTTCACGCGCTTTACTCACACAAAAAGTTTCTGTGCATCAAAGACAATACTTTTAAGCCACAAGACTAGTTATTTGGATGTAACCCCTTACCATGTAAACCACGACTAGAGGCGGTATTTTCTCTCCCCCCCCCCCCCCCCCCCCCCAAAAAAAAAAAAAAAAAAGGTGCCATCAAGTGAAACACACAGGATTAACATGCCATAGATACGGCAGACTTAACATGAACTCCACTCATCTTCTGAGACTCGTGTTTTCCAGATTTCCTGTTTTCGTACCAAAACTTTTGGTCAGCATTCCTTTGCCTGTCGATCCCCTTTCGTGTGGAATAATCTTCCATATCACTTCTTCTCAGCCCTCTTGCGAACGAGGTTTTCTTTTCCCCTCCGTCTGATATATCCCAACAATGTGCTGCGTTGCTTTGGAGTATCATGTACGTTTGGATGCTTGTGTTTATTCATCAAGTAGTAATTACCTTTTTCAGGGGTGGGGGATGTATGAGGAGGAGGAGAGAGAGTGAAGAGGGAGAGAGAGAGAATGAGAGAGGGTGGGGGGCTAAGCTGGGTACGCTTAGTTGTGAAGTGAGCGTTTGATAGCGGAATGCGTGTTTATGTATTGCTGGTTGTTCTTTTTTTTATATGGTCCACAGTTTGATGTGTACACTTGTTTTGATTTAAATACCAAGGACATTCCATTGATTAAGCGTATGAATGGTCTTAATAATCATAATAATGAGAGGGATAATAATAAAATAACAAAAATGATAATTATAACTATTACTGCTGCTGCTGCCACTACTATACTACTACTACTACTACTACTACTACTACTACTACCACCACCATCAATAGCATCCGTCATTCAGCGACTGTATTCTGACGCCCAAACACTATACTTTGACCTGTAATGAATGTTCTCCGCTGAGCTGCTGTATAGTGTTATCTAGCGTTAATCGCACACCGTACTTTCAAAGAGCAAACACTCTCGCCGATGACATGCATCTGAACAAACCTGCTTACCGCATTGGGCTTCCTGTGTGGAAACTGACATTGTGCTGCCATCGTATATACGTAGAGATAGTGATGATGAAGAACTATTTGAAAGAAGAAGTAATTGAACCGATACCTCGTCACTAAGGTATGTAATCCTGAGACAAATGACCCCAGAAAGAACCGAACAAACGAAAACCATAGTCTGTCCCGAGAATCATGTTATTCCTGTCACTCTGATGGAATACCCCGTACCCGGTGTTTGAATAATTGAACATTTGAATAATTGAACTGACTCATCCATCTGTTCCACACGTCACTGCCTCGGAAAGGAGCACCTGTCAGATCGCTCGTTGGTGTCTGAATAATGGAACAGTGTTATCCATCTGTTTCTTCGGTGACTGCCTCTAAAAGAGGAAATCTTACAAAGAGAAGTCGGTTCTCTCTCTCTCTCTCTCTCTCTCTCTCTCTTCTCTCTCTCTCTCTCTCTCTCTCTCTCTCTCCTCTCTGATCATCTGTCTTAATGCATAAGCCTGTACCAAGTCTCAGTGTTTCCCAGCACCACTTGCGTCATGCATTTTCTCTTTTCCAACGCCTCTACCTTTATCCTTTCTAAAATATTTCTGTCGGTCCTAATACACACACACACACACACACACACACACACACACACACACACACACACACACACACACCCCACCTTGCCCCATCCCTCTCAGTATATTACCCTCGTGCGGTGGCCGGGCTATGAACTATTAATTTTAAAAATAAAAAAAAAAGGTCTCGCTAAATTCACACAAAACTGAAAGAAAAGGATTATAGTTAAACTTTTAAAAGCCTTTTCTTCTGGCATTTCACGGGTCTGTTGTTCTCACAGTGCTATCATTCAAGTTCAACGTTCAAGAAATCCAGCATGGATCCTGAATCCTAGTGTGGAGTTTGTTTGTCTCTTGGTTGGTTTTTCAATTCACGTGACCATTAAAAGGGTTAACTTCTACGCCGTAAGGGGAGGTGTGTAAGAATTGAGAAGGGTTTGGAACTGTTTTCAGCTTGTTTGCTTCTTTAAGTTTGTTTTGTTTTGTTTGTTGTTTATAGTTGGAAAAGAAAGCATATCCTGAGCAATATTGAAAAAAAAAAGTGACTGAAAAGAAGCGTGTTTCAGGCATGCGGCATCGCTAATTCTCGTTTAATTTTCACAGATACTGCTGTTATTGGCCACACTTACGTTCTAATCCTTGCATAACGAAGTGATTCTTTCTGCTACACATGCTTGTAATGCGTTGCGTGGCGCTGGGTAAATTGGCGTTATTTACGTTTGCTGTTCTCTCTCTCTCTCTCTCTCTCTCTCTCTCTCTCTCTCTTCTCTCTCTTTTCCTGTGCGTGTGTGTGCACGTGTGCCCGCCCACCAGTGTGATCGAGTGTGAGTGAATGCACAGTGTGTTTTAAAGTGACTTAAATGTTTGACGTTTTTGTCGTTGAAGTTTAATTGCTGTCGTCTTCATGAGCTACTGTGAGACTCTCTCTCTCTCTCTCTCTCTCTCTCTCTCTCTCTCTCTCTCTCTGTGTGTGTGTGTGTGTGTGTGTGTGTGTGTGTGTGTGTGTGTGTGTGTGTGTGTGTGCCTGCCCACCAGTGTGCTCGAATGTGAGTGAATGCACAGTGTGTTTTAAAGTGACTTAAATGTTTGACGTTTTTGTCGTTGAAGTTTAATTGCTGTCATCTTCATGAGCTACTGTGAGACTCTCTCTCTCTCTCTCTCTCTCTCTCTCCTCTCTCTCTCTCTCTCTCTCCTCACACACACACACACACACACACACACACACACACACACACACACACACACACATTTTGTTGGCTCTTTATTCCCGTCCCCTCCCTTTCCCTCACTCCCTTCCTCCTCCTTCCTCTTCGTCGCCCCTCCCTCCCCCATTTTTCCGTGAGTCAGCTTGCTCTGTTTCTGAGCCCAGTCTCCTGGTTCAGCGTTAGCTTTTTGAAATGAGTCATCAACCTTTCCTGCATGGCCAAATCTGCTGCTGCCTGTGATGTCTGACAGCAGACCACTGCTCAATCGACCGTGACGAAACACATAAAAAAACACCACCAAAAAAAGACCTGAAAGTAATCAATGTTCACGCTTTGCCCACACACACTACTCAAAATCCATCGGTAGATATAAACTGTCCTTAGGGTGGGCCAAGGAAAAGTGATGACACGTTTGTGCTGCAAATTCTCTCTCTCTCTCTCTCTCTCTCTCTCTCTCTCTCTCTCTCTCTCTCTCTCTCTCTCTCTCTCTCTCTTTCCTGTTTCTGCACAACTCCCTCGTCGCAGTTATTAGTCTGTACAATGACCTTTGTTGTAAATTTTGTTATGTTTAATTCACATTTTAATGTGGTAAAAATGGACATAAGTCCATCCAAGATACGGAATTAAACCACAAGGTACGTAAAAAAGAAAAACGCAATAAATCTCCATTCACAATACAAAAAAGTCGTCGTTTAACAACAATATTTTTGCACATAATTTGCCATTTCTAGAAGTTTTCTGATACCAGTTTCTTTAAAAGACTGAACAGGACAATTCCAATGACTGCGAATATCCCTTAACGTTATTATCATTTCTGAACTCTCCCAGAATGGGGTGCATACATGGCTGAAGATTACTCACTTTGCGTTAATAGATAAAAGGTTTAGTTTACTAATGAAAAGACAAGGTCTCCATCTGAAAGACGCCGTTACTGGTATGTACTCGCCATGAGACCTGAGTGAGTCCATCCTACTGGGTACAGTGGAGACGGGTCGTCATGAAACCAGATAGAAGGGATTCTTGTTGGACAGGTGAACAACTGGATAAGCTGGTTACTACAACCATACCATGAGATCCCTAGACGACGAGGCGGTTGCCATATCCCAAGCGTGTCTTAAGGGGTTCAGACGGCTTCCATCACAACGCGATTATTATGTTGCATTGTTTTGGGGGACTGTTTCAGGGATTCACTCCGGGCAGTCCAGCTAAGTGCTTTCCTGCCTCTACTGTGCTTTTCTTGTGGTCACATAAAACGAACGCACAGGTCGTAACAGTTTGAACCAAACTCCGTGGCGCGGTGGTTTGTGTCACAAGTGAACGAGTAGAAGATAACAAATTTGAACTGCATCAGTATCACATTCAGAGTGGGGTTCTTCAGTCCTGGCCAGCTCCTCCCCAGGGTGTGGAAGAGCTGTTTGTTGGAACTGGAAGACTCTGATTATTGATATCTTTGTAACGTAGCACCCAGATGCTTCCAACGTAACACATGGTAAGGTTCTGTTTGCACTGCTCGAAAGGTCTGATTACAGTAATGAAAAAGACTGGGACTACGGAGTCGAGTGTAGCCCACTTCGTGGACCGGTTTCTGACAGTGTTGCACAAGTTTCTTAACAAATAATGCAGTTGTGCACATACTTCGCCGGGATATCTTTTGAAAAAAAAAGAGAAAAGTACGTCAGTTTAATACAGTCTGAAAAAAATGTAATTGGATTCCGATGGTACGATCTACAACACCATTATGCTCATGATCACGGATACCCGTGTAAAAGTAAGAATATGTTGAGTAGGCATGTTGTGTGTGTGTGCGCGCGCGCGAATGACAATGATAAATCTAAATGACCAGTACGTAGTTATTTTATCCGTGTTATGTAACAATGACCTGGTCACCATATTGCCCGTGACTGATGACAGAGGGCAGTGAGAAACCAGAATGTCCGAGCATCCGTCATGACACTCCAGTGACCTACGTGACGGGACAGTGACAGTGAATTCTATTCCCTCAGTCGTTTAACGTATAAAGCGACTCTAAACGACCCTGTGTCTGACTGTGACCGTTGTCTGCCGGCAGAGCCATGGTGTGCCTGAACCTGACGGACCCGGAGAACACCACCCTGGGCGGGGAGAAGGCCCAGAAGCTGTTCGAGGAGGTGAGCCACGTGGTGTACGGCTTCCTCCTGCCCTCCGTCTGCGCCTTCGGCATCGTGGGCAACGTGCTGAACCTGACCATCCTGACCCGCCGCAAACTGCAGAAGTCGTTCCGCACCTTGGAGCTGGCGGCCAACCTGTGTCTCATCTCGCTGGCCGTGTCCGACCTCATGTTCTGCGTCTTCGCCTTCCCCACCATGTTCCTCCCCAAGAACGACCTCTACGCCTCCAAAGGTATGACGGAGAAAGAGGAATGTGAGGGTGTTTTAATGTTGGACGTCCGCTTCATTCGGGTGGAAAATGAAAGAGAGAGGATTGGGGAAATGTGTGACTTGTGTACCCGTTCGCTTCCAGCTGATGCGGATGGAAAGTGATGATAGAATGTGGAAAAGAAGGTTGCCTGACAATCCGGAATTTCCACGTGTTTTTTGATGCAAAATATTAGTAGGGTGAAAAGAGATGTTGGTGCAAGAATAACTGTCCTTTTGAGACAGGGAGAGGTCGACGATTAAAGAAAGGATGGACGGGCGCGTAGATGGTAGTGATCATACATGTTTAACCCAGACAGTTGCAAACTAACGAAAGAAGGTGCACTGATGTGTCAAAAACTTCTATTTGATACAGGTAGAAACCAAAACATTGCAGTGATACGTCGGGGGAGTGGTAGGGGGGGATGCAGTTATGCGTAGCAGTCACATACTTTCAGGTAAAACGTGGAAAACGAGCAACGGGAGTGGAAAGGGATGTAGGCCTGATCATGAACTTTCAGTTAAGAATTATGAAAATCAAGACATTGAAGTAAACGAATGACTATGAAGAGATTGGGCCATCGAAGGTATATTAGGGAGGGGTTAGGAGTGTGTTACTAATCATAACCTTTTATTGGAGAATTATGGAAATATACAATATAAAGACTGCAATTACGACGTCGTTGAAAATAAGTAAGAGATTAGGACTGAATACTTGAAATACGGTCAGATAGCAAACAAAGTTTCTTCACAGCTATTATCGTGTTAAACACTTGGCGAATTGGTTAGTGACGCGGACTTCGGCTGGGAGGTCGTGGATTCGATTCCCATCAAAACCATTTATTTGTGGGATTTTTCTGCCCCGACCGGCTCCTACCCAGAGCTGAGTTTGCCGAGGAATCAGTTAGGAAAACTGGGACTAAGCAGTCGAGTTTCATCCACATCTTAAACGATCAGAGCTCAGAGGGAGTTTAGATGAGAGAGGAAATATCTGGCGTAGCAGATGACGTAGGTATTGTGATCTGTGGAAGGTTATGTTGGGCAGTGGATGGGAGAAGTGTTGAAGGTTAATGGCGGCGTATGTGGGTAAAAACAACCATGGTAGGTTTGGGATGAGAACAGTGGTCAGCTTAGGGTGGAGGGGGGTAGACTGGCAGTGGCGCGATGTAAAGTCGAAATCCATTTCTTTATTCAGTGATACTGTTCATATTCTCCTCCTCGCTTCTCTTCCTCCTCATTCTGTGGAATTTGATCGCAATGAATGGTTTGATATTGATGGAATGCACTAATGATTGCCACACAATTTAACGGTGTTTGTAACGTGTCTGTATGATCAGGGGTGCTGCTGACCTACCGGGTGTACAGCACGGCCATCATCAACGTCTTCATCATGATCTCCACCTGGCTGACTGTGGCCATGTCGCTGGAGAGGTACCTGGCCATCTGCCACCCGCTCCGCCAGGACCTCTACCTCACCACCCGCCGCATCAAGATCGTCATCGTTGTCACCTACATCCTCTCCTTCATCTTCAACGTCCCCGTCCTCTGGCGCTACGAGGTGCAGGAGATCTGCCCCCAGATGTCCACCACGGCTTCCAATGACGTGGCTAAGAACAGCCTGGGGGGGTCACATTCCGGGGACCGTTCTGGTGGGGGACGTCTGGTGGAGGGTGTTCACAGCATCACCAGCTCGCTCGTGAACATGACGGCGAAGAACATCAGTGGCGCTATCGCGAGGACCTTGGGTGATCTTTACAAAGCGCAGTCTGTGAACTTGACCGGAATAGCCGGCGATGCGTTCAGGAATTCTGCGCTGGAGGTCGAAAAGACGACAGAGGCTACCTCCTCCGCGGTGGGGTCAGTGGCGTTCAGGCCCAACCAGGTGTTTCTCTGGGGGTCGTCCCAGCTGGACACGGTGTACAGGATTCTGTGGGCCGTGGTCAACAACGTCATCCCTCTGCTTCTGCTGGTCTACTTCAACGTCTGCCTGTGCCGCAAGATCTACCGCTCCTACAAGATGCGGCAGAAGTTCAAGCAGGAGCACCACAGCGGCCACGAGAACTCCAGCCACGTGCTGACGGTCACGCTGGTGGTCATCGTCCTCATGTTCCTCATCTTCGTGGCGCCCTCCGAGATCGTGATCCACGTAGCGCTGCTGACCAACACCAACAACAGCTACACCTACATGAGCGTGGAGGCCGTGATGAACTTCATGCAGAGCCTCAACTTCTCCGTCAACTTCATCCTCTACTGCATCATCTCGCCCTACTTCCGCAAGACGCTCAAGTACCTCTTCTGCTGCGGCTGCTACAACATCTACCAGGTGTCCAAGCAGTGGCGGAAGGAGTTCGAGACCTCGCTCATGTGACGGAGCGTGAGTGACGTGGACGATCCGGGACGCGGGGAGTCTCCAGGCGGCGGGCGCGGCCTGCAGTGCCGACAGGGGGCGCTCGGCAACAGGCGCCAGCTGGCCGAAACTCGTGTCTTCATGCGGAAAGAGCGTCACGGATTCGAAACGTCACTCGTATGACCGGTGCCCGTCGTGAGGGGCGTGGGTGTATGGACACTCGGATTCTACCGTCTGATGTTTTGTTTTGTTTTGTTTTGTTTTTCAGTGTGAAGATTCTGTACTGAACTTTGGTTTAATGTGTCTGTGGGTGTAGAACACGGAGAGCTGTTAGTCTTTGCCTTTTTTCTCTCCACAAAGATCCACTCGGTACTGATTGATGATGTGCTTGCTAGCTGTCGGGAACGAGGACCTTAAGTCTTGTGTATGTGTATAAGGGAATAACAGTCGTACGAATTGTTCTACGCAGTATTGGTGAATGGACAAGGTTCGTCTTCACTTTTTGTGAAATTCATGATACCAAGCGTAGGATTTACAATGTAAGAATTATCCATAGTCGCACGTAGTGCACTCATGTGTGTTTGTGAGAGAGAGAGAGAGGAATGATTTTGTGTAACATCATCAGGTACCAGAACAATGTTTAACACTATCACTCACTGACATGTCGCAACTTTATTTTCTGTTGCGTTGTTTCACAGAAAGCGCTCAGGCTGTTGATGACAGTGCCGATGAGAATGCACACCGGTGTTCCAAAAGGAACCAGTACAACATGCACATAAATGTTCTAGACAGACTCTGACATCTTAGATGGCACTGGGTGATGATGACCAGGTTACAGGCAGTACATGGAAAACAAACACTGTAGAAAAAGTCTTTGCATGCGCGTGCGCGCGAGCCTGTGTGTGTGTGCGCGCGCGTGCGTGTGTGCGCGCGCGCGTGCGTGCGTGCGTGCGTGTGTGTGTGTGAGGTGTGTGTGTGTGTGCTCTGAATCGCGAAATGCGGACCCTTTTCATCAATATCAACGCTCACAGCTCCCACTGTAAAAAGGTTTCGTATCCAAGTAACGACACAAAGTTGTCCAAGCAGAATACGGTGTGAAGTATTGGATTGTGCGAATAATGTCAAATGACTTTTTTTTTTTTTTTTAAATCAGATGATCCAGGAGAGGCGCTAAGCTCTCCTGACCACGAACAACAAACTTTTGACTTGCAAAGTGCAATGAGCATCTTGAACTGGTGGAATCAGATCCCAATCCACAGTTTTCTCGGGGAAAAAAATGAGCCAAAACTCGGAGAGAAAGATGGGGGGGGTGGGGGGGGGGGGGGGGGGGGGGAGGGGAAGAAGAAGTTCACATCGACGAAAAACAGGTTTCAGTGCTTGTTCAGACTTTGACCCAACCACGTGCGCTCAGAAGTGACGAATCTCGAGTCTGGGCAGTTTTTAACCTCTCTTCGTAGGGTGTGTGTGATGATGCACGTGCAAGCGCTGGCGCCGATTTGTATTCAACACGTCTTTGATGGGATATTCGGACAACTTGGTGCAGAATCCACAAGCAGCTGTGATGAAGCTGTGTCTGTGACAAGGTGTCATGTTTTTACTGAGATCGAAATGAGCCGCGCTGGCGAGTTCCGATGTGGTCGGTGAAAAAGAACCTCTGAGACCACAACGCTCTGTGTGTTTAAACGGCAGTTGAACCGATCTTACTCTTAGTGAACGTGTACCGGTTTTATTTTGTGTGTGTGTGTGCGCGCGCGCGCGCGCGTGCGTGTTACGACGGTGAGGTGATTTGTGCACACCGTTCGATAAAATTCAACCTTTCTGATGACAGTATTTGTGGATGGTGGTAAGTTTTTGGGTGATGGGTCGCTTTCTTTTTAAGTCTTTTTATTTCTTTACGTTCGCTTCGTTGCAACAGTAAGGACGGTTTGTCCAATTTTCATTTATACTCTCTCTCTCTCTTCTCTCTCTCTCTCTCTCTCTCTCTCTCTCCCTCCCTCCCTCCCTCCCTCCCTCCCTCCAACCCTTCCCCTTCCTCTTCCTCCACCTCCACTTCCTCCTCCTCCTCCACCTTCTCCTCTTCCTCCTCCACTTCCTCCTCCTCAACCTGGCCTGTTACGTCATTAGTAATCAGTTTGAGGCACAGAGTTTTTTAATCCAGTATAATCCTTTCACTGATGCGCGTTTTTCTCTTTTTTCTTTTTCTTTCTTTTTTCTTTTACTTTTTTTCCTTAACCATCAGTTGAATATTTCTTGAACTTAAGAGTGCTGCTGGTTCCGTAGCGGACAGAACTTAATGGAAGATCCGTAATAAATGCGTCACGACTGGGACGTGACAAGAGACGGGGGCTTCCGGTGGATCAGCATTTGGGGTAACATGTGACAGACGGTACATCATAAGCAGGTTTACTCATTGTGTCTCCCAGCTTGAGACAAAGCGACATAACTAGTAATTGTCAGCACAAATCTTGCCGTAATTGATTTTGTGTTTTTCGTTATTGTTTGATCGGGTTTTGCAGTTGTTTTCGCTCGTATGGTTTCTTTTCTTTTTCCTTCTTTACTTGTTTTCCCGTAATTAGTGGCCCTGTTTAATATTTCTCTGTGACACGTGGCAGTTAAAAGCTGATGAAATTTGAAAATATGGATATAGGCTCAAAGTGACTTCTGCTGTCCATCTTTGACTCGCATGTGAAAACAGTTAGTCCTATGTGATCAACCTGTTTTGATTCTCGGTGTGTATGTGCTCTGTGTGTGTGTGTGTGCGTGTGCTCTGTGTGTGTGTGTGTGTGTGTGTGTTGTGTGTGTGTGTGTGTGCGCGCGCGAGCGTGCGTGTGTGCGCGAACATGCGTATGTGCATGCTTGCGTATGTGGTACATTTTAACGCTGGCATTTTCCTATGAGTTAACAAACGTTAGCATGACCAACATTAGCAGAAAGATACTACTAACCAATCTTTTTTCCAGTCTTCACTGCATGAAGGTACCACCGACAGGTAATGGTCGTAAGTCGGTACAATTTCATTATTATAACTTCGACATTTTTTAATCTGTCATCACTACCAGTTACTGCTGTATAGACATGTGACATCATAGTACATGCAAAGATTGGAACAATTGTGAACTTACATTCCATCCAGATCCGGCTTCTTTTTTTTTTATTGTGGTTTTTGCCAGCCAGGCGTGCACATGAAAACTAATATATTGCTTTAGAACACATACGCAACATTCAGATATAGGGCCAGACAAGACTGTATCAGTTTATCCTTAATGGTGAATCCTCCAAATGAGATGGCAGTGATGCAGCAATAAAGCATTTTTTTTGTTTCAACAATAACAGAGCGTTACAAATTCATAGGAATGCAGCGTACGTTTTACATTGTAGCGAAAATGCTAGAAGGTAGGTGGACAAATTTGAAATCTACATACCAAGTACAATGTATGTGCCATACACTGACACCAGTCTATGACGGAACAGTTCTTGCTAACGTGCATTTAAAATTATGTCTTCGACTTGCCTGACAAGAAAAGGAGACTGACGTCAGTGTTTGATAAACCAGAAGACTGGTTTGAACTTTAACCCCAGCCGAGGAGAGAGCAGGAGCAACGCGTTGGTAGCTGTTTTGTGTAATAGCAGAGAAAGTGGAGGGAGAACACATTCCCTCAGTGCATAGCTTGCAATGAACGCCAACAAGAAGTCACTGGTCTGTACTCTTCAGCATCATTAAAAGCAGCTTCCACGCCGCGCGTTTGGGAGGGCGTGGGGTGGTAAGCAAGGGGTAAATGTGCATAACACTATTACAAAAGGGCGTTTTTGAAGTGGCTTGGCAGAAAGGGAGCTGTGCAGCTCTTCTCTACATCATCTGTGTGTGTGTTGTGCGCGCGCGCGCGCGTGTGTGCGCGCGCGCGCGAGTGTTTGAAATCGAATTTGCATGCCTCTCTTCTGCCCCATTTATCCCACACATCCTTCGCTCTAAGCCCAAGTGTGGCGTGCATTCATCGCATGCGAGTGCAATGCGGGCATTGCTTCTCTGGTTTATGGAAGGCATGCAGCGGCATTCTCATCTGGACTTGTCAGAAACAGGACCAGGGCGATGCCAGGATGAGCCACGGCACAAATTGATGTATGATTGTCTCGACGATGAGAGAACGCACCGCTTTATGTTTTCGATTTTTATCTGTGATTTTTGTTCTTATTTCTACAAAAGGGCATTTCTTACTCCAGGATATTCAAGACTGTTGTTAAGTTCTAAACTTGTTGGTTGGTCATGTTTTGTTGTTGCTTTTCTGTTTAAAAGTGGTTACATGAAGTTTTCGTGTTCTTGTTTTCAGTGGAGCGGGGGGGGGGGGGGGGGGGGGTCTGCAAAAGAAAACTGGTGACAGAGCTGCTAACGCACCAGAACCGAGATGGTCTGAAAATAGTTCATTTCTTATATTTGAAGTTTAATCATGCTTTTATGGACAAGAAGGAATTAGAAAGGGGGGGGGGGGGGGGGGGGGGGAGCGTATGTCGGGAGAACCGGTTGATGCTTGAGATGGGGGATGAAGGGGGAGGGGCAGCTTGAAGTATTTGTTTTTAAACTTCACATTCAGAGAAGGTGAGGTACACGAGACTGTATAAATTGTTGCTCGATTATTATTCTGAAATATTTACCAAAATGTTATTTCTGATGGTCGTGTGTGTGTGTCTCTGCTGTATTTGAAGTTTTCCCTCCTCTTGTAGCCTACTCGTACACCCCATCCCACCTTCCGTCTCTCGCATCCACCGCCCCTCTCTGCTGACCTGGCTTCGAACATGGAGCACGGCTGCCTCAGCAGGGGTGTAAAGAAATGACTATGCACAGGAAGAGCCACTCGAGGTTACCATAGAACATGATCATTTCACCGATCTGTTACCAGTGCTCTCCCCCCCCCCTCTCTCCTCTCTCTCTCTCTCTCTCTCTCTCTCTCTCTGTATTTTCTTGCACCCCTTCATGAGGGGCAAAGCCCTAAAATGAATAAATTGTCTTGAGTCTCTGTCTCTTCTCTCTGTCTGTCTGTCTGTCTGTCTGTCTCTCTCTCTCTCTCTCTCTCTCTCTCTCTCTCTCTCTCTCTCTCTCTCTCAAATCGAGTTTGTGTATGGGAGGCCCTCAAAAGTAAAAATTTAAAAAAAAAGAAAAACTGTCGGTCTCTCTGTCTGTCTGTCTGTGTGTGTGTGTCTCTCTCTCTCTCTCTCTCTCTCTCTCTCTCTCTCTCTCTCTCTCTCTCTCTCTCAAATTGAGTTTGTGTATGGGAGGCCCTCAAAAGTAAAAATTCAACAACAAAAAAAGAAAGACTAACCCATCGTTCATTTCTTTAAAAAGAAAAGAAAAACATTTCTCCGTATGCAGCTTCCTACGTCAGTTGTAAATCCATTACCTACTGCCTCTGGATTGAAGCCACTCGTGATGCACAGATACGTTTTTCCGTTTGATACTGGCTCTTTTTAGAGCAAACATTTATCACTTGAGTGCGCATCATTATCTTGTGGAGTCTGCCGAAGACACCTTCAAATGAGAACGGCGTCTGCAACTGGAATGCAAGCACTGTACCCCGCCTGCCTGTGCTTCTTGTATTTCCTTCCGGGTTTTCAAGGCGCTCTGCGCGCAGGGACGTCACGTTATCATCACTGAGGGCCTTGTCAGCAGCCTTTGAACATTTTGGACCGAGATCTACCCAGCTGTTCCCGCCTTTCACCGTGGACAGGCCCAGGACGGTTTTGTTGTTGTTGTTGTTTGTTTGTTATCTTCTTCTTCTTCTTCTGCCTCAGTAAGGGTGTAAAGAAATGACTATGCAGAGTCCCATGACGGTTTTGTTGTTGTTGTTATCGTTGTTTTGTTTGTTTTCTTTCTTCTTCTTCTTCTTCTTCTTTCTCTTCTTTTCTTTTCTTTTTTTTTTCTTGTTAAATCAAGAAGGTTGCTACAATTGCTACAGGCTTGACTCTACACTAACAACACGCCATGCTGTGGTTGCAGCTGAAATCAGCATCAAAGTTGCTGTGTTCGTTACCCATCTTGGTGTGTTGTTGTTATGAGGGTAATAAGAACAGTAACAATAATTACAATAATGATAATAACAGCAACAATGATAATGATAACAATGGAGATTTACGCTCTTACCTTCCACAGCTGGAGCTCAAGGTGTTTACAAAGAGAGTCTAGAAAGACGGGGACGGAGGTGGGACAATATACAACAGTTAAATAAACGCCCAAATAGTTAAAGATTTATGGACATGAAAGCAATGGATTTGTGCATTGAATGTATATCCACACCACGGTACTTCTCCATCACAACTCAAAAACCACACACACACACACACACACACACACACACACACACACACACACACACACACACGCATTAATCATATTACTTCCCTTGTGCCGGTGTAACAAAATGTAAACGCTACAGTGCACAGAAAGACTTCCAAGGGAAGTTATCTAAATTGTGTTTCCCATAGGAAGGCCTGAAACTCCACAGTACGACCTTCCTTTGATGGACCGCTTCTGTCTGTGAAATATGAGATCGGAATCGTTTAAACAATGAATGGGGTCTTGTGTGTTTATCTGGCGTCTCTATAGAACATGAACGCGTTTTCTGGTTAGATTTTTGTATGATTCTTGATGGAAGAAAACACAGCGGGGAGAAATCGGGTTCGGAGGCGAGAGAGAGGTAGTCTTTGATGGCGTGCTACTCTGACACAGGTTACCAAAATGTTGTTGGCCGTAGAACATTGGCTTTCCGAGTCGGGCACTGTGCACTTCCTGCCTGAATAGAGTTATTGCCTTTTCTGATGAACCATTTCTCTCCCTGTTAAAGCATTGGCCTCTAGTGTGGACACATGGTCTAACTAACCAATGTGATGCTTAGACATCATCGTTATGAAAGGTTTTACAGATCGTATTTTTGTCTGAACATTAATCAGTACAGGCGTGTGTTTGTGTGGAGATGAATGGTGGGGAGGGGGACATGAACGATGTCAAAAATCATCTGTTTTGGGCTTTAATTAGGAAAATCGGGATGAATGTCAGCTCGCCGTGCTGTTTTCACCTGACATGGAACTGTGAATTAAATGAAGTGTTCCGAATCAGTTCTTCAAGAATTTCGTCTGCACCCTCGCCTCTCTCTCACTCTCTCTCTCCCTCTCTCTCTCTCTCTCTCTCTCTCTCTCTCTCTCTCTCTCTCTCTCTCTCTCTCTCGCCCGCTCGCTAGCTTGCTGATTAACTAGTTCTGAAATCAAATCAAACATTTACGCTGGCACGAACGCGATGCAGCGAGTGAGAAAGAGATTTTGCATTTCAGGTGTTTTGCTGGAGCCTGTTTTGGACAGGCCAATGGCATGGACGGATCTAATAAACCACCTGGTTTTCGTGTCAGTTCTACACCTCCAACAGGTAGCCGACACTGCCTGAGGACGCTTGGACCCTTCCGGTATAAATTTCATCCTCGCTTTCAGGATTTTTTTTTTCTGTCCCATCTTCTGTGTCACTTTAATGGCACTGAACCCACGCCGTTCATTGACCCCTCGTCCACACCCGCCGACCGATCCTAACCGCCAGAGCCCGGGGCTGGCAATCCACAGGGAACAGTCAATGTCAAGTCGCCATGAGGCAACCCACCAGAGGAGATACTACACTGCTGCCGAGTTATTTCGATGGTGTTCAGTGGCGCCTGTTCTGATCCAACATATGCAGCACACCATCTGCTAAGCCCCCTGCTGACGACAATGATAACTTGAGTCGCGGACAGAGCCGGTGCGAGTGACGTTTCCCTCCGGAGGGCGTCATCACGTCCGTCTAACGATTATCTCCATGAATTTGCATATACCGGCGATCCCGACAGAATAAAACCAAGGCCATAGACGCGGAGAGAGAATCAAAACTGAGGTCATCGTGAGAGCAGGTCATGAATGGCCACTGAATTTAAGAGTTTGTTTATGCTGATCGATAAAGTTGAAGATGATGAAACGGATTTTCATTCAGATCTGACACTGCGTGACAGGGCCGTACTCGACGCTTAATTTCAAAATATATCCCAGCGTCAACCAGACCCGAGAGATACAAACACCTGCAGTATTGGTCAGGAAATTTGAGTAACACTCTGAGACGCATCCATTAAGTGGATGAATTTCGACTGTGTGTTTCCCAGTCTTCCTAACTGAGCCCGTAGCAAACTCAAATAAATGGCTCCGATGGGAACTGAACCCACGACCTCCCAACCGGGATCCGAGGCGCTAAACTTTCTGGAAATTTTGTTCTAGCAGAGATGTCCTCTTTTCTGCTTCTTCTTCGGTCAGCATTTTCTTTTGAATCTATCTGTTAATCTCATCCACTGTGTTCATTCCTCAGTGGCATCTTTTCCTGTCGTTTTTTCAAAGAATTCATCAAACTTTTTTCTGTCTTCTGCTTATACAATCCATCTCATTAGTAGTTAAAGTGTTTATGCTGTCCGGACTGGACACAAACGGTCCGTTTTGCAACGTCTGATTAAACCATGCGGCGTATTTACACATTTACTTTCTCTGGTACCGTTTTCTTTGCATGCTCGTTGCTTTATGACTTATTGTTTGTTTTATTTTGTTTTTAGTCTTGGTATGAAAAACTTTGCCGAATGGCTGGTGTCCTTAGCATAGCTTTTTTGATCCACGTTTAGGATATAAACAGATCAGCTAAATTTTATGAACCATCAGAAACGGTCATGGTTGTAGTGGCAAGCTTTCTTCTTCTTCTTCTTCTTCTTCTTCTTCTTCTTCTTCTTCTTCTTCTTGTTTTGACAAATTTGTTGAAGAGACAGCCTAGACTTTTGTGCCCACGTGGGAAATCCCTGAAAGGGACCCATGTGGTCGGCTGGGCAGTCGCTGACCACGGAAACTTGTCTTCAACAAGCAAAGTGATGCGCTTTTCTGTAGCTGGTTTCCGTGCTTGCTGTTTTCCTCCAAAGCTTCGTTGAAACGCTGTCCTCATACAGTCAGCGTAGGCGATCCCCTCCCTTGATCTTTGGAACAAGGACCACACAGCGGGCTGTGGAAATGTGTGTGTGTTCCTCCGTCTAGACTGCCACGAATGGTCTGCAGTGTTGTCTTCACACGCTACAGTTGCTGTTATTCTGGCGGAAGTGGGGAGGGGGGGGGGGGAGGTGGTGGTCCTATTGGTCGCAAGGGCTCGGTTAACTTGCACAAGATGCTCTGCTGTTCAAGTCCCGACTACCCATTTGCGAACATAAAATGTCTCCGTTGGTGTTGCCAGGGGCTGTTTTCGGTACAAACAGCTCCCCAACCTTCTGGAAGTGCTATGTTTCTCTGCTTCTTTCTTTGACTCTGGTGTGTGTGTGTGTGTGTGTGTGTGTGTGTGTGTGTGCGTGCGTGCGCGCGCGCGCGTGTGTGTGTGTGTGTGTGTGTGTGTGTTTGCTGTCGTCTATTTCCTTCTGACTTTGGGGACAATTCTCTTGTTCGTATTCTTGCAACCCTTCAACTTTTTTTTCTGGTCACGGTTTATGACACATTCCAACCTCTCTCTCTCTCTCCCTTTCTGTTTTTGTGTTGAATCAAGTGATAAGTTATTGAAAGTTGTACACACTGTCCTGGGTGGGGCACTAGCTGCCCATTCTGCAATGTCTGTTTGACCATGATTACAACCTTTTCTGTGGTTTTTGTTTCTTTTCAGTATTTGTCATTATTTTCTCACACTGGTTTTTAAACCGGTAAACGAGGAAGTAAACGGAAATACGGACGCTCTCAACTCGGCCTAGTCCTGTCCGCTCAAAGGACGTCAATAGTTCTGCTTTCACTGATGCCATTAACCGTTTCTCTTCAGGATATAACTTATTTTCAGAATGTGACCTTTTTCAGGTTGTAGCCATTTTGCCCGTACGATTCTGACAGCGCTGAAAAGCTCCTGTATGGTCGACTGGGGTACAGTAATGGAAAATGTCAACCCCGAACAGCACGGTGAAACTGACGCGGTCACAGTGTGTACGTCTTCGTGCTGACGACCGAACCATCTGCTTTGGTTAGAGGAGGCGAGGAATGCAGAGTGACAGTTTTCTTGTTTTGTTTTTGATTTGGTTGGTTGGTTCCTTGTCCCCCCCCCCCCCCCCCCCCCCACCCCCCCCCCCACACACACACCACACACCACCACCCCACCACCCCCTCCTCCTCCTACTCCCTTCGTCCTCACTTCTCGATCATCAGGTAGCATAACTCGCCAAAATAAACAAAACCGGGTCTTTTCTGTCTGGTGTCGATACTACCATTGACCGTTTCATGAACCAAAACCAAGCGCACAAACTCCAGGAGTTCCTGGACACTTCATAGCAGTTGCTTCCCTTGCACAGTGCCTTCGCTCAACTTTTCAGCCTCGTTGCTCCCTCTCAGACTGTAGTCTTGTCTTGGCTCAGTCCAACAGTCTGTGGCTTTTGTCACCTGTTATAGCACATTACAGTCGATTACATAAACGATTATCATCCATTTTAGCGAGAAATAGGACATTCGCTGGAAATGACCGCTTATTGAGCCTTCCGTTTAATATGTCGTTCCATACTGTCTATGAAAAGGATAACGGCAATCACTTTGTAGCTCGCGGTGAAGAAAATAGACACCTTCATTCACCTTCAATCACAAAAAACTATCCACACGATTTGTTCGTGCGGACCGCTGGTCCGTTTGAATAAGTCAGAAGATATATCCAGCAGCTGAAACGTACAGTTTGGTTGTTTTGATTTAAAAGGTTTTCGTTTGAATGAGTCGGTGTTTGAAAAAGAAAAAACAAAGTTAAAATTTTCTCTGCCCTCTCTCTCTCTCTCTCTCTCTCTCTCTCTCTCTCTCTCTCTCTCTCTCTCTCTCTCTATCTCTCTCTCTCTCTCTCAGCGCGTGTGTGTGTGCGTGCGTGTGTGTGTGTGTGTGTGTGTGTGTGTGTGTGTGTGTGTGTGTGCGCGCTTAAAGGGGGAGGAGATGTTATATTTAAGTAATGCTGGCACAGTTTATATTGAGCATTAGCGTTACTCTTTTAACAGCAGTGAATTGAAATTCAGAAGCGTTTAGCGTCCAATGGTAAAAAGCTTGGAGTTTAGAGAGACAGACGGACAGACAGACACATAGACTGCGAACAACTGCGAGTAAAGGAAAGCAGAGACTGAAGAGGGGGCCGGGTTTTGTCCCCGATATTCAAAATTAATAGTTTCCGCTTGAACAGAAGAATAGATTAAAAAGAAATAATAAGCGAGAGAGAGAAAGTGAGCGTGTTAGCGAGTGTTCGTGCGTGTGTTAGAATGTGCGTGCATCTTGCGTGCGCGCACGCGCGCGCGTGTGTGTGTGTGTGTGTGTTTGAACGAGAGAGAGAGTGTGTGTGTGTGTGTAGAGTAGGGAGTGGAGGGGTCGATGAGTGGGAGAGGGTGAGAATTTTGTGGTGGGGGAAGTAGAGGGAGAGGGACGGTGCACATGAAAAACTACATCTCCATAAATGCTTTACAACCTTTGGAGCTTTGTCACCGACAACGGAACCAAGCGTCGACAGATCTGGGAATGCCATACTGACTTTGCACGCCCATAATTATTCTATTTTTTTTTCAGTGCGTTCAAAGGCATCGGTGAAACCGACCATGTGGAGGCGCCGCTGGGTCTCCTTCATCGTGTGGCTATTGATTTTCCTGCCAAGAGATACGTGGGGAGTATTGCTTTGTGCATTTGTTTTGATGTTCATTACTTGTGACGTCTGAGGAAGACCTGTTGAAAAATTCAACTGCCTATTTTGTATTGCGTATGAAATAAGCGTTCCTTTGACATCTGTTTCGTGTGTGTATTTGTATTTTCAGCTCGTTTTTTGTGTTTTGTTTTGTTTGTTTGTTTGGGGTTTTTTGTTGTTTTTTTTAAAATAACTTTGCAGTCTGTTTCAGCCTCTCTCGGCCAACAGTTCTTCCACGAAATGTGACGTCTTCAGAATTCCGTTTCTTTCCCAGCAACTGTCTGGAACTCTCTACCAGCCACTGGAGGTTAGGCTGCCTTTGGACCAGTTCAAAGCTTGAAGGAACGATTCTAGCAGCTTCTTCCTGATGGAGGCCAGCTCAGGAACCTCAGCCGTATTGGCCGGCGGCGCGGATGACAGTCAGGTACGACTATGTTTGTCAGGTTAATCCATTAGTGGATGTGAAAATGTTTCTCTTTGTTTTCTTTTTGTGATCGGACATTTCCCTCGTTACACAATCGATTTTGCTGGCTGTTTAATCATATTTTACCGACTTTCCTTCGTAATTCTAAAGGACACGGTGTGACAGAGAATGACAGAAACATATAACTTTATATCGAATAGATTTCAGGGTAAATTGGCCGAGCGCACAGTCTTAACATGCATCGACTAAACACTAGACTACCTGTCCTCCTCCTCCTTTGGATTTGACATTGAGCTCCATTCTCGTTCCACTTCCGATCGCCACCGCCCTCCTCCACCCCCCTGCAACTTTCTTCTGTCCATCAGTACTGTAGTTTTCCAATAACATTACGTTGCAGTTGATGTTCGTCATGTGCAGCTTTCTTCTGTCCACCAGTACTGCAGTTTTCCAATAACATTACGTTGCAGTTGATGTTCGTCATGTGCAACTTTCTTCTGTCCACCAGTACTGTAGTTTTCCAATAACATTACGTTGCAGTTGATGTTCGTCATGTGCAACTTTCTTCTGTCCACCAGTACTGCAGTTTTCCAATAACATTACGTTGCAGTTGATGTTCGTCATGTGCAGCTTTCTTCTGTCCACCAGTACTGCAGTTTTCCAATAACATTACGTTGCAGTTGATGTTCGTCATGTGCAACTTTCTTCTGTCCATCATACTGTAGTTTTCCAATAACATTACGTTGCAGTTGATGTTCGTCATGTGCAGCTTTCTTCTGTCCACCAGTACTGCTAGTTTTCCAATAACATTACGTTGCAGTTGATGTCGTCATGTGCAACTTTCTTCTTGTCCACATACTGTAGTTTTCCAATAACATTACGTTGCAGTTGATGGTTCGTCATGGCAACTTTCTTCTGTCCACCAGTACTGTAGTTTTCCAATAACATTACGTTGCAGTTGATGTTCGTCATGTGCAACTTTCTTTGTCCATCAGTACTGTAGTTTTCCAATAACATAACGTTGCAGTTGATGGTCGTCATGTGCAACTTTCTTCTGTCCATCATACTGTAGTTTTCCAATAACATTACGTTGCAGCTGATGGTCGTCATGTGCAACTTTCTTTGTCCATCATACTGTAGTTTTCCAATAACATTACGTTGCAGTTGATGGTCGTCATGCGCAACTTTCTTCTGTCCATCAATACTGTAGTTTTCCAATAACATTACGTTGCAGTATGGTCGTCGTGTGCAACTTTCTTTTGTCCATCAGTACTGTAGTTTTCCAATAACATTACGTTGCAGCTGATGGTCGTCATGTGCAACTTTCTTTGTCCATCAATACTGTAGTTTCAATAAATTACGTTGCAGTTGATGTTCGTCTTGTGCACTCATTTTGACCCTGCAGTCTGAATTTCCTACATCCGTGTTGCCATCGTAAAACCCGTGTGTGTGTGTGTGTGTGTGTGTGTGTGTGTGTGTGGTGTGTGTGTGTGTGTGTGTGTGTGTGCTGTTTTCGTTCTTGTTTCCGTTTGTTGAGTTATTTTGAGGTAGGTGAGGAAAGTTAACTTTGTTGTTGTTAATCCGTCGATCAATGGACAGTTGATATGTCTGGTTTCAATATATTATCAGTATAGTGAAGTTATCTTGACCATTATTTTGACAATGAAATATGTTTATGTGATAAAATGTTATTAGTCTTCAGTCTCGTTCGCCAGACTTTTATAAACAGATTTACTTCGAAAGAGTGGCCTTTTGCTGATGTATTTCTGAACGGCTTCCCCGGGGTGTGACAACGTTAGCGGGTATCATGGGGCAATGCCGCGTGAGGGTGTGGGTATGAGAAGGAAGAGACGCTTTTAAGAATCGGAAAAGGTGTCTGAAAATATCAATGCACTTCCTGTACATTTGCGTTGGCAGAAAACTTTGGTTAAAGCCGTTCAACTCGTTCTCTCCCATGAAGTTACGGAGGGGAAAACAACATGTCAAGGCTTTCAGCTGCGGAGATCAGAGGAGAGGGTTTATCCTCTAATATAGTGTTGTGTTTTCAGTTAGGAACAAATTCTCACAGGAAAAGGTCGGTGTTGTCACTCCCTCTCTC
>CM065730.1:44472333-44497333 GCA_033310375.1 Conus canariensis | reverse complement strand
CCCTCCTCCTCCCTCTACCTTCATCCCTCCTTCCTTCCTCTAACTTCATCCCTCCTCCCTTCCTCTACCTTCATCCCTCCTCCCTTCCTCTAACTTCATCCTCCCCCTTCTCTAACTTCATCCCTCCTCCCTTCCTCTAACTTCATCCTCCTCCTTCCTCTCTTCTCCTCCTCCCTCTACCTTCATCCCTCTCCCTTCCTCTAACTTCATCCCTCCTCCCTTCCTCTAACTCATCCCTCCTCCCTTCCTCTAACCTCATCCCTCCTCCCTTCCTCTAACCTCATCCCTCCTCCCTTCTCTGACCTTATCCCTTCTCCCTTCCCCCGATTTCATCCCTCTTTCATCTTTCTGCCTTCATCCCCTCCTCCCTTCCTCTAACTTCATCCCTCCTCCTTCTCTAACCTCATCCCTCCTCCCTTCTCTGACTTATCCCTTCTCCTTCCCGTTTCATCCCTCTTTCCATCTTTCTGCCTTCATCCCTCCTCCCTTCCTCAAAATCCTCTTCATCCCTCCTCCCTTCTCTGACCTTTTCCCTTCCCCTGATTTCATCCCTCTTTCATCTTTCTGCCTTCATCCCTCCTCCCTTCCTCAAAATCCTCTTCATTCCTCCACCCTCTTCTTCCTTCATCCCTCGTCCCTTCCTCTAACTTCACCCCTCTTCCTGCTTTAAACCCTCATCTCTTCCTTTATTTTCATTCCTCCTCTCTCTGCCTCCCTTCCTCTGATTTAAACCTCTCCCTCTTCCTGCTTACATCTCCCTTCCTTTAATTTCATCCCTCCTCACTTCCCTTCGATCCCTCTTCCTGTCTACATCCCTCCTCCCTTCTTCTGACTTCATCCCTCCTCCCTTCTGACTTTATCCCTTCTTCTACTTTCATCCCTCCTCCCTTCTTCTGACTTCATCCCTCCTCCCTTCTTCTACTTCATCCCCCTTCCTTCTTCTGACTTCATCATCCCGCCTCCCCTTTTTCTGACTTCACCTCCCTCCTTCCTTTTCTGACTTCATCCCTCCTCCCTTCTTCTGCCTTCATCCCTCCTCCCTTCTTCTGCCTACATCCCTCCTTACTTCCCCTTACATCATACCTGCTCCCTCTTCCTGCGTCCATCCCTGATCTCTTCCTCCTACTTCATCCATTCTCCTCCCCCTCTGTGCCCCTATCTCACCTCCCTTCTTGCACTTTATCCTCCTTCCCTCGCCCTGCCTTCATCCACCCTCCCTTCCTCTACCCCCCCCCCCTCTCTCTCTCTCTCTGCCTTGACCCCCCCCCCCCCCCCCCCTTCTCTCCCCTCCACCTTCTTTCCTCCTCTCAGCATTCGTCACTTACCTCTCGACACTTTCATTCTCCACCACCTCTGCCTTTATATTTTCTCCCTCCACCTTCACCCCTCCTCTTCCTGTGCCTGATGGACTCCCCTTCCCCCGTCACCTTCTCTCTCCTCTCTCTCTCTCTCTCTCTCTCTCTCTCTCTCTCTCTCTCTCTGCGTGGGTGGGTGGGTGCGCCTCAAATCTACCTCTCCCTTTCATTTTCTTTGCAACTTCATCATACAAATTGCACGGGGAGGGCAGGTATGGATAGAACGGGTGGGGGTGAAAGAGAGGGGGAGGGCGAAACTTGGTCAGGGGTGGTTGACCTGGCGAAAGGAAGAGGGCAGGTCATGTTAGCTTGATTTTAATAACCCACAGAACGCTGATTATTAACTTTACAAATATTAATGTGCGTGTAGTCTTCTACCTCGAGGGGATCTTGGTACCGGGTCTTTTGTTTGCTGACCTAGATTAGATGATCGAAAAACCCCTTCCACCTTTAATCCACCTGTGTCTGTCAAGACTGAAACCACACATCCCTTCTTGCAGATGCATTTCAGTGCTCAAACCACTCGATGGGCACACATTCAATTGAAAGTTAGCACATGGACACTCATGCGAAAATTCCGTTCAGTGAAAACTAAAGATGAAGGAACATGCCTTTAGAACAATTTGAGATATGTATTTTCACTCCCTTTCGCCACTAGAAAAGCTCAGCTGGATTCGGTTCAGTCACAAGTCCTTTACTATGGACCAAATCACATGCAAGGCGCAAAATATTTTGTTCTAAAATATGCTTACAGCAGAATTTTTTCTGTGTTTCCGCGCAAAATATTTTGTTCTAAAATAAGCTTACAGCAGAATTTTTTCTGTGTTTCCGCACAAAATATTTTGTTCTAAAATAGCTTACAGCAGAATTTTTTCTGTTTCCAGTCTGACACGCTTTGAAAAGAAATGGGCTTCAAAACTATCTTTGCGTGTGAACTCATTTCTTCAGAAAGGGCTCTAGTCTGGTAAAATGCATTTTTTGCACTTGGCATCATGAGCCACTGAACAGGTCTGCTAGAAGGCATGTGACAACGCCTTACTTGACAATTACATAGGAGACGAGAACTAGACAGGCAGCTTCAAGTTGTGAATGTAACCATTTAAAAAAGAAAAAGAGATAAATCTTTTTGATCAGGTTTTTCCATTGTGGGGAAATACTGAAGACCAGAAAAAAAAGGCACCAAAAACCATGCTGATGGGATTCACTTCTAATTGCCAGTAATTTTGAGTGCCAGTCGGTGCAGTACAATCGCTCAAACATGTGATGTGTCGCTGAAGACATTCCACTTAACTCGCCTTCAAGTACAGCTTCTTTAGGCCTCTCTAGAATGGGGGAAATTATTCCAGGATAGGCAGTTTCTTTCCAAAATTTTGAAATACATATACCCATTTCTCTGCGAGATGACGGCCCTGATGGCACCCAGAGCTGTAAGCTACGCTGTAATGAAAGTGAAATGGCTTAATAATTAATAGTGCTCTGCCTATGTTCAACCAGAACCAGCACCACTTGACCAGAAGAAATGACTTGACAGCAGTGCAGTCTCTCTTCTCGTGGGGTGCCTCATGACAGCTTGGTGACTCCTCTGGCTACGAGAGGATGAGCTTGAATGAGTCTGCGTGTAAGATGACTGGAATGAACAGGTGGAGAATACTGCTAAGAAGGGGGGAGAGGGGAGGAGGAGGGCGGGGGCGGGGCACGGGTACGGGCACGGGCACGGGCACGGCACGGGCACATAGGAACTTCAAAATTGCAGGACAGCATCTCTGCTTACTGCGGTCCTGGTTTCACAGGGTCAGAACCACATGAGACCTTCAGGACGATGCGTTTGCCGCTTGCTCAACACAACTTGGTCAGAAGGCAAAACAAAAAGGTCACCAGTTTAAGCTTTTCTCAAATTTATTCAATTCAACTCTTAAGCGAAACGATATGCTGAATGGATGGATGGAAATCGGAACAAAATGGTGCAAACTTTTCTTCCTCTCGCCCACACAGTTGTCAGACAACACTTACTCATCACGCACTTTTAATGCCAGCCATACAGCAGTGGTATGGAGGAAAAAGCCATGTCCCACTGGACAGCCTCAATACAGCTTATTATCCATGAATTCTGACCAATGAAGCAACAGATATTTGAACAAAAAAAATCAATGAAACTACTTATTGCATTGCTCTGCTTTTGTATTCTCTTGAATGGCAAATGTTATTTCTTCGTCATGAAGAGAATATTCACACACTTTCCTCTCACAAGCACTCAAATTTGCACAATATATTTTACCATTAATACATACCAACATGAGCAGTCACAGCTTAGAAAATGTTATCATATTACATTCTATGCATACTAAAGTGAGCAGTCAAATAAAAATTGTCATTGTCCAAGTAACATGAGGGATAACCCAAGCCTGTACATGTAATAATCTTCTTGGTTACAAATGGTGACTTCACATGTGTATTGCTAAGATGCATTCTTTAGCTTCTCGCTCCAAGCAACCTATGAACACTTTCAAATGTGTGATTGTACATACTAAATGCTGCCCTAAGGCCAATACTTCTCCAGGGCAAATTCAAAATTCAGTAGATCATAACCATATTGTTTTGACAATGTGCTTAGTTAATTGTTCCACACACTGTTGTGAACTCGGGGAAGACTTGAAAGCATTCACAATTTTTGCAGCAAAAAGGTGGTAATTAGTGACCGCTTTCCTTTTTCTTTTTTCAGTCTGTCTAAATGTGACCGCCGAATGCCCCTTTTGTACAATAGCTTGCATTTAACTCTTTTACAATCTTGCGCTTGTATCTCTCATTTTTCTTTTTTTGATTTTTTTTTCTTTTTAAATCTCGCCATCATGTGCATGTCATAATACACACACACACACACACATAAATGCAAGTACACACAAACCCCTAAAGTAGTAACTCGGGCAACAATAGGTTGATACCCAAGGACTGACTAATGCATTGGGCAAAATGTGTAGGTCAGGCGTCTGCTGATCCATGTCCCCGAGACCCTTGTCTGAAATCCTTTCATCTTCTTTATTCATCAACCCCGCTGTAGATCCTATGCACTGTGGTCTCATAGTTTAGCAGATGTAGTATAGCGCACATGGCCTAGTCCCCATGCAGTGACACTTCCTTGAGGAAACAAGCTGTCACCATCTTCATTGAGCCCAATCAAGACCAACACACACGAAATGGGAACCAAGAACTTTTCCAAATGGGAACTAAAAACTTTTCCACCAACAAACCAACCTTGATGATAATGGCAGTGACGAAGTATTTACAATCTTTGTCAAGTGATAGGTAATCAATCATTCATTGCACTCTTCTATGCACACACTACAAGCAAAGCACACAAACGACAAACTAAGAACATCAAAATCAAAACAGAAATGTACACACAGCTTTCATGAAGAAAGATAAGGATCCAAAACCTCTTCAATCAAGAGTATTGCATATTCGTATTTTTCTTTAAAACTACAGCCAAGATAAACAGAAGCAGCAATCATGATACTGTGATCTCGCATGCTAAATGAGGTCGATGCATCAGTCATAAGCAATGACCCTTTAAATGAACAAAAGCTTAAGCGAGGATTGATATAGTCCATGCTTTGAGTCATTTTGTTTTTAATCTAATGGATCACTTATACTTGATTTGTCAACCTTATTCAGCACGACATGGGGGGGGGGGGGGGGGGGGAAAGCACAGTAACTTAACTGACATTTCCAATGTTTATGATGACCTGAATGCAAATCAAAATAAATAAATGAATGAATAAATAAATAAAATAAAAACCTGGTAAATAACTAAACAAAATTAAGTTGACATTTTCAGTCTTCAAATGCAACTTAAGTTGTTTTTTTGTTTAAAGAATTTCCACAAAATGTAGCTGACATGGTCAATCTTCGAAGGCAAATTATGTCAATGTCCCTGTACAGGAGCAAGTTGAATATTTTCA
Source organism: Conus canariensis (assembly GCA_033310375.1). Lineage (NCBI taxonomy): Eukaryota > Metazoa > Mollusca > Gastropoda > Neogastropoda > Conidae > Conus > Conus canariensis. Next base: position 44,492,022 of record CM065730.1, on the reverse strand, counting down.
TTTCTGATTTTTTTTCTGCAGTGAATTTACCTGTGGTTAGCTGTTGAGAGACAAGCTGTGGTCAAAGTCTGTGGCTTCAGAATCGTACAGAACAGAACAATCCGTGGCCTTGTTCCCTTCACAAATTAAATAGGCTTAAAAAACAACTTAAACAGTCTTTAAATACAACTTCGTTTTCTCCACATAAAAGCAAATTTTGATTGTATATAACCTTTACTTTCATGCATATATCCAGCTTTGTCATCTTCAGGGTTTTAACTTTTCATTTTAAGTTGGATTAGATGCTCCTACACAAAGCATTGGAACAGAGATAGAAGCAGTTATGAAACCGGCCTTCAGTAGCGTAACACTCGCTGAAGTCTTTCTGTGCTTGTGGTTCCAGTAACCATGTTTATTAACATGGGGAAAAAAACACAAACCGGAAACAAAAAAACTAGAATCATGTCTGTACCAATTTCATCAAAAGCTTCTGAACTGAAAGTCTCATTATGCCTTGGTCCATCGGAGAACTGAACAAATCGACCTTTCTGTCATTTTTTGGAGGCTACAGTACACAGATGTTCTTCCACTGAACTGCAGCCTACAGTGAATGTATCTAAGGTAAAGAAAACATAAAAAAAAAAGGTATGGCAGAATTGGCTGAAATCCAACCAATGAAAATGAAGGCACACAATTATGCATTGTCTCTGTACAAGCTGTAGATGATCACAGATTTAGATAGAGGTGGGGAATGGAGGCATGGGGTGCTGTATACATACATTTCCACACACACTGTATGAAGAAAGCATACATGACATACAACTTACAAGTATACACACATTTTCCTACATTGTACTAACGTACCAAAAGACAAATTGAATCCCTTGTGGAGGAGGAGGGGATGATGGGTTCCTCCCCCCCCCCCCCCCCCCAAAAAAAAAAGTCTGCACAGTAATATCACAGCTATTCAGACATGCTGAGAAACACATTTTTCAGTGACAAGGAAAGTACTTCCTCCACACAAAAACACCAATTTACTTTTTTTTTCCCTTATGTGAACACAAAAAGGACAAAATGTGCACACACATTTTTTTTTTTTTTTTTTTTTTTTTTAAATTGCCAATGCTTCAACACTGGAGGAAGAATAAAGATGCTTGCTTGGCATTTGTGGTGAAAAAATGCTTTTTCTTCAAGGCTTGGAGCATAAACATGTTTCCAGCTCTTCCCTGCAATTGCAGAACAGTGCATGGGTGCAAATGAATGAACTGAATCCAAAAGGATTTCCTTTTCAGCATCTGGCCCTTTAATTATAACTTCCATCTTGTTCATAACAAGGATGAAGTGGATTTTAAACTGTATAAGAACGGGACCGTTTACACTTCTTTCTGCCTTTAGGGTTTTCTCAACAGCTGTAATTCCATCTTTGGATTCAGTCCTTTCTGGAACAGCTTCCAAATGGGAATATTTTGCTATTTAATTTCCAATGTTTCCCAACATGCATTAGTGGGCACACATCAGTTTATCAGCCTCCTTTGTATCCCTCACACTCGAATCACCTTCCTCATTCATAAATCAAGGCACAGTTTCAATGCACTTTACATCACTGAAAAGGAGAGCAGGATTCTTTTTTTTTTTCTTCTCTAAAACGATTCTAAATTCAAGGCAAATGATTTCTCTTTACAAGACAATTTTAAAAGTTTAAAGGGATAAAAAAAAAAACTTGTTTGCCAATTTCTCGTAATCAAGGACGCTTAATAGAGAAAGACGAAAAATAAACCAGCATGTGCACGGTTGGTTTGTGCAGAGGAAAACCAATGAAACCTCACTTAAACCCTTGTCATTCATCACCAGCCACCTGCTGAGCTTGTATTTTTCTGTTTGCAAATGTCACTTCACCCCTTGGCACTCCTATGTGTCAAATCAAAAACCGGAGATTTCTGTTCGACTCCACTGCTAAGAGAACTTCTCAGAGACGAGAGAAAATTATAAAAGCCAATCCACAAAAAAACCCATGCATGTCTGCTATTCTACCCCCCATGTAGTCAGAAACCGGACCTGCCCAGGGCCCAAAAACAACGCCCTGTTGTAGTTCCCAGTTTTCAACAGTATGATGGATGTTCTTAGAGGCACGAACTAGGCGGAATCTCCAAAAGTCCTCGGATTTTCTTCTTCCTTGTACTAGCCAACAGAATTAATAGCTGTCATACTCTTTCTCTGTATACAAATGCCAAATTTTACAAAAACTAGACACTGCAAGCGATTTGATTGTGATGGATAGTTTGTAAATGTGATCCAAAATGTCGTTTTGTCAATAACATCATCAGAGCATCGAAAAGAATAGTATAAAAGTAGGAAACCAAGATTGACTAAAAGAAAAAAAATATTGAAAGCAAAACCTACAATGTTTTCTATGAAGTGGTAATCAAGCAGATGCACTATTTACTGGGGTATGCTCTTTTGGGAATCTACCTTCAATTGACGTTCGACAGTTTCTATGCAACACTGACAATTATTGCCCCACCCAGTGCCTATCGAAATATCTATCCAACACAGCTCGCTTATGATAAACTTTGTCAAAAACTGACAAAGGCTTGTCCTTTGTGTCCAGCACCAGCCACGGGATGCTTTTTCCTTGAACTTCAAGAAGTACTGTTGATTGGCCATCCCCAATGCTTTGATTTGTTGTTTTTAGAGCAAAGGCAGCACATTTTCCAGTCTGGCTTTTCGTTTTTGTCACCGGCTTCCGTTTTCATGCCGCTTCTTTGATGCCAATTTTCTTCACAAGTGAAGACACTTCCATCACCAGCATCACATGACTGCTATTCAGCAACTCCCGCACGTGGGCAGAAACAGTCAACAGCGCGGAACGAAATGTCAGGTTTCGTGTTTGACAAGATCTTAGTTTTAACTTGCCTATACTAGCATAGTCATGAGGGTTAAAACAGAAACTATGGATGAATAACAACATTAGGCAGGTCTGAGTAAGCAAACAAAGCTACACCTCACCTCCCCTCCCTAATCCCCCTCTCCTCCCCCACCACACTTCACGCCTTCTCTTCACGTGTCAAATCAAGATGTATCTCCACTGAACATGTCGGTTAAGATTTTCTGCTATAAATACTATTTGCTTACAATAGTATGATATTCTTTTAATTCATATTTTTCCTTTGCTCCAGAAGCAGTAGTACAGTCTATAGCTAGCAGACATCTTTGCCAACAAAACTGATTGCATAGAACTATAGCATCAGCCAACAGTGGTCCGACTTATCCGTCGCTGTCAGCGTGCTCCATTCAGCTCTGCTCCTTATCAGCTGGTCTTAGACTGCAGCACTCTGGAACTACTCACATCCCTTTAACTTTCTGGCCACATGCCGCGAGGATTAGTACAGCAGGTGCCTCACTGACTGCGACAATACTAGTGGCAGGCCACTGGTCAAACAAAGCACGTCGCAAGAATGATAGGTACAATTCTAAAAATAGCTGTGACGCAATTCTCAATAAGAGGTTTCTGAGTACACATTTGTTTCTTACTACCTCATACGACCTGGACAGCAAATCATTAACAATTGATTTCATTGGTTAACTGGTAGACAAATCAACCAACCCATCCCTCCCTGCAGGCTGCTGGCTGTAGTAAACAACTTTTCATAGTAGACCGCCTTTAACTCCATGAAAGACAATCCAATTATTTGGGACTTTTGAAATGTGCATCATCAAAAAGATAACGGATTATAACACTGAATGACAACAAAATAACTCTCTTCTTTAGGCTTCAAAATAATATCAACAGGCCACATAGGGGTGCCCTGAAGGAATTTGTGTTGTGATTACAGTGCTTACTGTATGGCTTGACCCTCTCGCATTCATTACAGCCACATCCAAATCACCTATCACCTGTATCCAAATCACCTATCACCTGTACAATCAAACCAACCTCAATCTGCTGGCACTTTCACACATGAAATGGAATTGTTCATCACACACCAACTCTACCTTGCTACACAGACTATGCGTTAATTTTTCTAACAAATGTCTGGAACAACCAATGAACAGCTGGCGTGAGTTAAAGATGTCATACACTGCTCCGCTCATGAGATAGCGATCCACAGACATGGTGGTACTATCATTCTCACAGATTTCTGACAGGGGTACATGGCAGTTAAGAGGGAATAAATCAAATGGGAGGAGTATACCGAGGAAGGAATGCGACATATTCTGCGGTAAGTGGGTGAATTTGAGGGAGATTAAGTGGAGTGGAATGGGAAAAGAGCACTGGGGATAGAACAGGAAATACTTTGCAACATGTGGATGAATTTAAGAGTGATAACTTGAAGTCAGATGCCGAAGCATGCGTTGGCGAAGAACATGTGGGGGAAGACTGCGCAGTGGAGGGTGACCTAGAAAATAATGTGCCACTTATGGCATTGCCGACGACATGATGGCAGGCCTGCACAGTTTCCAGCAGCAAATTGGTCCCCTTCAAATGTTTCCAGACACAGCAAAGCACACCATTTTTTCTGGTTTGTTCTGGAGTGCTCTTAGGTGGGGTGAAGAAAGAGGCAGCAGAACTTATGGGCAGAGATATGCACAATAAAATTAATCGCTGCAAGAAGGTAGGGTAACAGACACAGTAACACTTTGGTGATACATGCGACACTTCATGCGGATAACTATGATGGTGGGAGCAAAAGGACATGGCCAGGTAGTAACACATTCATTATTCTCACTCACAAAATTTACATGTGGGACATTGCCGTTTTTTTCGACTAACACCATGATGTCCATGATTTTACCTCGATTAGACAATCAGCATGTGAACAGCTACATACCACATGCATGAATGGCACTCAAATTAACACACACGACAAAGCAAGACCTCTAATCAATGTGTTCACCTGATGTGGAATAGCAACTGAAGAACACTGTACTTATTGCCAGGCAATGTACTCTTGACATGAATGCAGGCTGAACGCCTTCTACCTGCACTGCCTCGGAAGACTCCTGGGCATCTCTTGGCTGGACTGCATCACCATCAAAGGCATCCTGGCCCAGGCAGGGATGCCTAGCATGTTTACCATGCTGACACAGAGACACCTGTGCCAGCTTGGCCACGTCAGCCGCATGGGCAATGGTTACATCCCAAAGGGCATGCTATACGGCAAGCTGGCTACAGGCTTCAGACCCACAGGACGGCCTGTCCTACACTACTAAGATGCATGCAAGTGCAACCTGAGGGCAGGCAGCCTCGACCCAGCAGACAGCAGCTGCAGACTGGGTCAGCTGGCACTCCACCATCAAGGCTGGCATCAAACAGAGCAGAGCAGAGGAGAGAGGCCCAATGGAAGAACAGAGGCGCCGCAGATGGCAGAGAATTGCATCGGCACCAACAGATACTTGAGACTGATACCAAGACTTCACTTGCAACAACTGCAACAGAGTCTGCCACTCAAGAATCAGGCTCTTCAGCCACAGTAGGCACTGCAACTCCACAACTGACTGATCCACGGCACAACACCATTGTCTCTCCAGACAGATGGATGCCATCATCATCATTAATGTTTTACTTAGGGAGGAGAGTGCTGGGGGGGAGGAGGAGTCTGTTGAACAAATGCAAGACGGTTTGAAAATCACACTGAAACAAATGGACCGTTGTTGTGATGCTTTTATGACCGATGGAGAAAACCTAGATATCTGGCAAGGATGTGATAAGCAGATCGTTTGACGGTGTATATCCGAGTCATTTAAAACATTTTTTTTTCTTTCAGTTGATCCTGAAATATACAATTAATGGCACCAATGCATACAACGCTTCGCTTGACAAACATTCTTCCATCAACTTACGCTCAAGTCCGAAAACACTTTTCATAATCCAAGAAATGTCGCATTCCAAGCATAAAATGAAATGATAAAATATTTGATAAGAATGACATGCTTATTCCTTGCACGATAAATCTGTAACGTACAGGATACCTTGAATGATGTGCTGCAGTCACTTGACACGTTAGCCGTATGTACGCATCTCGTCAAAAGTCCTGGCGCTCCGAGTCCTCTCTCTTGACCATTCACAATAAAACATTTAACGCATATATAAAAGAGTTTTCATTCAAATCCATAAACTAACATTCCTCCAGTCATCTTCATGGCACCCCAAGTTAAAATATTCACACACACAAATGTTCCCTTCTGACTACAAATCATGCAAAGTTACTACATGTACCTACCACTGCTCACACAGCCCTCTCTTTTGCACCTGAATGAACACACCACAGCACCCATGTCTTCACACCTCCAACGCCTCTCCCTCTACATTATCTCCTGTTTGAACGACGGCCCAGCCTCCGGCGTCGACATAACGGAAGCCTGTGACAGGTTGCCAAGGTCACCAAAGCCGTCTGAGGGAAAGTGTTGCTGCATTGCAGAAGCGGTGAGGGTGGGCTGGGACAGGTGAGTGGCCGACGGCTGTCCCCCCATCAGCAGGGAGCTATGGGCGGGGACCAAGCTGTGGTCCAGGCTGATGGAAGGGAAAGAACTGCTGTTCAGCTGCAGGCTACTGCTGGTGGAGGAGGACAGCTCCTCGTCCATGGCCGAGGGGAACACCGCCGTGTCCATGAGGGAGGGGGAGACTATGGTGTGTGAGCCTCCATCCTGCACTGCTGGGTCTCCATTGGAGTCTGGGCAGAATTATTTTTTCATGTACACATCCATGACCAAGGTCTGAACCTGATGTTATGTCGGAGCATTGCATCCAGTACGATTTGTTTTCAGGGAAGCACGTCCCCCTGTTTAAAAGATTTTCACCTACATGAACTACATAAGGTCAGTGACCAACAAAAGCTGTGCATCTTAATACAGCATCAAGAGCACTTCAACAACACTTGACGTGATTGTGAAATGCAGTCCAAATCAAGATGATGTTTGTTAAACATAATGGCTACCAAGCTCATGTAGTGATGCATTTCCCATGCACGTCATGTCAATACACACCTTCATTTTTTTTTTTTTAAGTCTCCAGAAGCAGCTTTTTTAAGGAGCTGTACATTACCAAACCTCAGTTCTTTGCATAAAGTTATACATTCTGCTGTAATACATGCAGCACCGATCAGCACTAGTTTTCCAGCTTTACATGCATAAATTTGTTGTCTTAAAATCAAAAACTACCAAAAATCTCTTTTTTGAGATTCCCTTCTGGCACTAATGGAAATGAACATTCAAAATTTTACACACTTCAAAACCTATTACTGCTCCCACCCCAAACTCTCCTCCCTCTCCAAATGCATGCATGCAAATACACATGTGCATGCACACGCACGCGTGCACACGCGCACACACACACACACGTATGCCCATCTTCAAGCACTGTTCCGGTTCCTTCACATAGAGTACACCTAAACGATAAATTATAGAATCAATAACCATAATGTGCCTTTGTCTTACTTCAATTTTAGAAATATTTTCAAAATATTTGTCACCAATTTCACAAAAAAAACAAAAAAAAAGCTGAAGTTCAAGAGCATTTTGAACAGAATGGGGCAGCATCCGTCCAAAAAAAAATGATGTAATATAACTCCACCAAAACAACCTGCAGCAGACTGTCCACCCAAGCCAACTGAGAACGTGTGTAATAAAACAAGAAACTATCCCTAGTCAAATACCCTGCAGATAAAATAAAAAGAATGTCCCATTAAGATAACCTACTGTATCTACACAAAAACCTAATGCCTCAATTCCCTAGAACATACCCTGCAGCAGATAAACCTAATGCCTCAATTCCCTAGAACATACCCTGCAGCAGATAAACAAACCAATTTCTTATTTTTAAGCAATGTATCCTGTAGTAGATAAACACTCCCTCCCAGCCTCTCCTACCTCCCAGCAATACATCCTGCTGCATACCAAGAAACAAATCACTTGTGTTCCAGCAATAGCTCACGTAGTGGATAAAGAAACAACTCGCCTACCTCCAAGCAATACATCATGCAGTACACATATAAACAAATCACCTACCTCCCAGCAATATGTCATGCAGTACATAACTAAATGAATGGCCTACCTCTCAGTAATACACCTCGCAGCAGTTAAAGTAACAAATCACCTACTTTCCAGCAACATTCCCCTTGAACAGATAAAGAAAACGTCCTTTTTTAATAGTAACATCTCCTATGGTAGATAAAGAAAACAACTTTTACAATAAGTAACATATCCTGCCTTAGATAAAGAAATAAATTGCCTATCCTCCAGCAACATATCCTGAGGCAGAGAAAAAGAAAACTCCTGCTTCCAGTTACAGATATAGGACACAAGTCCCCTAACTCTCGGTAACATTTCCAGCAGATGAAACAAGCAAGCTGCCTATCTCCCACCCACATCTCCTGCAGTGTGTGAAGAAGCAGCCTTCTACATAGTAAGAGACATGGATACAGAAACATATCACTTACCTTCCACTAACATGTCCTGCAGAAGATGAAGGAACAAAACGCATTTTTTCCCACTTACCACATTTCCTGAAGTCGATGGAGAAACAAATTGCCTACTTCCTATCAACCTTTTCTGCAGCAGTTGAAGGAACAAAAGTCCTACTGCCTAAAACATTTCAGTCAACAGATAAAGAAACAAATCGCCCACCTCCCATTACCATTTCCCGCAACAGATAAAGAAACAAATCACCTACCTCCCATTACCATTTCCCACAACAGATAAACGAATCACTTACCTCCCATTACCATTTCCCACAGCAGGTAAAGAAACAAATCACCCACCTCCCATTACCATTTCCCACAACAGATAAAGAAACAAATCACCTACCTCCCATTACCATTTCCCACAACAGATAAACGAATCACTTACCTCCCATTACCATTTCCCACAACAGATAAACGAATCACTTACCTCCCATTACCATTTCCCACAGCACATAAAGAAACAAATCACCCACCTCCCATTACTATTTCCCACAGATAAAGAAACAAATCACCCACCTCCCATTACCATTTCCCACAACAGATAAAGAAACAAATCACCCACCTCCCATTACCATTTCCCACAACAGATAAAGAAACAAATCACCCACCTCCCATTACCATTTCCCACAACAGATAAAGAAACAAATCACCCACCTCCCATTACCATTTCCCACAACAGATAAAGAAACAAATCACCCACCTCCCATTACCATTTCCCACAACAGATAAAGAAACAAATCACCCACCTCCCATTACCATTTCCCACAGCAGATAAAGAAACAAATCACCCACCTCCCATTACCATTTCCCACAGATAAAGAAACAAATCACCCACCTCCCATTACCATTTCCCACAACAGATAAAGAAACAAATCACCCACCTCCCATTACCATTTCCCACAACAGATAAAGAAACAAATCACCCACCTCCCATTACCATTTCCCACAACAGATAAAGAAACAAATCACCCACCTCCCATTACCATTTCCCACAACAGATAAAGAAACAAATCACCCACCTCCCATTACCATTTCCCACAACAGATAAAGAAACAGATCACCCACCTCCCATTACCATTTCCCACAGATAAAGAAACAGATCACCCATTACCATTTCCGACAGCAGATAAAGAAACAAATCACCCACCTCCCATTACCATTTCCCACAACAGATAAAGAAACAGATCACCCACCTCCCATTACCATTTCCCACAGCAGATAAAGAAACAGATCACCCACCTCCCATTACCATTTCCCATAGCAGATAAAGAAACAAATCACCCACCTCCCATTACCATTTCCCGCAGCAGCTAAAGAAACTGATCACCTACCTCCCAGCAACATTTCCTGCAGCAAATTGTCTATCCTGGCCACTCCAAATATTTTGGCCATCTGCAGTTGCTCCACCATTTGCCATGCAATGGACTGTAGGGAAGGAAGCATCAGCAGAATGTCCCCAAAGCGTCCACGAGTCTCGTACTGCCGGTCATTGATGTAGTCTTCAAGGTTGACCTGTATCTGCTGTCGAAAGGCCTTCACGCGAGCAACGTCGGTCAGGCCTTTGGCAACTGCAATAAGCAAGGTGGATATGAAAAAATGGTGAATGACGCTGAAAGTTATTTACTGAATACTTACTGTCTTTGTAATTGCACGGCCATCAAAAATGATCACCCACCACCCAAAAATAATTAAAATTGATGTGTTTGTTGAAGAAGAATTCGCTAGGCAATAATATACTCTGTATGTTAATGTTGTGGTAATTATCTTAAATATTGAAGGAGAATCGGGTCCGACATTCACTTGAGGACAAAACTGACCTCTTATTAATCCTAGAATAGTATCAAAAGAGTTTCTGTTTCAAACATCAAATATCTGCATGCACGGTTTGATCCGAGTCAGTGAATCATTGCATGCATCTCTCGGTTTCCAATTCACTTGACAGCCAAGGTTGAGTAACTCTTATATCAGTAGTTATTTGTATTCTTGCATACACAATTACACCCAAGTTACCTAAAATTTATAATCCGTAACAATCTTTGACAGACCTTAACACTTCCATTGCTCTTGGGTGTTGAATATGAACAGCACAGCAAACTGCCGTAAGCAGCACTTGACAATGCACACACAGACTGGTTAAGATAATGACTGTACCTAAAAGTGTCATCAACATAAAGTTTACTACATTCTCCTCGTTTAAAATACCAAAACAGAATGCAGAACAGTGATGTTAAAATTCCAGATTCCCTGCACAAAGTGAACGGACGGTGAGGGTACCATTTTAGCTGTTTTCCCAGCATCTTTACTCCCATTGGTTTGGGTGGGCAGGGCGTGCCTTCGACCTTGTGGCCAAGAAAAGTTGGCAGACCATATCACAAAATTCACTCTGATAGAGGAAACTAAACCGTAGGGGACTGACGAACAACAGAGATTCCACATGGTGTGATTCAATCTAAAGTAACCCACAACCCAGCTGACAGTCTAGGCAGCCTGGCATTACATGTGTGGTAGAAGACAGTCGCTAGGTAGGCAGTCACTTAGGAAGGCTGTTAGTAAAGTGCTGAACTGTCTAATATCCGATGTGCATTACTCCTGCCACCAGAATTTTTCAGATTCCAACCCACAAGCCCCACCCCCTACCCAATCCAATTAAATTAACAGTTCTTTTTCATTTAAACCAAGTTTTCCTGAAGCAAAGTTTGTTCTTTTCTGTTTCTTTTTTTTTTTCATTCACCCATCCATGCAATCTAACTTCACTCCACAGGACACAAGATAATTCAGGAAAAAAAATTACAAAGATTCAAGGGAACCAACTCTCTGTCCTCCATCCAATGAGTTTGGCATGACTGACTTCCCTTGACTGCGTATGTTCACCTTTGTTTAACTATTTGAAACTATTTTCAACCCTTTCTATTCATATTGCACATGTCAGCAGTGTTCTAAAACGGAGACGTCCAAGCATATCTCTCTCTAGTCATTCTACAAATGCTCTTATCCCTCTCTCTCTCTCTCTCATTTACAGACTACGCAGGGCAAAAAGAAAGGCAAGAGTTCAGAATTAATGCAACAGCCTGTTGACAAATTGACTAGGACTAGCAAAACAGGGAACTTTCGTATGTGAGCAAGTCAAAAATGGCACATCCTTGCCAATATCATCCAACAAAATTTCAATTTGTATTCAAAAGGAAAAATGGCGTACCTCTTACTTGAATGAGGAAAAAGGTCACTTACAGGAAAAGGAAAACGCTGCTGATACTGAAACGCTGCTGATACTGATGTGTTATTTTGCAGTGTAATAAAAACAAAATGCAGATTACACATTCCTTGTGATATCATATTAACAGAAACAACAAAACACTTTACACATACTCTCACAGAATATGCTAGCAGGCTTCATAGCAGAAAGCAATAATGTTCGTGTTGCATTTCATGCATAAAACAGAATCATTTTGCTGTGTGAAAACAAAAACAGTGGAGCTGAGAAAAGAGGTTAGAGACTCCACTAGATACCAAACACAATTCTTAAAAATTGGGAGTGGGGAATACAGGACAGCAGAGCCTCTAATTTAAAAAAAAAAAAAAAGGAAGAAAACAAACAAACAAAATGTACTAACAAAAAATGTCTACCTGGGTCAAAGAAAACAATAGCCTTAACGCAAGCAAACTCTGTCTCATCGATGTTGACATCACGGAATGGTTGCACCAGCTCGTCCAATATGCGTGAGGCTATACGCCCAATGTCCTCATCGGGTGCCATGCGTGTGATGATAGCATCGTTGCCTAGCAGCAGAATGTCGTCCAATGACATGGAACGTTTGGCAACACCCAGCAGAAGATTCTCACCTGCATGCCATCGCAATAATGCCACCTGTGACAAGGGACACCATCATCAAAAACACATGAGCTTCATCAGAAAATTTCTCTTTTTTAAAAATCTTTTAAAAGCAAACAAGCCTGGCTCCAGATATCAATAAAGAAAATTCACAATAGTGGACCACAACGAAGAGCATTCACATCATACATGCACATATAAACAAATCTACAAAGGCTCTCTCTCTCTGTCTGTGTCCCAACTCCCCCTCACACACACACACCACACACAAACACACACACACACACACACGCACACATTCAAACATAACAGCACCATCACCGCCTCAGACCATATCCTTCCCCAGCTCCTCTTGCCCCTAACTCCCCGTCCAATCCAACTATCACTATTGACACACCCACCCTCACCATACCCACAGGGACTCATATGAAACCCAACCCAATCACAGCCACTGTGACTCACATGGCACCCATTCCCAACCACACTCACTGTGATCCACCTGCTCGCACTATCCCAATCACACCCACCCATGTGCACATGATCTCATTCCAACTACTAACCACTCGGACTCAAAATACACTTCACCCCATTCACACCCACCATGACTCACCTGTGACCCAACCCTACCACACTCACTGTAACCCACCTGCGCACCATCCCAGTCACACCCACTGAAACTCTCATGGGCTCCAACCATTCCAACGGTGACCCAAATGCATCTCATCCAGAGCTGCCAACCTCTGAAGAGACTTGGGAGGAATCGTTTTTTTTTAAATAGAGGAATTTCTGACGACTGAGAGGAATACATATGCTATCACACCCACAATAAAACAATGACACTCTTGATACTTTGTTTTTTATCCTTTTGTCAGGTGCTTTCAAAGAATCAATGTCCCAGCCAATACATTGTTGCTCTTATTCATTTTCAAGCACACTGTCACTAAGCTTCATCTTATGACTTGGCTAATTTTCGCTCTTCAGGATCATCAGTGCATCCGTAGTAGCTTGACCCAAGGAGGGATGAAAATCTGTACGGTTCTTCCTGACAAGGCTGAGCACTTCCACAGGCCGAACTGTTGACTGGGGTCAGCAGACATGACAATCATGACAGCAGACTTTCTTAGTCCTCTGAATTCCCTGGGGAACATAGGGCCACAACCACACTCTTCCAGCGGACACGGTTTTGGGAGATCTTCAGCTCAGCCCACGTCATTCCGGCGGCCTTCACTTTCGCATCGGTACTCCTTCACCATGTCTGTCTTGGTCTTCCCACTTTTCTTTTGCCCTGAAGGTTCCATTCAAAGGCTTGTCTTGTGATGTTGGATGGAGACTTTCTGAGGGTGTGGCCAATCCATCCCCACTTCCGTTTTCTGATTTCTAATTCTATTGGAACTTGCTTGGTCTTGTTCCACAATTCTGTGTTGGCAATAACATCTGGCCATCTGATGTTCACAATGTTTCGCAGACATCTGTTGATAAATGTTTGGAGTTTGTGAGTGTTTGTCTTTATTGTTCGCCACGTTTCAGAACCATACAGAAGGACAGATTTCACATTTGAGTTGAAGATTCTGATCTTGTTGTGGAGTGAGAGGGCAGAGGAATTCCAGATAGGATGACAGCAGAAAGCAGCCTGAATCTGCACTTCTGTTTTAATCTCTTTCTTTTTTTCTGCCTCAAGATTAACTGGTCCCGTAGGTCATTTTGACATGATGGGGCAGAAGAAGCTGAACGGAAGGAAGTTCCTGAACAGCTCTTTGGCAATAAGAATGACAGATGTGCAAACTCTGCGAATATACAAACTTTTTTTTCGCGAGCAGAATTTTTTTTATGTCAAGCAGAATGAGGTGCATTTGAGCATAATAAATTCCCAAAAAAGCCAGATGGCAGGCAGCTCTGCTCATCTCCCAATGACACCCACTGTGACTCAAACGGACCTCATCCCTATGCACCCACCATAACTTTCGTGGAACCCATCCCCACCACACTGTGTAGTGTGTTCCACACAGAATCCCATTCCCGTAACACATCCACCGAGATGCATGGTTCCAGCCCAACTGAGACACCTCCACCCCCTCACTTACCCTCCCACCTGAGTCACATGGACCCTGTCCACAAACACCCCCTTACTAGACCCCTTTAGCTTTAAACTGCTACTGATGTAGTTTTCTACAAAGAAAATGTGCAAAATTCAAAATGTTTGTCAGAGTGTAGGGGAAGAGGGTTGGGGGGGATGTCAATGTTTCGTCTTTCAAATATTTTGGAAGAGGGGGATATTAATTCCATATCATCTGCCATCACACTGAAGGTTTCTTCTTCTGGATGGTGACCACTGATCTTGCATTACCAATGGCAAAAACAGATTTTTCTCTCGCTCTTTAGTCAAAACCATCACCACCATCATGGAAGCAGAAGAAGAAAGGAGGGGTAGGACACACACACCCCCTCCCCCCCCCCCCCCCCCCCATCTCTCCCCTTCTGCTATGGTTACACTCTGCAAGAACAATTATTGCTCACGAACTTCACCCCTCAATGTTCTTTTTGATGTGTTTATCCCTAGTTCACCAGACATGTACAACCTACGGTGAAATCGTACAGGTGAACAGACCTGCTCCCTCCCCTCTTCCCATCCCCCGTCCCACCATGAACATATGGGCTCCACACCCCCCAAAAAGCACACCCCAAGTGACCCACCTGGTCGTCCAGGGACAGCTGGCAAAAGCAGGGGATGTACTTGGCCCACTCCACCAGGATGAGCAGCTGGTCCTTCATGGACTCACACACGTCATCCGGGGTGGCAATCCTCTTGGAGGCGATGTTCCGCATGTCCAGCGTGGGGGCAGACTGCAAAGAGTTCTGTCAGTGTGTGCAGAACAGTAACAGCACACTTTCTTCAGAGAGGTTTTAGGATCAAGGCTTACCGTTCCCCACCAAAAAAAAAAAAAGAGAGAGGGGCTTTCACACATACACACAAAACCCATGTAAAAATTTTTAGGAAGTTTCAAGCTTCTAAATCTTGTCTGGGTAAAATGGAGTTGGGAAGGGGAGACGAGGAAAACTGGAGGGGGTGAGGAGATGGGGATTTTCATACACATACCACTCCAAGCCATGTGTAAAGCCAAAAAGTTGACAATTGTGTTTCACTTTATCAGTTAAATACCTTCCATTAAACCAGTTTATGTGGTGGAATTATGAGCCTTCTCGTGAATCAAATGAGTTCATATCCTGTGTTTGCACTATTTTGTGTGTGTGTGCGTGTGCGTGTGTGTGTGTGCGCATGTGTGTTTAAATGTGTTGATACGTGTAGCTACTAATCCTCTGCAGTCACATGTCAGGAGTCTGAGGATACCGATGGAAGTCTGGCTTTTCACTGAAAACATTTCACTCCTGCATGTTTAAACTGATCAATGCCTAGATCACAGAGAAAACATTCTCCACTTCATGGAGTTGCTGCCCTTTACTATCTCATTTTCAGCTGTACTCTGCAATATGTCACCACCCCTGCAGATTCTTGTCATGAAATACAGAAATGAATGAAAATTGTGGTAGAGATCAGTAGCTATAAGTATGAGTGCATCAGACCTTTTGACAATTTTCGCTAGTTTTTATTCTAAGTAGGAAAATACATCCCTGGTAGTAAGGGATGTACACCATACTAGTATGGAAAGTACTGCTGTTCGACAGGTAAACAGAGAATGTTCTTTTTGATACATAATGGCTGGGAGTTGTCTACTCCTGCTGAAAGTAACATCCATTCTAACCCTTAACCAAGTAACTTTCTAACCTTAAAGAAGCCAAGCTGAAAAAGGATAATGTGATTGTCCATACACGTCAGAACTAGAAACTGAATACTACCACAATCCACACCAATTTGTGTGCGGAAGTGTGTGTGTGTGTGTGTGTGTGTGTGTGTGTGTGTGCAATGACAGGAACATGCTGTTTTCAAACACATGACAGCTAAAAGTGTTTGTGTGTGTGGTGTGTGTGCGCGCGCGCGCACGCGTGCACATGCACATGCACTCACACACCTGTTCTTGTCGTGTCAAAGCAGTCTCACCTGCCGTGCCAGGACCTCGGCGTTGAGCAGCGTGGCGACAGATAAAGCACTGGTCTGAACTGTGTCCTGCTCATAGGTCGTCTTCTTCACGCTGATCCTGTCTCTCTCGTTTTGAACAGCTGCACACACAAGCTAGACAGTCAGCCTCTTGTGATCATGGTCACTTCTGACATTCACGTAGGCAAACTGCCAGAAAAAATCCTGCAGACTAGTACAGAGCGGGGAATGAGTCATACCACAACCAAGGGCTTTGAACATTTGTAATTTCTCCCAAGTCTAATGGCACAAACCTTTGTCTACATAATTCATGATTAGATAGAGTGGTGGAGGATGAATAAAAAGACTGGCATAAGAAGTGGGAGGGAAATAAGGGACAGCCAGTAGAAGAGCATCAAAACAAACAAAAAAATCATCTGTTCAACAATCTCACCAATTTTCTGGTCTCAGAACTTCCCAAAGCTGAACCCCTGATTTGATCCCACTGACAAAGGGACTGTTCACGTCAGTGTGCTATCACACAGTGTTCACTGACAAAGGGACTGTTCACGTCAGTGTGCTATCACACAGTGTTCACTGACAAAGGGACTGTTCACGTCAGTGTGCTATTGCACAGTGTTCACTGACAAAGGGACTGTTCATGTGAGTGTGCTATCACACAGTGTTCACCGACAAAGGGACTGTTCACGTCAGTGTGCTATCACACAGTGTTCACTGACAAAGGGACTGTTCACGTGAGTGCGCTATCACACAGTGTTCACTGACAAAGGGACTGTTCACATCAGTGTGCTATCACACAGTGTTTACCGACAAAGGGACTGTTCACGTCAGTGTGCTCTCACACAGTGTTCACCGACAAAGGGACTGTTCACGTCAGTGTGCTCTCACACAGTGTTCACCGACAAAGGGACTGTTCACGTCAGTGTGCTCTCACACAGTGTTCACTGACAAAGGGACTGTTCACGTCAGTGTGCTATCACACAGTGTTCACTGACAAAGGGACTGTTCACATCAGTGTGCTATCACACAGTGTTCACTGACAAAGGGACTGATCACGTGAGTGTGCTATTACACAGTGTTCACCGACAAAGGGACTGTTCACGTCAGTGTGCTATCACAGTGTTCACTGACAAAGGGACTGTTCACGTCAGTGTGCTATTAGTGTTCACTGACAAAGGGACTGTTCACGTCAGTGTGCTCTCACAGTGTTCACTGACAAAGGGACTGTTCACGTCAGTGTGCTCTCACACAGTGTTCACTGACAAAGGCACTGTTCACGTCAGTGCGCTATCACACAGTGTTCACTGACAAAGGGACTGTTCATGTCAGTGTGCTATCACACAGTGTTCACTGACAAAGGGACTGTTCACGTCAGTGTGCTATCACACAGTGTTCACTGACAAAGGGACTGTTCACGTCAGTGTGCTATTGCACAGTGTTCACTGACAAAGGGACTGTTCATGTGAGTGTGCTATCACACAGTGTTCACCGACAAAGGGACTGTTCACGTCAGTGTGCTATCACACAGTGTTCACTGACAAAGGGACTGTTCACGTCAGTGTGCTATTACACAGTGTTCACTGACAAAGGGACTGTTCACGTCAGTGTGCTCTCACACAGTGTTCACTGACAAAGGGACTGTTCACATCAGTGTGCTATTACACAGTGTTCACTGACAAAGGGACTGTTCACGTCAGTGTGCTATTACACAGTGTTCAATTGTTTTTCATTTCAAACATAGAAGTTGCTGCTATCTTTTTTCATGAAAAACAACTTTCCAAATGTTTTCCTTGCACAAACTAAGGAAACGAGTTACAAGCAAGCCTCTGGCATGTAACACAAAGACCACAGGCACAGACAGAACGAACATGCCCTACACTGAACACAGAAAGAGACTGAATGAACATGCCCTACACTGAGCACAGAAAGAGACTGAAGAAACATGCCCTACACTGAGCACAGAAAGAGACTGAAGAAACATGCCTGACACTGAGCACAGAAAGAGACTGAAGAAACATGCCCTACACTGAGCACAGAAAGAGACTGAAGAAACATGCCTGACACTGAGCACAGAAAGAGACTGAAGAAACATGCCTGACACTGAGCACAGAAAGAGATTGAACAAACATGCCTGACACTGAGCACAGAAAGAAACAGAACAAACATGCCCTACACTGAGAACAGAAAGATTGAACAAATATGCCTGACACTGAGCCCAGAGACAGAACAAACATGCCTGACACTGAGCACAGGAACAAATATGCCTGACACTGAGCCCAGAGACAGAACAAACATGCCTGACACTGAGCACAGAAAGAAATCGACATGCCTGACATTGAGCACAGAGATAATAACAAACGTGCCTGACACTGAGCACAGAGATATAACAAACATGCCTGACACTGAGCACAGAGATATAACAAACGTGCCTGACACTGAGCACATAAAGAAATCAAACATGCCTGACACTGAGCACAGAGATATAACAAACGTGCCTGACACTGAGCACAGAAAGAAATCGAACATGCCTGACACTGAGCACAGAGATATAGCAAACGTGCGTGACACCGACCACAGAAAGAAATCGAACATGCCTGACACCTAGTAGAGGCTGAGACAGAACATCCCTCACACCCAATGTAGGTAATGAGTGAGCATAGATGCCTGACAACAACCAGCTGTAATGGTGCTTTGGTTAGCTTCACAGATTCCCAGCTTAGTGGACACCGGTTCAAATCCTCTTCATAGACATTTATATGTGGGAGTTTTCTGCCCAGATAACTCCAATCAGGGTATAAGTACTTAGGTTCTGTTATTGATGACAAACTTACATTCACTTCTAATTCTCTCTCTGTGTATAAAAAATGTCAGTCAAGAGTGTATTGCTTAGAGAAACTGAGATACCTTGGAGTGAGCTGTGACGTTTTAAAAGCATTCTACAGAAGCAATATTAAATCTGTGATCACTTTTTCATTTTTAGTGTGGTATGGTGGATTAAATGTGAAGAACAAATGCTTGCTGGAAAAGATTGTGAAACGGTGTGGTAAGATTATTGGTGTTAAGCAACAAAGTTTAGGAGAAACGTTTGAAAAAAGAGTGCCTAAGAAAGCTCAGAAGATTGTAAGTGATGAAACCCATCCTCTGTTCCCCTTTTATGAAAAGATGCCTTCAGATAGACGATTCCAGCAACTGAAATGCGAAACCAACCGACTGAATCGTAGTTTTTTGCCTCTTTCAATCCGTTCATTGAATAATCACTGACCTGACCATCCCGAGTGAATGTTCAATGCTGTTGTTATTAAGATAGAGGAGAGGGTGAGGGGAGACTGGGATAGAGAGGGGTGGGGGGAGGGTGGTGGGGAGAGAATGAG
>CM065730.1:44454833-44469833 GCA_033310375.1 Conus canariensis | reverse complement strand
ACATGCCAGCCAAATATTTGTACTTAGGAACCAAATAATGCATTAGAAAGTGAAGTTTAACTAATTCCTTCCTTTTTCCTAATCACCTCTTTCTTTCATCATCATCATCACCCAGTTGATGTCCACAGTCATCATGTTGACTATTCTGACATTTCTTAATGTGGGTTGACGCAGCATAAAAAAAAAAATTTTTTTTAAGCGGCAGCAGCAGAGGTTTAATACAGTTTTCTTACTCTTGACACGAACATGTCAAGAGTCTTTGCCTCGACTACTGTATCGGGCAGGGCGTTCCACTCCTTTATAGTACGTGGGTAAAAGGACCCCTGTCGGTACAAGGTTCGGCACTGTAGTTGCTTAAATTGCTGTTCATGTCCTCTACGTTGACGGGTTGGAGCAGGAATCATCTGGGATCTGTCCATGCAGACCAAACCATGCTTGATCTTAAACAGCATGGTCAGTCTGGTGGTCTTTCTTCGCTGCCTTTGGGGGTGCCAGTCCAGCTGCTTGATGAGGATGCTGACGTTAGAGGAGTTGTGATAGCGTCCTGTAACAAAGCGTGCAGCCCTCCTTTGGACAGATTCCAGCTTGTTCTCATTTGTTGTCGTGTAGGGGTCCCACACAGTACAGGCATATTCCAGCGTGGGTTGTACCATGGCTTTGTAGGCTGTAGCCTTTAGCTGGGTGGCGCTGATCTTGAGGTTATGCCTGAGGAAGCCGAGGGTCTTGCTGGCCTTCGCACAGATACTATTTATATGCTTGTCCCAGCTAAGGTCGTCCGTGATGGTGACTCCAAGGTACTTGCAGAAGTAACCACATCAAGAGTATGTCCATGTAGATGGTATTCACTGGACAGTGGTCGTCTCTTTCTTGTCACCGGCCGAGTTGTACACTTCCCAGGATGGAACTCCATGTCCCAGCTCTTCTTCCACTGTTGAAGTGTCTGGAGGTCTTGTTGTAGCTGGGACTGGTCCTGGTTTGACGTGACGAGTCTATAGACTGCATTTCTTTCTTTTTCTCAAAGCCTGAATTCTTTCGTGACCGACACCACATAATGAATTCATTCCCCTACTGATGGACAATTCTTTTCATGCCTCTTAACAAAAATGTAAAAGCCTATATGCCTCTTATTAACATAAACCTAAAAGCATATTGTTCTAGATCAAAAGAAAGGGTAAACCATGTATTTTGCTCTGACTGTTGTGAAGTAAAAATAATTTTAAAAACACAAAAAAAACATGAAATTATGACTGTCCAACACAAATATGTCCCATGTTTTCTTTATCGAACTCTTTGCATCAAAAATTTAATCTCTAATCATAAAAACACCCATCTTCCATTAGCTAGCATCTAAAATGAAGTATAAAATAATATTGCATCCATTTAATCTGAAGGGAAATGTAAAGGAGAACGTACTGGAGACTGCCATCACACATACACAGCACGGCCCTCAAGAACAGCTGTCGACCTGTTGCCTGTACATGGCTCATTCCAAAACGTTAATAAACCATGGGTATTACTGTGAAATTGAACAGCGCTATGGCTTCACACATTGCTCCATAGCATCCCAATGAACGACACATCGCAAGGTTGCATCCCATCATGAGCTCATGGAAACACATGTGTCCCTTATTCATATATTCACTAATCTATGTCCCTTATTCATATATTCACTAATCTATCTATTTTGCTGTAAGCCCAACCTGCTGCAGACTTAATGGTGTAGAGATGCTGTGAAGGGTGAACTGACTAGTCTGTATGCAGAGACACCTCAGGCTAGACTAAAACTAATACATGCATGGTGGGGAGGGGTGAGGGAAGGGAGGAGCAGGGAGCAAGCGGTAAGGAGGCAGAAAAGATGGGGAGTACCAGGTGGTGGTCAGAGAAGGGAGGAGGAGGTAGGAGGCAATGCACCAGGTGTAAGGGCTCACAGGCACTAGCAGATCTTGACGTACGTTGACCTTGGAGAAAAGGAAATATATCCTTCACTCTATAGGTGCTGCTGAGATACAAACATGTCACACTCAGTTTCCAGTGCTGTGACTTCTCAACCATTGCACCAATCACTATGGCTGGAGAGGCTAAAACATCTTCCTCCTCTGATTCTCACACACACTTTAAAGTGGAGTTTCTCTCTCTACTATCAGTTTCCCAGTCTCTGCTGCCTGGGTGTACTGATGTTTTCGCTCTGCCATCACCAACGAAGGAGGCCACAGGAATCCTGTCAGAATAACATGCCCCTTTCTTTTGTCATCCATAAATACTTTACCAGTACACGCTCAATGCGTTGCACAGTTCAGGGGAAAAGACTAGTTTTATTTGTCCATTTGTTTTTTTGGGGGGAGGGCGTTTGAGCTGGAGGGGGTTGTGGAGGCCTGGAAGATTCCAAGAGAGTAAGAGACAGAGAAAGGGAGACAGAGCAAGACTAAGAGAGAGAGACTGAGAAACGGCCTCACCTTCCTTCTTCATCCCAGCCCGAAAGCACTTGCGCAGACGGCAGTAGCGGCACTGGTTCCGCTTGTCCTTGTCCACGGTGCAGTTGCGGTTGAAGCGGCAGGTGTAGGTGTGGCTCTTGCGCACGCTGCGTCGGAAGAACCCTTTGCAGCCATCGCAGCTCGAGGCGCCATAGTGCTTGCCCGTGGCCCGGTCCGCACAAATTGCACAGAACTGGCTGAGGCCGCCGGCCGCTGATCCTGGCGGTGAGTGGGCGGGGGATGGGGAGGAGACATTGGAAGAAGATGTGTTGGCGTACAGCTGACCACCTGTGTCTACAGACTCTGCAGGCGAGACAGAACCAAACAAAAAATGGACTTCATCATCAACAACATAAAGAAAATCATTCTTAATCTGACCACTTTCTTCTACTTTCTTCCTCAGCTAGATCTGAGACTCATTACTGGTATGATTTTTGCAAATGACCATCCTCAATGCCAATATGAAGGCAGCCACATTACATCTTCGAGAATGACAATTGCAACATGAATATCTACGTTTGGGGAAGGCGACTGTTTTGTTTTGTTTTCTATTCTTTTCTATTCTTTTTTGTTTTGTTTTATCATCTAGCCACAGGCACACGACGATCTGTTTTTCTACACAGGATGAAATTAGTTTTAGCATGTGTGTGTGTGTGTGTGTATGTGTGTTTCATAATGCACAGATTCACACACTGACCCTCATTTTAAAGTTTTATCTCAGGGACCTGTGGCTGAAATCTTCATATGCACTGATGCTACCTGACTTATTCCAGAGGGGACTGAACCTAGGACCCTGAGATCAAGAGAACAATAGTTCATCCACTTCGCCACTTGACCACCTGCATCCAGTACACCTGGATAAGTGGAACCAAGAACACCATTGTCCATTGAAGAAAACTGACACACCATCCAGAAAATATCGCTCTTGATCTGACCACCTAAAGCCAGCATATCTGGATTTTCTTTTTCAGTTAACAAAAACTTCAAACATACAATGTCACAATTAGCTGACCATAGAAGTGTCTGGATTTTTTTTTAATGGGTAGGAAAACCTTTAGTTATTGAACATCACACTAAAACCATTACGCACCTCTGTATTGTTAATCTTGGTCTTATGCTGATCAGTAATTATTTGACAATGCCCAATGTGTTTCATCTTCAAGCTTCATTCTACAGCTGTGCTATTCACAAGATGAAGTTCACACTTTTCATGAAATTCAAGATCAAAGAAGAAATTACAAAAAAGTAATAGCTGCACCATGAAGTCTTACTCTTTCATCAATTCAAGGTGGGTTTTTTTTTTCCAAATCATTCAAGATAAAGCAATAACATCAAAAGTCATTTTTACCAATACTAATAGACATATCTAAAAATCGTGTCTCAGAGCATCTCAACACTGCAAACCAAGAAAGTTGCGATACAAGTGGATGAGTTACATTAGGCAAGAACCGAAGTATAAATATATGCACAGACATGAACAAGCAGCACTGCAAATTTCATAAATTCTTGTATCTGGCACAAAATATTAGATATCCAGTGACCTCTCCCATAGACACAGGATTTACTGTATCCATCTGCTGTGTTCAAAACACTGTCATCAAGGTTCCATAACATGTCAAGCATTCCCCCATCATGTTTACCGCTTTCCAAACCAGAGAACAAAAATAAGGTAATTTACGATACTCACACAGACCAGATTAAGAGCAAGTTGTGAGGTATCCACTTAAACCAGGGTTATCAATGTCAACACCATAAACACTGCCGCCGTCTGATATCAGAGCACAGTGGCAAAACTCAGAAGAGGACCTGCTCACTTCACTGCTGTGACCCAGCTGTTAGTTTGAACCGACTTGTTTTCTTTAATAAATACAGTTTTGAAAACAGAAATGGCATGGGCAGGCACATTGTTAATGTGTGCCCATGTGTGTGTGTGTCTTTTACAGCAAATGAAAGCAAGGTCTTTGTGCATGCAGGTAGACACTTGTGCAGCAACAAGAATTCCATGGCTGCTTGAAGTCTGTGTGTGTGTGTGTGTGTGTGTGTGTGTGTGTGTGTGTGTGTGTGTGTGTGCGCGTGCGCGTGTGCGTGTGTGTGTGTGTGTGCGAGCATGTTTAATATCCATGATATAAGCTATTTCAACAGGAATCAGAGACAGAAAAAAAGGGGAAAATTTAACCAATCCTACTGAATGACCAACAGATTAATAATACAGTGATAGCTAATGCTAAAGAAAAATCTAAACGGGTGACTGATATTACCTGGAGACAAGCGGTGAGATTTTTTTCAACTCCGTTGGTGTTAGCTGTCATGCGTTTTGTGACAAGTTGGGATGCTGTTTTTCTTTTTAACATCTTTTGGCCAACTGTTTACTGTTCCACGAGAATGTTTACATCCTTTGAAGGCCAGTTGTTCAATGTTTCATGAAAAGCATGATATGTCCCCCTTTGTAATCAGTGACTGGCTTTTCTTCTTTTTTTTTTCTTTTTTTTTTTTTTTTTTTTGAACATGCAAGCAACATACTTTCTACTAACAATTTCGTGACAAACTAGCAAGATGTTTTGAATCCCTTTACAGTCAGCTTGCGAATACTTGTGACAAAATAGAAAGACAATTTAAATCCCTTTATAGCCAACTATTTAATCAACTTAATAAAATGTTAGCGAACCGCCATCTAAACAAACTACATGTTTAGATTTCCGCCTGCAGTCATCTCACTCTGCAACTACAACAATTTAATGTTTTGTGATTAACTGGCAAGACATTTGAACATTTTTGTTGCTAGCTACACAGTGCTTCATGACAAACCCGCAAGATGCTTTTTAATCCCTTTGTAGACAGATCGAGAGCATTTCATAAGCTAGCAAGATACTTTTATCCCTTTTAACCAGATTCTGACTTCTGAAAGAGAGTGCAGAGATATTTTAATCCCCATATACCCAACTACTGAATGTTTCATGACAAACAGGCAAGACGTTTTGAATCCCTTTGGAGCCAGACACTGAATGTTCCAGGACAAACAGGCAAGACGTTTTGAATCCCTTTGGAGCCAGATACTGAATGTTTCATGACAAACAGGCAAGACGTTCTGAATCCCTTTGGAGCCAGATACTGAATGTTCAATGACAAACAGGCAAGACGTTCTGAATCCCTTTGGAGCCAGACACTGAATCTTTCAGGACAAACAGGCAAGACGTTTTGGATCCCTTTGGAGCCAGACCCTGAATGTTCCAGGACAAACAGGCAAGACGTTTTGAATCCCTTTGGAGCCAGATACTGAATGTTCAATGACAAACAGGCAAGACGTTTTGAATCCCTTTGGAGCCAGACACTAAATGTTCCAGGACAAACAGGCAAGATGTTTTGAATCCCTTTGGAGCCAGATACTGAATGTTCAATGACAAACAGGCAAGACGTTTTGAATCCCTTTGGAGCCAGACACTGAATGTTCCAGGACAAACAGGCAAGACGTTCTGAATCCCTTTGGAGCCAGACACTGAATGTTTCAGGACAAACAGGCAAGACGTTTTGAATCCCTTTGGAGTCAGATACTGAATGTTTCATGACACATAGGAAAAATATTTTCACACCTTTACAGCCTGCTACTGAATGATGTGTGAAAGCTGGCAAGATGTTTTCAACCACATTGCAGCCAGCTGTTTAATGTTTTGTGACACATGGCATGATTTTTCAGCTCTCTTGTAGTCAGCTACTGACTATTTCATGACAAGCTGGCAAGTTTTGTCAACAAATCAAGGTTTTTCAACCAATCAGCTATCATGGCAAAATGGTTAGCTTCACAGATTCCCAGCTGAGAGGTCATGGGTCCAATTACCATAAGACCCATTAATCTGTGGGATTTTTCTGCTTCGACCAGCTCTTACCCAGAGTCGAGTTAGCTCTGGGTTGAACTGGGAAGACCAGATGCGTCTCTGATGGTGTTACTCAAATATTCTGTCTGCAGGTATCTGTATCTCTCGATCCTGGTGGACGCCAAGATATACAGTGGAAGTACCTGTACAGTCCAGCCCTGTCACGCAGTCTCAGACCAGAATAGAAATCTGTAGCATCATCTTCATAATCACTATCATTTATCAGCACAACAAAATTTTTAAAAGTCTCAAATACTCTGGCCCTTCATGCCCTGCTCTCATGGTGACCTCAGTTTTGATTTGCTCTTCACATCTATGCCCTTGGTGAAATTCTGCTGACATCACCAGTATCAGCCATTTCATGGGAGTTGAGACTGGAAGAATATGGTGACACCCTCTGGTGAGACAGTTCACTCACGCTGGTTCCGCAACTAAGCAACAACTGTTTTGAGTATGAGGTTTATAGATGGTGTCCAACATTTGTTGGCTCATAACAGGCACCGCTGAAAACCACCAATGTGACTCGGCAGTGGTGCTGTGTCTCCTCTAGTGGGTTGCCTCATGACGGCTTGACACTGACTGCTCATTGTGGATTGCTGGTGCCAGGACTGTGGCAGAACAATCCAGGGCTGTGGGTGTGGATGGGGATCAGAATGAACAGTGTAGGTGCAATGCCACTGAAGTGGCATGAAAGATGAAACATCTAAAAAAAACACACACACACACAAACAAAAAGAAAACAACTTTTCGTCACCTTCAGATTCGTTTGTTCTGCAACACCAAAGCGCTACCTCCTTTCCCAGTTCCCCTTTTTGCATCCTCATAATTACAACAATAATGAAGCAGTCTGCTTGCAGCATTCTGTTCCAAAATAAAGTACCTGTTGTAAAATGAAGCAACTTGACTATCCTGAAGAAAAACGGTAACAAAATTGTTCTTCATTCACCACAAATAGCTATTTGTCTTTTATAGAGATCACAGAAAAGCGACATCAATCCTAAACCATACTGTGGTTGTTTTTTTTTGTGCGTTTTTTTTTTTCTTCGTCTACGTCTGTCAATCTTCTGCACCCTTTCAGTACCACTGCTTTCACTTCACCTCTTTCAGCTCTCTCACACATTGCCACCCCCAGAAGGTCCTGTTGCAGTTTCAGCGTCAGCTGTCGACAAACAGTAATCAATGTCGGGTCTGCAGGAGGCCACCCACCAGAGGAGGTACAGCACCAGCTGCTGAGCCGCTTCCATGGTGTTTTGCAGTGCCTGCTGCGATGGAACGGTAAAGCCCCCTGCTAATGCTAGTGATGGTTTTATTTGCAGAGCCAGTCTGAGTGGGTGCCACCCTCATGAGGGCATCACCATGCCTATCCAAAGACCGAGTCCCCATGACCTTTGGCGATGCAGACGACTCACACACACATTTGCCACAGTTATGGAAAAGAAATCTCAAATGAGGTCATCTTGAGAGCCTGGCAAAAGGATCACAGTTTACATCACATTTTCTATGTTTATAGCCGTCTATGATAGAAAAAATGATACAGTGTATGATGGTACTGAGGGCCATTCTAGTTGGAGGCTACATTACGGGGCTTCCATTCCTGTGCTTCCTATGCTTCCTTTGTAATACATACAGATGTCAGCCATGCCTGTCAGATGCAGAAACCTGCAGAGCTGGTCTGAAAATTTTCAGGCACATGTTCACAAGAATGAGAGAAAGAGACAGAAACAGTGAGAGTGATTGCCAGAACACATTTTAATCTCTTATGAAATTTAAAAAAAATTGCTTTCACTTATCAGAAGAGAAGTCTGAGACAATGTATGTAGAACGCAGAACTGGAATATTTGAGCTTAAGCATTTATTACATCGTGACCTGGTTCTCAGAGTGTAACCCAGAGCAGCGACCTGAGCACAAGTCACCCGCATGCCACTGTACCATGTGGATGTCAAGGTCACAATCCTCCCCTCTGAAGGTTCATTGCTTGGTCAACCTATCGATGAATTAGGTCACGAGAATGGGAACAAATCCGCCACGTACCATCTCTCTCTGAATATCTCTGTCTTTCTCAAGGACACCTATCCGGTTTTGCTCCTACATGTTTAGATTGTACTCCTGCTCTACCCTCTCCCACAGCCCAGCCCCCCCCCCCCCCCACCTCTCTCCCACTCTTCACTGTTGAATTGATGGATGTGCGTGCCTGTACGTGTGTGTGTGTGTGTGTGTGTGTGTTGAACATATCCATGATTATACATGCATTTTCAGATTTAAACTTTGTCAGCAATTTGTGCACAAATGTTGCATCTTTTTGATAGCTCATTATTGTTACACTTCACGAACACTTTTTCTGGCCAAGCTGACTTCGTGGGTGTGTGTGTGTGTGTGTGTGTGTGTGAGAATGTGTGTGTGTGTGGTGTGGTGTGTGTGTGTGTGTGTGTGTGTGTGTGTGTGTGTGTGTGCGCGTGCGTGCCTGCATGCGTGCGTGCAATCATGTGTGTGTGTCCGTCCGTCCCACCCTCTATGCCACCTCAGCAGCACTGTTCTGAAGCCGCTCTTTCTGTCCCCTCATCCAAATCACCAGCCTGGCCAGCTACACCAAAACTTTGGCACCAGCAATCCACTAGAAGCAGTCAATGTCAAGTCGTCGTGAGGCAACCCACCACAAAAGACACTGCACTGCTGTTGAGTCACTTTGGTGGTGTTCAATGGTGTCTGTTCTGAGCCACCATAAGCAGCACACCGCCTACAAAGCCTGTACTGACAACAACTGCTCAGACTTGGAGTGGGCGTGAGCGAGTTCTTGCTTCAGAGGGTGCCACTACATCTGTCCAGTAACAATCCCCATCAAAGTGTTGATATCGGAGACTTCAACACAATCAAATTCAGGCCATAGGAATGGAGAGGCAATCGAAACTAAAGTCACCATGAAAGCAAGACATAAAGGGCCACAGAATTCAAGATACTTTTTTTTTTTTTTTTAAACCTGATCGACAAGGATGAGGGTTATGTCGATGACACTACTGATTTCCATTCTGGTCTGACACTGCATTACAGGGTTGTAGTCTATGCTTACTTTCATAATATCATAATATATCCCGGTGTCAACCAGGCCCGAGAGTTACAGATACCTGCAGTGCTGGTCAGAAAATCTGAGCAACATTCTCACAGATGCATCCATTACATGGATGAACTCTGTGTAGTCCTAGTCTTCCCAACTGAGCCCATAGCAAACTCAGGTCTGGTCAATGCAGGAAAATCCCACAAAAGAATGGCTCTAATGGGCTTTGAACCCACAACCCTCCAGCCAGGAGTGCACAGCACTAACCACTTTGCTACGGCAGCTGGTAGGTAACATTTCTTTACATCTTAAATGTAATTTAGACCCAGAATTTTGTATGGTTTCACTTTTAAAGAAACAAATAATTTTTTTTTTTTAACTGCTTAATAAGTTATCATGATAATAAAGAATGCGGTAAAAAGTCAGTCTTTAATCGGCATGCATCATGCACCTAGCCTCGGCAATAATCCAGTGCACAGTGTCCCATGGTAAGGTGGGATGGACCAAGTCCAATCTGGTTTCTGATTCATCAGTTTTATCACTGGATAAGTTCAAAGTGAGCGTCACTGTCAAACATTCTCCTCATAACTCATAACCAGAAAGTCACCCAGTCACTGGGACTAAACACCGTCTTCCCCAGCCCTGCCACACATTCCCAACTGTGTCCTTGTAACTGTGTCTTGTCCAAATAGCTCAGCTGGTAGAATGCCTGACTCATAATCCTGGTGATCCTCAGGTTGTACGTTCGAATCTCCGCCAGGCGGTTTCGGTACATGGAAATTTTTCCCTTAGCGTTAACACTGGTTCTGACTCCCTTTTCCAAAAAAAGTCCTTTGAATGAGATTGTAAACTGAGGTTCCCCATGTGAATGCACGCATAACATCTTGCGCAAACCAAAAATCCTGTCACCAACTTTCGGCAGAGAAGGCCAGTTTGGCCATTGGTACAGATGACACACTACACGTTGCATGCACCCTGCACGAAAGATCAGAAGAATCAAGGAAAACAAACGACTGGTCGACACTGACTGAATGACACGTGGAAAGGACTGAATGAAGAGCCCAGCAAGCAGCTCTTCAGTCTGCTCTACCCAGGTAGGCAGCCCGCTGTCTAAATGAGAGCATGGATTGTAAAGCGCTCAGAGCTCTGAACAAGGATAAGTGCTATTAAGTCCTCTTTACAATAATTTTTTTTTTGCTTTATGTCGTACTCTGTGTTTGTGGCCCATCCACCTATCAGTCCCATAAAATCCTGACCCTCTTCTGCCCTCTTGTGTCAATTCATAACATGTCAGCTATTATGTCATCTGGATGTTAGGCCTTGAAACTTTCTTAGCACCCGAGATGGGCACTAGCTTTTCATTGTGCAGAAGCTATCTGTCTGTATGACCTTTTCAGGTATTTCATTGTGGCTCTGAAACGCATTTGACTGGTTTTGTACTTTTTTTTTCCTTTTTACTTGGGTGTGGCAAGCGGAATGGCTCATGCATTGAACATGGGCTGGTTTTATCTTCCTTCAGGAAGCGAATATTTAAACCACAATTTTCTACATGTACAAAGATCGTATTTAGACAGAAATGCACATGACTTGGTTGGGGGGAGGGGGTTGCGTGTGTGTGTGTGTGTGTGTGTGTGTGTGTGTGTGTGTGTGTGTGTTGTGTGAATTTGTTTACACCACAATACACATGGTATGGCCCTTTGTGGTCGGCTACGCCAGAAACATTACAAAACAAATAAACTCCAGACACTGACAGCCACTGTCAAACTCCATTAACAGCAGCACATAAGAGTTATTTCAGACTTTTCACATCACATATAAACACACAGAAAAACATGACCATGGACATCTCTTCAATTCACCTACAGGAACTATACACCTTGGTCTGGAAACCAAACCTCCACATACAATTTAGTATCTTCACATGGCTTTATTACTGAGCGAGAGAGAGAGAGAGAGAGAGACAGACAGACAGACAGAGACAGAGAACGTGGGCTTTGTAACAAACAGAAGGATTACAAAAACACTTTTCTATGTATAAAGATCAGCCAAAAAAAAAAGACAGAGCTTAAACTACTGCAGTATCACCTCTGTCTCTTCTGGCGTCCCCCTTCAACCCTTACCCTATTACCTACATCCTGCCACCCTTTCTACAGCCTCCTTCTCCTCCTCCAGTCCTAAGACCATCTTGCAAACAAAAAATGTCACCAAAAAAAATAACTAAATGACGTTTCCTTTCTATTTTCCATCAATGGCACCAAGCTGTACAATAAAACTTATTCCACACAAAATCACACCTATGGTGTCTGAGGTACAGTACACCACTGTTAACCCACCAATAGTGTCAAAGTCTTCCGACATCTTGCACATCAGGACAGGAACCTGCTGAAACCTGGGGCTCACAAACGCTGCCATTTCCTCCCCAAACCGGCACACCAGTCCTCTAGAAGTATCATGCAATGATCCAATACCACACAATAATCCTCCACAATGGTCACTCCAGCACAACAGACTCAAAAATTTGGCAAACTGACGCGTCACACAGCGATTAAAAACTGTTTCTCCCGGCACAGGCAAAAACTCGGTCTGACGACAGCAGTCCTTGAACGAATGTTTGGAGCTGGAGAAAAAAAAAAAAGAAAGAAGTCCACCACCACAACACAGCGTCTGGCCTACTTAGCCTAAGTGCACGGTGATCTATCCCACATGAAGACAAGTTAGGATAAGTACAAACCCTTCAGCCATTTTATCAGCAACCATCCCAATCTGTATCAATGAAGTCATTACAACAGGAGGCAACATGTCCTGATAAACCTCCAGCCATCAGCTGTCAGGAGCGTGCTCACCCTACTTCCAGATTCTGAATGACCCATTTTTTCCCATGCCCCTACAGAATGAAGATAAACAGGCTGTTTGCCCATGATATGCCAAGGCACGCAGGTGGGATGGAGAAAACCTTAGATGTACTGAAGAAAAAGACATTTTCCCTCTCTTTCTCTCTCTCTCTCTCACACACACACACACACACACACACACACGACTAGTTTTAACCGGCTTCAGTCAGTCACCGACATTCTGCTGTTTATTTCTGGCCCCTACCTATTAGTGCCCAAGGACTTCAGTGCTGTGTTATCTCTCCGATAATCCAGCCTAAAGGGATATGTCATATTCAAAGCACTACCACTCCAGCCATGTCTACACGTTCAAACATGTTCTCTCCAAGGCACGGGTCACCTGGCAGATAACACGCACTACTAGAACACCAGGAAGTTACTAGTTCAAATCTCACAACTGATAAGGACTTTTTGTTTTCTGCTCTTAAAATCAGACTTTAAATTATGACCCGGGTCCTAGTCTTTCAAACAAAACAATAAACCAAGGTCCACACTAGCTGCCATGGTGAAGTGGTTAGTGTTGTGGACTCCCAGCTGGGAGGTCGTGGGTTCGATTCCCGCCAGAGCCATGTAGAATTTTTCTACCCAAACTGGCTCCTAACCAGAGCTGAGTTTGCTACGGGCTCAACTGGGGAGACTGAGACCACACAGTCAAATTTCCTGACCAACACTACAGGTTTCTATATCTCTCGGCCTGGTTGACGCCGGGATATGTTATGAAAGAAAGCACTGAGTACAGCCCTTTCATGTAGTCTGACACCAGAATGAAAATTTGTAGCATCATTTTCATCATCCTCATTCTCACTGATCAGAATAAAATTTTAAAAAGCTCAAATTCTGTGACCCTTCATGCCCTGCTCTCATGGCGACCTCAGTTTTGATGTCCTCTCTATGTCTGTCGCCTTGGTTTGATTCTGTCGGGGTTACCGGTATTGGCAAGTCCATGAGGGCTGTCGTTGGATGGACATGGTGGCACCCTCCGGAGGGAGAGGTGGCACCCTCCGGAGGGAGAGCTCACTCGCACCTGCTCAGCAACTAAGCAATTATTGTCATCAGTAGGGTGCTTAGTAGGTGGTGTCCTGTGTATGTTGGATCAGAACAGGCGCCACTGAACACCACCGAAATGACTCGGCAGCAGTGCAGTGTCTCCTCTGGTGGGTTGCCTCTTGACAAACTGACAGTGACTGCTCCTTGTGGATTGCCAATGCATGGACTGCAGTAGGCCGAGCCAGGCTGTGGCTGTGGACGAGGTGTCAGAATGAGCGGTATGGGTGCACTGCCATTAAGGTGGCACTGAAGATGGGACAGCAAAAAAAAAAAAAAAAAAAAAGCATCTAATCAGAAATAAAAAAAAGACTAAAACTTGTATGAAGGGAAAAGTTAAATGAAGGATGGAACAGTGAACAGAAAAAAACAAACAAGAAAAGTAACTCTTGTTCCTATGTTGAAACAATTACATGCTTTAATCTCCACCTGCATGCTGCTTACGACACCAATTCCACTAGCACACAAAAATGCAGACACAAACTAGATCAAAAGGCTGTGCCAGTCTTGAATAAATGTCCATTTTTGTGTTTCTTTATTGATTCAATTGGTGCCATGTGAATGCGCAAGGCATCAGATTAATGGGCAACTTCGGCATTTCCTTTGTGGGAGAAGTCTCCATGTTTGTTGTGATTGCTTCATGTCTGTATTTGTGCTAGACGAATTGGTGCAGTAAGCAGCATTCAGTTTGAGTTATGACAGTGTAACTGTCTCTTTTTCACATAAGCAAGAGTTACGCTTCTCGTTTATCATTTGTAATCAGTGTAAGATTGCTGTCCCATTTTAACGAAGAAATACTGCGTCCGCTGGAAGCACTCCAAATTTCACATAGAGGAATCTGCTATGATTAGGAGGGGCATCACTGACTAAACCCGTCTAGGTGTGGCTGTGTCAGACAAAGCCTGAAAGAGCAGACATGGGAGCAATGCAACCGCAGACTAATTCATTACCTTACAGTGCAATCATCAATACAATGTTGCTGTAATGTTACATGTTCCTTTTCTCAGTGCATATTCCACCGCTGAATACTTCATGTAATCAATGAGTCACTGGCCACAGAGCAAGGACCCTAACAAAACAAGACTGCGTTGGAGATCTTATTCATCCCTTTAACAACATGAAAGAGAGAAGGAAAAAAAAAAAAAAAGGCTAAAATAGACTACAAAGAGGCAAAGGGAGAGACCGCAACTAAAACCAAGGTCACACTGAATCATCTGCATTGTAAGGCTATCTCTGTACTTTTTATCGGCTATCAGACCCTACACCAAAAGAGAGAGAGAGACGGGAGAGAGAGAGAGAGAGAAGAGAGAGAGAGAGGGGAAGACAGGTCACTTATCTTTTTAGGAAAGTATATTAGAAAAGAAAAAAAAACATATGATAAAAGAGACTAGCGTTACTATTTTTCCTGTTCACTATCTGTACATGCTGTTCAAACACCAACCCAAATCTTGATACTGTCACCACTTACAACTAAACAAAATGAATATTCTCATTTTGATTATGAATCAGTTCCTCAGTAAAGAAAATCAGTAGATGATGTTGAACATGTATGCACAAATCAACTCATAAGAGTGGAATCTCCATGCCAAAATGTATGCACACATGCACATAAAATGCAAGTACACCATGAACACATAAAAATCTCTCTCTCTCTGTCTCCGTCACACACACACAC
>CM065730.1:44444833-44449833 GCA_033310375.1 Conus canariensis | reverse complement strand
GACGTTCACTACACACAATAAATTTGATATTGAAAACACCTTTGGGTGATAGCATATCTCCTGGCTGTGCTCGCCGTCTTTCTTTCTCTGTGTGTGTGTGGTGTGTGTTGAGAGAGAGAGAGAATTTGCAAAATCAAATGGGCTACGCGAGAGTGCCGTGTGTGTGTGTGTGTGTGTGTGTGTGTGTGTGTTGTGTGTGTGTGTGTGTGTGTGTGTCTGTCTGTCTGTCTGTCTGTCTGTCGTGTTCTGTGCGAGTGTGCGCATGCATGTGGGTGAGTGTGTTTAGGGGTTGGGTTGGCTGTTCATCCTAGCTGAGAGAACCAGCATGTCGGAACGCTACCTCTATGGTAACACTACTTATTCAAGGGGATGGGGGAAGGGGAGAGGGGGATTCTCAGTTCAACCGCTTGAGTAGTACACGGTTATAAGCCTTTTATACTGAAACTTTTTTTTTTCCTAATCTTGGCGTTTGTATTTCCACCGAGGTCCTTTAAATGACAAGCTTCGATTGTGTATAGTAAAAGCCGGTTATTACTTTGTTCATCTAAATTTCCTTTTGGCTCCCTTGTAAGTGGATTCGACTTGTGCATGTTATGCAAAATCCGTGAATACACATAAGCACTCCATTTACAACAGTAACGTCCAAATCCCACTAAAGGAACACTGTTAATTAAACGTTCATGCTTACGACATGAAAAAGAACTCTTGCCACTTCAAGTATATGTATGAACAAAGACATCTGAGATTTTCTTCTTCTTCTGTTTTTTTTTACACAGAGGCGGGGGGCGGGGGGGGGGGGGGGGGCAATTAGTGATGCATGAATCGTCAACCTTGTCATGTTCGCCAAGTCAGCGAAGAGGACCACCGCCTCGACACCAGAAATAGGCCGACCTGGTTTTTATGTGACATTGTGGCATGACCTACTTTTGTCCCAGTTTTCTTAGAGAAAAAAAAAGTCCACACTCTGGTCAAAGTGATTTACAGTTGACTTAACAGAGAAAGTGTATGGAATATAATTATGTGCTCTCATAGGACGACATCACCTCAAAATGTGTGTATGTGTGTGTGTGCGTGCATGCGTGCGTGTGCGCATGTGCGTGGATATGTGCGTGCGTTCAAGTGGCGCGTGCGCGCGCGCATATGTGTGTGTCTGTCTGTCTGTCTGTCTGTCTGCCTGCCTGCCTGTCTGCCTGTGTCTAAGTCTGTGTCTTGAAAGAAAAAAAAAATCCGTGGTGGATATAAAAAAAACAAATCAAAATCTTGAAACGAAGATCAGTCACTCTTTTTTTGTAACCGGGAAGAAATGCCAAGAAAGGTAAATGCGAACTTGCTGAAGATGAGGATACACCGGCAGACAAAAAACGTCTCGCACTTATCAAGAACGCCTTGGCTTGTGCGGGTGTATGATTATGTTTCCTGCCATACATACCTCTCAGCCCCCCCCCCCCCCCCCTCCCGCCCCCAGCCATTTATATGGGACACAGTACAGGACGGATATCCCAGAGGCAGATCAAAGAAATCATGGCATGTAACAGACAGGATCTGTTCCAATTCCTCTACCCTGTGGCGCATGACCGGAGCCCAAAGGGGGTGTGGAGGACACTTACTGCTCAAGCGTCCGTCACTCCACCCCTACAACTTATATTCATGGCACGGTATAGTGGGAGTGCCATTATCATACATGTAAACGCTTCAACCATTACTCTGTGCTTATGGAAGCATGCTAGCTTCCTAAGCCGGTAACTGCTGTTTCTACTAGGAAAAAAAGGCTATTATCCTTCAGGAAAACGGGGTTCAGTTCAGTAAGCCGGGCTGCCCTTTCAGGGTTACCATTCATGCCAGCTTCTTCTCGTCCCTTGTTTAGTGAGGGCGTCGTGCCGCCTGCACGTAGGCTAGGCCCGCATGGGAGTCATTGTGTGTGTGTCTGTGCTTGCGTGCGTGCGTGTGTTGTGTGTGTGTGTGTGTGTGTGTGTGTGTGTGTGTGTGTGTGTGTGTGTGTGTGTGTGTGTGTGTGTGTGTGTGTGTGTGCTTGCTTCAAACTTGATAATTTTTCACAATCAGCTGTGAAGTGTGCTGAACAGGCAGCCCATCCCATGAACAGGCGGCTGATACAGAGCTAACCTGATCAGCCCGAAGAGGTGAACGTCTGCAATATGCGCCAATGGAACTCCCGACCCACAAAACATGGAAGACACTATTCCTGTCCTGTCAACTTGGTAGCGCAAAATGTATGATCGTGCAATGGAAAATAAGACCAAAAACCAGGTCAATGTGCTGCACACAAGATACTAATATATAAAGGGGGAAGTACGGCAGACCCGACTCCACACAGATTTCGGTCTGGGAACACTCTCCTAGCAGGTCTTCACGACCATCGGTCAATTGGACGTTAATTTCATCACTCAAGACAGCACAGGGACTATGCGAAACGGGAGCACCGGAGAGGGACGAACGAAGAGAGAGAGGGAGGGAGGGAGAGAGGGAGGACGGGAGCGAGAAAGGCGGGGACTAGGGAGGGACGGATCGACTCCCAACATGCCGCCGTCGTCGGCGGGGCTGTAAACAAGGAGACGGGGCACAGTGAGTGGGTGCAATTACGCAGGCCTGTCGCCCCGTTCGTCCGCGCTCCCTTGCAGCTAAATCCGTGCTGTCGTCATTCCGGCCTGGCAGGTGCTTGGCACGGATATTTGTTGGTCACGGATCAACGCTCGGAAGGTGACCTAGGCTGACCCACTTTTAACACAGATGGCCAAAACACCTGTGCATGTCTGTGTTCCCATTTCGGTGTCAAAGCCCCCCTACCCCCATCCCCACCCCCGTTCACCTCACCTTCCCTGTTGCATGACCCAGGAAGGAATGAGGGATGGGGCAGAGGGTGGGGGGGGGGGGTGGCATGAGAGGTTCAAGCATGCCAAAAGATGGCAGGCGGTGGTGGCGGCGGTGTATGTGTGCGGGTGTGTGTGTGTGTGTGGGGGGGGGGGGGGGTGGAGGGGGGTAATGGGACATCACCAGTGGGACACTCGCCTTTTCCGCAAAGCAAGCATGTATTGTTCTCACACTTGTCTGTCCGTCTGTCTGTTGGTCGGTCGGTCGGTCGGTCGGTCGGTCTGCCAGTACAACTCAAAAGCAGCAGGGTGAAATCTTCATGATTATTTACCCATTTTCACAGCCAAGCCGACCAAACAGGGCCTCTTCAGCGTTGCCCCTCTCCTCCCCCACCCCCTCCAACAAAAAAAAAAAAAAAATAGAAAAAGCAAAAGCAGAAGAAGAAGAAGAAGAAGAAGAAGAAGGAGAAGGAAAAGAAGAAGGAGAAGAAGAAAGAAAGAAAGCGGAAGACAGAAAGAAAAGGCAACTCTGTAATATTTACATGAAATTCATACCATGATAATCGATCTATTGACATCTATTACGGCTGATGAAACTTTCCCGCGCTGAGGGAGCTAACGCATTCCATTTTTTTTTATTCCCAGTTTAAAAAGAAACAGTAGAACATATAAAAATGCAACCCCCCCCCCCCCCCCCCCCCCAAAAAAAAAAAAAGCATAAACATGCCACACTGTGCACAGGCACGGCAGAACAGACAACTAATGTCCATTCTGAACTGCTGCTTGATACCATTTTCACTGCCCAATCTCAATATTTGAAGGGGAAAAAAGCGGGCATGCTATATATTCTACGAGGGTTAAAAATTAAAATGAATAGACAGGTCAAGAAGCCACAATAACAAGAAGACAGTAGGCTGGACTAAGCACTGCAAAGGGGAAAAAAGAAGTGAAATATGAGAGAGACGGGGGAGGGAGGGGGGAAGCAGGGTTACAGAGAACGAAAGAAAGAAAAAAGGGAAGCCAACTGCACAATAAGTTACAGAAGGACGGAGAAACAATGCGTACTTAAACAGCCCCGGCTTCCCAATGGTAGTGGTGACGTCTACGATTGATTCCAACTTCGGGTCTTTTGGTTCAAAACCGAAGGAGGCAGAGGTGGAGAATTTGCAAAACTGAGATCATGAGACAAAGAAACCACAATTCTCAAAGCCACAGCATAACTAATCTCATTCTCGAATGTCGAAGTATAAATAAAATCGTGCGTGAAAGGGTAGGCCACTTTTCTTTTTCTTTCCTTTCAATCTATGGTGGGAATGAATACCTGTAATGCAAACAAGAGACGAGCCAATTTCTTAGAAACTATTTTTCGTTAATTCCGCCAAGGAGTTTCGTCATCACCCCCATCTGCTCGTTTCTTTGCCTCTAAGCAAGGTATAAAAAAAAAAAAAAAAAAAAAAACCCTACTCAAAGCAATTTTAACAGCAACAACAACAACAACAACAACAGCAGCAGCAGCAGCACACAACACAACGACAACGACAACAACTCGTAAGAAATGTGGAATGGAATGTGGCCAATAAACAACCCATTCAGTTTTGTTACGGATCCATGGCGCAGAACCGAATCGAAGGGCAGATCCACGATCCCTTCACCAAATTTCGCAAAAATTACTTCATCAATTTTAACGAAACTTTGATGGAAAAGACAGAGTGAGGCTTAAGGACAAACCCAATTTTTTTTTTTTTTTTTTTTTTTTTTTTGTGCAGGCCCGTGTTGGACAGGCTGAGACAATCCTCCCACCTCAAATGTCTTGAACAACGACCTGGCACACACTCCACTGCCAAGATATAATCTTCATCCTCACTTCCAAAAATTTCATGTCCAGAATTAACAAAGCCAAATACACAGACTTCTCTTGTGCTCAAAATGGCATCGATCATGACATCTTCCCGATGACAATCGGGCTCAAGCAGAAGAACCACGAAAGCAAAAAAATAATATTCACATATATAAGTTTCAACCTGGAAAAGGATACACACGAGGGTGCCAGTAGGACCTACAGGAGTACTGTCTTCCATTGTTGAACCAACCAGCCAGGAGCAATTCTGCACAACCTTTGGAAGCCTGTACCGAGTTCACATAGGGTGCTGGCATGCATTTGGGCATTCCGTTAAG
>CM065730.1:44409833-44439833 GCA_033310375.1 Conus canariensis | reverse complement strand
TTTTTATTCCCCTGTGCGGTTGTGAGGGAGAGATTGTGGAAAACTGAATACACCAAAATACATAAATGAATACATACATTTAAATTAATAATATCAATAAAGTGAAATAGTACAGAATAGCATGAATTCCCAGAGGATGAATATGATCTTCGGCAAGAAGGGTTAGGCAGGAAGGGTAGAGAGAGAGAGAGAGAGTGTGTCTGTGTGGTGTGTGTGGGGGGGGGGGGGGGGGGGCTCGAGGGAATGCGAAGGTAAATGGGACTGAAGGAATGAGAGGAGGAGGGCGTAATGTCAAAAAAAAAAATCAACGGAGAGAGAGAGAAGAGAGAGAGAGCGTACGTAC
Source organism: Conus canariensis (assembly GCA_033310375.1). NCBI lineage: Eukaryota > Metazoa > Mollusca > Gastropoda > Neogastropoda > Conidae > Conus > Conus canariensis. The sequence goes on along the minus strand of CM065730.1, from coordinate 44,439,490 downwards.
GTGTGTGGGTGCGTGCGCGCGCTTGTATGTGAGAGAGAGAGACAGACAGACAGACAACAGACTGAGACAGATAGAGCCAGACAAACAGACACAGACAAGACAGAGACATAGACAGAGAGCAGGCTGAGGGGAAAAGAGGGGACGGGGGGGGGGGGGGGGCGAAAACGGAGGGGGGGGGGGGAGCAATGAAGGGACTACGGTAGGGCTTGTAAATTTGTGCTGACTGAAGACGAACAAACAACAACGGGTTGTAGGCTGCCTTTTCTTAGCCACTCAGTCACCGCTAACCACTACAGAAAGAAGTGCACCATAGCTACCCTCCAGTGTACAATACAGCACCCCCCCCCCCCCCCCCCCCCCCCCCCCCCGATGAACTGGAGGGATGACTGAATGGTCGACGTGACAACGTACGTGCATGTCAAGAAGGAAGCAAGAACGCTTCACATAGACAGACAATGACGCGCGCGCTCGCGCTTATGACAAAGACATAGAAACACGCGCGCGCGCGCGTCTGTGTGTGTGTGTGTGGGGGGGGTGGTGGGTGGGTGGGTGCGTACGTGCGTGCGTGCGTGCGTGTCTGTCTGTCTGTCTGTCTGTGCGCGTGTGTTGTTCAATAGAAGAAAAAAAACCAAACAACGGCTCAAGGTGCGTTGTGTTCAGATACCAGGACTACCTCTCTGTCACACGCCTTCTGCTGTGACTTTGTGCTCAGCGCGGCCTGCAACACTATCCAATCAATCGAATGTGGACTGTTCATGCAACACTATCCATTCAAATCGAATGTGGATCGTTTATGCCCATGAACATTTTTCTTTAACGGGACTGGTCTCGTACAGAGGAGGCAGATCCAGCGAACTGACGTCATGCTTTTTGCCTGAAATTTTTCAGCATCTCTGAACTGTCTTGTCATTCAAAAGTGGTACACTAATATAGCGGACTGTGGTGTCTCAACATTACCCCCCCCCCCCCCCCCCCCCCCCCCCCCCCCCCCCCTTTTTCACATTTAAGTTTTTAGTAACAAAGGGCTACTGACTTTCGTCACGATTTTCATCTCTTTCTACTCAATTCACTGCCTCATTTCTTTGCCGTTATCACAGTTCACATCAGCGGGTAACCCGTCCCTGAAATGTGCGTGTTTTGATTCCAAATTTGGTTTACTGTGAGCTTTCGAAATTTCCAAGAGAACATGTCTCAAAACTTTTTCAAAATGGCTGCTCTGGGGGGAAAATCCGTTTTACCTCTATGGCACCAAAACAGAAAGAGCGTGAGAAAGACGGAGAGGCAGAAAGAAAGACAGACAGAATGAGGCAGAGTCAGACAGATTGACAGACGCAGACAGACGGATACAGACAGAGAAACAGAGCGCGAGAGATATAGAAATAGAAGGCACCGATGTCGAAGAGTTTCTCCACGAACAATCCTCCTATATTCTTCACGTCTTCTCTCCTGAAACCAGTACCAATAAGAAGAGCTGGCCAGCAAAACGAACGCACCTCAGGTTAATCACCAGCAGTACTTGTTTTCCTCTCCACACCAAGTCCTTGACTGTTCCATTATGTCATTAAGTTTATTCACCCCATCCACCCACCCACCCCTCACCCACCTCTCACCCACAACCCTCCTTCCCAGCAAGACCGGGTTACGACCTACCCAACAGGTAGCAAACAAAATGACTACCGACCCATACTGTCGCAGCAGGTACAAAGCGCTTTTTTTTTTTTCGTGGGTAGTACCAGTCGCTAGGAATTCCCGGGATTCAGTCAGTCGCGCAGTGCAACACATATGTGTTGACATGTATATTAAAGAGTCAATCACTGGGTTTAAACGGTCGAGTCGAGTCTCCGCTTCAGCCTCTTTCCCTTTTAAACCTACTGCCTCTTCAGTACAAACAGGACAAATGAAGTCTTCGAGACTATTGGTCAGAAAGGTTAGAGTTTTCTTTTATTGTGTAGCGCTATTATTACTTATTTTTCAATACTATTATGTACCATAAATAGTCACATCCTCTGGTCCACAGAATAACAGTGATTCTCATTCTTGTTGTTGACGAGCCATAAACGGCTCTACCTGCAAAAGGTTCAAAACATAATAATGATCTCACATAATAAGACCACATGCATCATCCGCTCACCGCTCGCACGCGTCAGAGTCATGCAGTTTGCATTAACCGTGTCCCATCTCGTCGTATTTCAAACTGCCGTCCAAAATCAAGACTAAAAAAGATTCTGTGCCATTTCCGCCGTCTTTCTCCAATCCACCCCCAGCCCCCATGCTCTCCCCTCGCCATCCGTTTCCTCCCTCCTCCTCCCCCCCCCCTCCCCCACCCCCACCCCCCATCCCGCCCCTCCCGTCTTTCTTTAATTTCATTCTGCAGCCTAGGGGAAAAAAAACAATAACTTAAGTGCACGCTGATTGATTGGTCATTATATTCTCTGTGTGGACGGCAAGTAGACAAAAGCTGAACGGCGAGCTGACACCGGAAGAACGGCGAGCTGATACCGGAAGAACGGCAAGCTGACACCGGAATAACGGCGAGCTAACACCGGAAGAACGGCGAGCTGACACCGGAAGAACGGCGAGCTAACACCGGAAGAACGGCGAGCTGACACCGGAAGAACGACGAGCTGACGTCAGCTGAACGGCGAGTTTGACTTTCAGAACACATTTTCCCCGACCGACGGGCGTCTGTGGGCTGCTGCTTCACAGGATGCGGCCATTTGGGATGCGGCAAACTGGTACTGCCTTCCGCCCCACCCACCAGTCCACCTTCCCCTTCCCACTCCTCCCACGTGACCCGATGTGATGGACTTGTGTCAAATGATGTAACCCCTCACCGTCTATCGGATCAACAACATTCCGGCCTTGCGTGTTCCACGCCGGTGTAAATGTCATGGTACATGAAAAGTCACCTTGGCTGTGGGTACACAACGGCTTTAATACGCTTCACGCTTTCCTGTGTAGGCCTACATGCACTCATTCTGAAACGTGAGGGTTGGTTGGGGTGGGAAGAAGGAGAGAGAGAGTGAGAATGAGACACAGACAGACAGACAGACAGACAGACATAGACAGACAGACAGAGACAGAGAAACAGACAGACAGAAACAGAGCATACGTGCCTGAGTGTATACATGCCTACGTGTATACGTGCATGCGCGCGCGCGCGTGTGTGTGTGTGCGCGCGGGCGCGCGCGTGCGTGCGCGTGCGTGTGTGTGTGAAGGGGTAGGGGTGGCAGTGCAGATGGGAGGAGATGACAAGGGCTGAGGATATGGGTGTCAGGAAGGAAGACAGCGAAAGGCTAACATATCAGAAGGAAGAGAAGGAGGAGGAGGTGAAGAAGGGATGGAGAGGGAGGGAGAGGGGGAGCGCGCGTTGTGCGCGCGCGCGCGCGCGCGCGAGAGAGAGAGAGAGAGAGAGAGAGAGAGAGAGAGAGAGAGAGGACTGCCGGTGGCAAAGAAGAAAACAAGGTGCAAAAGAAAACGATTCATCAACAGAGGAACAGACACAGGGGGAGGGGGAGGTGGGGGGGGGGGTGGGAGGAGACAATGAGACTGGGGAGGATGGGGAGGCGTGAGAGAGAGAGAGAGAGAGAGAGAGAGAGAGAGAGAGAGAGAGAGACATGAGAAAGAGACAGACATAAATTGAGAAGAGCTAGCACAAACGAAACAAAAAAAAAAGGATTAACAAATCAGAAAGAAAGATGTCAGCAATCCCACAGACTCGATGGTGGAGAAAGAACAACCTACTTTGCCCACTTCTACTTCGACTCACCAGTGAGGCCTCATAACACACAATGTTACAAACCTTACTCATAAAAAAAGCCGAGAGCTGCCTGCGCTCCCGCCTCATCGACCGCGAAAGAAATCTTGCACCGCCTCATCGACCGCTAAAGAAATCTTGCAAGACTCTACCGCTAAGACCGGAAGGTCCCAAACGCTAGAGTTCCCCGTTCGAAACCGAACGCAAGTATGATCTCCGTTCGAAACTGGTAACGCGAGCAGTAAAACTTCCCTTTATAAGCACACACACACTAGAGCCCCAACCGAGATCTATATATCAGCATTCATATCCCGACACCGTATCACACAGGCGAACTCGTTTTCGAGGTTACGGGGACAGGCGATGGGGGAGGGGGAGGATTTGGGACGGGGGGGGGGGGGGGGGGGGGGGGCATTCTTAATTGCTTCCGAACTACTGGTACACGTTTCACATGCGTGTAACAATAAGACATGATTGAACGGAACTTCCATAACGAATGATGATCACCATAATATACTGATGATCGGAAAAAAATAGAATATAGGGTAAGGGTGGGTAGGCAGTGGGGAAAGGGGGGAGGGGGGGGGAGAAACCGACCACTGTACACTATGCTGTGCATCAACACTGTTTTTTAACGATGCAACACAAAGGCGTTGAAATCGATGCGAATCTAACATTTGTTGGTTACCCACATCCGACTGCTAAACGTGAGAGACAGACAGACAGAGACAGAGAGAGGAGAGACAGATAGACAGAGACAGAGACAGACAAAGAGACAGAGAGAAAGAGAGAGAGAGGAGACAGACAGACAGACAGACACAGAGACGGACACAGAGAGATAGGCACAGAGAGAGAGAAACAGGGACACACAGCCTTAACAATAAGCCAGTCTCATCTCCCAGCAAACAAGCAGTGGCGTACCAAAAGCACAGCAACAGTAAACAACACTTTAGTCGTCGTCGACGTCATACCGGTCCCAGTACTAACAAACAGACGCAAGCAGCATGACAGACACTTGAGACAAAAACCACAAGCCCCCAACCCCACCCCACCCCCCACCCATCCACACACCCCAAAAGCACGTACCACTGCTGTTCTCTCTCTCCGGCACCTCCGGACACACAGGGGAGCTCAGCATGTCTTCCAGCAGGTTCAAGTCGCCCAGCAGGGGCATCTCCAGCGCCTCGTACTCCGTGGCCACCACCCCGGACTCCTCCCGGCCCGCCACCGACGACGACGACGACGATCCCATCGGAGCCCGAGCCAGCTCCCCCTGCGGGCGCCCTGGACAGTCGTCCCCAACCTCGTGCAACGTGGACCCAGAGAGAGCGGCGGGCTCGGCGGACGCCGTCGTCGGATGGTCGTCGTCCTTGTAGCCGGCGAGGAAGGCGTTTCCCGACATCATGGGGTCACCCATCTGGCGGTGGTCCTGGACTGGGAGCCGCTCGGGTGGGAGGAGGAGTCTTTTGACGTCCGCGGCGGCACCGTCACCAGAGTCTCTCTTGTCACGGCGTAGGACTGAGGTCTCGGACACTGTTCTCCCTGTGGATGAGGACCCCCTGCCGTTTCTATCAAGTCCCGCAACTTCTCGTCTCTTTCCTTTCCTACTGGAGGGTGCGAACGGGGTCCGGACCAGCGTGGAAGGGGTACTACAAGAAGACGTCGGAGACTTGTTTGAAGACCCCGCAAACACAGCACGGGAAGACCCAGGACCGGGGGCAGAAGACGGGTCGGTGACGTGTCGCAGTTCCAGCTGGACGGCGGCGGCAGCAGTGGAGGAGGAGGAGGTGGGTCCGCGAGGCGAGGTGCGCTGGGCCGATTTCACCAGGTGCAGTACTCTCCCTTCGTTGGGCGCCCAGCGAATACCCGGATGAACGATGATCTTGACCCGCTTTTTGCCGCGCACGTGTGAGGCCGCTTCGGCTTGCAGCGTTCTCATAGTGCACAGCCCGACAACAGCATGTACACAATTTGTCTGTTGTTTCTCGCTCTCTCTGTCTCTCTCTCTCTCTCCCCTCTAGTCCTTCCAAGCCCGTCCAGCGAAATGTACACCACACACGTAACTGATAATTTTCTGTGGCAGCACAATAGCTTGTCAGTTTCAGATGACTCGTCTTTTTTTTTTTTTTTTTTTTTTTTGTCTCCCCTTCTTTTCACCCTCCCTCTTCCAGAAACCCTTACTCGACTGTGGCCGCCAACGAATATCATACACTCATATCGCTGACAAAGAACAGCAGCAGCCTTTCTGCCGCGAGGTAATTTCAGTGTGTATGTTTGGTTACACTCGTCATTCGTCCTGTGGCTTTGTGGCCCGCTCTTTATTTACACCCTCCGACCCGCTCGCTCCAGCCAGTCAGCTAGCGGTCACTGAAGTGGAACACTATGAAAAGTATAGGGCGTCTGAATGTGGAACACTCCTGCGCCAAACAAATTACCCAGATGCGTGGAAAGAATTACTCAAAACAGAAAAAAAAAAGAAGAAAGAAAACAACAACAACAAAAACAAACAGAAACACAATAAAAGAAAGGGTGAAGTGGACACACAAAATAGCACCTTTGAAGGAATGCCGGAATGTACCACAAATTGTTTTGTTGTCTCTCAAACATACAGCAAAGTCAGTTTCGAGGGTATAAACCTTTGATTTTTTTTCCCCCACCGTTTAACATTTTTCCGACTTCCAGTCAACATTTAAAAAATGAGGTTGCACGGTAACACAGCTGGCAACGGATTGTACTTTTCCCTATGAATAGTCACGTACATCCAAAAGTAAGTCCTGAATCAACATGCCATAATCAGCCTTGGGTCCCCCATCCCCACCCCCCACCCCCCCCCCACCCACCCACCCCTCACCCACTTTCCTATTCTGGATTTCAGAAGCCACTTAAATCTATGCCTGCAAGCGAAACAAAACAACAGCTCCACAGAATTCACAGCACAAAAGCCGGACATTCCACCTGATATTTTCGAATGGGTACACATGAGGATAACTCGACTGAAAAAGGAGTTGCCTCCACCCCACCCCAACTAACTCCCACCCTTCCCACAGACCCACCAACCTCCTTCGCTTACTCCTAATGAGTCGCGCGTGAGCTATCCGCCCGGTTTTCACTGTTAAGGTCGCCTTACTTGGTTAAAACAGCGGTATGGGGTATGGAAACATTGAACATTACACCCACTGCTACCACTAAGCAAAGCGACTCCCGAGCTGTCGATAGGACCGACACAGTTTCGGGGCACAGGCGGCGACTGCCAATTCCGGAGATGGGTGGAGGTGTAGGAATGGGGAGGGGGGGGGGGGGAGGGGGGGAGTGTGGGTGTGGGAGGTGAACCATTATCATTACCATACATTGAAAATAAGACACTAAAAGGACTGCTCTCTCTCTCTCTCTCTCTCTCTCTCTCTCTCTCTCTCTCTCTCTCTCTCTCTCTCTCTCTCATCGACTTGGTAATGAGAACAGTACACCGTATTTTCTTTGCAAAAGTACTGTCGGCAAATCATAAGACTTCAACTCGAAAAACTAAAAACAAAAAAGGAGTGTGTGTGTGTGTGTGTGCGTGTGCGTGCGTGCGTGCGTGCGTGCGTGCGTGCGTGCGTGCGTGCGTGCGCGCGCGCGCGCGCGCGTATGAGTAGAGTTGACCAGAGCAGAGCACAGCAGAGTGGAGTGTCGTCGAGTAGAGCAGACCAAATTAGTGTAGTGTAGTGTAGTGTAGTGTAGTGTAGTGTAGTGTAGTGTAGTGTAGTGTAGTGTAGTGTAGTGTGAAGTAGTGTAGTGTAGTGTAGTGTAGTGTAGTGTAGTGTAGTGTAGTGTAGTGTAGTGTGGTGCTGTCTGGTAATAGTGCAGTGCAGTGCAGTGCAGTGCAGTGCAGTGCAGTGTAGTGTAGTGTAGTGTAGTGTGGTGCTGTCTGGTAATAGTGTAGTGTAGTGTAGTGTGAAGTAGTGTAGTGTAGTGTAGTGCAGTGTAGTGTGAAGTAGTGTAGTGTAGTGTAGTGTAGTGTGGTGCTGTCTGGTAATAGTGTAGTGTAGTGACTCTAGTGTTGTGAAGCGCACAGTAGTGTGCTGCAGCTTGTGAGGGGGACCGAGTAAATATAAGTGTGCGAGTGTGTTGTTCTTCTTCAATTTAAAGTCTTCCCACTTAAAGTGATTATAGACGGGTTGTGTAATGGTGTGTGTGTGTGTGTGTGTGTGTGTGTGTGTGTGTGTGTGTGTGTGTGTGTGTGAATGTGTGTGTGCGTGCGTGTGTGTAAATGTGTGTGTGTGTGTGCGTGCGTGCGTGCGTGCGTGCGTGCGTGCGTGCGCGCGCGCGCACGCGCGCGCGAGCGCTTGTTCGTATCGGAATCGGAATCAACACATTACTGTCATTTTTTTTTTTTTTAAAGAAAAAGGCATACTGCATATCATATGCAAACAGATTCCTCTAACAAGAAACTTGACAAAATCGCAACAATACAAAATACCTCATTTACTTCAAGAGACTACTCCGTATAATAATGCACACCCTGTAACAGAAACCGGATACACCATAAGTAAAACACGTCCCCTCAAAACAAAAGAAGAAAAAAAGGAAATAAACAACATAGCAAACAGAGAAATAAGTGAATGACTACATCAAAAGAAAAAATATAATCATAAATGCTAAAGTATACATGAATCAACGGAGAAGATTGAGATCAAAACCATTGTTCGTTCCATTGCCTCTTTCATAGTCAAAACACCAAACACCAATCGGAAGCAAAGTGGACACACCCCTAAAAAAAAAAAAAAATTAACCTCGTCAACGTCACCGCCGGATGATTGTTGTCACACCGTCTTCAACAGCTTGCTCATCGATTCACGCACAACATCCGAGTGACGTCGGCCGAACCACGAAGCCCCCCACACACACATACACACGTCACCAAAAGGCCAGCCTACCGCCACCAGCACACAATTAACATCGCTGACACTACGAACTCGCACCGTCGTCTGACATCCTCATCAAACAAACACCTTCCAACGGAGAGGCACATTCAAAGGCTTACTCATTACTTCTCTCTCTCTCTCTCTCTCGTTTCCGTTAGTGGGTGTCGTCAGCTTTAAAACACGGAGGAGCGAAAAAAGGGGAACTCTAAAAATAACACAAAAACAAAATAAAATAAAATACAATAATCGAAAATCCAGCCTTGGTCACCTAACAACACCACGCGCGAATCGACTAAACTCCCCTCCCTGGAACCGATTTCAACAAGCCAACCACCTCGATAACCTTTTTTTTTTTTTTTTACGTTTCCCTCCCCCCTCCCTGCGGCTTGTTAGCACAACCACGCAAAAGCAATTGAGAGTGCAGCCAGCACTCCGTTGAAATGAGCTAGTGCCGAGGCACTCTGGCGCTGGAGGACGAGTGTACCAGAGCAAGTGCGGATGTGCCGACACTGGTAGGTTAGGGCGACAGGGAGAGCGAGCGAGAGAGGTTAAAAAAAAAAAATTAAAAGTTGGCCGTTTGTGGCTTGCTTGGCACAATGGAGCGCGCTGGCCGACAGCTTCGCATAACAGCTGTGGAGGAAGACGAGTGCGTGATCGGTGGAAGGGGAAGGCGGGGGGAGGGGGCGGGGGGGGGGGGGGGGGGGTTCGGAGTGGAGGAGGGGGGAGACAGAGTAGTGTAGGAGGGGATCAGAAGGTAGGGTGATGGTGCACGTGATGGGGGCTGATGGGGGGGGGGGGGGGCGGTGGTGGTGAGGATTTCTTGAATCGTATTACATTCGACAGTTCTCACATGTTGTTATTAAATAACTCGTATTGCTGATAGCATCTTTCTGTATATGGATATAATGACATGCCAATCTCTCTCTCTCTCTCTCTCTCTCTCTCTCTCTCTCCTCCCCCCCCCCCCCCCTCTTACAGGCTAACTGTGTGTGCTCCTTTAGCTAAAGATGCTTGTAAGCCACGTTGGTGTGCACTTTTTACTTGAGTAACAGTGTATACACAATACAACGGAAACTACTCAGCTTACAAACCCCACGTCGGTGACAACACATTGGAAAATTGGCGCGCGAGCCACAACCCCACGCGCACGTATGCAAGCACACACATACGCACGCAGAGAGAGAGAGAGGGGAGAGAGAGAGAGAGAGAGAGAGAGAGAGAGGAGAGAGAGGCAGACTGACAGACTGAGTTTATCGTCACACTGGCCTTTCACTGTGCTCTCTCTCTCTCTCTCTCTCTCTCTCTCTCTCTCTCTCTCTCTCTCTCACACACACACACACACACACACACACACACACAAACACACACACACACACGCACACGCACACGCACATACACACACAGGGAGACAGACAGGGACAAAGACAGACAGACAGAAAGACAGACAGAGACAGGCTGACTGACAGACAGACAGACAAGCAGGCAGGCACACAGGCAGGCAGGCACACGGGCAGGCAGGCAGAATCATTGCTCCCAATGGTAACAGATAAGCAGATGCTTTTTCCTTAAATCATCTGGCCCTTGTCCCTTATGGGACTAAGAATACTGTATGTCTGTATTGTGTGAGAGAGAGAGAGAGAGAGAGAGAGAGAGAGAGAGAGAGAGAGAGAGAGAGGAAGAAGAGAGAGAAGGAGATCAAATGAAGATATATTCAGCGATAGCATATAACCTGTGCCCTGCAGGGGGTAACAAAATATCAAAGTTGAATGAGCGAAGCTCAGCTTCTGTGGCAAAGGTAGCTACCACCATCCGCCCTCCGACACCCCCGCTCCTCCTGTTCCTTTGTCGCTGAATTACACTACAGACTGTCTAATATCTTTTCTTCCATGTCCACTGGTTGTCTCCTACCCCCACCCCCTTCCGCCCCCACCAAAGTATCCCCCCCCCCTACCCCCTGACCCCTCTATCCTCCACACTTTCACTCTGAGCCATGCATGGGCTAAACCCGTAACAAATTCAAAAATAGTGCAGTCAAACAAGACTATGTGATTCCACTCACTGGTTTGTAACAACAGAGCCGACGGCAATACTGTCCTCCCTGGCAAACCTATCTCTGACGCCAATGATTCTACACTGGCAAAGTTCCCTACTGACTGAATTCTTGGACACTGAAGACCATGTATACTGTTTTACAGGAACGCTGTGTGGCGCAGTTTTGATGTGATGCTCCCATAAAAATTCTCCTACGTTTCAAGTCCAAGACAGGCCTCAGCCCCTTATGAACACGTGAACTATAGACAATACTAAGAATGGCATAATCCTGCTGCCTCCCATGAACGTGTAAATTATTACTATACTTAGAATGGCATGATCATAAAATATACGCAGATAAGAGAGAGAGAGAGAGAGAGAGAGAGAGAGAGAGAGAGAGAGACAGACAGACAGACAGACAGACAGACAGAAACAAACACACTGACAGACAGACAGACAACGACTGAGAGAGGCTAGGGTGACCAGAAATTAAGACAATGATAACATAGCAACAACAACAATAAATGATTTTTTTAAAACAGGACATTCCAGAGAGCGCAAACCTCAGCTAAGGTTAAAAAAATCGTAGACCATCACTCTCCCCCCCCCCCCCACCCCCCATCCTCTCCTCTCCCCTCCCTCCCCTCATCAGTAGTTCGTGAGTGAAAAACCACACTTTCACCACGAGAAGTATTAGCTGGTATGGGGGGTGAAGCAGTTACTTCCCTTGTTTATCTTTCCATATGTCTAATATACGAAACGTCAACGTGTGCATCTCTAGACGGTCTTCAAACTGAACTTCCTAGATTTCATTTGTTACCAATTTGTAGTCACCTCAAAACCGTTCAAACTCGGTGGTACATCCCGTAATAATCTTTTATCAAGAACGACAACAGGTCCTAAATCTGAACCACAGATCCACACTAATATTTCAGGGGATACCTGGGTCACATCATATCACTCTCGATGTTTCATTTAAAGTAGGTTGAGTAGTGTCTAGCGTCACAGACTTTGCAATTATCTTGCTGGATGATCCTGGCTCAGGCGTTCGAGCCGGACCTGCGTCAGGCATCTGCACCACAATTGCATGGATCCGTCCCGTAAGCCACACGTCATGTAGGGGGCAAATTCTGGTTAAAATATGTCCAGTAGATTTCACGTGGTCCTGCTGACCAAACACACAAACACCAACGGACAAAGGTGAAAATACGACTCCCTTGGCGGAGGGAGACAGGAGAGTGCTTGGGAGACCAAAGACCTCTGCAAGGTCATAAGAATTCTAGATCGCTCTTTGATCCAGACGAATATATCAGAATTTAAGGCGTTCTTGGCCACATTCAAAATGTCATTAGAATTCGTAAAAAAAAAAAAATGTTTTGTTTTGTTTTTCTAAAGAACTCTTACTAGTAGAAAAACCAATAGACGCGGATGAAAACACAGCCTCTTGGTAGGGGGGGTGGGGGTGGGGGAGGGAAGGGGCGGAACGAAATCACAAAATGTCGCCGTAACCCTAACTGTGGCAAACGTTCGAACGTGCAAATCAATCTCGTCGTCATGCTCTGCTCAAACGCTGAGGCAGACTTCCAATTTTTGTCGTTCCATGCTTTCCATTGCAACGAGATCATCAGCTGTCCTTGGAGTCAGTTTGACTTGGCAATAAAGCTGTTCACGTTCCCTGGAAGCGAGCATCATTAACAACACGCGAAAACAACCAACACTGGCTTCTTAGAAATAGTAACAGCGTTGATTCAGAAGCTCAAACAAACTATTTTTGACCTCTGATGTTTTTCGATTTAACGGGGGTGACAATGTTGTGCTAACTAAAGCTGTAACATTTTCAGCTTTTTAAAAAGAATCATACTTTTGGTGTATATACATACGTTTATAGATGTGTGTGTGTGTGTGTGTGTGTGTGTGTGTGCGCGCGCGCGCGCGCGCGCGCACGCGCATGCATTCAATAGTGACACCCTTTGCTTTTGGAAATGACGTGCGATTTGAGTAAGACTGGTTTGCGCGTCCGTGAAAAACCAATTCTAACAGAGTTTTGATTAAAGCGATAATATTTTGTGGTTTGAGGAAGTCTCAGGATTTCTTCTGAATCCATCAAATAGCAGGATTTTTAGTTTATTGTTTTACTTGAGATGTGCATCCAAAGATGGACAACAGTAGCTTTAGCTTTAAAAAAAAAAAGAAGAAAAAGACGATTCACTATCAAGGTCGATCAAACTGGAACTGGAACCGACTCTTCACTATCACTTTCAGGCAAGATCTGACACACATGTTCCCTGTCTCTGCACCTACGTAAGCGCTTTAGCTTCACTTTGGAATGTTCACGGGAAAACTGTCATTTTTCCGATGAAAATTATTAATGATCACGGGAAAAGGTTTGTTTACATCATGAACACATGCTTATTGCAGGAAGTTAATTTCACATGAAAATCACCCACTAAAACTGTCGTTTTCACCCATATGAAGAGCTGTTTTTACGGTACAACTACTGGTTTCCTGTAATAAAGTTGTTTTAAAGGGAAATTCCTTTATTCACCCAGAATAATGAGCTGTTTTCGCGGGAAACTAACTTTCATGGGATCTTTATACGTTATCACGAAAAACCTATCGTGTTTCTGTTACAATTTTGTTTTTACAGATATGTTACTGTTTTCCCTGGATAATTAGCTTTTTTCCCATAGGGAAATACACTTCCTCCTGGATACTACCCTTTTCCGGTTAGTATGCCCCTATATCTAGCAAGTGAAGTGAAGCTTCACTCAGACTGACAGACCGTGGAAGATGTTGGAAAAAGCGGAACGAGGACCGTTTTTCCTTAACGTCAAACTAGCGAGTGAACGGCTTCAAAACGGACGAAAACAAAAGCCACGGAAGAGTTAACGCTTGGCGCCGAGACGGGGAAATGCTGAATCTCGAACAAAAGGATTAGATTCGCCTGGGTAAAATGTCGACTGGTAGGTTGCCTTCGTTGCCGTTGCCGGTGTCGTGATGTAGTTAATAACTGTATCTGTATCGCATTTATGAACAAACGTGACATGAAATACTCCTTCCATCCATCACTTTCGTTACTGAAAGTTACACAGGCAAACGAGTCGGGGGTAATCAAGTTGCAGCACAGAAAAAGGTAAAGTTTTCGATTTCATAACCAATTTTTTTTTTTCCCTTGAGAACAAAATGATTTTTGTTTTAACTGAATTTTGGAACAACTTGGAAAGGTAACAACATGTGTCGAATGTAATACTGAAATTAACCTGATGTGAAACACACACACACACACACCACACACACACACACACACACACACACATATGCATGCGCGCGAGCACACACACACACACACACACACACACACACACACACACACACACACACACACGAGAGAGAGAGAGAGAGAGAGAGAGAGAGAGACAGGCAGACAGACAGACAGACAGACAGACAGACAGAGACAGAGAGGAGAGACAGACAGAGACTAAAACAGAGATGAGTCACAAAGTCGAAAGACTCGGAGACAGAGGTAGGGCTAGCTGGAATCCACACTCCTACCTTTGAACCCGACACACTTACCTTCAGCAAACGGCGAGGAGTCCATCAAATAACCGGACAGCTGAATGTCCCCGGCACGCCGGGACGAAGGCGACAAAACAACTCTAGCGGGAAACCACCTGCCTGTTGACTCCGATGACGTGTGCCCCGACAAATGAGGGAGATGACTTTCTGACATGGGTCCTGTCGGAACACTACCATCCTTCCCAGGTGCCGGACTGGTCTGAAAGCGACACGATGGCCGATCCACGTCATGACCCGTTGGTGGAGAAGATTGATCGGAGGGCTCAGGGTCGTTCCGAGGGCAGTAGTGTCCAGTTCCCAAACCAGGAGATGGTTCACTGTCTGTTGAAAGGCCCGAGGCGAAGGCCACGAAAGGAGCTGTTGAATCATGAAAACTCGTCGGATTGCCAGGGCGCTGACATGAAGGGTAGGAACAGCCAGATCTTCGGTCATAGCCCTGATGCGAGTCCCAAGAATCCTGATAATCCAGTTTGAGGTCATAGTCCCGATGAGAGTCCCAAGGTTTCTGAGGATCTGGTTTTCGGTCGTAGTCTCGGTGATAATTCAAATTTTCTTGATGGTCCTCTCTTCGTCCATAGCCATAAGAGGCCCAAGGTCCCTCATGATCAAAACGTTGGTTACAGTCCCAAGGTTCCTGACGGCCCGGTCTTCGGTCAAAGCCTCGATGATGGTCCAGAGGTCTGTGATGGCCCGGTCTTCGGTCAAAGCCTCGATGATGGTCCAGAGGTCTGTGACGGCCCGGTCTTCGGTCATAACCCCCACAAGGGTCCCAAGAATTAGTTTTTACAATCATGTGACCTCGTGGTCCTTTGCCTGGTGCCCAAACGGTTTCCGCGGGTCTGTAGGAGGCTGGGTGACTTGGAAGCGGATTATGAAAAGACAAAGTGTTCTGGAAAGGCGCCGAAGAAGGAGAACTGTCTCTCGGAGAAAAACTTCTGTTTAGATGTCCGGAGGCAGAAATCTGTGATGATGAGTTGCTCTGCATAAAATGCTGGGCAGTAGCAGCACTGAATGCAAACTGAGCTGGTATTCCACCGGCAGACATCGGGGGGAAGGGCGTACGGTACCCCTGTGGCGCAGAGCTCGCCTGAGGAGCTCCTCGAGGCATTCCACGTGAAGAACCTGCTGCTGACAAAGAGAGACTAGTCGAAAACCTGGATCCACTAGGATGGACCGTCGACCGTCCTCCTGGGTCTGACTGGACATAATTCAAACCGGCTGGACTCCAGCATCCTCGAGACGGCGACGAAGGATTCATCTCCTTTCAGAAATAACACTTCTTCGTTTTCAACGTCACGGACTGGTCCATTAAACACAAACCCAAACATAAAAACTACACCTTTAAAATTCCACGTGGCTGTACTCAAGATGGACGTAGCTTCTTCAGTCACACGACATCAATTCCTCATCAGTCTGCCTGTATCTGCATCGAAGCCGTCTCCACAATGGCCCACTCTGTTAAAAATCCTTTGTAGAAGATGTAATGTATAACAATCCGTTTGAATATTTCCACAATCTATATCCAAGAGCTTCATACAGCGAACGTGTACAAACCAACCTACCCTTCAACATATCCCAGCAAACTATGCTCCGTAATTTCAAGACACTGCTTTTGTTCACTACAAAACGTCCACAGCAGCACAAAGACAACCCAGACCAAGACTCCTTGACCAGTCAAATCAAACCTAAAACAATTTTTGGTATTTTTAGAATCACTTAATCCTTGCCTTGATGACACGATAAGAGATCAGACGGAAGTCTGACCCAGCAACCCGCCAAGACAGCGCAGGGGGAAGACAAAAGTTCGTTTTCATTACAACCACCACACCAAATTTAAATCTATCATGTTCAACCACAAGCGTAATTAGTTTACACGTCTTGCGGTAAAGATCGAGTCGTACTGTTTATATTTTCTTTATTCGTAGCCCACCCCAAGCTCCCTCAAACGCAACATTTCAGAAGAGGAATTAGCAAGAACAGTCATAATTCAGTTAAAAAATTCAAAACATTTCCGTTTTCTATTTCCCGAAAATCAGGTTTGGATGCTTTAAAAAAAAAAAAAAAAAAAAAAAACTGAACAACTTATCCATACTTCAGAGGGAAAAAAATTAATCGCCTTCAAGAGAGAGAGAGAGAGAGAGAGAGAGAGAGAGAGAGAGGAGAGAGAGAGATACATATACACATACATACATACATACATACATACATACATACATACATAAGAGAATCTGAGACGATAAGGTACATCTCACTGATCGGACGTAAAAAGTTTAATAATAATGAATAGTTACTTAAATACAAGTAAAAAGAGAGAGAGAAAAAAAGGAAAAAAAAAGGGAAAAACAGACCAAAAAGAGAGAGAGAGACGGTAGGGAAGGGGAGAGAGTGGGGGTAGGACAGAGGAGACAGACAGTATGTGCATGGGGGAGGGCGTGCAGATCAAGAGAAATAATTTGGTGGCCACTAAACTCTACCTTCATTCCATACAAAATGAGAGGCAAAGACGTACGGACAAAATTTGAAGCCAAACACCATTTTGCACTGAACTTTTTAAAAAGCTTAACTTTTGAACGAATCGCAAAACGAAGGAATCGGGTAATAACGACCTTTTTCTTCAAATCCATGCTTGGGATCAGAATTAAAGATGAAAAAAAAAAAGGAAAAAAAAAAGGAAAAGAAAGAAAGAAAAGGGGGAAAAAAGAAAAGGGGTGAGGTGAGGAGAAGGGACGAGAACAATAAACAATGGCGAATCATTAAATACGAGTATTTTTCAGGCTGTCCACTTTATTTGTTGTTATTTTGACGGGTTGGTGTTAGAAGTGTGGGTACTAGTCGAGTTGCTCTGTAACACGCCTGTAACGGACACGTTTGTTCCATGTAGCTTCAGGACGTCGTCACCCCACTCACAAGGATCCTCCTGGCATCCTCCAAGGGTCAGTTCCCCGGGTATCAGGTCCTTCACGAGAACAGCCCCCCCCCCCCCCCCCCCCCCCCCCCCGCAGGTCTTCATGGGCCGCCCCCTGAGCTCCTTCCCTTCACCCTACCATCAGATGACGATGGCTAGCAGCTTTCTCGCTGGAATCTCCAATGGGTGAATGGGTAGTGAAACTAACGTCTCATTAGACAAGGGGTTCTTTATGGAACTAAGCTTTTTTTTCCAAACAATGAGGTCTGCACAGACGCCAACCCTTCGGCCCATCTGTGTGCCTTTTATTCGCTTGTGCTGGTTCGTAAGTATAGCGTAAACAGCACCGACATTTTGGGGTCACAAGGTATGTGCGTATGTGCTGCTTGACATTTAAAGTCAAAACAATCCTCCAGGAAACTGCTGAGGGAGGGAGAGGGAATGGATTCAGGAAGATATGGAGGAGAGAAGGGGAAAAAACCCAATGAACTGACACTACTTCAGAATGGACGCGGAAACGAACTGCGCAGACTCGGGCATCGGCGACCAACCGACAGAGCCGGAGGAATGGTGGTGCCCAAATCATCTTCTTCTTCGTACACTCAGACAGGAACCCCAAAGGCACTGACGAAGGCTGCTGTACGGCGGAGGCCCTCCAGTGATCCATACAGCTTCTCCCTCGTCAGTATGTCGGGCAGGCCAAACTCTGCTTTTTATGTGCGTGAGTTGCAAAGTGAGGCGACTGCAGGCGGAAATCTGAACACACCTTAAAAACTTTCAGTACCATATTCGCCAAACACGAACAAATGAATCACAAGATAAAACACGACGCATTTCGACCTCTTAGGTCTTCTTCAGGCAAGATAAACAACACTCGGCACAACACCCATTCAACGCCCATCTTGCGACGAATTTGATGAGACAAGTGATTGCTCGTTCTTCATTTTCGTTGTCCTAGGTGTTGTTTATCTTGTCTGAAAGACCTAAGAGGTCGAAACGCGTCGTGATTCGTTTGTTCATGTTTGGCGGATATAGTACTTAACCTTTTTAAAGATCTTTATGTGTGCGAAAGTCCTGCAGGAAGTGTTCCGCAGTCACTGGGGCTGTACCGCATGGGCACCCTGAAGACTCGCCACTGTGGAAATTTGTGAAGATGTGGTGCTTGAGTTTGGTGTGCCCTGGAGCAGGGGCGACCATCCCCAACCAGGCGGGTCCCCGAGTGGCGGATAGGGGGACGCCCCCAGATATAAGGGATATAATTTAGGCTTCCATGGTCGAATAATCCAGCAGTCCCGGACCAAATAGCGATACTCCTAGCAGGATGGGGCGGGATAATAGGTGGCGCTCTTATCTCCACCGAAACACTCCATATGTCCAATGACAGGAACATCATGCGACCAACAGCCGCTATAAGCTCTTCGCCCTGGGAAAGGACACCCCTGTGAACAAGCCATCTCCAACTATGGTCAAATAGCCACGTAGATGGACTCGTCAGCCCAGTAAAGCAACCAGTCTAGGAGAGCGTTCACTCTGACATAAAAACAAGCTGAAGTTGGATGTGCTGGTCCTGATTTGTCTGCGACATAAGGGCAGCACAACGCATCTGCATTCACAGGGCAGGCGCCCCAGTGACTCAGTACAGAGTGAAAGGACACACACACACACACACACACACACACACACACACACACACACACACACACACACAAATGAAAAAAGACGTAATCCGATCGGTTACAAGAACAACGCTGATTTCGAAACATGCACCTTTGTTTCTTTGTAAAAGCAAAGGCTACTGTACTCTTTCTGCACTCCACTCTTCATGCAATCCATCACCAGTTCCTCCTCATGCCCAGGTTGCTGATTTATCGTTGTGTAAAGGTTTTCGTTTGTCAACTGTACTGGGACTGGTCGTGCAGCAGGATCTGGATGAGACATTCATTACGAAATAAAATGATATTTTGAGCTGGAGTATATGTACCTTGGGATGACCGGCTAGATAAAAGCGTTAGGACCATCTCTATTTCATCACTGTATGGTGAAAAAAAGCTCTTCCCCGGATGATACAGAGCACCTGTCAACAAACAGCCTTTTCTTCTAAACAGCTTTCCTGTCAGCAAACAACCTTTTTCTTTCCTCTTTACTTTTAGTAGCCGCAGACGTCTGTAGGCTATATTTAGACACAGATGAGGCTTAAAGCTGAAGTCAGGTACTCCCTTAACACACACACACACACACACACACACACACACACACACACACACACAGAGAGAGAGAGAGAGAGAGAGAGAGAAATCAAACACAAAGTCAGGTGTTGTCATTTAACAGAAAGAGGCTTTGTCCTTGATTTCAAGCCAAAACAGGTCGATAGGAATTATTCTCTATAAAAATGAAGTGTACTCAGTCACCACAGCCAGATTCATTTTAATAGATTTGGACAACAGGTGCGTCTTATGTCCTTTTTTTCCCCCCTTTCACACAATACACGCGCGTTCGCACACACACACACACAACCACACATGCACACACACGCGCGCACGCCCCCCCCCCCCCCCCCCCCCCCCCCCCCCTCTTCACACACACACACTTTTTTTCAATTCGAACGACCCTGACTTTTCTTTACTTCCGCTCCGGGTTCCAAAAGGGAGAACAAAACACGAAGAGTGCCATAATGAAAACGTACTAGTCTCCCTTAACCTTATCCAGCGGCAAACATTTTTGACACGTGTCAACGCACCTGTCAGCCCGCAATGCAAACTGAGCGGAGTCACGAGACACCGATTACTGTGATTGCACGGAAATCTGCGTGGTATGCAAAACTGCATGCGGATTTGAAATCGGCTTCACCATGTTCTCGGGCTAAGTTCCCAATGTATCACTACTATTCGTGCTTTCGGAAACGCCAACAGTTATTGTTGAAATTCTTTCATGGGCTGTCTGTCAGGTTGGTTTCTTGTTCTTTTTCTTTCTCCATGAGTAACGGCGCCGTTGAAATGACTTTATGACTGTACATAGTCATCCGTCATCCTAACGACATGACAGAGAGAGAGAGAGAGAGAGAGAGAGAGAGAGAGAGAATCTTGACCGTTTCATCGAAAATGCCCTCCCTTCTCTCCCTACCCACTCCTGTAGCTCTCCCCTCCTCAACCCACCCCAAGAGGCATTCTTTTCATGCCTTTACTTGCCGGCTTCCCCTAAACACGGCTATTCTAAAGCTTGTACACTATCACAGCTTCAGCACCGAAAGTCCACGGGCACCAGTCAGTATCAAGTCGTCCTGTGGCAACCCTTCAGAGGAGACACAGCACCGTTGCTGTGTCACTTCGGGAATGTTCGGTGGTTGCATGTTTTGATCCAGCATACACAGAGCATACGCCTACAACACTAACACCCCCCCCCCCCCCCCCCCCTTAACTCCTTCCTTCTCTTCTTCTGACGACAACAATAAAACCAAATTCCCACAACTACACACATAAACCATCACAATTGATTCAACTGTGAAGTTGGTTGTTGAAGACCCGCCGGTAGTGAGCGGAGGGTGCCTCTCCGTCTATCGAACGACAGTCCTCATGATCTGGGTTGTACCGATGACTGTGACACGAACTCACTGAGAGAAATCTTCAAGTTCCGTCTTGAAAGTTACATTTCGATTAAAAAAAAAAAAAAAAAAAAAGAACGTGCACTGGATCATTTCTCTATTTTGTTCAAGCTTTCAAGCCTGAGCAACTGGTCGCATGCACCCCTACCACTCAAATGTTCAGTTTATATTCACAAACATCATTCTCTTTCCGAAGGACCACCGAAAAGAACACACGGCTACGAACCTTTTTCGGTCAAACGCACAGACCAATGGCCCCTTACTACTACTACTACTACTACTACTACTACTACTACTACTACACAACCCGCACGAACACACAAACCGCGACCCTTCATAAACCGTCATGGCCATTAAAAAAACTGAAATCACCACGGACACACGAATACATCAGCATGTTGTGGCAAATCAGGGCAATGCTCACTTCTACCCCCGTAAAAGAAGATAATCTATCGATGACATGAAGCATTCTCTATCTTTCCTTGGGTTTCTTTCCGTCTAAAGATTATCTTCTATAATGGGGCTAAATGTGGCTATTGTCCAAATCACGAGAAGCAAAAACGATAAGATAAGAATAGTAGTTGTTTTTTTAATAGTTCATTCAGTTTCCTCACAGGCAAAACACCATGAGGTATTCAATGAACATTCCAGGAAGAGAAAAAAAATAAATAAATGGAACATTAGAATATTTGACACGCAAACCTCGAAGCCCCAATTCCAATGACTTCTAAAACATAAATACCGGCGGCTTTTTCTACCAACCGTAAGAAAGTTCACACAATTCGGCGAATCACAATGGCAGACACATATATACTATCATTTCTAAATAAATGAGGCAGGAGACGGAGAGGGGGTGGGGAAATTCTAAACAGCAGTGTATAATTCAGCTTCCTTCTGCTTGAAATCCACTTGGCTGGATCCAAGACAAATGTTGCTTTTAAAAGCCACAAGTCCAATCTCCCCTCCGTCCCTTCCCCACTCTCCCCATCCTCCCATGCACCAAACAGGAACTCACAGGAACACCAGTGGGAATTCCTAACCAGCAGTGTGTTTATGACCATCTCCAATTGTATTCACAATTCGAGCTAATCTATTACCTTTTTCAAACTTGCTTTCTTTTTTTTCTTTTTTTTTTTTTCTCCTTGTTAAAACATTGTACAAGTTGTACAATCGACATCAATCATTACCGACAGTTAACCACAGAAATCTCTCTCTCTCTCTCTCTCTCTCTCTCTCTCTCTCTTTCTGTGTATGTGTGTGTGTGTGTGTGTGTGTGCGCGCGCGCGCGCCTATGCGAGTGTGTGTGTGTGTGTGTGCGTGTGTGTGCATTACCGACAGTTAACCACAGAAACCTCTCTCTTGCTCTCTCTCTCCCCCTCCCTCTGTGTGTGTGTGTGTGTGTGCGCGCGCGCGCGCGCGCGCGCGCGCCTGTGTATTCTTTTGAGAGAGAGAGAGAGAGAGAGAGAGAGAGAGAGAAAGAAACCTATTCCCCATTCAGGCCAGTGAATCCAGAATTTTGTCGTTGCAGTATTTCTCGACCAAGTCTTCTCTCTCTCTCTCTCTCTCTCTCTCTCTCTCTCTCTCTCTCTCTCTCTCTCTCTCTCTTAACTCCTCCCCGTTTCTACCCACTCCCCCCCCCCTTCCCTTTGTACCTTGTATTGTGGCCCAAGGCCGATGTACATTAAAGCTTTCTGAGTTCTCTCTCTCTCTCTCTCTCTCTCCTCTCTCTCTCTCTCTCTTCTCTCTAAAAAAAAAAAAATTAAAACTGACGTGTTTTGGAAATTGTTTACTCTTGTCAGTTTCCAATCAATGTCTTCACCGAAAGTCGAAGACTCCAAGTCTGATGATGATCTGTATTTGAGAAGGATTGGAATCAGAATTAGAAAAATGACCATTTTTTATGTGAAAAATGTAAACAAAACAATCAGAAACAGGTTAGTACGTCAAGTCTTGGTACACCATATATTTATTCAGTGGGTTTTTGTTTGTTTGTTCTCTTTTTTCTTTTTTTTAATAGCAACATGGTGTACCAAGAGCGTTTTGTGCGAAATGATGTACAACATACAGCACCCTCACCCCCTTCTAATCCCAACTTTCCCCCAGACAAATACAGTAGTCAAGAAAGAAAGAAAAAAAGAAGAAAGAAAAAAAAAGACAACGGAATCTTAGCGGCAACCACCGGAATGTAAAGGAGACACAGAGCAACTAAGAAAATACAATTCGTCGTCGATCTTATCAGGAACAGGACAGCGAACGGCCTCTGGATTACCTTTAGATAAGTAAATCAGTTACGGAATATCTTCGATAAACAAATATGGCTGGGTTACTGATAATCTCTAGATAACTGTGACAGGATTATCGGATTTAAACCGATGAATAAATAAATGCATGTCTGTGGAGAAGTGGATGGATGATTACACACGTTCACATAAGCAGCTACTGGGCACCTGTCGGTAAGTGGTTTGCTCTACATCAGTGAAGGGGTTATTGAATACCTTACATCAAGCAGGCAGCTTGGTAGTTTGGCTGTCTAGAAACGGCAAAACGATCATCGGAAACCTCCAAGTATGCGGTCGGCTACCATCAGATAATTCAAATGGGAGCGTCTCATGGACAGGGAGGGAGGGCGTGCCACTATTATTGGTACTACGATCGATTCCAAGTCGCTCTTTCTGTATGTGCGGCGCCTCCCCTGAACCTTTCTGGGTCATAGTGCGCGTGAAAGAGGAAGGACGGGGAGGGTGGTCACGGGAGAAAAAAAAAAAAAGTTATCTTCTCTTGCACTGCAACCCCTCTTCAAAACCTGACCTCGATTTCCTTTCTGCCTCACGAGAGGCAGATAATGAAGGAAGCGGAAGAAAACAACACAGACAGACACTGAGGGACGGGTGGGAGGTAGAGATGCAGAGAGAATCCAACACATAAACAAACAGAGAAAGAACAGGAGAAAACAGCGAATATCATAAATTCAAATGCAGTGATTTCGTTCACTTGGTGTAAAGGGGGAGGGGGTGATCTGACATGAACGCTCGACAGACATACCCCCCCGGCCCCACCCCCCATCCTCTCCCGCCGTCACCAGCCATACACCTCTCTCTCTCTCTCTCTCTCTCTCTCTCACACACACACACACACACACACACACACACACACACACACACACACACCTCCCCTTTTCTCTCCATATTCACGTCAAACGCGCAGTGTGTGTGTGTGTGTGTGTGTGTGTGTGTGGTGTGTGTGTGTGTGTGCGCGCGCGCGCGCGCGCGTTTGAACATTCCAGCACATCTTTTAGTGAGGTGTACGCGCAACTATATGTAGAAAGACGAGAAGATATTAGGAATCTGAGAATACATACTTACCCACACGCACACGCAGAGAGAGAGAGAGAGAGAGAGAGAGAGAGAGAGAGAGAGAGAGAGAGAGAGAAACAGAGAAAGAGAGAGAGAGAGAAACAGAGACAGACAGACAGACAGACAGACAGACACAGGCAGGCAGACAGTCAGTCAGTCAGACACGACAGAAAAACACACAAACAAACAGAGACAGACAAGACAGACTGACAGACAGAGTCAGGCGTACAGACAGACAGGTATGCGTGCAGGCGGAGAGACAAAAAAGACGCAGAGACTAGCAGACAGACACACAGAGGCAGACAGACAGACAGGCACACACACAGAGAGGAAGAATGGCGGCATGCTGGCCACGGCCCTCGTCGTACTCACAAGAACAGTCGACAGCAGAGAACCAGTGGCGCATCTCGGCGTCAGGGGAAGGCGTCTTCATGTGATTGCCCCACGTGCTGGGCAACACCATCACCCCTCTCTGCTACACCCCCCTCCCCTTCTCCTCGCTCTCAGTCTCACCCCCTTCCCTCTCTGCACCCCTTCGGGAGCAAGCTCACGAGTTCACAGCAGACCACAAGCACAGCAATCGTGGATGTCAATTTTCTTTTCTTTTTTTTTTTTAACCGCTCCCTAACCGCAATTTACAAAATCACGTGCTGGAGGCGACAGTTGTCAAGTGACACGCAGTTCACTTGTTCAGCCCAGATCTCTCGAACCAGAAAAAAAAAAAATAAATAAATAAATAAATAATACCATGTGATGGCGCTGATGGCTCTTATGGCTCACGCTTTGTGCCGCAGGCAAGACTTGCGCTTTGAAAATCTGGTCAACATCGACATCTTCATTCAAACCACTGCCGACAGAGAACTGTGTAATACTTTTTTTTTTTTTCCTTTTTGTTGTGGTGTTGTTTTTCGGCGTGTTTTTTTTTGTTTTTTTGTTTTTTTTTGGTTGGTAGTTTGGGGTTTTTTGTTTCGGGAGAAGTTTTTTTTTCTTTGTTTTTGTTTTTGTTTTGTTTTGTTTTGTTTGATGCAGTCTCAAACGTCCTGAAAACTTTTCAGATCAAGAACATAGATCTCAACGAAGGTATACCCGGGTATTCACAATCCTCCAATAAATCCTCAGCTACCATCGCTCTAGACTTTCCGTGTGCATATAGTGAGCCTATGTTTTGTTTATTTGTCACCTGAAATGGGCCTACGTCTAGTTAATGTCTCCTGCAATGGACCCGAGCTCTGTTCATCTGTTACCTGAAAATTCCAACATATCTTGTGTGCTTGGTTGTGCTTGACTACGGATGGATAACTGAGGCTACTCCCAGTCTGTACAATCCGTGCATGCTGCTCAGCTGATCAGTTTCAAGTTTACCCGAAATTTATTTATCCGAATTGCTTATGGGCGTTGTACTGCGATGTGGCACTTGTCACATGTAATTCGTCAAAAATCGCTTTCATGCACCCTGCCTATGGGGTTTTTCAGCCTTACAAATGTATCATTTCTATAATTTTTTCTTTTTTTTTTTTTTTTTTTTTTGGGAGGGGAGGGAGTGTCAAAAAAAATCTAAGCAGCCCATGGATCTCGAGTTCGAATCCCAGCAGGTGAAGGATGAAGAGATTTTTCTCATCTCCATGGTCTAGATCAACAGGACCGAGACCTGGTATGCCTGAATCCCTTCGTTTGCACACGCCTGCCTGTCACCTGACACTGGATGCAAAATCGTCAATGTTACTGCAAGTGCAAATCAGTTGAACCTACAATCTCTATCCAAATACAAATACACAGTTTAAAAGGTTTTGCAATCCAAGCCTGCATCAGATGGGCATGTCAGGCATCAGTCGTAGCCAGAGACAAATCATCAAGTAAAAGAATCATAATAAGAGATCGACGTTGTCCTGGCATGGAGGATGGAGGACTGATAAACAATGACCAACACGATGTTCACAATACTAAATCGACTATTCTATCCCAAAATTACAGACTGCACGTATTACTGTGTCAACAAACTACAAACTAAACGAATTATTCCGTCCAAAAAGTACAAACTAAACGATGTGCCCAGTCCAAAAACAACGAACATTTCACAGCGTAACAGATTATTCTGTCTACAAACCGCAAACTAAACGAATTACACTGTCCAACAACTACACACCTGATGAAGAAATCTAGACGGATTAGCCTACTCTGCCCGCAAACTACAAACCAATTACTCCGTCCAAAACCGACTGAAATTTGTCAAAACTAAACCGAATATCTGTCCACAAACTACAAACTAAACGAATTACTCTGTCCACAAAGAATCCACCATACATAACTTCCAGCGTCCTACGCTGTGCTTAAGCTATGCTGACGGGACACGATGATGCACTCAAAATAACCACTGCGACGCACCTGCTTCTTGTTTATTCGATTTCCTTTTCTTTCAGCACCAGACCTTCACGCGCAATAAACAAGCCTGAGTACGACTCTTCCATTAACTCTCGCAAATTGAGGCGAAGCCGGGTCAGCTGTTTCTATTGTCCCATGAAGTCAGCACTCAATGAGGGTCAAACGGGGACACCTTCCGTTTATGGTGTCCCGTTGGCGTCAAAACGACGACAACGCTCGTGACGATGACCCAAGCCAGCACGCGCCATGCACACATGAAAAAGCCAACGTGGAGCATGAGCGGAAAGCTATCTGCCCCTCTTTTAGTCCCGTTCAGATCATACCTTAAGGACAGACCCCAAAGACACCGTAAAAGAACAGCCCCAGATGATGTTTTCAGGCACCAGCCACTAATTGTGGTGCAGTGGTTAGCAACGCCGGCCTCCGGGCAGCGAGGTCGTGCATTCGAGTCCCAACAGAGACATTTTCTTCATAAGATTCCCCCCCCCCCCCCTTTTTTTTTTTTTTTAAGATTTGTTCCCCCTAACCGATGGCTCTTGCTAGCAAAGTTGGTGTCTTAAGGGTTTCGAATGGGAAAACTGGAACCACGCAGTCGAGATTCCTCCACATAATGGTTGCGTCTCCAAAAGTGTTGCTGAAATTTCCTCACCAACACTGCAGGTGTCCGTATCTCTCAGACTGAGCTGATCATTGTTATGATTAAGAAAAAAGTAAGAAAAGGAACAACAATAATAACAATAATAACATTGTTGTATTACAAAGGAAACCTAGACTATGTCCTTGTCATGTCCTCTCAGACCAGAATGGGACTCCATAGTATCATTTATATCATCGTCATCATTTAATTTCTTCTTCTTCTTTATTTTCTCCTTTAACCGAATTCTGTCGCCCTTCTTCCTCAATTCTTGCCGTGACCCTTTCAGTATCCACTCCGTGTCCATGGCAACGGCAAACTGATCACAAAAAAAAAAAAAAAACCTCGTCGGTGTCAACATATTCACAAGGACTGTCGTGGTATGGACTTGACGGCGTTTTCCAGCTAGGAAAAAGGATCGCTCAAGCCGGCTTCGCAGCTAGCTACTTTTTGTCCGTCAGTAGTGGGTTTTGGTGGTAGGTGGTATCCTGCGTGTGTTGGATCAGAACAGACACCACTGAACACTGCCTAATGATGCCCGCCAACGTCACAAGTTTCGAGGCATGACGGGTCGAGAGACACTCGGATTCAAACGTTGCTTGTTTGGTTTAAAAGCAGTGCACAGGCAGATGAGAATCTCGAGTTGTATTCGGGTTATCTTTCTCTGCCAGTGTCGCCTGCAATGTCCAATCAGAATCGGGTTTTGTTTCCGGTTTTTGTTGTTGTTGTTGTTGTTGTTGTTTTGTTTGTTTGTTTGTTTTGTTTTGTTTTGTTTGTTTTTTTGTTGTTGTTGTTGTTGTTTTTTTTTTGGGGGGGGGGGTTCCGATCAGGAGTAAATAACCCATGTGTGTCTTGCTTGCTTCCCTTCCGAAATCGCGACAAGTAAAGATCTGCAGAGTGTGGATAATGTCCCCAAAACCGGTTTTATCAAGTGTGGGCACGTGCGAGACGATCCCAACCGTACGGCGACCATCGGTAACGGTACACGTCTATCATCGGGATTGAGTACCTAAGTTTTCGTGTAGGTATTCATATCAGTATTGAATTAAAGCATTATTGTCTTACTGTTTACGTCTTACCGCTGCCTAAGTTTCATGCTGGAATGATTCCGCAATGACTTCAATTTCTTTGCTTGAGTGGCATGCATTCTTGTCTTCAAGGCAGAGTGCGCGAGCTTATAAAGCAAGGTGAAAGGTCAGATATGCAAATGACTTCATAGTCTTCTATTTTTCGTGGCCAGGTCTGCAGGGTGTGATATTCGCAACACTGGCTGAACACTGGTACAACACCGTAACTTTCTCTCTAATGTGTGCCGGCCGCACAGCAGTGACTCGACAGCAGTGCAGTGTCTCCTCCGGAGGGCTGCTTCACGACGACCCGATACTGATACTGACTACCCCCCCTACTGAGTGCGGTACTGGGTGTGCGACAGGTCAAACCCGGGTATGCTTGTATGGGGGAACCGGAAGAAGCACCAAGGGAATACACCCATCAAGCGGTCACGGTCTATGTGGTAGCAAAATACAACACAGATAAAGTCCCTTTTTTAACGTGACTTGTCAGTGTAGTCCTTGAAACAATGTGATCCCTGTGCATACATATTTCCGCACATCTGCACTGTGCACATTGCGGCGTCGTATGCACACACCAGTGCTTGCATATATCGTAAGTGCGCACGCGTGTGCACGCACACATGCGATGAACGAACACACACACACACACACACACACACACACACACACACACACACACACACTGGCAGACAAAAATGAGCCTTTCGATGAAGCCTTCCTTACAGACTGAGACAGCAGAAGAGCTGATGTTTTGTTGTTGTTGTTGTTGTTTGTTTGTTTTTGGTATTTTCACATTCCTTATCAGCTGCCTCCTCTGTTGAACGGACGACTTGACTTTTGAAATCCACATCTTTCACACAGTCCATCAAACAACAGAGTGAAATTGCACCTGAGACCGCTTCGGATGTTCACCTTGATTCCTCCTCCCATCATCTCTCTTGCCTACCCATGCACACTATCCAACCCTCCTCCTCCTCCCCCCCCCCCTTTTCCTCTCACCCCCTCCCTCCCCCGCCCCATCACTTTTCTCTTTCTTTTTCTTGTAATAATCACAATCTGATATGAAAATTATCTTAATTAGATGCCTACAATCACGTACATGATGCCTACAATCACATGTACGTGTGACGGGACATTAAATAGAATTCCTTACAACTGACACATTGGAACATGCACGCATACACGTGCATAGGAGCACGCGCACAGAGACAGAGCGCAAGTGAGAGGAGAGACAGACAGACAGACAGAGAGAACCAGATTTCGACTCGACTCCAACAAAATAAAAAAAAATCTTCTTTTGACGCCGTTACATAACCCTACATCCCTGATTCACCATCGTCCTCCAAAGCTGTCATCCGAAGAGTCACCAGGAAGGAAGAGACGAGTGCGAGGCGTCAACAGGCCAGCACGTGCACGACCATCCGAAGTGGCGCAGCGTCAAAATAGCTAA
>CM065730.1:44405645-44409733 GCA_033310375.1 Conus canariensis | reverse complement strand
GTGTCAAAAAGGACGAATTTGCCTGGATGGGGGGGATGGAGGACTAAAAACGCCAACCCCACATGTTCACAATACTAAATCGACTATTCACCCAAAATTCAGACTGCAGAATTACGTGCCCCAACAAACTACAAACTAAACGAATTTTTCCGTCCAAAATACAAACTAAACGAGTGCCCAGTCCAAAAACAACGAACATTTTCACAGCGAAAAATTTAATTCTGTCAAAAAAACCCGCAAACAAACAATTACACTGTCCAACAACTACACACCTGATGAAAAAAATCAAGACGGATTACCCTACTCGCCCGAAAACTACAAACCAATTACTCCGTCCAAAACCGACTGAAAATTTGCCAAAACTAAACGAATACTGTCCACAAACTACAAACTAAACGAATTATCTGTCCACAAAAATCCACCATACATAACCCCAGCGTCCTAGCTGTGCTTAAGCTTGCTGAGGGGACACATGATGCACCCAAAATAACCACTCGCGCACCTCCTTGTTTATTCGATTTCCTTTTCTTTTCAGCACCAGCCCTTTCACGCCAAATAAACAAGCCTGATACGACTCTTCCATTAACTCCGCAAATTGAGGCGAACCCGGGGTCCTGTTTCTTTTGTCCCATAAGTCAGCACTCAATGGGGGTAAACGGGACACCTTCCGTTTAGGGTCCCTTTGGCGTCAAAACACGACAACGCTCTGACAAAGCCCAACCACACGCGCCATGCACACATGAAAAACCCAACGTGGAGCAGAGCGGAAACTATCCCCCTCTTTTAGTCCCTTCAATCATACCTTTAAAGGGACAACCCCCAAAGAACCGTAAAAGAACAGCCCCAGATGAGTTTTCGGGGCACCCCCACTAATTTGGTGCAGGGTTAGCAACGCCGGCCCCGGGGCGGGTCGGCTTTCATCCCAACAAGACATTTTCTTTTAAATTCCCCCCCCCCCCTTTTTTTTTTTTTTTAAGATTTTTTCCCCCTAACCGATGGCCTTGCTAGCAAAATTGGTCTTAAGGGTTTCGAATGGGAAAACTGGACCCCGCAGTCGAGTTCCTCCACATAATGGTTTGCGTCCCCAAAAGTTTGCGAAATTCCCACCAAAATGCAGGGGTCCGTATCTCTCAGACTGAGCTGATCATTGTTATATTAAGAAAAAAGTTTAAAAAAAGGGAAAAACAAAAATAACAATAATAAAATTGTTGTTTACAAAGGGGAAAACCCAACATGTCCTTGCATGCCTCTCAACCAGAAGGGACTCCATAGTATCATTTTTAAAAATCGTCATCATTTAACTTCTTCTTTTTTTTTTTTCTCCTTTAAACCGAATTCTGTCGCCCTTCCCCAATTCTTCCGTGACCCTTTCAGTATCCACTCCGTGTCCATGGCAACGGCAAACTGATCACAAAAAAAAAAAAAAAACCTCGTCGGTGTCAACATATTCACAAGGACTGTCGTGGTATGGACTTGACGGCGTTTTCCAGCTAGGAAAAAGGATCGCTCAAGCCGGCTTCGCAGCTAGCTACTTTTTGTCCGTCAGTAGTGGGTTTTGGTGGTAGGTGGTATCCTGCGTGTGTTGGATCAGAACAGACACCACTGAACACTGCCTAATGATGCCCGCCAACGTCACAAGTTTCGAGGCATGACGGGTCGAGAGACACTCGGATTCAAACGTTGCTTGTTTGGTTTAAAAGCAGTGCACAGGCAGATGAGAATCTCGAGTTGTATTCGGGTTATCTTTCTCTGCCAGTGTCGCCTGCAATGTCCAATCAGAATCGGGTTTTGTTTCCGGTTTTTTGTTGTTGTTGTTGTTGTTGTTGTTTTTGTTTGTTTGTTTGTTTTGTTTTGTTTTGTTTGTTTTTTTGTTGTTGTTGTTGTTGTTTTTTTTTTGGGGGGGGGGGTTCCGATCAGGAGTAAATAACCCATGTGTGTCTTGCTTGCTTCCCTTCCGAAATCGCGACAAGTAAAGATCTGCAGAGTGTGGATAATGTCCCCAAAACCGGTTTTATCAAGTGTGGGCACGTGCGAGACGATCCCAACCGTACGGCGACCATCGGTAACGGTACACGTCTATCATCGGGATTGAGTACCTAAGTTTTCGTGTAGGTATTCATATCAGTATTGAATTAAAGCATTATTGTCTTACTGTTTACGTCTTACCGCTGCCTAAGTTTCATGCTGGAATGATTCCGCAATGACTTCAATTTCTTTGCTTGAGTGGCATGCATTCTTGTCTTCAAGGCAGAGTGCGCGAGCTTATAAAGCAAGGTGAAAGGTCAGATATGCAAATGACTTCATAGTCTTCTATTTTTCGTGGCCAGGTCTGCAGGGTGTGATATTCGCAACACTGGCTGAACACTGGTACAACACCGTAACTTTCTCTCTAATGTGTGCCGGCCGCACAGCAGTGACTCGACAGCAGTGCAGTGTCTCCTCCGGAGGGCTGCTTCACGACGACCCGATACTGATACTGACTACCCCCCCTACTGAGTGCGGTACTGGGTGTGCGACAGGTCAAACCCGGGTATGCTTGTATGGGGGAACCGGAAGAAGCACCAAGGGAATACACCCATCAAGCGGTCACGGTCTATGTGGTAGCAAAATACAACACAGATAAAGTCCCTTTTTTAACGTGACTTGTCAGTGTAGTCCTTGAAACAATGTGATCCCTGTGCATACATATTTCCGCACATCTGCACTGTGCACATTGCGGCGTCGTATGCACACACCAGTGCTTGCATATATCGTAAGTGCGCACGCGTGTGCACGCACACATGCGATGAACGAACACACACACACACACACACACACACACACACACACACACACACACACACACTGGCAGACAAAAATGAGCCTTTCGATGAAGCCTTCCTTACAGACTGAGACAGCAGAAGAGCTGATGTTTTGTTGTTGTTGTTGTTGTTTGTTTGTTTTTGGTATTTTCACATTCCTTATCAGCTGCCTCCTCTGTTGAACGGACGACTTGACTTTTGAAATCCACATCTTTCACACAGTCCATCAAACAACAGAGTGAAATTGCACCTGAGACCGCTTCGGATGTTCACCTTGATTCCTCCTCCCATCATCTCTCTTGCCTACCCATGCACACTATCCAACCCTCCTCCTCCTCCCCCCCCCCCCTTTTCCTCTCACCCCCCTCCCTCCCCCGCCCCATCACTTTTCTCTTTCTTTTTCTTGTAATAATCACAATCTGATATGAAAATTATCTTAATTAGATGCCTACAATCACGTACATGATGCCTACAATCACATGTACGTGTGACGGGACATTAAATA
The DNA here is from genome assembly GCA_033310375.1 of Conus canariensis. Classification (NCBI taxonomy): domain Eukaryota; kingdom Metazoa; phylum Mollusca; class Gastropoda; order Neogastropoda; family Conidae; genus Conus; species Conus canariensis. The sequence continues at coordinate 44,406,427 of CM065730.1, read as the reverse complement.
GAATTCCTTACAACTGACACATTGGAACATGCACGCATACACGTGCATAGGAGCACGCGCACAGAGACAGAGCGCAAGTGAGAGGAGAGACAGACAGACAGACAGAGAGAACCAGATTTCGACTCGACTCCAACAAAATAAAAAAAAATCTTCTTTTGACGCCGTTACATAACCCTACATCCCTGATTCACCATCGTCCTCCAAAGCTGTCATCCGAAGAGTCACCAGGAAGGAAGAGACGAGTGCGAGGCGTCAACAGGCCAGCACGTGCACGACCATCCGAAGTGGCGCAGCGTCAAAATAGCTAAAGGTCCTGTCACACACTATGGCGTGTACGGTACCATGCTTGATGTGCTTCTTTCATTTGTCCCCCCCTCCCCCCCCCCCCCCTGTCACACACTATGGCGTGTACGGTACCATGCTTGATGTGCTTCTTTCATTTGTCCCCCCCCCCCCCCCCCCCCCTAGTTTCCCTAGTGCTCAATCAGAGGGGCCACCCAGAGTGCTAGAAATACGTAGAGTATCTACTGTTAACGTTTCTGCAGATGTTACACGCATAACAGCAACAAGCTCTCTCTCTCTCTCTCTCTCTCTCTCTCTCTCTCTCTCTCTCTCTCTCTCTCTCTCTCTCTCTCTCTCCCTCCCTCCCTCCCTCCCTCTCTCTCTCCATCCCCTCTCTATATATTCATCTGTCTGTCTGGACATCTGGAACACACATTCGTTGGCTGACATGATGACCCAATCCCCTCGGAGCAACTATCACAGTTGTGATATTGATAAAG
>CM065730.1:44388145-44393145 GCA_033310375.1 Conus canariensis | reverse complement strand
GAGCAATAAAGGAGAAAATACAAATGAAATAGGCAACAAAACAAAATTAAACAAAAAAAAGAAAAGCTAAGACAGATGGCTACTATGAGAAAGTGCCACTAAAAGTGGAACTGCATGCAGACTGTCGCTTTTTACAGCCTGTATAAATGAAGCCATAGCATAGCCCCAGACATGGCCTAAAGCCATGCCCAGGCCAACAACAAAGCACTGCACTCTCCCAAATAAGAAAAAACAAAATGGGGGCGGAGTTGGGGGATTGGGGTGGAGAAGATGTTTTCAGATTTGATGTTGGAATTATTCCACGGAAGATGCAGAATCTGCATAAGCTGGGGGCACATTACACTCAATAACTATGCATGGAAAAAGTGAGTTTCCCGTGGTCTGTTCTGCTGGAGTAGGACAAGAAGCTGAAACAGGTCTGGACTCATTTTAACATCCATTTCCTATTGTTCATAACTGAGGAATGATGACAGTGGACAGATTCCTGACTGCCCCAGCAGCTGCACAGGGTTTCACATCATATCCTAAATATCTGCACTTTATGCACAAAACTTGGGAACCGATGTGTAAATCTTAAGCTAGTGCATTTTCATGATGGACATCGTTTTCTGCAGCCCTCTCTCCAAACAAATCTACAGATGACCAGCACATAGACCTGTGCACCAATTCGCTATGTTATCCCAACAGCATTTCAATGTTACTGTTATTCCAGCTAGCTAGCTTTCTTTTCAGATCCCGTTTTAACCCACAAACATAATGCAATGTATTGGACATGTCTATGCAATCACTATAAAAGATAGGTCAGTTTTAAATAATGATCAGTTCTACAACAGTACAAGGACATTGTTAGAATTACTTAGTATACAGCATCTACTGACAAACACCCGAGTCTTCTAAAATTTGGAGAATGACATCCCTTTTTCACAGACATGTTGACTCTCAACTATAGAAAATTAACACAAGCGTGTTTTCACCTTGGTCTCATAGGGCTACCACCTCATGTCATGAGAGAATAAAAAAATCAACAGAAAAAAAAAATTACACTTCTTCTTACTCTCATGTGATGTCAAAATGATCAATGATTATCATACTGATATTAGAAAAGTAGTTACAGACTCAGAATCAAAAACTTACTTAGAGAATATTTCGACAGGGTCGTCCTGTCTTCTTCAGCTCACTGTTGCTGTTGTGGCAGCGAGGCCTGGTGGGACGACTGTTGTGTGGAGTGAGCGGTTGTCAGGATCTGATTGTAGATGGGGGGAAGTTCAAAGCCTTGATCTCTGTTCAGGCTGGGGCGTCTGGTCTTAATTTTCCCCTATCTACAATCAGTCGAAATATTCTCTAAGCAAGTTTTTTATTGCTGAGTCTGTAACTACTTTTCTAATGTCGAATCCAGAATCCAGAAACCTGTATTCTTTATCATACTGATAGTTACAATGTAAACAAACCCATGAAGCTCTCATGAAAGGATGAGGAAAGAGTGATGTGGAGTGCATACTACTTTGTACATTTTTCACAATTTTTTTCCCCACTGTTTACACCCGAGTTATGTTTGTGTGACTACGGTTGACTATACACACGTACTGAATCCTTTCTATCAAGTAATGTTCCCTATCGTCATACAGATGGTTAGGATAAAACGACACCTATGAGACACTGATGATCAATTGGGGAGGACTGCGGTGAGAGAGGGTACACTTGTAAGTCTTATGCATATATATTTCTTCAGTACTTGTATCTCAATTGTGCATGCGTGCGTGCGTGCGTGCGTGTGTGCGTGTGTGTGTGCATGCGTGTGTGTGGGGGGGGGAAGCGAGTGAGTGAGTGAGTGTGTGTGTGTGTGTGAATGTGAGTGTGTGTATGCATAAACGCATATGTACATGAGTGTTTGGGTGTATGGGTGGACGTGCACATTTGAATGTGTGTACACGTTTGTATGTGCGTCAGTCTGTCTGTCTGAGCGAGCAAGTGCATATATATGCATATCTAGACTCTGTGTGTGTGTGTGTGTGTGTGGTGTGTGTGTGTGTGTGTGTGTTTACGTGTGTGTGTGTGTGTGCGTACTTGCGAGCGCACCTACTGTGTTAAGTAACTTATCAACAGAACGAGTTCCTTATGCCGGCTGCGGGTCGACAAACTCGCTGCCGACACATCAACCCCGGTCATCACCCCCGTGACTTGGATTACTCTCCTGCGGGGGCGCGTGCCATGAACAGCTGATCGCCACGAAGCAGTTTTGCCACGAACGAAGCGCCCAGCTCCGGTTATCCGTACGCACTAAAATATAAATCCTTTCTAGATACCCACTAGTCATGGCGTCAGCTAGTAATAAAGTCTCATAGATTTTTTTGTTTGTTTTCGTTTTCTGTTCTTTAATATTTTCGGGATATACCACACGTTGAGGAGGATAAACTATCGTAACAAGTCCGCTTCTGATTGGTACTCGTGCACTGATACCTACGCGAAGTAAAGCGGACGCTTTTAACTATGGCGTTCGAAGAGGATATGGACAACAACAAACACACACACTTACCTTCGGCTGAGGAAGCGTCGCTCATGTTTACGTCGGTGGTCTTGAAACGGGTCTTTTACAGACTTAAGTCCACACGCTGCAAAGGTGACACTTCTCCGCACCAGTGTTGCACCAAGTAGGAAGCGTAGTCTTGGCTCGACCAGTTCTACGTCCGCAAGCTTTCACAATGGCAGGTCACGTGGCTCGATTTGCCTTGACCTTGAATGAGCCGCACCTCCACGAAAACAGGTGCTTGCCCTTCGCTGGTGCAGAAGTGTGTGTGTGTGCGCGCGCGCATGCGTGTGTGCGTGTGTGTGTGTGCGTGTGTGTGAGTGTGTGTTGACCGGCTGAATGCATTTTCATTGACGATGACTATATAATCCCGATACCATTCATATCATCTATTTCAATTGTTGATCAATATTATAAAACATTAGTGGCAAAATCAGCCCCAAAGAAGAACAACGTGCATGTGCATGTGCACGTGCGCTTTACGCTAAGCCTTCCTGTTGGCATTTCAGTATGGCTGCATGGGGAAGCATGCTAGTTTCTGTGCATGTGTTTTACATTTTCACTCTGTCACCACAACTAACACAGTCCGTAAAGATGAATGATGATCAAAAATGGCTCCATACTGAGGAAAGAACATGTATCGGGGGGGGGGGGGGGGGGGGGGGGGGGGGGGCAAAGACAGACAGACTCATTGCGGGTAACAAACTGATATCTTCACACACACACACACAAAAAGTATGAATTTTAAAAAAAGTAGGCCAGTGACCACTACCTTTCTGGGACTGTCTTTCCAATATCAATAAGCTCACAAAACAACGAAATTACGCATAACACATTGTCATGCGCTCTAGGAAAAACAAGCAAAGAAAAACAGAAAACCTATTTTCCTTTTTTTGTGTGTGTTGCACTTTGAACCCGCATTGAAAACTCACCTTTACTGGGTTATGCGCCCTAGGAAAAACAAGCAAACAAAAACAGAAAACCTATTTTCCTTTTTTGATTGTGTGCACTTTGAACCGCATTGAAAAACTCACCTTTACTGGGTGCTTGCTCCTCACTGGCCAGTTTTCTTTGAATAGTGATTTGTATCCGGGGGGGGGGGGGGGGGGGGGGGAATTGCCCGTCACTTCGGCGGAAGCAGCGGACTAGAGAGGAAAGAGAGAGAGACTTTTAAGAAAGAAAAAAAAAAGAAAAATGAGCTAGGAGGAGAAGAAGAGGACGAAGAAGTGTACTAACTATAGAGTGGAGTGAGAACTGAACTCTCAACTATTTGTACTGTTGTAAATTGTTGATTCTAGGAGCAAGAACCCTGTATGTGGGAGGTGGTGGTGAAACGAAGGCCTAGCTGCCCTCGCAGCCCTTGAGATGACTGGAGATGTCCGCTGCTAAAATAATTTTGACTTTTTTTTTTTTGTTTTAATTTGATGTGAAAACTGTTGACATGGGAAGAAGGCAATATTTGGAGTAATAAGAACTGGGGTCTTGTGAACCAGAACAATTTATTTGACTAGGGCAAATTTGACGTCTGTATACCCCCCCCCCCCCCCCCCCCCCCCCCCCCCCCCCCCCCCCCCCCCCCCCCCCCCCCCCCTTGAAATTTGAAGAATGGGCGAACGGATTGAAGTCAGTGTGACTTAGACTTTTTTGCGAAGTACAATTAAAAAAAAAAATTTTAAAAAGAAATATGAAAAAAGAGAGACGGGTTGTTGAAGAATGATACATTGGTTAAAGAAAAAAAAGGAGGAATTTTTTTTTTTTACCTCGCGCCAAAAGAAGCGAGGCGCAGAAAGAAAGAGGAAAAAGAAAAACTTTCTTTCCGGGGGAGAAATTCAAACTTGCATTTTGGTTTATTTTCTTAAGAGAAAGGAGTCAAATGTGTGGTTGCGTGCGTGGCGCATGACTGTCTCTGTATGCATGTGAGTGAGTGCGTTGAGACTGTCCACACACACACACACAACACACACACACACACACACAACACACACACACACACATACACGCGCGCACGCACACGCGTGCGAGCGCGCACACCGCATGCACACACACACACACACCCACACACACACACACACACACACACACACACACACACACTTGAAAGTATGCAGTTTTGCACAATACTGGATACACCAGTACAGGCGGTAAAAACGTCAAAGATTCATTATCATGAACCGAAACTGAAACCGAGCAAACGAGGAACCAAACAAACGTCAGTGCTTCCATTCAAACGTTTGCAGCTCTGGTGCAAGACATTCAGGGACGTTCACAGTTCCAGGCAATCTGGGGAGCACCGTTGTGAACAGGATAACCACAGCGTGGCTCTCAGTGACATACCCTGATGCAGCGCGCAAGTCTTTGTCCAGCATCTTCCCATCTTCATCTGTCCCGACTTTTCCATTCACGATACTTTCTGCGCATGATAGGTGATAATGTCAGTCTCAGGGCTTTGGTCATGGAAGTGCACGAGGTGAAGTGC
>CM065730.1:44305645-44380645 GCA_033310375.1 Conus canariensis | reverse complement strand
CCTGAAGAAAACTTAAGAGGTCGACACGCGTCGTGTTTTGTCTTGTGGTTCGTTTGTCTACGTTTTCTTGGCGGTTCGCTATTAATTTAATTTAAAATTTGCTATGGTGAAAGGATTTAAAGACGAGAGTCTTATGGATACGAATTAGCAGATATCTGACCTGCGCAATAGCCCAACTGCTGTTCAGACCTACTTAATATTGTCTGTACCATTATCATTATTGTGTGTGTTTGCGTGTGTGTGCACGTGTGTGGATGTGTGTGTATGCCCGACGATGGGTGGGCATGGGCCTGTGCATATTTGTTAATGTGTGCGATGTGTACGTGTATGTGTGCGCGCGCGCGCGCGCGCGCGCGCGCGCGCGTGTGTGTGTGTGTGTGTGTGTGTGTGTGCATGTGTATGTGTATGCGTTTGTGATCTGAGGGCTTGTGTGAGCATGATCCTGCATGCACGCATGTGCGCGTGTGTGCGTAAGACTTATGTATATGTATGTATGCCAGTGCACATGAGTTAGTAGATCAGGATAATCATAAATGTATTGATTGATTGATTGAGAGAGTGAGCGAGAGAGAGAGAGAGAGAGAGAGAGGAGGAGAGAGAGAGAGAGAGAGAGAGAGAGAGAGAGAGAGAGAGAGAGAGAGAACGTGCATCAACATAACAGAAAAGGTTGTGTTTCGGCCGAGATCAGTATAGAAGCTAATTCACCCCGAATGGTTCATGTCACATCCGTCTGAAATTTGTCTAATAGGGCGATTGATATCGTTTTGGCGACAGTTTTCGTAAACGACTACGTTCTCACAATTACGAGCTCTGCTTTGGGTTTCTAGTTCTTCCATCCATCCAGAAAAATCCCCCCCCCCCCCCCCCCCCCCTTCTCCCCAATGACCTCGTTCGACCTTCCTGGATGGGAGGAGATAGGGCAAGCTGATTTTTTTCTTTGCATAACATCGGCGTTACAGACACAGCTGGACCTGATCCCCTTTGTTCAGCTGTCCCAGCTGTTTGAAGAGGTCGTTTCGCCTTTCAAGGGTTCAGTCAGCGGTTGGGGTGGGCTCCGTTCCACAACCCAGGTATGCAGTGCTTTTTTCTGTCTCGTAGCGACTCCCTGGAGTTTTACATCACTTGCAGCCTTCAACAAAATCTATGCCATCACTGAAACTGCGAAGTAGTAGTAGTAGTAGTAGTAGTAGTAGTAGTACGATCAGTATTGACTCGGGTATTCTCTGAACAGCCATTGCACACAAATAACCATATTCATAAATGCTTACGCAGAAGCACACATACACATTCGTTTAAGCTCACATGGGTAGGCCTACTTTATATGTATGCACAGTGCTATCACAGTACATATGCATGAACATGAAAACACACAGGCTCAAAGATCCTACACTTGCGCAGACACTGCACACGCACGCGCCAACATAAACACACGTACGCGCGCGCCGCGCACAAACACGCACACACACACACACACACACACACACACACACACACACACACACACACACAAACACAACGTATGTGTGCACGCGCAAATAGGTACAAGCACACACACTCTTTTCAAACCCTGTTTTAGGTAAACGCTGTACACTATGCGCACGACGGTCTCATGGCTTTGCACATGTCCGCGCGCAGTGACACCTTGGTGAAACTGAAACTGCAGATTGCACAGAACCTGGCTAACACTGGATATGCAGCAGCTGATATGAAGTCTTGGTGCGTCAGTTTCTGGATCTTGTTCTTCGGGTAGTTATTTAACACCGTGAAACAGGGAGAGGAGGCATGCAGCTCTGGTGCATTCCTAAACGTAGCATAGTTATCCGGAAGAGGTCGTTGGGGGTACTGTTCAGGAAAACTGCGTAAGTGTTTGCGTATTTGCAGAGTGCAGCCACGTCAGCTCTCTCCAAACGCGAAGGACAACCATGAGAACAAATCTGCATGAAACATAAAATCAAGCGCATGCGCACACTGGTATATTCCATCTTCCTCTATGTATGCAATGTACATGGGTCCTCACAGCGGATCTGGTAGTAAGAAGAATTCAAATCATAGAAATGAGGTTTATTGTAATATATTAACGTCAGATATGCTGATCGAACCACCCGTGAACAAATGTACGAAAACATGGAGCCGCATTAGGTCCTTGTGAAGATTTTCTGATGTCCTGAATAAAACAAACAAACAAAACCTACGTTGGTAAAGGCACGTAACAATAGCCAAAGGTCTGGAGAGACCAGTGACTGGGAACTGTTGGGGAAGGGAGTGGGTGAAGATCATGGGAAAGCCAGAAAGCTAACAAACACACAAGCGATGGGACTGACAATATTGCAAAATGGGCAATGACCGAAACTATCTTCAGAAACTCCGGCTAGGCCTTGGCTCACAACCAGGAGCTGAAGGAATCTGGTATGCAGTTCTTCACTGAGGCGCCTCAGTTACCTCAGAGAGAGAAGGGGAGGGGGACGGGGGGGGGGGGGGGGGGAGGGGGGGCTTCATCACAGCAAGCTCAACGCTTTTGGGCTGAAGCCACTTGGGACAATCTCTCTATCAGTATTTTGGAAGCTGTGGTGTACCATAGGCCGAGACTGTATCTCACAGACTACTTTACACGTAACGCAGTCCCGCGCGACAAAGAAAACTTGAGTCAAACTGCTTCCTAGTTATAAGTCAAATGTGCCGAGACTCTCACCGCTTCTCTCAAATCTGGAGCAACCAAAGGTTTGATGGTGGTGTCGACAGTATGTGCAGTGTACTATCATGGTATCTTGTTGTAAAAGTTAGAAGCTGCGCGAATGTTTGCAATATGCAGTTCGCTTCGTACAGAATGAAAATGTTCGTGTTTTATATTTTCATTAAAATATTAGGAAATGTTATTTTCAAACTGCGAGTTTTAACAAGCAGTCTTCTTTTATAAAAAGAAATGATAATAAAAACTATTAAAAAAAAAAAAAAGGGGGGGGGGGGAGGAGGAGGGATGAAAGAAAGGAAACCTGGGGTGTCCCTTCCTTGCATTTTAGACGTTCCGTCAGAAAAGCTTACCAAGTCACGTCATGTTTATAGCCCGGCCGACAGCGGAGCTCACGTTTAATAAGGGAAATAATCCAATAAGGAAAACCGAACTACTCTGTCACTGAAAAGCTGCATTTGTTTCCCTTGTCGTGCCAGTTGGCCTCTCGTTTCAAGATCCTGTTTCCATGTTTATGCCAGTGGTCAGACTGTGGCCAAGCAGTTGACAGTTACAAGTTCATGGGGGCTGTCGTTGGATGGATGCCGTGGTGCCATCCAAAAGCTCACTCCAGCTGACTGTGCAGTCAATCAGTTATTGCCGTCAGCTGATGCCTAGCAGGTAGTGCCTGTGCATGCTGGGCCAGCGCAGGCACCACTGAACACCATCGCAGTGATTCGTACATTGTCTCCTCTTGGTGCATTGTCTCCTCTTGGTGCATGCTTAATGATGTCTTGACATTACTTGGTTCCTGTGGACTGCTGTTCTTGTTTCCTGTGCTTCACAGGGAAAGTCTGGGTGGGGCTTTACATGGGAACAGGCTGGAAGTAACCCCATGGACAGTGAATGGAAGATGAAGCAAAACAAGAAAAAAAAAAAAGGTTGTTAGTGACAGGAGAAAGGAGGAGAGGGCTAGCCAGCAAGACAATTTCAACAGTCGAGTCAACGTATCAGTTTTCAGTCAGCCTGTCTTATGTCAAACCAGTAAACATCACTAGGCCTTGATAACGAAAATAGACAATCTATTGTGAGTGGATGCTTTTGTATTGGATGCACTATTCATTTCGTAGAGCTCAGATATCCTTCTCCTTCCTTTATTTTTGCCCTTTAATCTTCCATGCCATACACATCCACATCCCGGCTTGTTGTGACGCAGCTCTAGAACTGGTTCACCGGAGCAATCCATATTAGACTGTCATGAAGAAACCCATCAGATAAGACACTGCTGTCAAGCCTTTGGTGGTGTTTTGAGGTGACTTCTCCCTTTCATGATATGTAGGACGTCCCCTTCAGACAATAATGGCATAGTAGAAGAACCAGTATGACAGAACAGCCTCGGAAGGCTCCCATCACATCCATAATTTCAACAACAATCTCCATGAATGAACAGATACTGTTCACTAACACACAAACTGTCCAAGGTATGGATGAAACCAGGAAAAAATGAAAAGCAGGAGGGTAGGGGATCCAGAGAGCAACCTTAGGCCCCCTGGCCGGGCAAAGCCCCTTGAAGCTGAAGGGTTTCTGCACCTTTGGCAAGTAAAATCTTGGCCTTTGGAGACACCTTACCTCCTTTTCATAGTGCAATCATTGCCGACCACCATTAATAGTCATTAATTTTACTGATTTGCATGCAGCGGCGTTCACTTAATTACAAAAACTGGAGGCTGCAAGAATTTTGTTGATCATAATTTGTATTTACCACATCAGAAACTAATGGATACTAACTGTCATTGATTTTACTGATTTGCAAGCAGTGGAGTTCACTTAATTCAAGAAACTGGAGGCTACAATAATTTTTGTTGATCATAATTCATATTTACCACATCTGAAACTAATGAAGACAGTTTGCAGCTGGAACTCAAGAAATAGTTTGTGGTGACCAGAATTTGTGCATTTGGTGTTGAAGAACTCCAGTGTATGGAAAACTAGACTTTTCCATTTCAGCCAAAACTTACGCACTCTTCTTTATTCCAGTTGGAAGTTCAGACTGCAACCCTGCATTCAGTGGGAAGGGGTGGGAGTGGCATGTGAGTGGGGTAGGGTGGTGGCGGTTGGTACAACAGGTATATGACTTGGCTCATAGATTTCAACTGTGATGTTACAAACTGACACTTGGACTTGAACACTTGAACCCCCACATACACAGTTTTCGGAGAGTCCGGACAAATGTAAACAAACTTATCAAATGAAGATTATCAAATCATGAACACAAGTAAATTTCTTGTGGAAGCCAAAATAAACAGTTCTGTACTATGTATAGCTTTTTGTTTACTTTTTATGAGACAGGTTCCAAGCCGACAAGCTTAAGGATATACCAGTCTCCTGATTATCATAAATTAGCTGTGAAAAATAAGAATTGTAGGATCAGTGTGCATGATTGCTTTGCTGATATAAATCAGAATGAAATGTGTGATATAAACAGAATAATTACGAAAAGATTGAACATTTGTTCATGTTGCCTACATAATTAACCAACTGGTGCTTTGTCACATAATAAAGAAACAGGAATCACAAATTGTCTATTTTGGTGGTATTTCAGCCTCCATTAACTGACAAGATAAAAACGCAATGAATGTACTTGTGTTTGTAAGTAGTTAGGATAATAATTTAACTTCTTTTTTTTTCTTTCATTGTGAGCATATGAATACCGACCTGTTCACCTATATCACTTCACAGAATTTTGTACCCATGATAAACAAAAATGCAACAAATATGAGGAACATTCGGAAAAAAAAAAAAAAAAAGAGGGGGGGGGGGGGGGGGGGGGGTGGAACCAGAAGAAAATTCTAGAGACAAAATCCCTGAGCGGTAACTGAGATTCCGGACTTTTACCCTAACAGGATCTGACCAAAGAGCAACAACTCTTGCTAACCTCTGCAACCAAGACTTTGTACAACATACTCCCCAGAAAAACAGTGAGGTCGAACTCTGGTTTCTGGCCTTTCCGGACATGCAGTTTTATCCATGCCAAGGGCATAGATGTGTAGGTGGACAAAATTGAAACCAAAGTCCCAATAACAGGAGGGCATGGAGAGCAACAGAATTGTGCAATTTTCTTAAGCTGACCAGTGAAGATGAGGACGACGATGATGATGCTTTTGAAGCTCCATTCTGGTGTATTTACATGAAAAATCTCTTTGCTTCCTATCCACAATGTGATCTGTGTCAACCAGGTCCCAGGATACAGAAACCTGCAGTATTAGGGAAAACACAACAACAAAAATTGACTGACACTCGAACAAGCGTTCTATTGAGCAGAGGAAACTTGACTCTGTGGTTTCAGTCTTCCCATTTGAGCCTGTATGCTCAAATCTGAGAAGAGGTTGACTCTAGCCATTAAATTTTTAAAATAAATGCCTCCTATTGAACTCAAACCCACAATCTCCAACTCTGAAGCCTGTGATGCTAACCACTACGCAATACCAGCTATTTCACATAACTTTCTTAATTATATTCTTGATCATATGAAGGCTTGTATTATGGAAGTTCTGTTTATTCATATATAGCATTTCTAGTAGATTAGCTCCATGATTTACAATTTTGAATTTAACCCAGATTAGGTATTATTAGGGCTTAGATAGATATAATGACACCCCCCTCCTTTTCCTTCATGCTCAACTGTTATTTTACCATGTCTGCCTATTTCTTTATTTTCAGCATTTTCATTGAAGGCAACATCTTAAGTTAAAAAAGTTCCTGACTTGTCGCACACACATGTGCATACATCATCCTCTCTTATTGTTGTAGAAATTGGCCAAATAATGTCATTATATTAAAAGGTAAAGTGATCATAAAGGCAACATAATGGCTGAAAGAAATTCCAAACCAGCACTTTGTACAAACTGAAATGCCGTGACTAAACTGAAAGTCATCTCCTAAACTGAAAAGACTAATTTAAAGCAATGTTTACCACCAATCATGTTTCAGTCAAATCAACTGGTACTAAAAGACTTCCTCTAAAAAATAAAAATCACATGAAATTTCCCATGAATGCCAGCATGACATAAAATGTGAGTGAAATGAGTTTATCTTTGTTTGTGAGAAAGGTAATCAGTTCTAAAATACTAAGTGTACAGGATTGTTTATGTTGCAAGATGGCAACCGTCTTTTGAGAACGGGAATAGGAGATCAAAACCTTTTTGCACCACGGCTGAAAAAACCTCTCCAGCATCAGATTCAGAACATTCAATTCAATAGCAGGGGACAGAACTGTCAGGAGGAATGTGTTTCGAGACAGTATAGTTTAGAGACAAGCAACACAAGATGGCTGAAATAGCACTTTCCTCCAATTTCAAACCATCAGTGAACAATTTTCCAGAGGTTTTGACAATTTCTAACATAACTTTACACTGCACATTTTACAGCCTGTGAAGCTAGCGATTTTTTTCCCCAGGCAATCATGCACCAGAGTTTCAAATATTCATGACAGATTATCCACAATTTTGGACAGATGAGAAATAACCCCACCATCGACATCCATACCCAAGAACTGGCTGAGAATGAGGATTCATAACAGAGGAATGAACATGGGTTTTCTCAAAATCTACACTGTACATTTTGGATTGAACGTGCAGACTATGCAGGAATTTCAGGATCAGAGTACAGCTTCAGGTAAATACTTAAGTGTAAAGTTAGGTCTTGCTGTTTGAATGGGAGGGTTCCCCAGCCTCTAAACTACACTCTGTACACAGTGGCTTGGAATATTCCTATGCAGAGTTGACATAGGCGGATAGTGTCGATCACTTTTTGGTAATATGAACTTGTTGATTAATACATCATTGTCCGACTGACACAGGATCAGGGCTCTTATATGTGGAGAAGCATTTTGCAGAAATCAACCAGTTTTAAGCCAACTTGATACTTGCCCAAGGATCCTTCTTTCTTTCTTCGTACGCAGGCTGATACTCCTGCGGACACTGCATATATAGACAGGCAGTGGAGTTTTGTGTGTATGACCGTTTTTTATCCCGCCATTAAGGAGGCCATACTCCATCTTCGGGGAAGGTGCATGCTATGTGTAACGTGTAATCCATACCAACGGCCAAACTGACCTTCTCTTCCGAAAGCTGGTGATGGGATTTTACATGTGTGCAAGATGTTGTGCGTGCGTTCACACATGGAACCTCGGTGTATAGCCTCATTCGAAGAACTGTATGGGGAAAGGATTCAGAGCCAATGTTAACTCCGAGGGAAAGACCCCCTGTACCGAAAGCCCAAGGATCTGATGCATGTTGGTGACAGATCATGGTAGATTCAGGAATACTGCTGCAGAGATCCAAGTATATTTATTGTCAGTGCATTTACTGCCTTCAAAATGAATCTGGTTAAAAAAAAAAGTTAAACAAGAGATATGGGAGTTTGGATGCAAAAAATACTTCTAATGAAACCATGGTTCTGTTTCCAAACTGGCGATCCAACTGTGACACAATAGCTTCTATTGTGCAAGCTTTCTTGCATAGACTATATGTGTGCACAAATGTGCAAGTGACTGTACAATTCAGATGATGAGAAAGTGAGAGAAACCGACATGCAGGGACATGCTGGAAGTGCATATTCAACAATGCTACTGAGTGCGTTCATGCGTGCATGTGTATGCAAGTTTGGATGGGGGTTTACTTATGTGCAGGTGTGTGCAAGGTAATAGTAGAACATCCAGTTATTACGTGATTAAAAAAAAACTTTTGGAAAACAAAAATGTATGAGTGAACATTATAATTAACGACCGACAGAAATAATAAAGTCTTACATCAACTATGCTGATGACATAGTTTATTTCAATGATGTAGATTAATATTTCTACTAATCAAACTACATAAAAGAAAACAAAATCTTATGGAATGATCATTTTCCAACTCTATGACTATGAAACCTGAACACATCAAAATCCTTCACACACATCACCACTTCTCAACCATCAGCATGCTCATTTTCCTTTGTCAATGTTGATATGAAATAAATGACAAATTCCTGAAAATGTGGTTGAGTGTATGAATATACGTGTGCACCAACTCTCTTAAACATTCATTCATCGAGATGAAACTAGAATAGTCGGTAAAATATCACACAATGCACATCTGCAAGTAAGTAAGTGTGTATTGTGTACAACAATAGTATAGTCAGATATAATACCAATAATGTACTCACACAAACTTATCAATTTATGACATCAACACCATCCATGTTTTATCTTCTAACTGGACCTGACAATCTTTTGGTGGGTGAACAGAACTGTTCATATATCGGAATGAACTGTTCTCACAAAATTTACATGTATCAAAGAGTTCACATGTAGTGTGTGTTCATGTGCAATCTGTACGTGATGTGAAGTTTTGCAATCACATGAAAGCAGAGGTGGTGAAGTTTTTCATTTCCTCTTACTCTACCTCCTTGCAAAAGAAAAGTTTGCCTACTTCCAAACTTTCCTTCAATGGCATTCCAAAAACTTTGTCATCACATACACACTAACCCAAAGACATAAATGACCGAAATAACTGGTATGCCTTAAACATCAGATTTGTCCTGCTGCAACTCATACACCTCATAGTGCTTGAACTCCTGTCCATGGCATAGTCTGCATGCTGCAATGCCTTTTTGATGAAGCTGAACTGGAATCTCCAAACTTTCTACTTTCAACCATATTGCAAACACACTTTTCTTTTCACAATCACCCATTCTTGCATCACACAGTTACAAATTCATTCATTTGTTCACTTTTCCACAGTTATCACAGAAACAAAGCCAAGACAAATAACATAATCTAGCAACCTGTGAACCAGCTAGCAACTCTATAAAATAAAAATGCACATTTCTTACACACCAAGTAACACCTGCAGGTGATTGGTTTCCCATAGTTCATCCCATGAATCATAAGTTATTAAAAACTGTGAATAAGAACAATGAAAAATACCACAGACTGACCACTAAAAACCACACCACAGTATCTACATGTATATAGACCATCTGCACTGTACTGGTTATCTACAACTTCCCGACCAGCTGCAAAGAAAAACTGTTCTGAAATTCATTTACCTAACATACAACAAATACAGAAATTAACTGAATCTAAAGGATCCTGGTGAAATTTTGGGTTGGAGTCGCTTTCATTCAGCAGAAATTTAAGCAGAAGGGGGCTTCCAGTCATCGTTACATCTGCTTCCCTCTGTATGCAATTTCACAACCACCGATGGCAAAATCTTGCCGACTGAGAAAACTGTGACTGATTACTTAATTCTAATGGTATCAGAGAGTACACAAGCAAAATTACTGAAACATTGGGGTCTAAAAGAAATCCGAGTTACAGAATTTTTTTTTGGAAAATTGCATCAGACCAAACAAATGAACACACTGCTTTTGGTCTTATTGGCAATGCAATCTACTGACGTTAAGATGATTTTAAGCAAATGAGATGTCACGAAAAGTGGTATTACATTTCTTTCAATAAAGCGAAGATGACTGCAAAACATAAAAATGTAATTGAAAAAATTTTTTTTAATTCATAATGTAATTTTGATCTTATTGAAACAGTAAATACATGAGCTGATTGCACAGTATCATGCTGTTCAAACTTGGAAAGAGGCATGAGGCACCTGCACTTGATTTTGTGAAAAAAAAAAAAAACAGAAAAAAAGATATACTATTCACAAAATTTCTACAGAAAAACTTGCTGTCAAGGAAACAGGATCTGACAAAAAATGGCATTCAACAGTCAAATCTGAATGCAAGAGTCTTAAAAGACAGGGATGTAGCTGTCGATCTTGGCTCTATGGCGCTGAGAAACACACTCTGCAATCCAGATGATGTTGCGGATCTCTTGCTCCTTCAGCTTGACGTAGGCGTAGAACACTCCAAATTGGAACTGGTGCATGAAAGCGTTCTTCATCAGCTTCACCTGCACACAGATGATGAGAGGTGTATAACTTTCCTGCCTGGATTGCTGTCTACAGTCATGTTATAATTCAGATCTGTTCATAACTTTGGCTTTATGCATTTGCATGGGCTGCAACTAAAGTGTGATCACACAAGGTGTGTGCGTGTGCGTGTGTGTGTGTGTGTGTGTGTATGTGTGTGTGTGCGTATGTGTGCTTGTGTGTGTGTATGTGTGTGTGTGTGTATATATGTGTGTGTGTGTGTGTGTGTGTATGTGTGTGTGTGCGTGTATGTGTGTGTGTGTGTGTGTGTAGGTGTGGGTGTTTGTACAGGGCTCCCACTGAAAATAAGCAAAAATCACTCAAACTGTTTACATGATCCTGCTGGCATGCTCCCCCTCCCCTGGAAGAAAGTCTAAATCCTGGTGTAACCTGAAAATTCTGAGCTTCGAGTGGTGCACTGTCAACTTTTCAGTCCATCCACAAAAAGATCACAACTGATTGCACAGCTTCTACCACATCTCAATTCTGCAGCATCTCGCCAACGCATGACGTCAAAGTGGTCTTATATAGCCTTCCATCAGCTACACAACATAGTGACTTCCGGCTCTTGTGAAGTTTACAACAAATTTCATGATGTCAACATCGTTTGCTGCCACACCAGAAAGGTGACCAGCATCCCATGGATTCCTGTCTTTATTTCTATCCTCTTTTGATTATCTTCCATTCTCCTTGTTTCACTTTAATTTACTTTTTTTTTTCACATCCCACCCCACTCCACCCACCTACCCTTCTCTGTGGATTCTCATTTCTTTTAATTTGTTGAAATCAATAAACTCATGGAGACGAGGGAGACCTGGTACGTGTAAACCTGTATTGTGTTATGTGTGTGTGTGTGTGTGTGTGTGTGTGTGTGTGCGTGTGTGTGTGTGTGTGTGTGTGCGCGAGTGCTTGTGTGTGCATACAAGACAACGAGCAAGTAGTTGGCCGAAACTTCATTTTCTTTTACAAGTGTTTGCAAGGGAAGTCATTGAACTGTGACTGAAGCTAGCAGGGACTCCAGCCCTATATCAGGCACACAGGGACTGGTTTTCACAGTTGAAGCAAGCAGGGGTTGCACTCCTGCACACTGAGATTGCTTTTGTTATTGATACATATTCAAGATGACAGTTACTTTCCATTTCACCCTCATCATGGACAAGAGTGTGGTGATTTTTTTCCCTGGTTATTTGCACTTGTTCACAATCACAAATACTTTCCATTTCATCCTAGACCAGGGCAATGTGATCCTGTACCACTGCCCCTAATAATAATGACTTCTAGCCCCAATGACCCAATCCAAGACATTTTCAAGGCAAGTATATTCAAACATTATAATACAAACCTTGATAATTGCTGTACAAATTACATAAAGACAAAGACGGATTAACAGAGAGTATGAAACTTCTAACATACAACTGACCTCATGTTCAAAGAACTTGTCTTCCAGGGTCTTGTCACCGGGATTAGAGCCCACCTCATCGAACAGCTCCTTGTAGGTCTGATAAACAGACATTACAATTATTATCTTCATCACAAATACACACATCATCTTTCGGATTCATAAAAATCATACATGGAAGCAATAACCTGCAATTTCTTCAAAAAACCAACTGATTTAAATATGACTGATAAAACCAAAGCAAATTTTAATTTGTTTTTACTCTTCTGAAAGATGAAGACATTTCTACAACTAATTTTTATGGCAACTATAAAAAAAAAGGTAATGTGACCATTTTCAAACTCCCTTCATCGTAAGGTAAGCATACAAATTTTAATTTAATTTTATTCTTTTGAAAGATGAAGAAATTTCCCCTGCACTTAATTCATAAGGCAACTAATTTTCCACTTAATTCATAAGGCAACTAATTTTCATTTGCTTTGTAACGCTGAAAAAGAATAAAATTGTAATTTGTTTTCACTCTTCTCAGTCATGGAGCGATTTCCAAGGCAACTAATTTTTGTTTGCTTTGTAATACTGAACAGGAGTCAAACTTTCCTCCTAATTTTCAGACTGCAAACTGTGCTGGCATCAACATTTTCCCAACACACTGTGCAAGTATCTAAACTTGACACAAACTAATAACTTGGGGGCACTTTTCATAATCTGTACAAATGCAAAATTGCACAGGAAACAGGGAGAAAAGCAGCAGTCACACTAAGGAAACTATGGCAGAAAACTCTTCAATTTCAGTGCCCAGGTGAAAATGGTTTACAAGAACAATACTATTATGCTACTCTTTCACCTCGATAATGGTTATGATTAAGACTGAAAAAATCACAGAAACACCACAAATTAAACATACAAACAAAAAAACAAACTTGCAACTGGCATTGAGTACAACGTCAACACACTTGACATGACCAATGGGAAGGCTATCTGTTGTTCAGAGAAGCTTCCATGTCATTTCAGTCAAGTCCAAGCCACTTACGCCGAGATCAGAAGAAGAATGGAATCCGATTAAAAACAACTTTCACGGCATCTGGAGCCAGTGGTACAAAGACCCAGAGAGAATAATTGGGTATTGCTGGATTCCATTATAACCAATATCAATACAACCATGGGGCCAAACTGGCTTAGGGAGTAACCAATCAGACTCTAGTTGCAAGGTCCATGGTTTGATTCCCTCTCAAGACAGGTTAGAAGAGATGTTTTCCTTCCAGTTCACATCTGTGCAGACTCCAGTCCCCTCCTAGTTCTTTGGACAAGACTTTAAAACCGAGGTCCCATGTGTGAACACATCCACACAAAAACATCATGCACACTAAATCTTATTCCACCTTTCAAAGAAGAGTACGTCATTATATTCTGGTGGGGTGGATAATTCGAAAATATAACACTGATGTTGTGTTTAGACATCACCCTAAACAGACTGAATGTGGCGATATTAACAGTGGAGTTAAAATTGGTCACATGCACAATTTCCACCAATGGTGAATCTCAGCACAGGAATGGAGAGAGAGAGAAAGGGTATACATTCATTTCAGCTTATTCTGCAAGTCGAATTTGTAATCCAAGCCAGAAGCACACCATCTTTTCACATCTCCCCTCCCCCTTCCCCAAACCAGGTGACAGCCCTGATATGGCATGTCGCAGTCGGCTGGGCGATAAGCAGCATTTTCTCTCTCTTCCCGCCACCCGCATCCTTCCCCCTTTCCTCTCTCTCTCTCTCAGTTTGAAGCAAGGAATGTTTAACAGCTTTCAATTACAGCAAAAAGAGGCACTTACGGCATAATAGTCCGCCACGGCGCGGACCTGGTCCTGGTCCTCACACTGCGACAGCATGTCCAGGCCATCAGGGTACAGAGTGCCACAGCGGGGGTACAGTTTCTCCCTGTCTTCCTTGGTCAGCTCTGTGCCAAACGAGTTGATGGTCATGATGAATGCACGCCGGTCAGCCTCAAACTGAAACCAGGAGAGCAAGTCTGTACACAGGACAGCCTTGAACTGAAATCAGGAGAATACGTCTATACATGGAAAGTGCACCATCATAAATTAACCCTTACACTGGTTATTTAACAACGTACTGTAAGTATGTTGTCTGGTGAATTAGCAGAAGGAAAGCTTGAAAAATATAGTTACGTTCGCATGATATGCGCAACTTTTCAACAGTTCGTATTTGAACATGACATACAGAATAATAATTGTTAGTAACTGAATAAAGAATAACATAAAACAGAACTGGTGTGCTTGCGAGTGTTTGATTAGGTGCTTACCTGTCTAGAATGTGAAAATAACAGGTGAAAACAGGTGGCAAATCCTGCTTGTCATTCTCAAGAGCTTTTTCACAAATAATCCAGTCAATGATGTATCACATTATTCAGAAATAAATTACAACCTTTTTCAAAGGAAAGTAAATGTGGATGATACCCGTCTTCCATGCAGGTAATTCAGGTAAGAATGAATAAGGTACAGTTCAGTTTTTGCATTGAAATCATGTGCTGATAACACACAAAAAGTAAACAAAAATGGTCACTATCAACAAATATAATAGTTAGCCCACACTGTTATCATTTACGCTTGAAAGGTTTAGGATCATCTGGAAGCGCTACACTAAGTTTTTCTTCCCCACTGAATGGCATCTTGAGATCCCCCTCAACCTTAGGCACTCATCCAGTCACTGTCCATGTCAATCTCAAAATCATGATTACATGGTGTTTGATCTAAATCAAAACTATCACCCATCACACCCACCCAGTTCACTCAAAATGTCCATAACTTCTTCTTCACCTGCTTTTTCCACAAGAAATTCAGCTAAAACATCTAACAGGTTCCTAATTATATCTCGTTCTCCTTTGGGCGCTGCCATTTTTGTTTGCCAGATAAGTGGAGTTGCACTATGCATTACAAGCTGCTACTAACCATAAACTAAGCTAAAACACTGAAAATTCATGTTCCAGGGCTCGCTCGGTAATTCATACAAATTAGTTTCTCACTGAGCCATAGTTTTGTATGTATATGTCGGTGAAACTAGGCTCACCCTACAGCGCCACTTATGTGACGGCCGTGACGTAATAGCGTGACTTATGTTGCAACAACCAGTGCAAGGGTTAAACTCTCATGCACATGTACAGCGAGTCATTTGCTGGTATCTGCAATAGTATAATCACACAAACATTTTTGGTCAGTCATTTTCTCCAGTAATCTGTATCATGAACTTGAATTTTCTGCTTTGTTTACAAATAATGATAGTAATAATTCATCACTGTACTTTACAAGAACCATGTCCACTTACTGCCAGAGCTTCACACATGACTTCTGCTGTAGCTCCTCCCATTTGTTTGCAGAAATTGTAGAAATCTTCAAGGTATGCCTGGGGACACACACAAAATCACACATACACATCAGTTGTAGAAATCTTCAAGGTATGCCTGGGGACACACACACACACACACACACACACACACACACACACACACACACACACAATCTTCCCTAAATTAACTTGTACAGGAAAACTAATCTTTTCTAAAAAAAATAACTCTAAAACTGCGTATGACCTTTAAAAGTATTTTTCTAGCATGATGAATTTTCGTTCAAGAGGGACCATGATATGAATGAATAAATTCTTTTTCGAGGGAAGCGATTATGTAAATAATCCACTAAATTATTACTACAGAAAACTGATACTTTCAACTGAATTAATGAAAAAAAGTACTGAAATAATGAACGGTATCAAGCATTTTGAAATATTAAATGCTGTTAACAGATTCTATCCTCCAGTTTCTCTATCAATATAAATCTTACAATTTTTTTTCATACAATTCTACTCCATAAAATTATTATACAACACATTTCCTGTGTTTTATAGGCAACCAGCATTCTGGTAAAAAACACAAACCTTGTATAGTGTATTTCTGATGATTTCAATGTTCATTTCATCCAGATCTTGTTCCAGAATGCAGTCAATGAAGTAGGGAGCTGAAAAAAAAAAAAGAAGAAATAGATTGTTATTCACTACATTTGGTTACAACAAGTAGATCCGATTACCGACATCTTTCTTCACATGAAAATTACCACATGGTCTCCATGGTTGTTTTTTCCCCTGCTCTTTGTTTATATGTGTGAGTGCTGTGTATGTATATGTGTGTTAGTGTATGTATCTGTGTGAGCGTATGTGCGTGTCAATCTTCATTGAATTCAATTATGAAGACAATGGGCACCGGGAAGAAAGAGCCATAAACATAAAACTGCCTAGTCAACTTACTCATATCACAGATACTTCTGAAGCATTGGAAAATGCTACTTAAAATTTTTTAGACTTTTGCAAAGCTCAGAACCCTTGGGCCACAATACCTCAGTTGGTAAAGCACAGAACTGGTAATCCTGTGGTTGCAAATTTAAATATCCGCAGGGCTGTTTGATAGAGGAGGATTTTATCCTCAGACTTAATGGTTTTAAATCCATTTCCAGAAAAATCCTTTGAGTAAGACTGTAAATCAAGCTTTCCTGGTGAGAATTCACTAACAACTAGCACACATGTAAAATCCCATCACCAACATTCAGAAGAGAGGGCCAATCTGGCTCTTGATATGGATTACATGCACACCCATAGCATACATGTGTTGTCAAGATCAAAAGTGAAAAACTGACAGACTGATAGTGATACTCAACAACATGAAATGGGAAACAAAAGATCAGCACCAGCAGGCAACTTTCCAGTGAGCTGTATCCAGGTGGGCAGCCCACTGTGTCAATGAAGGCATGGACCACAAAGTGCTGGGTATGTAGCTCAGGAGAAGTGCTACATAAACATTCCAAATAATATGATAGCAATAACCTTCAGCAGGCATCCTGTAGTATTATCACCAAGACAGGCAAGGAATATTTATAAATAATATATAATAGTGAAATCAAGAAACATCATATTCCATAACCCACCGAGAGGTGTGTCCACAAGCACAGCATTGTACAGCTCAGCAGGCGTGGAGGCAATGTGGATGGCTTCCATCTGTTCAAAGCTCCCCAGTGGATGACACTTGCCGATCAGCTCACCGATGGGTCGTTGGTGCAATGTGCCCGTGATCAGCAGAATGATGTTGTCAATCATGTAGCTGTACCTGTCAACACAGTTTTTTCATATTCTCAATCAACCACAACCCTGCTTCTCAAGTCATAATGAAGATATTGTTAATGGTTCCTTCAACTCTCAAGCTCCATTGTTTTGATTCCCATTCGAAAGATTTCATAAACAACTGCAACAGCTATTTTGATAAAGCCTTATCTGAATAAAAATCCATGAAAGAATATTCACTGTACATACGAGTGGATACAATCTCACCACAAATAACTCTGAATTGGCTTTTCAGGCTAGAGAAAAGCTGACTAAAAATCTCTGAAAAAGGCTGGGGTCCATGGGCCGCCAAGGCCCTGGTGGGATTAAGGGGCAATGCTCTAGGAATGTCCAGTGGGGAAGCCCCCTGGCCAAAATGGACTTTCAGCTGTTTTGAGACTGTTTTGTGGTCTCTCATGACACTTGATAGGCAAATTATGCATCATGTAAAGATTTCTATTAAAAACAAGGGGTGTTTGTCTCAATAATATATCTGTAACCTGCTAATGAAAGAACGATATCCTTTATTGCTGACACAACTATTGTGCACCTCATTTCTTGTTGTTTACAAGCAAGTGGACCACATTATCAAGTGGACCACATTATGTCACTTATCTGGGCTGTCACACCAAATACAATAAAATCAATACACGTTCATTACAAACAAACAAAAATAAAATAAAATTTAAGGGGGTGGGAGATGGGAGGCATTAATCCATTAAAGAAATCCAGTCTGCTCTGATTGCAGTCTCTTGTAGTGGACATGTTCAAAAAGCGCAATTAGAATCACAATTGACGAAGTTCAGCTCTTTTTAACAAAGCAAACAAGTAAAAAGTAAACACTTGGTGAAAACAAGTCAAAATGAAAAACTGAAATTGCCCACTTCTGTAAACTTTTCAGTCCTCTCCAACAGTTGACAAATGGGCATTCCTCAAATGTCTTGCTCTGATTTAAAATTCATGACACGCAAGACATCATATTTCCCCCCATGAAGAAGTAGTCTGTGCATGATGCACAACCAGAAAAGGGCTGAACAAGTCGTGTTTGTTTGTTTTTTTGTCTGCCACTGGACTGTCAAATATTAAGTTTTTTTTACTTTTTAGACCAAGAGTGTGGACTGCATTTCAAATGCGAGGTGGTGCGTGGTTAACTGGCAGCACCCCAAACACTACAGACTGGTCTGATTAATGCATGCAGAACTGTCATGATATACTGTAACAGATGCGGGCAGAACTGCCTTGAACATAGAATCACGGAAACCTGGACTGCAAAAACTAGATACAGTACAGACGCGAGATGATTAAGCATTTCCTGGTGATTTTTCAGCTGACTTTTTTCCCCCTAAGACATTTATTTTTCCTGCCTCTGAATGCCAGTCAAAATCCTAAGATCCAAGAAAAGTTCTCCAGCTTGCTTTTAAATTTATATTACTCTAACTAAAAAGATTCCATGACTGGGTTTATACAGTCCAAACTGATCCATCCAACAATGATGGGATAACATTCAGGCAAAAATGAAAAATTCAAAATCCTGCAATCCCCTTTTCTTTTCCAACCATTGACAAAACCTTTTTTCCAATTGATAAAAATATACTTTTTCCTCTTTCAGTAAATCATCTAAACCTTTCCATTATAATAAAAATAAAAAAAAAAGATAAGTGAATTCTCACGTCATATAGTCCAAAAAGGTGGCCAAAGGTTCCAAGCAGTGGTTTCGCAGATGCTGGAATTCAATGACAAGCTTCTCCCTCAGTTTGTCGTCAATGACTGACACTGTCAGGGGGCTGGGCTCATTGGCCAGAAAGTTCCCATAGTCTGTGCTCTGTAGGTGAAGCTTCAGATCTAAAAAGAAAAAAAATCATAAAGTCACATTTGAATGTGTAGGTTTCTATGCACGTATCACTGTGAGTTTTACTATATTCATGTGTATGTGTGAGGGTTAAGACACGAGTGGTATTGGGCAGCAAAGGGGAAGGGGGGAGGTCTTTGGGCTGTGGAAGGATGATACAGCAAGTGTGTGTTCATGCGAAGGGTGTGGTGGAATGGGAGGAGACAGGATAACAAGTGCAAATGTGCAACATCAAGTGAAACCTTACAACCAGATGAGTACACGATTACACAGTCTGATTGCAGGACATTCTTTACATTAACTCTTTGAAACAAAATCAGAAATGAAATGAGGCAGGGAACAGTAAACGATAAACAGTAAACAAGTGGGGTATTTTTTGCTCCCATGAGAAAACCTAACACAGAGTAACTTTTATTCAAGACTGGCACAGCCTTTTAAACTTGAATAAAGTCAGACAAATACATAGACGAACAATCTAATAGTGGGGGGAAAAACAAGCGCAGGCCAACAACTGAACTGTCTTCACAGTAATGACTTGGCAAAGATTTGGACTTAAGGAGGGGGGGGGGGGGGGGGGGGGGGGGGAGTTTGAAGATGGAGAAACTGGGAACATGAAATTAAGAAAATATGTTACAGATATGAAAACTCTTCACTAGCTGCATAAGGGAACCATCGCAATCCCTTTTGAAGGCAGATATATTTGTATTGCCTGCTCCAAGGCCTTTCGTCTGCTGGGTCGGAACTCATCAGGGAGACATGGCTGGTTGTGTCTGCGCTCCTGGCGTCAAATAGAGACGCACCACAGTCCATAATACTGTGGTGTTCTCACCACCAAGGGTGCAAAAAAGAATCCAATAGCACCCCCAAAAGCAGCCAGCAAAGAGTAGTAAATGAAGCCAAAGGAAAGTGTGGGGAGGAAAAAAGTTGCTGAATAACTAAAGACATTATGCAAATACCTATTACCTATTACATGTTTACCTATTAAAGGCATACTTCTTGTGCCAAAATGTTACAAGAGTACGTTGCATGGTCCCAAAGATGTGATGTTACTCAAAAGTTTAGTTTTCATTGCAGACTGAGTGAGACACGCTGTTCAAAATGCCTGTACAGAACAAAGGGTGAAGGCGCAGATGATAAATACATATGGTTTGTTGAAGGATTATTCTTAATTCTTTAGTATGGCTTTAGTATAAGGCTTAGTGTAAGCCACAGAATAAAACAAGCAAAATTTTAAAACACTGCAAAGCAAAAAATGGTGAAGTGGGGCAAAGCATAAACTTGGAGGCTTAATTTCATGTACTGTACAGTCATTAGAGAAAGCATAAGAAATTCCAAGGTGTCTGCTGTAAAAGACGGCAGGGCAGGTGTCCATTCATTGAGTACACAGAGGAAACTGTGTGTGCGTGCGGTGTGTGCCTGCACGCGTGCGCGTGCAAGCATGTCTCCCCATCATAGCCCTGTCAACCAGACAGGGTCTTTTTTAGAGATGTGCAAGACATATAAGAAACAAAAGGTCACATTCAGGGAAAAGTGCTTACCCCCCCTTAAAAAAAAAGGGGGGGGGGGGGGGGGGAAGGTGTCAAATAAGTATCAGTTACTTGGTCACATGAGAATGACTTAAGAACAATTTCAAAATAAAGGGGGCTGGGAGAAGGGGGGAGATGAGAAGGGAAACACCGGATGAAAAAAGCAGGTATAATACTATAAATGTCTAAATGTTAATTACTTAACAGATTGTAACCACAGGAATGGAAACTGTTAAGTTCTGCACCAACTGTTTACAATCATCCTGAATCGATTTCTGGTTTCTTGATCATGATGAGAACTCAACTGCAGACATGGCTAGTTGTGGTTGTACAGTCCATTCATAGTATCTAAACAATAACATAAAACATCACATGTGATTCTGTAAGTTTTGTTTCAACACCTCAGGGAGAACATCACAATCCAACCGATTCCCACAGCAGCCAGCAAAGGGTAGAAAAGGAAAATGGAAGAAAATAAAGTGAAAGATTTTCTTTCAAGTAACTAACAAATACTCAAAATGAAAGAACAAACTGGAACCTATGCTTCAGGATCAAACAAACAAAAAGAAGGAAAAAAAAAAGAGAAAAAAGAAAAGAAAAGAAAGAAACAGAAGTCACTTAGATGCATAAAACAAGCGACAGCACCATACAGGATAAATTATTTCTTTAAATAGTCCATCTCCTCAGCTGCTTGCAGCTGACCCAAATAATGTGACCATTTCATATACTGTTGTTGTGAAGATTGGATTGTTCCATTGAGAACCAATCAATGAACACCAACAAACATGGTGAGCCAATTTTAACACTTGATCTATACATGCAAATTGATATTACCTGGAGCCTTTGCTGTAGGTAGTCAGCTCATAAGCCAGACTCCCAAAAGGAACAAAAATCATTTCTGTTAATTATGGCTGTGATGTCTGCTAAATATTATGGGAATGAAGCAGTACCGTACATAATTAAAACATCAATTTTTTAAAAAATTACTTTCAGACATGTGTCCTGATGACCATGCATTGTGTTAAATAACTCATGGGAAAAACACTGGCTTCTGTCATTCTGATCTTCAGCAATTCATTATAAAAAAATACACACACACACACACACACACACACACACACACACACACACACACACACACGCACACACACACACGCCATTAACATCATAGGCAATTAATTCAAAGCCTATTATTCAAAAAGATTGACCATAATCATGTCTCTGTCAATTATTACATCTTACTTATAACAAAGAGTTGTTCAGGAAGAGTAATGCATACAAAACATGTGAAATTACTGAAAACAATAAAGTCTGATTATCCCATGGAAAGCTACCGTTTGCACATGCAGAACAGCAAAACAAGATACAATTCATCTCCCCAGCTGGTTGCAGCCAACCGAACTAATGGGATCCTCTCTTGCACTGTGAATATCCAACTGGCATACCCACAGACCCAATCACATGACCACCTAGAAACATGGCAAGTCTGTTCAAAAATTTTATCTACACACACTAAACTAGTACTACCCTGACTTTCAGAGCTGATAGTTGGAGCCTTTTGTAAGAGAGTCAGAGGTCATAACCTAGACCCCCAAAATGTTAAAAAATTGTGCTTTCTATTGATCATGTCTGCCAAATTCTAGGGGTAGGAAGCAGCTCTGTGAAGCACTTGATTATGCATGGCTCAGACTCAGTAAATCATTCCATGACTTTGTGATTGCTTTGTAAATACATGTATTTTTATGTGTCTGACTTAACTCATTGTAAACACTGCCCTATCGATCACCGTTCATCATCAATTTATCGATTTGCTGTCTGCTCAAGTTGCAAAGCGAGAGGACTGCAGGCGGAAATCTAAACAAATCTTAAATAAATGTTAGCGAACCGCCCAGAGAATGTGGACAAACGAGTCACAAGACGAAACACAACGCGTTTCGACCTCTTAGGTCTTCATCAGGCGAGACATAAACGAATAAAACAATGAAAATTCACTTAGCTTTGATTGCTTCAGATCACTTCGCAGGGTTCAGCGCAAGGAAGAATGAATTCAACGCCTTCTTCCTTGCGCTGAACCCTGCGAAGTGATCTGAAGCGATCAAAGCTAAGTGAATTTTCATTGTTTTATTCGTTTATGTCTCGCCTGATGAAGACCTAAGAGGTCGAAACACGTTGTGTTTCGTCTTGTGACTCGTTTGTCCATGTTCTCTGGGCGGTTCGCTAACATTTATTTAAGATTTGTCTGCTCAAGTCAAAGGCAAGCCTGATATTTGATGAATCTTTCATTATGTCTCTGTGAAGTGTTACCTGAAATAAATCTATTTCCATTGCAGCCAAAATAATATTTGAGAAGAATCATGCATAACAGAGTACAAGAACACAACTATAAACACTGCATTTAAATATTCTAATGCCAATGACAACCAGTATTTTCTTATGTATTCAAATGAGGTGAATTCGCATTATCATATTCAATTAACAACAGATTTCTTCCACAGCTACAAATTATTAGGCATAACCGTATTTTAGAGCCCTACTCACCCCCTCCCGCCCCCATACACAACGCATGTAATTTTACATTTCTCATGGTTTGATTATCAGTATGATTCTTCCATGGGTGATGATGAATGACAAAATTACTAGCTGTAAAATCCAACTATTTTCTTTAAAATCATCTTCTGCTCGCAAATCTGAGTCTTAGTACATTGCTTATAGAATAGGATATTTTTTCACATGACTGTGATAGTGAGATTTGACACTGATGTCAACGTTAGCAGCAACGTCAGTCATCAGTGCAGAAATGGCCAGCAATATTAGGTGGCTTACCTTCCAGGGTTTCACACTGAACAAGATTCAAATAGTCTGCTTGTTTCAAAATTCCAGATTTGAAGCCTCTAACAAGACCTTCCAGATAGCCATGATCAATATTGAAAGTCAGTTCTGGAAACATTTTGAGAACAGTCTGCCTGCCGAACCGATCAAGAGACCAGAAATAAGCAAAGTCACATGACACTTCGGAAGCCCTCTACCGCTGAGCAAAGGTGCGCTACTCTTATTCAATTTTCGTTCTAAAAAAAGCACACGTCTCAAAAACTAGAGTTTCGTGGTATCCCTAAGACAGAAGTGCTCGGGCTAATTCTTTTCACATCTTTTATTTATGATATGCCGAATGTTGTCATTAGTCCTAACAAAAGCTTTGCCGATGACACAAACATTTACAGTTTGAGCTGACATAAAGAGGAGTTGCTGTGGGATACAGATAAGTTAATCAACTGGACGAATTATATTGATGCCTTATCTTATGGCATACAAGTACAAAAACGCTACGTGTCACCAAAAATAACCCATGTTATGACTATACGATTAGATTGGCCAATAGTGAGAACTATAAGCAAATGTACCCATGGAAAAGACCTAGAAGGACATTTTTGACGAGGACCTGTTTGATAAATCGTTTCAGTTTTGCTAGGTTGAGTGTGTGTGTGTGTGTGTGTGTGTGTGTGTGTTGTGTGTGTGTGTGTTTATTGCACAGGCACGGATGACCCCATTCCGGCGCCTCATCCTCTGCACACCATCCAATCCCTGGCCCTATCGTAACCCGAGTCTGAAAATAAAATCAGAAAAAAACCTGGAACTGCTTTAAAACCTGCATTCCAGGACAACAACAACAACAACAACAACAACAACAACAACACACACACACACACACACACACACACACACACACACACACACACACACACACACACACCACACCCCATTCAAAGAACATCCCAAAAGCCGTTACAGAGTCGGGTCACTAACAAAATTAATGGTCAGCAGGACAGTGTATGGAATATGTACTGCCCCCACCCTGGTCGTTTCCTAACTTCCCATCATCATCCCATCCTCACCCCTCACCCCCGTCTCCTCTTCTTCCTCCTTTCACACCCTAACCCCTTTCCTCCTTTGATTAGCCCATTCGATTCTCGGAATATCAATAAGCTCTACCTTCCCTCTCTTTCACCTCTTCCAATCCTCCTTCCGTCTCTCCCATAGCCGATCCTCTCCTTTCGTTTTGGCAAGTGTATTGTTGATTGGCATGTTGGTGGTGAACTGGTAGATTGGTGGGCTGATGGGTTTCATTGTCAGTGTCACATAACTAGTACCGTGTTTTTTAAGTTGTTTGTTTTTTTCCTCGTCGCCAAGTCGAATATACACTGTTAAATTGACAAAATCAGAGTTTGACTACCTCGTTCATTCATTTGTTCAACCAAGGATTCATTGACTGACTTAATGATTTATTGATTGGTTGAGTGAGTTTAGTACAGTATTAGTAGCTTGAGGGTTCAGTGCAGAGGAAAATTGCCCAGGTAATCTCTCTTCTCATCAATCTCCATCTGATTGTCTGGTGCTCTTTCTTTCTGTCCGTCTGTCAACATCCCGTGTCTGTCTTTATTGTTCTTTGTCTGCCCGACTCTGTCTTTGTCCGTCTAGGCCATTCACCCCGCAGGTAGGCCTACCTGACTGTTTTAGGTGCGTTAGGTCGCGATAACTGCTGACCATGAACTGGACGTCGTCCATGACTTTGTTTATCTGGGCTCAACTATCTCAGACACCCTCTCACTTGACGCAGAGCTCAACAGGCGCATCGGCAAGGCAGCTACCACCATGACCAGACTGACAAAGAAAGCATGGAACAACAGCAAGCTGACCGAGCACACAAAGATCCAGATCTACAGAGCCTGCGTCGTGAGCACCCTCCTGTATGGCAGCGAGTCTTGGACTTTGCGTGCCCGACAAGAGCAAAAGCTCAATGCTTTTCATATGCGTAGCCTCCGATGCATTCTGAACATCACCTGGCAGGACAAGGTCCCAAACAACACTGTCCTGGAAAGAGCTGGATGCACCAGCATGTACACGCTGCTGAAACAGAGACGTATGCGCTGGCTCGGCCATGTCGTGCGCATGGATGACGGACGGATCCCTAAAGACCTCCTCTATGGAGAACTTGTGCAGGGAAAACGTCCCACAGGCAGACCACATCTGCGATTCAAAGACGTGTGCAAGAGGGACCTAAAAGCCTTGAACATCGACCAGAACAACTGGGAAGCAACAGCCCTCGAACGGTCAGCCTGGAGACAGACTGTGCAGAAAAGTCTCTCCAAGTTCGAAGAGACACTCGCTCAGCAGCACGGGGAAAAGAGAATGAGAAGAAAGGCTGCAGCCCAGGCAGACAGACCAGGTCAGACTTCATCTGTGCCCTCTGCCACAGGGACTGTCATTCCCGTGTCGGACTGGCCAGCCACACCCGCCGCTGTACCAGAATAGACACCTTGAGCGCAACTCCATAGTCTTCCGAGACGGAAGGATGCCTACAATAGGTCGCGATAAACTTCAAAGACTGTTATTGATGGATTATAGAGTTCAGACGTGATGCTTTTATTATGACATAATTGTTTCAGTTCTTGAAAGTCGTTTGATCTGGAGGAATCTATCGTGACAACTTTATTGGCTATAGTGCAAAAGTGGGTGTTTAGCTGTTCAACATATTCCTTTAATTATGGTTGATTTTGATGAAGACTGAATATTTGTAAGCTCATTTATAGCTGACCATACTAATTTTGGGTTCTGGTTTCATGATATTAGTTCTCTATAATATTTCATTTTTTTTCTCTGCGCTTCTGTGAATGTATTGCATTTTTCAGTATCCTCTTCATAGCCACGTTGTTTAGGAAGATCTCCATAGTAACCTACCTCCTGTAACTCTTTAGTGACCATGCGGGTTTAGGATCATGTCGTTCTCTCATTGTTTTTAAAGGAGCGTGTTTATCATATATTTCTGTAAATGTTTTGATCCCAAATTCGACAGCAAGATCTGGATCAGTTATGTTGAAAACTGAAGAGAGTTCTGAGTTAAGCAAGTCATGCAGAAAGTGTTGGTCGTTAAAGTTTGTAAAGCAACGGTAGGTTATTGTCTTGTGTCCCGGTTTGGGAATGTTCACTCCTTTTTTTTTTTTTTTTTTTTTTGACCATGTGACACAAACTCGGTAATGATCACTACAGTTTAGAACAGGGATGCAGGCTTTTGCTATGTTAGTTTTATCTGAAACATAAATAATGGTCGATAAGTGCCTTCGAGTTTGGTTTGACATTTGTTGGAGATTCGATGAGTTGATGCAGATTAAATAGATTGATTACTTGCGTCCATTGGTTTAACACTTTTAGAAGGTTTATGTTAAAGTCTCCAAGTAAAGTAATTTCCTTGGATTCTAGTGAGACTGCATCCATCATCGTAATATATATGTGAACCCAGTTTACTCTTTCAGATGGGTTCCTTTAACAGAGTTCAACCAAAAATGCAAGGGTTTCTTTTCAGCTCAACTTCTATCGAGACTGATTCCACACCGTTACGTTCTAGGTGTAGAAGTCGTTTGAAGCTAAGGGTTTCTCTGATGTAGAGAAGAAGACCCGTCTCTTTTGCTTGTGTGGGGTCTTTTCGGATTGTGTTATATCCGGGAATTTGTACATCATTGTCACTAATGTGTTGAGTTCATCTGGATTCAAAGAGCCCTAAAATATGAAAGGGTTTACCATGATTCCAAATCAGTGTTGATATAGCTGATGTCTTGTTAACTGCATTTTGGATATTAAGGTGACAGATTCGCCTTCTTTGACTGGCCATGCAGACTGGTTCTTCCTCGTTTCTGGTTGTGTTCTGATGTGATGATAGTAGGTGACGACGATTTCGCACGTTAACTGACGGTAAGGTTTGTATAATCAAGGAGCACAATAAGATCGCATAAAAGGAGAGAGAGAGAGAGAGAGAGAGAGAGAGAGAGAGAGAGAGAGAGGGGGGGGAGGGGGGAGGGTCTGGCTTACACTCAGTAACAACGTTTGGGAAACCAGAAGCGTATGGGGAGAAAAAAAAAACAACAATCTTCACAGTATATGTCCGTAAGTTCCTCGGTCAGATGATACAGTTATGGATACATTTTTTTGAAATGAAAATATACACGCACTCACAAGGGAAGCACTTCAAAAATAAAATAAAAAGTAAGGTCATAGAAGAAAAGGGGGAAAGCAAAATAAAGCTCCAGACAAAAATAAGCACAGAGCCAACAACTCAAAACAAAATACAAAAAAAGTCACACAGACAATTACACAAGGTTATATCAAGTCACATAGACGCACTTGTAACTGCGAGTTGGCAATGGACACTACTGCTTTGCTCGCAGGAAACAGCAGTTTCTCTAAGAGCCTCCTGCTGCAGAGGCTTTGTTCAGCCTCTTGTCTCAGAGGCGTTAAGATAGCACTGTTTTGCACTTTTACGAAGAGTGGCCGAAGAATGGCCAATACCATAGATGATGTGAAGGAGACATGGTCCGTGAAAAGTAATTGAAGGGAGGAGGAATAGGCAGGGGCGGGGGAGGGACAGATCTGTTGTACCAGGGAGATGGGAGAAGAGCACACTCGCCTGGCAAAACAGAGGAGAGAGGAGAGAGAGAGAGAGAGAGAGAGAGAGAGAGAGAGAGAGAGAGAGAGAGAGAGAGAGAGAGAGAGATGCTATCATAACCCTTCCCCTCTTCCTTTTTTTTTTTTTTTTTTTTTACTATTGATATATTGCCAAATACTAGAATCATTAAGTGGGTGAATTCAAAAGCAGCAGTAATACAGAGGAGAGAGAGAGAGAGAGAGAGAGAGGAGAGAGAGAGAGAGAGAGAGAGAGAGAGAGAGAGAGAGAGAGAGAGAGAGATGTCGTTATATTTTCTTTTTTTCACAACACTATACGCTAGATACTGCATCGGATTTTGATCAGAGAGCGACAATGCATCAATGACTCAGAAGTAAACAAGACACATATCTATCAACAATGTAGTAGGAACAATGCTTTGAGAGAGTATAGAACTTTACATATTGGCATTTGCGTGCACTGACAGAACGCATCAATGATAATAGCGGTGTATTTTGAAACAGTGACACTTACAAATAGCAACAATCACTTTGGGAGGGTAAGTAAACTGTATGCTGTTGATGATATGTTAAAAACCTGTATTTGGATAGGCATTAATAATATGAAATATACTGCATATTTTCAAAACCAGTGTAAGTGTGCAAAGTATGTAAACAATTTTTGTGTGAAACATTCTGAGCTTCGATAGCATTTCAGCTCTTATGGAAGCGAGTTCCAGAGAAGCGGACTAGCAGAACAAAGACTTGTTTTAAATAGGTCAATTTTTGCAATGGGAACCTGGAGTTTTGTTAAATTTCTAGAATTTGTGCTAAATTTTGATTGAATAGCTTGCGGAGCTAATCCAGATACAATTTTTTTGGGTATAAACATTCTTTTATTGATAGCAAACACATCCCTTAGTGGAAGAACTCCAGCTTGATGATGTAATGAGAACTGCTTTAATGGCGCGTTTGTAGATGCTGATTAAAGGTTTCATTGAATTTACGCTTGCCGAGTCAAATAGTGTCGAACAGTAATTGATTGAGGAGAGAGAGAGAGAGAGAGAGAGAGAGAGAGGCGAAAATGGTGGTGTGGGGAGGTGGGGGTGGAGTGTCCCCTGGTTTGCACTTGCCTATCCTTAACCATACATTAGAGCTGCTTCAGAGTCAAGCAGAATGTGCCTCAAGGTCTGAACTGTACAGTGAATTTGTTTTGATGAAGAATGATCTTCTGACTGATGCTATGTACTGAATTAAGTGTGACTGAAAATGCGTAACCTTTGCACCATTACAACCAGACCCAGGTCGAACGCGTCGCCAAAATAATTTGTTTAGTAGTGTTTGATCAGGAGTAGATAACTCTAATTGCTAGAGCAGACCGAAAAACGATGCTATCCGTACATTGTTCTGTTAATATGACAGCGACGTTTCCGACCGCAAGAAAAATAGTTACACTTAACTTGAGCTGTCTTCTTCACACACATCACTCCCGTCCCATCCGTATCCGCAATATCTTTTATCAAAAAGTCTTAACCCCCCCAATTCTTTGCAAAGTGTCATATTGATGGGACACACACACACACACACACACACACACACACACACAAATGATTGCGGCTGTGGTTGTTTTAAGACACGTGTTTAGAGGACATAGAAGTACAGAAAATTGCCATACTGGCTCATTCCACAAAGAACCGGCGCTGGTATCGTACGAAACAAGATAAAAACAAATGCAGTATCACAGCATTGCAGTAACGGACAACGCATTAAGCGAAGAGAATCACAATGGCCGAGCAGACGACACGCTTACGTACCAGTCGGGGGAAAATTACAGTCTGAAGCGGAGGACGGCCGAAGCATCCCGAGGTATCTTATTGGCTGACGGTCTATCTTATTATGCAGTGACCCGGATATTTTTAGACGATCAAGGTCATATCTTGAATAAAACCGGCGAATCGCACCTGTGACAGCCTCTTTGACAGTTCAGTTCTGCCCGGCTCGGGAGGGAGAAAGCAGCTGAAAACCAGTCAACAGAACTATCATCATGTCCAAGCCATCATACAAAGTTGGTAAGTCGCATGAAATATTCTGGTCAACGTGTTGACTTATTATATCTTTTGACCTGATCATGGAGCATCTTTAGTTTCTGCTTTTCACTTTCGTTTTAAGAGCAGTTCTTCATTATACTAACAGCGACAGAAGTCGTTTGCATTCTTTTTAAATGTTTAGTTTCCTAACCAAAAAAGAAAGAAAAAAAAGAAAAAGAAAAAGAAAAAAAAGTTAATAATGGGAGGGGGGATTGTACTGAGCTTTGAAGATTCTGTAAGACCATTCAGTATGTCAGTGTGTGTGTGTGTGTGTGTGTGTGTGTGTGTGTGTGATTGCGCTTAAGTGGAACATCGAGAGTTAAGAGTAGCCCCTAAAGTAGACAATAAATTACTTTACTCTTCCCCCCCGTCACCACCCCTTCCCCTCCCAACCTCCTCGCCATTTGTTCTTCTACTACTTTACCATCTTACTTTTTCTTTCATACTTTCTTTCTTTCTTTCTTTTCTTTTCTTCCCCCCCCCCCCCCCCCCGAATTTTGTGTTTAAATCGCTGACACGATGAAAAGTGGATCAACCCTTGCTAACAATAGCGGTGGATATTGGTTGTCGAGTACTTTTAAAATATGCAGCAATCGAGTAATTTACGCGACCGTTTGATATGGTAAAGCGAAAGTAGCGGGATGTGTGCAGCTAATTCCTGTTGTTGCGATGGATAAATCCGAACCGAGAGCTCCATTAAGGTAGTGGCAACTCTGTTCCAGAACAACTCTTATCAGTTAAGGTGCGGAACGAGAGAGAGAGAGAGAGAGAGAGAGAGAGAGAGAGAGAGAGAGAGAGAGAGCCGTTTATGGGCTGTTCTTTTCATGAATTGATTTATTTCAAAATTTAAATCTCTCTCTCTCTCTCTCTCTCTCTCTCTCTCTCTCTCTCTTTCTCTCACACACACACACACACACACACACACACACACACTGGCATGCATTTATGTATGCACGCACACTCTCTCTCTCTTTCTCTCACACACACACACACACACACACACACACACACACACACACACACACACACTGGCATGCATTTATGTATGCACGCACACTCCCACGCACGTACGCACACACAACGTATCCACACACACACGCACACACGCGCGCGCGCACACACACACACACACACACACACAAATGGGCGCCTCTCTCTCTGCTTGCATTTGAAATATGTGGTATGTGTGCGCGCGCGCGCGCGCGCGTGTGTGTGTGTGTGTGTGTAGGTCTGTGCGTGAGAGAGAGAGAGAGAGAGAGAGAGAGAGAGAGAGGGGAGAGAGAGAGAGAGAGAGAGAGAGAGAGAGAGAGAGAGAGAATGCGCGTAAATAATGCGGTTGCGTCAATATTCTTGTCTGTAAAGACAGATCGGAAAATCAAAGTTAAACAGAAAGAGCAGGAGGTAAAAGATGATAGCTCGAATGTTTGGACATCCGTACAAAACCAGAAAAACAAAACTATAAAACAACATGATTTAAAAAGAAAAAAAAAGCACACAATCGGGCTATCACTGAAGGCATAGAAGGAGCCACAAAAGGGCAGACGACGCTCAAAACCAAATAGACCTATAACAATAAAAGTGCTTCAGATCATTTTACAGGTTGATAGTTGCCATCGAGCGAGTCTCAGACGTATGACGGTGCAAAATTTTGTACAAACTGAACGCCATATACTAGCAATATATCCTATCTTTAAGAGCCGACTTCAAGATGGGGCACTTGGATCCACTCTTTGAGCCTGACGAGCGCTACAATTTAATGGGTTCTTCCCTACGTCACATCAAGATTTATGAAAGTAGTAGCGGGGTGGGGTTTTTTTTGGCGTGAATTCCCTGATAGAGATAAAAGGTTTAGATGCAGATGTGTGGTATACCTCCTTGGCCAGCACGTTGCTTGTAACATTGGAGCTCACTGAGCCAGTTAACCACCACAACCAATGCAACAGCACACGTACACAGGTGCACACGCACGCACACACACACACACATACACACACGCGCGCGCGCGCGCGAATACACACACACACACACTGCTACACACATACACGCACACACACGCACATGCATACACAGAGACATAAACACACACACAGACAGGCGCACACGTAGGCTACGCAGGCAGGTATGTATGCATACGTGCGGGTGTACACACACGCACACGCGCGCACACATTGTTTTTCATTCTGAACGTAACACAGTCTCCCTCCTCCCTCGTCGCTTAGACACTACACAGGCACACTCACATGCACGCACGCTCATACACGATTACGAAGTTGCATACACAGAGACTCGTATACACATGTTCACCATCATTCTGCTTCAAATGCAATTTGTGTTGATGTAATAGAAGGAAGGATGAATTCATTCATGCAAATGCCGTACCGGTAGCATCATGTGTATAAGGATCGATAATAATTTATTGTTCATAGATAGATCCACAAGGTAAGAGTTTCGTGGGAAAAGGGAGAGAATTATTCTGAAGCAGGCCACTCATTTTCACATGGATCGTATCCCTTTCTGTGTATGCCATCGTCTGGTCTTGAAATTCAGGCAATATTATTGTTTGAAAATGCACCCCTTGGTTTACACGACATAATTCATGTGCGGAAGGGAGCTGGAAAGCTAAGGGGTGGAGGTGGAGGGAACTTTATTATCACGATGGTGCCAAATGTACAGCTGTATTCTCAGTACAATTGCAATGTTGATGTGCCACCCTGTGCGTGTATGTTTACGGGTATGTATGCAATGATGCGGAGAAGTAGACTCTTAATTCTCAAAGGATAAACAAGAATGATATGCAAGTTGATATTTCAGCTATTTTTTTTTTAGTTTTTTTTTTTTCATTGTGCTGTTAACATCTAATTTTTCCTTCTTTCTTTTCTGTAGTTTTTCTTTCTTTCTTTCTTTTTTTTGTTTTTAAAGCTTAGTTACTGTGCTGCAGGCATCTAGATTTAAAAGAGCATACATTCTGAAACGTTTTAAATGCTGACGGGGCATTGCTATCGCCATCCCAAGTTCATTTAAATGACCCTGGGCATATTATATAACTGTTGTTTCATGGAAGTAAATGTGGGACACACCAGCACGCTGTGAAAGTGTTTGCTGGACAAAGATAAGATTACACCCCTGAGGCAAGGTGGACGAGCTGTGTTTGCCCTTGACCTCTAGCCTGTTTGCAGAGGACATGTACGTTGATACTAGATAGTTGAGTTGTCATCGTTACTATCTGCTATATTTTCAAGATTTGGGAAAACTGTAACTCCTGCTGGGATAGGTGCGTGTGTGTGTGTGTGTGTGTGTGTGTGTGTGTGTGCACAGGCATATGCAAGAAATAAAGAACTATTGATAAATATTTGACTTTTGGTTTGATTTCACTTTTATTTGTTTGTTTTAAGAGACTAGAAAAACTGCTTACTAAAATTTCACTTTCAGCTTGATTTCACTTTTATTTTCATATATTGAAGAGATTGCCTTCAATAAGACTGAGCATGTCCGAATGAGGAAAGATTGTTATAAGTTTGCATGAAGGATACCTTCTTTTGAAAATACTCTATCCTTCTTTTCAGACATGATGCCCAGAAATTATCATGGAGTTTTTGTTAACAATTTAATGTTCTGTCACACAACTGTCTATGATAAAGT
Organism: Conus canariensis; assembly: GCA_033310375.1. Lineage (NCBI taxonomy): Eukaryota > Metazoa > Mollusca > Gastropoda > Neogastropoda > Conidae > Conus > Conus canariensis. The sequence goes on along the minus strand of CM065730.1, from coordinate 44,346,930 downwards.
ACAACGTCTTAAAAAAAGAAAAAGAAAGAAAAAGGAAAAAAAAAAACAAAAAAAAAACATAAGACATTTTAGACATAAAGCAAGTCTTTCCATCGCAAAGATCCTGTGAAGGATTTTTTTCGTTCTTTCCTTTTTTTCTTTTCTCCTCTTGTCAAACCATTGGTTCCACTTCAGTGGCGTTACTCCTTTGCTGCTCAAGTCCTGCCAGTCAGTCTCTTATCACCATGAGGAAGCCTGCCAGAGGAGACACTGCGCTGCTACCAAATCACTTCAGTGGCAGCTGTTCTGATCCAGTACATACTGGGCTGCAACTACTAAGCACCTGACTGATAACAATAATTGCTAAGTCACAGGACCAGAGTGAGTGAGTATGTCCCTCCAGAGCATGTTGCCACGTCTGTTAAATGATGGTAACCATGAACTTGCCAGTACTGATGACCCCCACACAAACTTGGGAAGGGCACAGGTCACAGGTCAGGAGAAAGGTCGCCACAACAGCAAGACACAAAGAGCTACAGAATCTGAGAATTCTTTTTTTTTCATGCTGACTGACGATGATGTGGATGATAAAGATGCTTCGGGGTCTTATTCTAGTCAGAGGCAATGTGAACGCTGTACTCTACACTTACTGACATGTCACTGCATTAACTAGGCTCAAAAGATACACCGGTAGTGTTAGTGAGGAAATTTGAGCAACAGTCACAAAGACTCGTCTGTCAATTTCAGTGGCTGACACTGAACTAAATCCTTCCAGTCTTCTCATTTGAGTTGACAGCAAACTCAGATCTGGGTCAGAACTAGTCAGAGCGAACAAATCCCTTAAATAGATGGTTGGGATGAGTATCGAACCAACAATCTCTCAGCCCACTATCTGCAGTGCAAAGCACTGTGCTACACTGACTAGCTGCATGCAAAGAATTTTATCCTTGAACACTGATGAACTGATTGGTTATCACTCAGCCACAGATCAGAAAAGATTGTCAAGAAGTTTGTCTTCTTTTTCAAGGCTGCTGAACCATAGAATCCAGTGTTTTTTAATGACTGCCTTTGGAGTCCAAAATCTTTCTATCTAAAATTTCCAGGACTAGTGACTCCGCAAATATAATACGATATCTACATACGTTCACCATATTATTTGTCATAATGACTCTGCAAATGTAATGTCCTCATATGTTAACAATGTAATTTGTCCAACATGTCCTTCAGACAGGTTTCCATTTTTATTTCTATGAACTGCCAGAATTCAGGTTCAGGCATTCCCATGTACACAAATGCCATCACGGGGACATTCTTTTTTAATGCTGGGATTTGAAACACAGTGCATGCAAGCTCTTTGCATCCATCCTTGGGTCTTCATCATACAGATTGTGATGCTTCATCTTAAGATTTTTTTTTCTTCCACCCTTAATAAGACCAATGTCAGCGCACTTGTGAAAGTTATGACTGATGCATGGTGAGATTTTTGCTTTTTTTAATCCACCAAATACTAGCATATATGTCTCAGTCTTTTATATCTGTATTTGAACTTTTGTGTGTCCATGTTCATGGCAGAATGGTCGGTGCTAAACCAGCTAGTCTTCTGTACATATATTGACCCAGGAAATTAAAAATATTTACTCTCCACCCCACATAGGGGCTGCTGGGTTTCGCAATCCATGACCTTCGAATTTCAAATCCAACTATGTAGCTGTTGCACTTGATAATGTTGTGTTTCTGAAAGTGATGAAAACTCTATTTGTCCTCTAAATTTGGTAACTGCAGCAGCACCATAACTACGCCTTTTTGCTTTTGTTTTCTCTTTTAATGTTTTGGTGGTTATTCTCATATATAACTGAGTAATCTTAGTTGTCCATTCTTTAAAGTTTTTGGATGGAATGATTTGAAGTCTGACTGTTATAGTACAGTTTTGCTTCAAAGTTTATGCGGCACAAACGTCCTGTTCTATCAAATTAAAACTTATTTCTCCTTCCCCTGCAGCTGACATGGGCCTGGCCGACATGGGCCGCAAAGCCATCGAGATTGCCCAGAATGAGATGCCAGGTCTGATGATGATGCGCAAGGTATACGGCCCTAAAAAACCCCTGAAGGGAGCTCGTATTGCAGGATGCCTTCACATGACTGTACAGACTGCTGTTCTCATTGAAACCCTGACCGAGTTGGGTGCTGAGGTAAAATGAATCCCTCGTTACATGTTGCTATTATTCGATATTGATTTATGTGAAATTTATCATGATGGTCTTGTGTTTTGGATTCCTAGTACACTTTGATAAGAATATATCCAAAGTAAAACAAAAGCCTGTCAGCCCTGGATAACAAATCAGAAAATACTGTGGTGCAAGTTCTCTAAAATTTGGATCAGTTTCTGTGTGTGTGTGCATGTGGATGTGTGTGTGTGTGTGTGTGTGTGTGTGTGTGAATTCAGGTCATTCCATTATCAATGTGCATCAGTAAGTGCAAATAGTCTTCACATGTGTTTGTGCGTGCATGCATGCATATGGTGTGTGTGTATATATATATATATATATATATTCAATTATAAACAAAGCTTGCTATAACTGAATATTCTTGCAGTCATTGCAACACCAAGCTGCTCTGTAAGTTGCTGGAATGGTGCTCGGTACTTATCCTTGGAATTTATTAGTTTATTTTATATATATATATGTGTGTGTGTGTGTGTGTGTGTGTGTGTGTGGGGGGGGGGGGGGGGTTGAATTCAGGTCATTCCATTATCAATGTGCATCAATAAGTACAAGTAGTCTTCGCATGTGTTTGTGCGTGCATGCATGCATATGGTATATATATATATATATATATATATATGTGTGTGTGTGTGTGTGTGTGTGTGTGTGTGCGTGCGCGCGCGTCTGTGACACAAAACCAAAAAAGGGTAAATCATAACACTATCCTCACTGATGATGCAGGTGCAATGGTCCAGCTGCAACATTTTCTCCACACAAGACTTTGCAGCCGCTGCCATTGCCAAGACAGGGGTACCTGTCTATGCCTGGAAAGGCGAGACAGATGAAGAGTATCTCTGGTGCATTGAACAGGTAAGAGTGAAAAACATGAAAATCTTGAAATAAGAAAGATTGATGGACCTTAGATCAGATTGTAACATTTTCCAATTTAATTCGTGCATTTTGCCAAGGCAAGAGTGATGACTGTTACTGCAAGCCAAACGATGAAATAATGACAGACACTGAAATCATGTGTAATGATCTCAATTTAAAAAAATGAACACATGTCATGTACCTTTTACTGCACTACATAATTTGCCAATAAGACCATAAACTCATCCGCTGGGTTTCTTCTTCTGCAGATGAAGCATTCAGATGTTTCAAATGATAATCTAAATATGTGTGTGTTTACACAAATTGTTTTTCCTTTCCTGATTATCCTTTTCTTTTAAGATCAAAACCTCTTCAAGTTAAAGTTACCTGATGGAACATTCTGAGGATTAACTGTATATGCACCTACAAAAGCAAACGCCAAATCATCTAGTCATTTTACAGGGTACAAAGGTGGTATGTGTGGTCTTTCTTTTTTAAATAATGTTGCCATACAGGCCACTTAAAGACTTGGATACAATGAATAACACCTCTTGGTTGATATTCTGTCATCAGACTCTGGTATTCCCCAATGGTCAGCCCCTCAACATGATCCTGGATGATGGAGGTGACCTCACCAACCTGGTGCATGAAAAGTACCCCCAGTACCTGGCTGGCATCAAAGGACTGTCTGAAGAGACCACCACAGGTGTTCACAATCTCTACCGCATGATGGCCGCAAAAAAGCTCAAAGTTCCTGCCATTAATGTCAACGACTCGGTCACAAAGGTACAGAGAATTTTTTTTTTTTTAAACAAATGCAATGCTCACCATCATATATGCGACTGACAAACAAAAATCTGACCAAGTTTCATATCTTCAAAAGGAAAAGCCGAAAAGCTATAGTATTAAACAAAGAAAGGCTGGTGTTAGTAGATGAAGTAGCATCAATTTAAAATGGACAGAACAACCTCAAACTTGCACATACACTGACACAAACCTAATAGACAAACGTGAACTAAAACAACATCAAACACAGTCCCACAGCTTTTCTTCCTATATTCTCATTTTGTTAGTTTGCAGGGCAGATTTGATGAATAGTTTGGATGCATTTACCCCTCAATATGGAACAAGCATACAAAATCAGAGCTAACAGTAATGGCAAAATATTTCTGCTTTACAACTTTGCAGAGCAAATTCGACAATCTGTATGGGTGCCGTGAATCCCTCGTTGACGGAATCAAGCGTGCCACTGATGTCATGCTGGCGGGCAAAGTGGCTGTCGTGGCTGGCTACGGGGATGTGGGAAAAGGCTGTGCTCAGGCCCTGCGAGCTTTTGGTGCCCGTGTCATCGTCACAGAAATTGATCCCATCAATGCCCTCCAAGCCGCCATGGAAGGTAAGATTGATGAGATTATTTAATGTCAAAAAAAAAAGAAAAAAAAAAGCCTTAAATGTAGCAACATTTAAGAGGACAACTTGATTATGTGGTTTTTAACCAGAATAAAACATTATTCTGTATGAAGATTTCTCCTCATTTGAATTTTTAATCACTAATCTACCACATCCTTTAACAAGTGGCATTGGAAACAGAAGTGCCAGAGGTCATAGGCTGCATTACACGGCACCATTTTCCTTCTTTGGATTAAAAAAAAAAAAAAGGCACTGTATGTTATCATATGCTCTTTTTTTTGTAGCAGTTTATGACTTACCAGCTTTTCTGTTGTAATCTGGTGATTGGGAAGTGACAATTGTTTACTCTGTCCACAGTGGACATTAGCTGTCCATTCTGAAACATCTATTTACCCATGTAGCTTTTTAATACATTTTTGTGTCATTTAAATGTATTTCCTTAATAACCTGCTTTTTTTTCCCTTTTAATCTGGGAGTGATAAGTGAAGAGGAATGTCTGGCACACTAAGCACAGCAAAATTTTATATGCCACAAGTTTTGCTACCATAGCTGATCCTAGTGTTTGTTTCTTTTTCAGGATTTGTTTTTTTTCCAAAGGTCTGACTTGTATAGGATGTTTTTTTCCTGGGCAAGTCTGAGAGTCCCGAAAAGGCTCTTGTGTGAACAGCTTGGTTATAATGACTAAAACTTAAACTTCACACACTGTCATGATTTATCACGCAGGATATGAGGTGTCCACAATCGACGACACCTTGAACGAGGCCAGAATCTATGTGACGGCCACCGGCTGCAAAGGCATCCTCCGCCCCCAGCACTTCCAGAACATGCTGGAGGACACCATCATCTGCAACATCGGCCATTTTGACTGTGAGATCGACATTGCCTGGCTGAACGACAACTGTGTCCATAAGGAAGTTGTCAAACCACAGGTAATTCTTCAAGAATACGAGGACAGAAAGCTTTGTTTACTGTAATAACAAATAGAAGCCTGTATGGACCAAAAATAACTTTTTATTTTGTCCTGTTGGTGGGGGAATACAGCTGTTTTCTTTCTGTAAATTGTACATCTGAAAATCTGTTACAGATTTGGATTCAGTAAAATACAGATTGGTATATCCTCTCATGTTTAATGAAGTGGTCTGTTCTTACTTCTTTTTTATTTTATCTCGTAATGCAGGTTCTCAGCTGTTGTCAGCTCTGGTTACAATCCATATGTGCCAGAATGCACCAGCTGAGCGTCAGTTACAAATCTGGATCACATTAAATACAGATAAATGGATCCTTTGATGGTTATAATGAATTTGTCCTTTTTTTCTTCTTCTACTTCGATTTTTGTTTGTTTTTTCTTTTTGTTGTTGTTGAGAATTGTAATTTTTCCCCTTCACTTTTTTCCCCTTTTTCTTTTCTTTCTTTTTTTTTTTGCCAAGCTCACAATGCTGCATAGATTTTTTTTCCATGTGCTCCACATCACAGCAATATTCAGTCAGTCCAGTATCTTTGGAGATGGTGATTTTTTGTTTGTTTTATTCAATCTGCATTTAATCTTAAAAAATGCTTGGTTTTGAAGAAAATGTAAGTTAAGTTTTATGCAATGTAGCAATAGGACTTTGCATTCTTCTATGAAAGGGCATTTTGTTTTTTGTTGATTTGGTTTTGGCCTGATCAGTAGAAAACCAGAAATGAAATACCAACAAAATTGCAATTTCCATTTCAAAATGCTTTAACTCTGTTGACCAACCACAGTGCTGCCTCTTATAACAACAACAACAAAAACAACAGCCACACATGCATACACCTTGACTGTTCACAAAGCTGTGCAGGACTTTTAAACTTTCTTTTTATTTCTATTTACTTTTTTAAAGAATATATTAGTCGGTTTAACCCCTTGACTTCTGTTCATGAGTATGCTGGTTAGTGAAAAACTGTGATGAGATGGGAGGGGAGACAGATCAGGTTTCTGGGTACTACTGTCTTTCCTGCTTTTGTTTACAGGGGGCAGGAAAGTTTACTCATGTGAATCCTTCAGTTTGTAAAATTTACACCAAATATATTTACTCTCCTTCAAACCAGTGCCCTTCAGTCTATTTTCTAAAAAGTTCTCCAGCAGCAATGGGGTTAAAACAAAATAAAACAACAACAAAAAACTTGGTAAGCTGGATTCATTATCATTTGCAAGTTTCAAAGCATACATAATTATGACCAACAGGATTCTTTCTTTTTTGTTTAACACAATATATATATTCTTTTTAATGTGTGTATATGTGTGTGTGTGAGGATGTGTGTGTGTGTATGTGTGTGAAAACTTCCCACAGTTAGTCTCATTATGATCATAATTCACCCACAATACAGTTTAAATGTTTTTTTTTCTCTCCACACCCCCCCCCCCCCCCCCCTTGTGTGTGTGTGTGTGTGTGTGTGTGTATGTGTGTGTGTGTGTGTGTGTGTTGTTGTTGTTGTTTTTGTTTGTTTGTTTTTCAAACACATGATACCCCGTTTCTCATTGATCATTGCTATCTCTTCTCAACAAACACAATCATATTAATGCCAACACATTATTTCACCTGCTAAAATGAACACCATCCCACAGTATTGTTTACTTTTTCAACAACACTACTTGCATGAATCCCCCCCCCCCCCCCCCCCCCCCCACTGCATACATATCTGTGGGTGGAGACATATGAGCTGTCCCTCTCCCCTTCCTTCCAATTGTTATTAGCATTACCCACACCCCCACATACAACTACCCACACATAACTACTATCATCACCATGACCACCCATTAAAGTCGTTTATTTATTTACATTTTTTTATTCTGCACTTTTGCCTTTTTCTATTATTTTTTCCTTTTTATATTATTTTTTTTTCCTTTTTTTTTAAAAAATTATTTTTTCCTTTTTTAAAATAATTTTTTCCTTTTTTAACAATTCATTTTTTTCCCTTTACTATTATTATCATTCAATTAATTAATTAATTTTTTTTTTTTTTTTGGGGGGGGGGGGGCCCTATTAAGCACTATTATCAATCCACTTTAATCACTACTGTCACTAATATATCATACTATTCTACAAAACAAGCTACAAACCCCATTGTTTCACACCCCCTCCCTCCCCCCCTCCTCACTATTTCCTTTCCCATGATCCCCTCCTGGGTGGCCTCATTTCCGTCTGACGGGCATTTTGGTTGTGTGCCGAATATGAGAAGATAAGTGGTTTCTCGTTCTTCGTTTTCACTGTCCTATATGTTATTTGTTTTTGCCTGAAGAAGACCCAAGAGGTCGAAATGCATTATGTCTTGTCCTGTACTTTGTTTGTCTATGTCCTTGGCGGTAACTAACCCTCTCTCTTTCTAAATTTTGCTTCATTTTCCGCCCTCAGTCACTCCGTTTTGAAACAATATGACTGCTAGCTACACAGCTAAGTAGTTGAACATCTCTCCTGTCATTCCTTATGAAGAAATAGCACTAGAGTTTCAAAAGCTTGAAGCCATGTATTTTGTGGAGTGGTTTTAACTAGAATGTGCCATCCACTTCCATGTGCATTCACATGCATCCCATGGATCCACCTGATTACCATGTGATTCAAGTTTCAAACGCCATTTGTTCCACGGAGCCAGTCTTCACAAAACACCTTTAGGAATCCAGTCTGGATACTGCATGCCTGCTGAAACTTCTGTGGGATGGAAAACTGTTGATACAGGTCTCATTATCCATTTCCAGAAATTCCCTCCTGTCACTCCAGATGAAGAAATAGTTAGGGTATTCCGTGTGTTATAAGGGAACTAACCAGCTTTAGTTAGTATATTGTTTGATGAGTTGCTACCCTTGAGTGAGATCAAACGGCTGACTTCAGTTCACCGTATCCTTGTGTAAAATGCAAGTTTGTATGGTACATCACACCGGCCCCATTCATCCATCCAAAACAACATCAAGACATGCTGATACTGTGGAGTGGTGTTTACAACAATTGACAGTTCACCACTCTCCCGCTTTGACTGATAAATGCTCACCCATTCCTGGAATTGCAGGTAGATCGTTACACCCTGAAGAGTGGACGTCACTTAATTGTGCTGGCTGAGGGTCGTCTGGTGAATCTCGGCTGTGCCCACGGTCACCCCAGCTTTGTCATGAGCAACTCCTTCACCAATCAGGTGCTGGCCCAGATTGAACTGTGGACCAAGACTTCTCAGTACAAACTGGGCGTCCACATGCTGCCCAAAAAGGTGAGCAATGCAGATGGTGGAGTGGGTCATCTGGTAATGTAATGTATCTCGTTTGTATTGTCCGCTATACATGACTCAATTTTCTTACTGCGCAGTATCATGTTTTTTTTTAAGACTGCACTTGAAACTGGCAACGTGTGTAAATTGACATTTTCTCTCAACTGAACAGTGCTAGAAAGTACAGTCGAACGATGCAATTTTTTTTTTCTTTTCTGTTCATGATCTGGACTGTTTTTTGTGTAGGTTTTCTGATTTGAACCCACATAATCAGTGATAAAACCCGAGAATATTTCCAATGCTTTCTCAATCAGATTTGAGGTCAGCAGGGTACAAGCACGACTTGCCTTTACGGTGTATAATGTAACTGTTTTAGGCAAAGTTCCTTCCATGACGAATTGATACCAGCCACACTAGGGGATGCAAACAGAAACTACTAAGTCTCTATTTGAACAGCGTGATGAACAAACAAGTGATAAAAAAGAGAAAATGGGGTATAAGGTGAAACACAAATCGGTGACAAAGCACAACTCAGCATTAAGGTATGCAGGGAGGAGGTCATGCTGCAGAGGTAACACTGAAACAGTGGGTTTTCCTCAACATTTTCCTTTGACAAATCTGCCATCACTGAACACCAAAAGTAACCTGCGTGATGCACGTTGTCAACTTGTCTGTCCACAGCTGGATGAAGAAGTGGCAGCCGCTCACCTGTCTCACCTGGGCGTCAAGCTGACCAAACTGGAGGAGGACCAAGCCAGCTACCTGGGCATCCCGACTGCAGGACCCTTTAAGCCTGACCACTACCGCTACTAGTCCACCCCACTGTTCACAGCAGGACTGTCGTTAACTGACCCACGGTGTTCAGAGAGCAGTGTAAAACCACCGGTGCTTAAAGTGGGATTTGAACGTCCTCAGGAGTCACTTTGTATTGCAGCTGCCTATTTGTATCTTTATGGGACGAGTCATTTCAAGGCTTTTATCCCATTTCTCCCACCTGCCCGTTTCTTGTGTCCAAATGTTCTTGTTCTCAGCAATTTACTTTCTTTTTCTATCAGTCTGACAATCTTATCCAGATTCTCCCGTAGCACTGTGCATTCTTTTTACGGATTTCCTGACAGACATACAATTTACACTCAACGCATCTATTTCTCGGATTATTTCTTGGATGATAGTATATTGAGTAAATCTGTCTGACATGTGTGTGCTCTGTTTTGAAAAAAAGGATGTTTAAATGTTGCATTTTCATTCATTTTTTGTACTGCAGCAGTGAAATATACATCAAAATGATGCAAATTTACATCAGATGGTGTGCTTGCTTGGAACGAGCTTGAAAGGCAGTATACCTGTGAATATGAGAGCTCTGAGACATAAATCTGCCAGGTATTTTATACATTTTTCCACAAGATCAGATAACTTATTTAGCACACAATTCTGATCTTCCTGCCAAAACATGAGTCTTGCTATCGAAGTTGTGTGTGTACCAAAAACTCGATTCTCAGTCTACTGATTCGTACCATCAATGACCATCTCAACAAGTGATCTTGACAGCCCCCTTAGACATAATTTAATAATTTCAGAGCGATTATTATCATCCACAGCCAAAATGGCCTCAGCAGCAGAGAAGTCAAACAGCCTGTCTAGCAATGTCTTCGGTCACAGCCTTATAAGTAATGAGTTGCAGTGCGGTAAGGGTAGGAAAATGGGTGTAAAAAATTGTGTGGTATTTTCCTCTCCTCAATAAAAGTATTTGAGCTTGACAAAAGTTGCTATTCCGCACATACATACACAGACAGGCAGAGGGCACATATTATGCTCAATCAAACTTCAATAAATGTTTCAAAACTACATAGATTCAGTGACATCTGAACAACACAACCTGAAATTCAGGGACCTATGGAGAAAAACTAAAGACAGTTTGTGGTGAACAGATGACTGCTGGAAAGGCAAAGTCTACAAACATGTTCCAAATACAAACATGTTCCAAATTAAACTGTAGAGACATCGAATATTAAAGATGAATTTGAAGTGATAAGTACAGAACACTTTACAAGAAACATAGTGAAAAACAGCATCAGCTGCAGGTGAAGAAACAAGCCAAGCTCACAAATCACTGGAGGGGGTGATATTTCCTCAATTTTACTCAAAAGTCAAATGGTGTTGACACATACATTCACTTTTGCATATTGGAATGATACTTAAGCGCACAACCACATATTACCGCACAAAAGTCGCACGTGCAATTTTCAATCAAATTGAATGAAAATGACTTCTGATATTCGTATTCTTGCGAATCATGAAAAGACTGGCATCAGAGCTTTTGGGTTTACTGTCTGGTTATCTCCATTGTTACAAAGATACACAGAAAAGGGGAAAAAACCCTTCTGCTTGGAATAGAAATCTTGTAAATTCCACTGGTCCAAGCAGGTAACTGGGAAACTGTTACTCCAGATCAACTCTAAGCATTAATTTGCATAGCTACAAACAGCAGTAGTAGGAACAAAATCAGCATAACCAGTGCAATAGTATCCTGATGAAAAAACATGAGGAAATAAAGTTGTGTTTTTTTTTTTCATGTTGAAAGTGAAAGCCAGCACATTAACAGAGCCAGAAATGTCAATGTATGGCCTAAAGCTTCTCCATACCCACCCTGTATCATATCAATCAATCACTGTTTGGTTTCCAATCCTTTTGTTTTCCCAAATGAGAAAAAAAAAATTGGCCAGGTACTAATGAGTCTGGGTTTCTTTAATTTCAACAGCACTCCGACTCCTAAGTGAAAGTTGCCTAACAGAGTTGTCACATCGTGTCAAAACCAAAATCATGAATTTCTGGAAACTGACAAGCGAAGCAACGTGTAACAATGTTTTCAACTAAGCCTATAGTTGTGGGGATGAACTTATTCCCCTCTTTGCTCACGTCTTTAATAAATCCACATAAGCTGCGCCAGTTTATGACTAAAACCTTCAGCCCAAATGCTGACTAGACAGCAACTTTTTCACTCATTTGAAAAGATTACCAGCAATTTGCCGAGGCTGATGCCTGACAACACCCTGGCCTTGTATCTCATTTTAGTTTGTTGGGAGAAAAAAACAAAACAAACAAGAAAGGGACAATTGTAGATCATCCTTAAAAATCTTATGCATTAAACCGTAAACAAGTGGGGTAACTTTTGCTCCCATAAGAAAACCTAACACAGAGTAACTTTTATTCAAGACTGGCACAGCCTTTTAAACTTGAATAAAGTCAGACAAATACATAGACGAACAATCTAATAGTGGGGGAAAAAACAAGCGCAGGCCAACAACTCAACAGTCTTCATAGTAATAATGACTTGTCAAAGATTTGGACTTAAGGAGGGGGGTGGGGGGGGGGGGGGGGGGGGGGGTTGAAGATGGAGAAACTGGGAACATGAAATTAAGAAAATATATTACAGATATGAAAACTCTTCACTAGCTGCATAAGGGAACCATCGTAATCAGTTTTGAAGGCAGATATATTTGTATTGCCTGCTCCGAGGCCTTTCGTCCGCTGGATCGGAATTCATAAGGGAGACACGGCTGGTTGTGTCTGCACTCCTGGCGTCAAATAGAGACACACCACAGTCCATAATACCGTGGTGTTCTCACCACCAAGGGTGCAAAAAAGAATCCAATAGCAACCCCAAAGCAGCCAGTGAAGGGTAGTAAAGGAAACCAAACGAAAGTGTGGGGAGGAAAAAAGTTGCTGAAAAACTAAAGACAAAAAAACAAAATTGTATGCATGTTAAGTAAGTAAAGCAGAGTCAGTGCAGTCTCCATTCCACATCACATAATGGCAAGATTGTGAAAGACATTCTAAATCAAGGAGGTATGTGCTATGTTTCATCTAACAGCAGACAACGCCCTTGTGGTGGCATGTTTTCCATGCATACCTTGAAGTAAGCCTTGACAACTTATTCTGTTGAAGCAAAAGGCAGTAACATTCTCTCAAAGCTTTTCAAATTGTGTAACATCATTTTCACTATTTTTTGTTGTTAACATTACCAACCAATTTCTTTTTCCAAAACAGATAAAAACAAATCAGGTAACCCACAGCACATACATCAGAAAACGGCTACATGTAAACATACATTGCTTACCATCAATCACACAATATATTCTGGAATTTAAAAAAAAATTCAGATTTTTTTTCGCAAGATAATAGAATAATGGAAGATTACATATAATCCCAACCCTGGAATAACACACAGAGTGAAATCAAGCTTTCAGGCTGCATCATTGCACATTGTCCTGTCTACACATGCTTACAAATGTTACCATGGCTGAATGGGAACTGGCACAACTGAACACTGTCAAGGTTACTCAGCAACAGTGCAGAGCTTCCTCTGGCATCTGACTTCAAGACAGCCTGTAAACTGCTGTGAATGGGACAGGAAGATCCCATTTTAATCTATGTTCAATAAAGTGCGGGTATTCAGGTAAGTAATGAACGGAAGTTTTACTTGATGAAACCGAATTGAAGTTTTCAGATGAGAAAAGAAACTGTCTGTTACTGATATACATACATGATCATACAATTGCAGACATTGAAATAAGCTTTTTCTCACTGTTAGCTTCCAGATTCAAATCATGTGAATAGATGAACAACAGCGCAGACTGACCGAGTGACAGAGACTGATATATCTAATAACATGATGGGACATTATCATCAAACATTGACGCAGATCTTCAAATATCATTGCAGATTTGTCTCTCTTCCTTGTACATCATTTTGTACGTAAGCTAAATTTCTCACTCGTCACAACATTTTTTTTCCTTCCATTTGGACACACACATAGGCACCACAATAAGGTTGATTCAGTTTTATCAAATATTTTCTGTCAAATCCAGGCATTCATAACACTCAAGATTTACAAATATTATAAACCATGAGTGAACAGGCAGAACAAACTCGTGGCGAAAAAAGTCTTAACAGTCCACATGATATATGATATATCAAGAATTTTCCATCATCACATGGCTAAATTACCAGTCATTATACTCAGGAACAAAATGACGAAGGAAAAAAAACCTACAAGATTAAATAGACAACATGATACTTCATGATACAAGAAACTTTGACCAGCATGTCACGTCAAACGATTATGTTAAAAACAAAGGAAACTAAATACCGCAGAAAAACAATTAAAAACCTCTAAACAGTCTTAACAGATGATACTTCATGTAAAGGCTTTTTTGTAATCATCACATTAACTAATTCAACAATCATTACCCTTGCATTGAAGAAAAATTTTAAAAAACTCTCCAGCTTAGAAAAAGTTTAAAAGATCTGTATGACAATTTTGAGGCATCAAGATTCTCTATAATAATCACATCTACCAACACAACTATCATCACCCCTGCATGAAGTCAAAACAAAAATCAGGCACAGATAAAATACTGGACAGAATACGTAAAACATTATGTATCTGGAATCTCCATCAATGTCACATAAGTGAACGCAACTACCATTTCCCCAGCTGTGAAAAAGGTAGAAACAAAATCAGGCAATTAGAAAAAAAAAAAAGAAAAAGTAAAGAAGAGAGAACAGCCTACAATGCACATACATATACAAAAATCTCCATCACGTTGGCTGACTTTCCCTGCAAAACTGAATTTCCACAGAAGGCAGAATCTCTCGCACTTGATCAGAAACACAGGGGTCCTCACACAAAGGATTGCCAGACAAAGTCACTGACTTGAGCTGTGGGCATGTCTGTAGTGGAAGCAAACAGCTAACGGTGGGAATGGCTGTCTACTGTCAAGGACATTGGCAAAGTTTGTTGACGTTCCTTCTTAAAAATCAATTTTCCTGAATACATGACAACTTGATCAATATTCATGGTGAAACTATGACGTGTTCTTTCAGTTGTATTTCTTATGTGTGAACATTCTTATTAAATGATTACATCTGGTTATCAGTCAACATTTAGTTTTCAATTACTTCTTTTTTTCTTTTTTTTTTAATTAACATAATGCTATTTTATTTCAACAACAAAGGTATAACTGAAATTCAAACTGTAGTTTTCAGTTACTGTTTTTTGAATCACTAAATCAATCAAAAGCAAAGAATTATGACTGACACTATCCCTGAAATTCAATCTATGGTTTTCAGTTACGGTTTTTTGCATCACTAAATCAATTAAAAGTAAAAATAATAAAACCACCATTTAGTCACATTAGTTTATCCTTTTAGTATAAAAAAAATTCTCTAATAATCATTCATGAAATAGTTCTCTTGGTCAGTAGCATCTCTTTTTTTCTAGCCACAAAGGATACAGTTGTCAGTGAGGTCAAGGTGGGTCAGTCGAGGAAGATGGCTCAGACCCTGACAGCTACTCAGCTGGTTAGTGGCCAGGTTGAGTCGTTGCAGGTGCTTCAGGTAACTGAAATCTCTCACCTGGGTCAGGGCATTGTCAGACAGGTCCAGCTCCCGCACTAGAGGCAGTAGTTCGGTGCAGCACATAGTCGTCAGCTTCTGGCCTTGCAAGCTCAAAGATTTCTGATCTTTTAACGTTGCGATGACCGACTCGATAATAAAACGACTACCTGTAGAACACAAAAGAATACTTTGGCATAAATTTATGCGGAAATAAGGGATTATATTCACTGGCTCTTCCAAGCATACTAAGCTAACACACATACAAAAACCCACACACACATGCACGCACGCACGCACACACATGCACTCATGGCATGCACACACACACACACACACACACACACACACACACACACACACAACACACACACACACACACAACTCCCTCAACACCAGCTGATTTCTATACCATTTCTTTCTTTTTTTTTCAGTTACCATCCCTTCCTCATCCCCATTTTTTATCTATTCAAAGAAGGATTTTCTTTTTTGTTTGTTAAATGACACTTTTGGAAAGCACTATCAAGATACATCAACATCAATCAAACATATAATCAGAAAAAACAAGGTAACACTAGGCAACGTCAGTACTCACGCAGGTCTCTGTAGTATCTACCCCTGGGGAATCCAAGGTCTGCAGCTGCTGAAGCAGTGAAAGGATCTGATGGTGGTAGCTCACAGGGTCTGAGGCCTTCATCAGCAGCACCAGTGTCAGCATTGCCCCTGTCACCCACAGACACCAAACCTCACACTAGTTGTTTACGGGGGTCGGAAAAGGTCAAAATGGAAGAGAAAGGACTGGCGGATGATGTGCCCTTGTCACATCAATGTTCAGAGTATGCATCTTATTGTTCATAACCACCTGAAAAAAGTTAAGGCAATGATAATACCATCTTACACAGAGACCATTAAGAAGCGTATGTTGTCACATCTATGGTCAGACTATGTATCTTTTAATTCATAACTAACTGAAAGAAGTTAAGGCAATGATAACACGTTATGTAGACAAAAGTAAGATACATACTTTGTCACATGTATGTTCAGACTACATATCTTTTAACATGTTCAGACTACATGCACATATTAACATGAAGAAGAGTTCAGCGTCCACAGGAGTTCCAACCTCCAGGGTCTGCTGAGCTAACACGTTACCATCTGATCCCCAACCCCCACGCCCCTTTGTTATCCCTCCCCCCTCCCCACCCATACCTTCACTCTACACCTTCTCTCTTCACCTGTTCCTCCCCCAACTCCGTCTCTATACTGCCCACCTGCCACACATCCTTACATTTGTTAGTGCTCTCCACCTCCTGCAGTTCCTGGATGGTCTGCAGCTCCCTGTGCAGGGTCTCCTCATCCACACCACACAGCTCCTCCCTGCAATGAACCGCAGTCCAGTAGACGAAAGTTAGACTGCTGACCTACCGCATCACTGACCGATCTAGAAAACACCAACACCCCAGCTCCACGCTACAGACTCTCACACAGGAATTCTAAAAAAAAGGATTATTTGATTAAAGGTTGAAGCCCAATATCCTTATGGTTGCAAAATAGCAGTGAAGTATTACTGGTACATGTTATCCAGAGTATGGCATGATGGAAGTCAGACCCCCTCCCTCCCCCTCCCCGACCTGTATCAGGTGTCCATTTGCTGCTGGCTGCACAGAGAGAGTTTTTAAGCCATAGAACTCGGACCAAAGAGTGGTTAAACTTTACAACCATGAAATCTGTAGACAAAACAACACTTTGGAGACTATTTGTAATCACAGGAGTTGTTTATCTTAATAACGCCTTGGTTTTGCTGTTCTCCATGGGCGTGTCTGGCAGCACAATCATACAAAACTTATCTCCAGCACCAAAAAGATGAGTTGAGGCAAAAGATTTTTCCACATCAATTTAACTCTATTTGTTGTGGGGGTGGGGTGAGGGGGTGGTGGGGGTGGGGTGGGGGGGGGGGTACCCTTACTCACTCCAGTGTATATCACCATCAGATCAAAAAAGAAGAGTATCACATTAATAAAAAAAAAAAAAATTAGAGTGTCCACACAAAAAAAAGAAAATAAAAGTTGAAAAAACAAAAATAAAAAGGCCATATATGCACAGACAGACACTGCAGAATGTTCAGCCAGTTTCTACTCTGGACAGCATTTAAAGTTTCACCATCACATCACCATGCTGGCATGTTTTAATGAAATTATAACACATGAAGCAAGTGTAAAGAACAAATGTAGGCAAAAGCACCACAAAGGCAGAAAAAAGCAGGGGGGGAGAGTAAAGAAAGACAATTTTTCTTCTTAAAGACAGCATCAAAGAGAGTGAGAGAAAAGAGGAAATTACGATCAAATTTCCTATGAGGGGATCCAATTTATCTTGAAGGAGCTCCTGAGTAACAAAAAGGTTATTAATGCAACACAACATAAAACAAGACAACATCGTTATTATAATAATCCACTCCTAAACAACAAAAGCACAAAAAAAATCTGATTTAAAATAAACTTCATGACATCAGACAGCAGATTTCAGTCATAATACTGACAACAGAAATCTGCACTAACCTGAACCAGGCCGCCATGTCTGAAGCAGACCAGACAAATGAAATCTCGTCCTTGTCTGATGACGGTAAGATCAGCAAGTGCTGACACACCTCTTCTCCTCCTTCTGTTACCTTGACCTCCACCTGAATGTCCCCATCTCCTTGTCCTAGGAGATCCAGGTCAGCTCCTTGCAGTTCACCTGTGTTTCTTATGTCAAGGAAGCCTTTGTACATCACACCAGATCTGTTTTGAAAATGTCATGTGAGCTAAAGTACGATTCTCATCCCTTCATGAGAAATTACATTGTAGTCTCACATATAAACACAAATCAAGTCAATCACATTGAATAAACATGAAACATTAACCTTTAACAGGAATATTTTGTGATCCAATGTAAAAGGAAGATTCTACTTGCAACATGTGTTTACAACAAAATGGCCCTCTTTCATAAATGTACAGTAGAAAGATTTGATTTGCAACAGAAACAGAACATGGACAAGCCTAAAATCTAGCCCTTTCAATGTCTCACCTTTTGCTTTTGAGCATCATAATTTATGGATAGTTTACATCTCTATAAAACATAACTCCTGTCATTATTTACCAAACAATATCTGTATCAGAATATTCAAGCATTACTGGTTCTAGACATAGCCATAAACTTTGCACGCACAGCTTACCCTTTAAAAGCAAAACAAAACAAATTTTTGTTTACGCCAAAGGCCCCAGATAATGATGATGTATATTATCTACTTCTCCATAGCAGTCCATCACATTTCTTACTCTATTCACATATCATACTGTCACCACTGTGTAAAGTATTTAGATCCTTGGAGAGTCTGTTTGATATATACATGACAAAAGATCAGGTATTTCCTGGCTCATTTTAATGTCTGAGTGAGCATTCAAATCACAGACCCAAACTTACCTCCTCCTCCCTCCACTCCATTCCACCAGACATGTTTCCAGCCTTTCTTTCCCCCCTCTCCGATGCCTGCTAAAGTAATTATTTTCCATTCTCTGATTCCCCTTCAACCAATTCTTAACAAAAAGCAACCACAATGCTTACTTTGCAATAGTTCTGATTTAAAGTTACTGCCGTTTTGGACAACATCACAGTCTATAGTAACTGCCCTTTTGAACAACATCACAGTCTATAGTAACTACCCTTTTAGACAATATCACAGTCTTCAGCAAGAAGGTGTCAGTTTACTCAAGACAGAATTCTCAATGGTAAAAATAACAAATGCCTGAAACCGAATTTAGTGTCAAGGAACAAATTTAGCAGAGATGATCTAAAACAATTTTAAACGTAGAAACCACTTTCAAAAACTGTACATGAACTCTCTTCAAACAGAAGACTGGCAGCAGCAGTGTAAATATAATGCACAAAGTTCATGTAAGGATATCCACAGGGTGGAGAAAGTGGACTTTCCAGACTGGTTTGTCCATTGTACCTTGACTTCCGATTGGTTCACCAAAACACTGCAGCTCTCACATGCAATCTGGACAGATGAAATGACTGGCATACAGCTTTGATTAACAGGAGACTGGATACATTTTCACCTCTATCTCTCACTCATTCTCTCTCACTCACACACACACACACACACACACACACACACACACACACACACACAAGTAAGCACTCAAATACAGAGGTGCATGCACACACATCCACACACACTCACTGTCTCTATTTTGCTGATGTTTGTTTGTATTTTTCCTGCATCAACATTTCACAGACTAACTCCACATTCTTGTCCATAGGAGAAAGCACACAGAAAGTTAAAAAAATTCATTTCTTATAAGCAGGAACCAGGCAGATTGAAAAAGACATGCTGCATGAAGATGGACAACCTTATTTTGTTATTAAGGGAAAAAAAGTCAAAGGGATTGTAATTCATTAAAAGGAAAAGTTCCACCAACATCAGAAGTACTTATGTTAAAGTCGCCAATGCTAGCAAAACCTTGAATTTTTTTCTCTCTTAATTTCATACACTTACTGTCTGGAGATAATTTAGCTCAAGCGGTATTACATTCAACTAGACTTTTGAATACTGTTAACCTTCATGTAGTCATAACATTCTGAAACTTTTACGCGCATGCACACAAGCATGCACACGCGTGCACACACACACACACCATACATAAAAACACATATCAATACAATCTCTCTCTCTTTCTCTCTCACACACACACACACACACACACACACACACAACACACACACACAGACAGCAAGCTAGCTAGCTAGCTAGCTATCTGTCTATCTATCTGTCTGTCTGTCCGTTTATCTATCTCCACACACACACACACATGCAAAAAAACACATACACACATATGAATACAATCTCTCTTTCTTTCTTTCTCTCTCTCTCTCCTCACACACACACACACACACACACACATACACACACACACACACACACTCTTATGATTTGAAGTAATGCAAAAGTGCTGGTTAATACACACCTTGATTGGTTTTGTAAAAGACACCATTAAGTGTTTCTCAGCACAGGATACGTACATGCAGTTTATCCTTTGTTTCCGTTCTCCTGTTACACACACACACACACACACACACACACACCAAGATACACATGTCACACACAAAAAAACAAGATCGTAAAGAATTCAAACAACAGAGAATCAAAGCATATTCAACATCAATATTTTTACACACAGACATGACCATACTTAACAAAATATATAAATATGCTCCAAAGCTTTAAATCAAATATAAAACGAAATAACATTATCTTGAGGGTCAAATGTAATTCATATAATATGTCACAAAAGTTCACTCTGTGACTGACTGATATATGCTCCAATAATTTGCCTCAATAAGTGATTTTTCAAATGGACTTATCAACATCCATACCACTATGATTACAGATCTCCCTCATTCCAAAACATGCAGTTTCTTACTTTGAGCTTTCGTCATATCGAGATATAAGCCATTGAGTTTCATTAACTGATAACTGAACTATTTGACAAAAAAAATTTAACACATCTATAAATGATTTCTACTACTGCAATGATTATCTGATCTGATAAAGGATGCTCATTAAGTATGCACATGTCTCTCTCTCACTCTTTCTCATTCAAAATTAATTTTTCAAAAATCAATCAAAACGCAGAAAGAAGGATTCTGACATTAAAACACTGAACACAATCTCAACAAAAAAGAAGGAATAAAATTACGTGAGAATTAACTAACACTGTTTTTTTTGTCATGTTATCATGCATTGGCAATCCTGAGTCTACCTCTTTGATACGACAAAACATTTTTTGTCTTAACCCGTAGAGTGCCTTTAAGCCGTCAGCTGACGCCGCATTAAAAATGCTTTCCCAGTGCCTATGGGCCGTCCACTGACGTCATGCATTTTTCTTGAATTTTCATTCGTTACTATTTCTATCAACGGACTTAAATAGAGTGTGCGTAGTAAGCCTTATATGTCTGTAGTATTAAAATGATATGTAAATGACCACACGTGAGGGGAAAGCCCATTTATTCTCATCACTGACTGGATGACCAGCCAGCACTTCGTCTCGCTTGCAAAGATGGCGGCGCAACCTTCGACAAGCGCAGCGACCAAATCAACGTATTTACACAGCTGAGCAGGCTCTGCTAATGATTTTTAACAAAGACAATAATCTTTTATTCAACGACTCACTCGAGCATGAAGGTGAGATGATGATAGTGATGGAATTGCCAACCGTATTCGTCAGTTATTGTGTCGGGCTGTGTGACCTCAATGTGTGTTCAGCTGACTGGTTTGCCAGCGTCGAACGAGCTCGCCTAGTGTGTACTCTGCACTGCATGCCAGTGGTCAGTGACGTGGTAGTCAGCGTGAGAGGGGAGCGCGGCCTGCTCGCGGCGCGGCACAGGGCAGAGGGAAAGGTAGGGGAAGAGGAGCAGTGAAAGAGAGGGTTGAAGTCCAGCAAGGGGGCGTGGTGGGGAGAGGGGGGCGTGGTCGTGGACTGACCTGTCTGCATAGAGTGTGAGCGTCTTGATAGACTTCTAAACTGTTTTACTTTCATTTACAGGTGTAGTGTGACAATACAAACTTTATTTTCAACTTTTTTGCTTTGTGTTCTTGTTTGGATGTGAAGATGTAGTGGTAAATACATATGCTTTTGATCGTGCAAAAAAATCTATCCAAATCTAATTGTCTAAATACTTTTTTATTATCAAAATTAAAACAAAAGAAGCCCAGATTCAAAATCTTCATTCAATTTCCTTCAAAAATCATATATATTTCATTGTTATATCTTTTGTAGTTTCTGAGCTAGAATTTTTTGTTAATTATTACCCCCAAATCATTAGATTTCCCTGGCACTGGGAAAGCCTTTGTTTGTAACATTTTCAAGCAGCTTCAAGCAGCGAACGGGTTAATAGTCTGTTTACAGCTATATGAACTATATGAACATATGTTTATCAATGTTTTTCTACCTCTCCCTAGCAGCCATTTGTGGTAGAACCAGTTGCTCTGATCGTCAGGGTCCGTGTATAAACCATTCTGTACCAGTTCAAATTCTAAAGACAAACAAGCAAAAAAAGCTGCAATTCACAATCTCACATACACAGCAAGAATGAAGTTACTTTTACCTTGACAAATGTATGCTATGCAAAACTAGATGAAACAATCTTTTCACAATGGCAAAACTTCACATTTCAAATTTCGTTACCATTTCTTCCCTGAATTTTTTTTTTATTTGTAACAAAAACACAGCTCTACAGTAAATAAACACATTTATTCTTTGACATGTGATGCTTCAATTCAACGTTAACATCATTTTACAACTGTTAAATTCAGTTCCACTAATAAGAATTGCACTGATAATATTTTTATCTATCTACCTACCTATGTCTATATATATCTCTCTCTCTATCTATTCATCTATACATCTCTATCTCTACTCATCTGTCTATCTACCTCTATCTATATATCTCTATCTATCTATATATTGAAAAAAAGCAAACAGAAAAGACCAAGTAAGAAGTCACCTGACTGAAAGATATCCTGTGCAATCCCTGAAGGTTGCGAGGGGCCAGGGTGAAGGACAGTAAGAAGATTGCTGCGGTAATGCCATGACGAGAAGTTGGAAAAGTTACTGCTGATTTTGGAGGTGGTAAAATCAAACTCCTCAGATGGTGGGACTTTGGATCGTTTCACCACAAATCGGCGGTAGTCCCAACAATGAACTAAGACAAGCACAGACATGTTACATGGTCACTTTTGTCTGCACTATGTGCATCTCAAATACTCACAGATATGCACACTTAGTACAACACAAAATTTATTTCGTTGCATTTAATCACAATTTTACTTCTATACGAACACGTTTCAGCTGTCTGACTTTCTTAACAATAAAAATGACAGACATATTTTTCCTGCAGATATGTTTTCAGCAATAAACACTGGAAGAGCTGATAAAAAAAATATTCACAAATAAATTCAGACAAAAAACCTGAACATATTAAGTTTTCTAGTTTGTAACATGTCATCTCCAAAATGTATCTGGGTGATTAATATTTTCAGTTACCTGTCAACTTTTCCAAGTCTT
Source organism: Conus canariensis (assembly GCA_033310375.1). Taxonomy (NCBI): domain Eukaryota; kingdom Metazoa; phylum Mollusca; class Gastropoda; order Neogastropoda; family Conidae; genus Conus; species Conus canariensis. The sequence goes on along the minus strand of CM065730.1, from coordinate 44,323,754 downwards.
TATAAATCAAAATTTTATTTGCCTGTTCAGCTGTTACTGACAATCTCATTCTGCTCTCACATTAAAATGATGAATAAGCATTTAAGCATTGTAAGGGGAAAAAAAGTGGCTTAGAGTAAGAACATGGTCACATTTGCACACACACGCAAAACGGAGAGAGAGCGGATTGAGGGGGAAGGAGGGGGGGGGGGGGGGGGGGGGGGGGGGGGGGGGGGGGGGGGGGGGGGGGGGGGGGGGGGGGGAAGGGGAGGGGGGGAGGGGGGGGAAGGGGGGGAGGGGGGGTGGGAGAAGAGGGGAAGAAGAGAGAGGAGAGAGGAGAAGATGAAAGAAGAGAGAGAGAAGAAGAGAGAAAGAGAGAGAGAGAAGAGAGAGAGAGAAGACAGCAAGAGAGGGAAGAGAGAGAGAGAGAGAGAGAGAGAGAAAAGAGAGAGAGAGATACTTGAAAAGACAAAGGCATAACATAAAAAGAACCAACCAAACAACGACAACCCACAAAAACAAACACAGAAAGCAGGCAAGAGAGAACTTCTGACTTTACACCGCGGTAACCAATCCTTACAGTTCCGCTCATCGTACTGAAGAAAGAGGTTACATAGCTCCAGCTCCTGCTTCCAGTCAGGTTTGGGCATGTGGTCCATGACAAAGCAGCGGTGGTGCCACGCGCCGTACGACTTGGGGTTGATCTTCAGACACATCTGCAGGAAGTCCAGCTCTCCGCAGTACAGCTTCTGTACCTCCTCCGTTTCCCTGGAATCAAATTCTGCATGTGGTACAGTGGTAGTATCAGGGCTGCAGCTGGGAGGTCATACGTGTAAATCCTATTAGGGAAATATATGAGATTTCTCAGTCCCTGGCTGGCTAACATCCGATGGTATTATGTGCTGTGGTCTCAAATAGAAGACCTGAACTGTACAGTCCTGTTTCACTCAACTGGTGTGTCTTTGACAGCATAATTCAGATTTCCTGCCAGTGCATGTAACTTTTGGGTCTGACTGACAAAAAGGTTCATAATGACCGGAAGTGTACAGTCAGCTGCCTAATCATATAGTCCCAGACCTGAATGGAGCCTTACCTTCATCATCAATCTGCAATGATCATCATTAGAAAGTACCAAGTTTTGAAGCCCCTCTTGGTCTGCTGTCATGATCACCTCAGTTTCAATCTCCTTTCCCATCCATGCCTGTGGTGAGTTCATGTCAATGTTCTTGACAGCAACTTCATCGGAACTGTCATGGACCTTTTTTGTTTTGTTTTGATTTTTTACTCTCTCATCTTCCAAGCCACCTCTGTAAGTGTGGCATTACTCCCACGCTGCTTATGTGGCTCCCTACCAACAGCCACACCCCAGTGTGTCCTGTTGCAACCCTGGCACCAACTGACCACAGGAGCAGTCAATATCAAATCATTGTGAGGCAACAAGCCAGAGGAAATACTGTGCTGCTGCCAAGTCATTTTGGTGATGTTCTGTGGTGCTTATTCTGATGCAAACTACCCATGACACCACCTACTAGACTTCCTTCTGACAACAATAATTGTATACTCATGTAACCAGCCTAAGTGTCATCCTCCAGAGGTTGCCACCATATTTTAAGAAATTGCCAATTGTGATGACTTTGATCAACAGAACAAGGCAGAAATCAAACTGAAATTGAAGTCAATTAAAACAGGACATGAAAGGCCACAGTGAGACTTCTCTTTTCTGCTGATCAATGAGGATGAGGATGACAAAGATGATTCCACAAGTTCCATTCTGGTTAGAGACTACATGACAGGGCCTTACTCTATGATTCCTCTCATTAGTAGAAAGAAACTCGTGGAGAGCGTGGCAGCAGAGAGTCCTCAGAAGAGAAACCCCCTTCAAGCAAGTGTTTCGGCCCTTATCTCCTGACACTCTAGGGGGGTTGGGCCACACCCGGTTCATGACTCCGGATGTCCCTCTGCTGCCCCTTTTTTTTCCCATCTTGGGACGAGCCGGAATAGCTCAGTTGGTAGAGCGCCTGACTCGTAATCTTGGTGATCCTGGGGTTGCGGGTTCGAATCTCCGCCGGGGCGTTTCGGTACAGGGGGATTTTTCCCTCGGAGTTAACATTAGTTCTGACTCCATTTCCCATACAGTCCTTCGAATGAGACTATAAACCGAGGTTCCGTGTGTGAACGCACGCATAATATCTTGCACACACGTAAAATCCCATCACCAACTTTCGGAAGAGTAGGCCAGTTTGGCCGTTGATGGGATGACAACGTTACCACAGCATTTCACTGCGTAGAAATGGAAGAGTGAAGGAAGTAAGACTAGTGAACGTATTGAAGATAGAACTGGATGACACGGGAAACGACTGAATGAAGCCGCCAGCTGGCAGCTCTTCAGTCGGCCTACCCAGTAGCAGCCTTGTGTAAGCGAGTGTTGATTGTAAAGTCATTAGAGCTTGGTCCTTTAGCCGAGATAGCGCTATTATATTATTATTATTTAATATGGCTGGGATTCGAACCCATGACCCTCTGGACATGCTCATTTTCCACTTAATGACTCGCGCTTTAACCACTGAGCCACAGGGACACCTGATATTTGTAGGGAAATTAAGCCTTATGAAGTTCACTTTTGTTCCTCCTTGACCAGATCCAGCTTGAACACCTCTCTGCCGCTTCTGCCATTGCTTTCAGGGCTCTGGTTTTTTCCTTCCCTGCAACTGAGAGCTGTTTCATGAGGCTGTATGCAGACGTTCCTACAAACCCCCTAGCTCCAATTTCTGCAGTGAGGACTTTGACCTGATAGCCTTCTCTCCTCATATATATCCTAATATATACCAGCATCAACCAGTTCCAAAAGTAACAGACACATGCAGTGTTGATCAGGAAATTTGAGCAACACACTCAGAAATAACATTCACTGAGAGATGAAATTTGACAGTGTGGTTCCAAAGATTAAAAAAACAGAAAAGTCTCAGGATTTAACTGACAAAAGGCAAGCATGATGGAAAAAATCACTGATGCCATCCCTTTTGATGATTGATAACATTTGGCATTCACAGACAGACAGAGAGAGAGAGAGAGAGGAGGGGAGTGCCAAGTGCTGTGATGATGTGCCAAGGTCAGAGTCAATGACAGCTAGATTTATGCAGGTACTCATTAGAATGATGAAGATCTTGTGATGATGAGCAAGAAAATCAAAGTTTATCAGTTATCTTTCAAGTTGTTAACACAGAATTTAAATCACACTTTTCTTCTTACCCAAGAGCAAATCCACTCACCATGAATTAAATATTTAAAATGATTCACATCCACAGAGACACACACACAGTGTAAGGAAATTGTCTTGAACAAACTTACAGAAAAAAAGATACAAGTTACAGAGACAGTTTCATACAATGAATTCCTCTCTAAAACCAGACTCTACTGAAAAGAAATTACATGGTGTCATGGAGCCGGAGAAAGGTTTCTTTTCGCATGTTCCAGAAAGTGTAGAAATCAGGGCTGGCCTGCAGCACCTGCCCTGTGATCTCCAGCAGTTCTGAATCCAGCTCCCCAGCCTTTCTCTGGAACAGGAAATGACAGTAAATGTTGACGTCTTGCCTTTAACTATATCAAAGAAAAAATATACGGTGAAGCATTATGAAATGTAATTGAAAAGAAAGACACAAACATTTTTTTTTCTTTCTTTGGTAGTCATTCACTGACAGACTGAGCGAATCTCCATCCATTAAATCAATAGTGTTATTCATTTAATTGAAAACCAATTCATCAATTCTTTATCTATTTAATAATTCATGATCTTTAGCAATATAACTTTCTCATGAGCTAGTTACAGCACTGTCAACTGTAACAATATTAAGGGTGTGAAGTGGATTCTTAATTTCCTAAACAGCCACTTTGTTAAAATTTTGCTTGTCACACACACACACACACACACACACACACACACACACACACACACACACACACACACAGTCTGTCTGTCTGTCTTTCTCTCCCTCTCTCACTATTGTTCAACTCTGTCAGACAAATTCCAATCTGGGCTCTTAAAAATGGCTCACAATGGAATAAAGTACATCTACAGGCTCAGAGAATGCCTTTTCATTTGTAATAATAGCACGTAAGTTTAACCACCAGCAAAGATCGCATAAACATAATTAAAAATGAAAGGAGACAGCACAAAGACTGAACCTTCTGAAAGGCCCTGGAAGTAGCAGCATTATACAGCTTGAGCTTTTTGGCACGCTCTTCTTGCTTGGCTTTCTGCTGCTCTTCTGTTGTCTTGACTTTCAGCCTTCCGTGCTATGGACACATAAGGGCAACAAAACATGGTCACTCACATCACAAATGTACACCTAAAAAGGAACAGCATACTAATAATAATAATAATAATGTATAATACTTATATAGCGCATTTCTTGTTACACAACTCAATGCGCTTACATCCACCATTTGCACTTATTCATCAACACTCGTTTACACAACGGGCTGCCTACCTGGGTAGTGCCGACTGAAGAGCTGCCAGCTGGCGCTTCATTCAGTCGTTTCCCGTGTCATCCAGTCAATATCGTTCACTCAGTTTCTTTACTTCCTTCATTCTTTTTTTTTTTTCATTTCTTACGCAGGGTGCATGCTGTGTGTAACGTGTCATCCATACCAACGGCCAAACTGGCCTACTCTTCCGAAAGTTGGTGATGGGATTTTACGTGTGTGCAAGATATTATGCGTGCGTTCACACACGGAACCTCGGTTTATAGTCTCATTCGAAGGACTGTATGGGAAATGGAGTCAGAACTAATGTTAACTCCGAGGGAAAAATCCCCCTGTACCGAAACGCCCCGGCAGAGATTCGAACCCGCAACCCCGTGATCACCAAGATTACGAGTCAGGCGCTCTACCAACTGAGCTACTCCGGCTCCCTGATAGTAATAGAGTAGTGATCTAGTGGATGATACACTTGCATTTATAACAACACATAAGGGCAACAAAACACACTCTGTGTCATTCATACCACAGGTGTACACCCTAAAGAAGGAAGTAGGTCAGCTGGTGGGTCTGTTGAGATGTTCTCATTGATGAGTTGGGAGCTGGACTGCAGCCTTTGTCACGAGTGGGGCTTTAAATGTTTGAATTCTAAAAGACAGGGATCTGGGGGCTTGAGATGAATCTCAGACTCAGAGTAACCAAATCAATCTGATAACTTAAAAAGACATTGAGACAAAAATAAAAGAAAAAAAAAAACAACAGAAAAAAGAAAAAAAAAAGGAATCCTGAAATCAGCTTCCATCCTGAAAAGTCCTGTCCTTGCCTAGTGTGCAGGTGTTAATGGACGGAAGCCTCTGCATACTGGAAGTTGAAGAATGTAGCCAACCTTGCCGTGCGCCACCTGTCTTTGAGTAGGGTCCATCCCAGCTGTATTTATGTCTTCCATAATGGATGTTTGGCAGCAATCATTGACTTACCACCGGGCAGCACTGTGCTGTACCTTCTCCACCCTGTTGATGTCTTTGGTAGAATAAAAATCTCAGACAGGAGCTGTATGCTCAAGGGTCGTTCATACTAAGGCTTCATACGCTTACTCTTTGATCATAACAGGGTTTGCCTTCTTCTTTTTTCGTTAAGTGTCCACCTTCAACAAGCTGAAGATTCTGACACTACAAAAGGCAGTTTCCGGATTTAACAGTTAGTTGAAATGCTGTCTGGATCATCAGCTTATAGTGGGTTGGAATGGGAAAAAGGGGAGTATGGGGCCACCCACTATTTTTCAGGCCTCTGGGGGTGGGGGGGGGGGGGGGTAGGTAGACCTTACTCTGTAGTGGATGGGAAGGACTAAGGTGAGGAAGAGAGATAGGGGGGGAGGGGGGAGCAGGAGAGGGAGCAGGAGAGGGGAGTGGGGGAGGGGGCAGGGGAGAGGGGAGAGGGAGGAGGTTATATTCAGGATTTGAAGCCCTCCAGGAGGCTGATGTTACTGCCTCAGCTGGAAGGCCATTCCATTCTCTCCCAGAGCGAGGAAAGAAACTATTCTTTCCGTAGTTCCTGTAGTATGATTCTATTTGGTTCTGCAGCTCATGGGAGTTCCTGGTGTACTTGTACTGGTGGGTGTAATGCATAGGGGTGTGTGCAGAGGCAATCTTGATATCACTGTGGTGGAACATGTAGAAGGTGGCTAACCTGATTTGGTATTTTACCGAAAAAATTCGGCTTGGACGGAAAATTTGGCAACCTGTTCGTCCTCGGGACGGATAAAATTTGGAAAGGGGGGGGGGGGGGGGGGGGGGGGGGGGGGGGGAGGGGGGGGGGGAGGGAGGGGGGGGGCACACTTTTAACCTAACACTGGTTGTTTTGGCGGTTAACTGTGACGTAACGTCGGTAACACATGCGCAGTGAAGGAGATTATGAAGGTGCTGCCTGCCTGCCAGTTGATTGAAGTTGTAGCCATGTCTCAAAAGCCACGAAAGTCTGTTGTGGACTTTTTTTTTAAAAGGTCTAGGCCTAAACAGACAGTGACTGAAAGTGCAGATACTGTGACAGTGAGTGATGAACAAGTTGAAGAAGAACAACAGTTGGCAACAGCAATGTGCAGTGAAACACAAACTGAAAGTGATAGGCCTACTAGCAGTACAAGTGGTGCAAGTTCTGCCAAAAAAAAAAAAAAAATGTCGAAAGTGCGTGAATACCGCGATGAATGGGAAGCAACATTCAAGCAGTTGTACTCTAAAGAAGACAGTGAAGGTGCTCTCAAAATGTATTGTCGGGTGTGTGTGAGTGCCAAGCAGCAGAACGGATTCACTCGTGGATGTAAAACAATGCAGAGATCTGCTCTGGTAGACCATAGCAACAGTGGAAGTCACAAAGTGTCAACACAACTTGTGGCTCAACAGCATGTGTTCAAGGAACATCAGGAAAATGCAAAGCTAGCTTCTGGTAGTGCACTGTCAGCGCAGCTTAACGTGGTGTTTCATATGGCTAAAACGGCTACCCCAGCTGCTCAGTTCCCTGATCTGATTCAGCTGCTTCAAGCAACTGACTGTCCGCATCTCAAGGTGGAATCCCAGATCTACAAACGTTCAGATTCTGTGGATGATATGGAAAAGTCAATTGCAACTCTGATCAACAAAGAGATAAACGAAGCCATCCGACAGAGTGATTTTGTTGGGATTGTGATTGATGAGACAGTGAACGTGACTGTTGATAAGAAACTGATCATCTACATGAAAATTGAGAGTGGAGGTGCCACAAGAACGGTGTTGTTGGGGAATTTTACTGTTTATTCTGGAACAGCAGAGTATGTGACACAGAAAGTGGAGGAGGTGCTGGAGTCCCGCAGCATAGATTTCGCAAAGGTGGCAGGTCTTGGCTCAGATGGGGCCTCTGTTATGACTGGCAAGCAAACAGGTGTTGCACAGAGGCTTTGCAACAAAAACCCTCACTTGATCAACGTGCACTGTGTGGTGCATCGGACTGCTCTAGCTGCTCAAGATGCAACAAAGGCTGTGCAAAGAGTGGCCAACTTCAAAAACACTGTCAACTCCGTGTACAAGTACCACCAGTACTCAGCTACACATAATCAGTGCTTAAGGAGCTGAGCAGAGCCATGGATAATGAGGATTTCATCAGTCTGAAGCAGCCGTGTGCAGTGCGGTGGCTATCCCTCAGTTGTGCTGTCGAAGCCATGAGACTGAACTGGGCTCCAGTTGTGATGGAGCTAGACGAAGAGGTGATGGCCAGGAAATGTGCAACAGCCGGGGGTCTCAAGCGTGCACTAAGTGCCTACAGTTTCACTGCGATGATGCACATGATGTGTGATGTGCTGCCAGTGATGAACAGATTGAACCTGACTTTCCAGAAGGAGGACATAAACATTTCTTCCATACAGCCCATGGTGAAAATGACAACTCAAACTCTGAACGATCTAGCAGACACTCCAGGTGAACATGAGCAACGCTTTGAACAAGAGTGTACAGAAGGAAAGTTCATGGATCTACCTCTACTCTATGCAGATGAGCAGTCAGTGGAGGAGTACAGGCGTATGCGGACAAACTACATTCAAGAGCTTGCCAGTGCATTGGAAAGGCGATTTCCAAAGGATGACATGGATGTTCTGACATGCCTGGATGTTGTTCTCAACCCATCCCGGTATCCAACTCAAGAGTGCAAACTGAAGGAATTTGGTGCTCGAGAAATTGCTGTTGTGACCGACTTCTTTGGAAAACCAAAACAAAACAGTGATGGACAGGAGGCCCCACCCCTCATTGACGCAGAGCACACAAGAAGAGACTTTCTGTCTGTGAAACGTGTCCTGGCTAGTAACAACCGTCAAATGCGGCTGGAACAAGCAGCAAAAACCATCATCAGTGACTATGCAGAGTTGTTTCCTGACTATGCTGTGCTCTGTAAAATCGCTGTTGTCATCCCTGTCTCAAGTGTGGCTGCAGAACGTGGTTTCAGTTTGGCCAACAAGATCAAGACTGCCCAACGCAGTCGCCTTGGAGACCAGAAAGTTGACCGACTTATGCAGATTGCTTCCGCAGTGCCAGCATGGATACCTTCAACTTCGCCACAGCTGCAGCTGAGTTCACGAAGGGAGACAGGAAGAAGACGATGTGAACGAAGGTTTTTAGTTGATTTTTTTTGTTTAACATTGATAATCATTTGAATGGACGTTTGTAACTTGTTTTCTTGTTTTTGTTGATTTTGACTATTAATTTGAGGGGACGGACGAAAATCGTCCGGGGACTGAAAATTTTGACCCCCGTCTGTCACCGGGACAGAAAAAAAAAAACCCTACTGGAACCTCTGGATTTGCTGACGTTGCTGTTCTAAAGGAGCCCAGTGCAGCTGATTGTGCATGGCACTTACACTGGATGTTTGGTGGTAGGGATTGACAACCCAGCGCACCGCCCTTTGTTGGACCTTTTCAAGTGCCACCTAGTCACCTTCTTGATGGGGATCCCACACCTGGCAGGCATACTCCAGGGTCGCACGCACAAGAGCTTTGTAGGCTTTCTCTTTGGTTTCAATTGAGCCTATCTTCAGGTTTCTCTTCACAAAGCCGAGTCTTAGGAACTTTGTTGACAACGTTGTTGATGTGTGGTTCCCATTTCAGGTCCGTGGACAGGTGACCCTGAGGTACTTTTCCTCCTTGGTGGGCTGAAGGTTTTGGCCATGCAGATGGTATGTGGCCTTGTGTCTTGTGCCAAAGTGGAGAGTGTGACACTTGTCCAGATGGAAGGGCATGAGCCTTCCGCATTCGCCAAAGAAAAACCAAAGGTTTTACTGCTTTTACAGGAGACGTTCACAGTAAGTAATATGGATGTGGGGATGAGTTGGAGGGGAAGGGTAGACCGTCGGTCGTCTTCTCTTGCCTCAAGACTGACGACAACTACACACGTCACACACTCACCGATTGGACCACTCGCCTCGACACACAACCATTCACGATGATCATACTCACAGTGACATTGTTAAGTCCACAGCCACAGCGTCACTGTGACATGTGATCATCATGAATGACTGTGTCAGCAGACCCAAATAACGACAGAGCAGTTCAAACAGTCATTTTTTGTTAGCGCAGTAAGAGACTGGAACCACCTTGAAGAAAATATTGTTAGGGCACCATCCATAGAAATTTTCAAAAGACTGATCGCATCACAACAGCTAACGCTAACTAACTAGACTGCGCACACCCCCAACCCGTCGCGATAATGCCCCAAGATGTGGCGAACAGCGACGTAATGATCAGGTTCAGATTCAAAACGAGCATTACACTCTAAGTCACCCGATTAGGTATTCAATAACAATAATACCTCTTAGCATGTTTGATCAAAATTTTTCTCACTTACCATCGTTAAACCAAATAGGACAAAAAGTTATAAATTAGTTATGAGCTCTATGAAACGTGCGCAGCAGACGGCAGGATCACACTTCGCAATTTATTATGTTTCTGAACCAGAAGAGTGTTTTTGTTTTGGTGTGCCCATAGGCTTACTAACCTCCGGAAGTTCCTTTCATTGGTATTTCCGAGACGGTTGCAAGCATGGCTGACAGAGACGAGGTTCTCGCGAAGCACAAGGCAGAAAAGAAGGAATTACTAGGTATTTTTTTTAACTGGTTTTACCCATTCACAGTCCTAATTTGTCATGTTGAATTATAAAATTGTTTCTACCTAACCTTGTTACAAAATCATTGTCCCCCCGTAACTGTTGTACTGGCTTGACAGGGCAAAAGCCATGCGCAGTGAAGCCGACAAGAAAAGTAACTCCTGCCCCCATCCCAAGAACAAATTATACGCCCATAACTCTAGACGAATGCTCCTTACGACAGCAAGTTACCAAACACACATGCAAACACAAAACACACAGAACATACAAGGAGATATACCAAGAGAAGATGTTCTAAGCATCACTATATATCCTTTGCCCAACACATGCGCATATCATCATCTGAAGAAATTAACGCACTATTTGAAGGCTGGCGTCCATAGACTTTTGATCTTGGAAGAGTGTCAAACAAAACACACAGCACTTTTTCTTGCACTTGACAACCAACATCTATGTGAAGATGAGGTATGTCAGGAAAAAAAAATTCCTTGGATCTGAATATTATAGAGATGAACATGCACAAAAAGATCTAGTTGCAAAGTGAGGCGACTGCAGGAGGAGATCAAAACAAATTTGAAATGTTATCATTATATTGGGTATTTATATAGCGCCTATCCTCGGTCACAGACCAAGCTCTAAGCGCTTTACAATAAACACACTACCTCACTCACTCAACGGGCTGCCTACCCAGGTAGAGCCAGCCGAAGAGCAGCCTACTGGCGCTCATTCAGTCGTTTCCCGTACCATTCAAATATCAGTCACTCATTTTCATTTATCTCATTTATTCCTCCAGTTTCTCACATATAGGTTGCATGCAATGTTTATACGTGTCCTCCATTTCCACCGGTACACGATGGCACACAATAACAGTAACGAGTAGGTGACAATTTTTGTGGCTTGGTAAGAAATACCAGGCGGCTATCTTCAATCTACATCAATTTTGCCAGGGCAGCGGGGAACCCCCCTGCTCTTTTCGATTTTCACCTGCCGTGGGTTCTTTAATGTGTGCAGGGGGCCAGGAAGGCACACGGGTCTGACTCGCTTATAGTCCCCATCCGATGGACTTGATGTTCAGTTCGATTTGTCATTCAAACTGGGAAAGAAAGGGTGAGAAAGGCAGGGCTCAAACCCACGCTCTTCTCACACGTTGGATTGGCAGGCGAATGTCGTAACCACTCTGCCACCTTTCTTCCATAGTGATAATACACTGCCAAAAAACGTAGACAAACGAGTCACAAGACAAAACATGACGTGTTTCGACCTAGGTCTTCTTCAGGCAAGATGCAAAATGCTCTGGACAATGAAAATGAACGAGCAATCACTTACCTTCATCCACTTTGGCGCAAGATAGGCGTTGATTCAACAATTTTTGGGGGATGAGTTATAATGCTTCAGAGAATGTCTTATAACTTCTATCAAATGCATCCTTCTCTTCTTATGCCATCTTGCACAGTCAGCATGGAACAATTTCAAGATCAATTTGACATTGACAGACTTGTGTGATTGAAAGCCATGGCAAAATGGAAGCATGAACTGTTCTGGAAGTAATAAGCCATGATTTGTGTGAACAACCTGAGAGACAAGATGAGACAGTCAGTGCACATACAAGACCCAATTCATTGCATTGTCACTCTAACCCATGCGAAACAATATCTTTTGGCAGCTGAACTGGAACTAGTTTGACTCAGAGACTGTATATGTACCTTCAGTTAGTGTTGACTCTGGACTCGTATGATAGTGATTATTATCAATATCATGTTGATTTATGGATGACATTGTGTAGATGGCCAAAGTCCTGAGTTAGAGGCTGCATCAGATTTAGGCAACTGTTTTTTTCAGTGGCACTGCTCACCAAAACATAGCATGGACCCAGACAGAATCTGTGTTGCTTTAAAGCCATAGTGTCAGTCATTCTGAGGAAAGCTATGGAAACAGGGCAAAGCTTTGCGATGCTCACAATAGTTTTTAACTACTGTAGAAGTCAGGCACTACTAAATTTGAGCCGTGAAAACTGTGTTATGATTGTTTGGTATTTGAAATTGAATTAGAAAAACAGCAAGAAGCTTGTGGGAACAGAATGAGGGATAGAACCAGAGAAAGAGAGATTTTTTTAAAAAATGTTGCTTTTTGTTTGTTTGTTTTTAGCTGAATGTCAGAGGCTGAAGCATGGGATTCCAAAGGGAGACAAGAAACGGAAAAAGGAAGTGATGGAGCAAGTTGCCCGTCTGGAGGCAGAGCTGGAAACTCGTCAGAAACAGGAACTAGCAGAGCTGGATGGTCTAAAAGAACCTGAGGTAAGGAGCATTCATAACACTGTCCTTTGTCATAATATCTCTCCCCCCCCCCCCCCCCCAAACCTGCTATGCATCTGTAGGATAAGATCATAAATGTTTGTTTTTTTTTTTCAAAAGCAGTGTCAGAGTGTGCAGATACATATATTCTTAAGGGCAGTGGTAGACCCATACACAGTACAGTTATCTACATCATCCTAAAGGAAAACTTTTCATGTGTACAGCTTACTAACATTGAAAAAAATCACAATGTTTCGTGTGTCATTTTTCTGAAATATGAAATGCATCTGCTCGTTTTCATTACCCACGGCAGCATGTAATGTGCCCATTTTTATCTCCACTTGAACGTAAATGCTGAACTAATCCTCAGGTCCCAGCCTATTTTCAATCCTTGTTTGCATTTAATTGAAGAAATCTTATTGGTTAAATTAAAATCATTGTGGAAAAAAATTGCACACATTTGTTACTATGAGCATGCACATATAAATGCATATGGGCAAGCACATGGGCACAAACACATAGTAGTGACTTGTAGACACACATACACATAAGATACATGGACACACACACACACACACACACTCTCTCACACACACACACACACACACACACACACACACACACACACACACACACACACACACACACACACACGTGTATGTGTGTGGACACATACATGCACACACCAGTAATGATTGCAAACTTGGTATGTTTGCATTGAAAGGAGGAGAATTGTTTTAATAAAGCTAATAAAGAATTATGTATTTTGCATGTTTGTACATATCTGTGTTTGTATGATGTGCATGTATGGGTTGGTCACTTTGATATAACATAAGATGTATTGCTGAAGTACTGTATTATTTGTCGTTCAGGTTGATGGAGCAGCAGAGGCTTTGTCCAGTCTTTCAGCAAAAGAAGATGCTGAGATTCCTGATGGCGCCATAGCCAATGGTGAAGTGCCAGAACAGCTACAGCCTAAGAAGACCTCTCGTGCTCAGAAACGAAGGGTAAGTAGCAAACAACAAGATTCACAAAAGCATTATAACTCAGGGTTGCTGATAGGTCAGACCAACAAGATTCACAAAAGCATTTTAACTCAGGGTTGCTGATAGGTCAGACCAACAAGATTGACAAAAGCATCATAACTCAGGGTTGCTGATAGGTCAGAACAAGAAGATTCACAAAAGCGTTACAACCCAGGTTTGCTGATTAGTCAATCATCAAGGGTTGCAAGGACTGTATTTTCAGTTATGATTACAGGAAGCCCCAAACTGTTTTCTAACTGTCATTTATATCTAATCTGGTAATTCTGAACACATGCATGTGCACTGTGTCTTTTTTGTTTGTTTCGTTTTTATTTTGTTTTTGCTGTCCCATCTTCCATTCGACTTTAGTGGCATTACACCCAAGCTGCTTATTTTGGCTTTCAATACAACAACAACAAAAAAAGAAAAAAAATGCGGTATCCCTGATATCAGTTAAATAGTTCCATAGAATAGACAGCTACTGTCAGTCCCTGTGGTTGAGTTCTCATTATTGAGTTGCCAGATTACAACAGAACAAGAGAGGCAATTTACCTACATAAACTCATGTTTTGCGAACCATTGTCTTACCACTGTGGCATGTCCCAAATGAAGAGAGGGAGGGTGTCGAGAGGCATAATCCAGGACTGTTATCTTCGACTTAAAGATGTAACTCTTTCATTCTGTGCCAATCAGAACAGGTTGTTGGTACAATAAAGTCATGACACATACGCAGTTAAATGGGTGGCGGTCATTAAGACAGCCGTGAGAGGGGTAGGTTGGGGATGGTGAGTGGAAGGAAAGAATAGAGGGTACAGATTTGATGACCCCTAACTCAAAGCAAGACCTTCCTTTTGTCAGGTGCTTGTATAACATCAGCTTGTTCCAAATGTTCAAGGTCATCCCGTGGCTACATATTCTATGATATATGTTTTCTTTGATGCTTCCATGTAGAATTTACTGAACATTCACCAATGCAACTAAATTATTTTTTATCCAGCCGGAAACGGAAATTTACATTTGGTAGCATTTGGTTGCATGTTTAGAAAACATCGGAAGCTGCTGTTCAGTATGTTGCTTTCCTGTGGCTTCATTTGCTGCTCTTCTGTGACTTCCATTGCTGCCAACATTTGTTGTTCTCATGTGGCTTCATTTGTGGCTGTCATATGACAACATTTATTGTTCTCATGTGGCTTCATTTGTGGCTCTCATATGACAACATTTGTTGTTCTCATGTGGCTTCATTTGTGGCTCTCATGTGACAACATTTGTTGTTCTCATGTGGCTTCATTTGTGGCTCTCATGTGACAACAATTGTTGTTCTCATGTGGCTTCATTTGTGGCTCTCATATGACAACATTTGTTATTCTCATGTGGCTTCATTTGTGGCTCTCATGATGGCTCTCATGTGACAACATTTGTTCACATGTGGCTTCATTTGTGGCTGTCATGTGACAACATTTGTTGTTCTCATGTGGCTTCATTTGTGGCTCTGATGTGACAACATTTGTTGTTCTCATGTGGCTTCATTTGCGGCTCTCATGTGACAACATTTGTTGTTCTCATGTGGCTTCATTTGCGGCTCTCATGTGACAACATTTGTTGTTCTCATGTGGCTTCATTTGCGGCTCTCATGTGACAACATTTGTTGTTCTCATGTGACATTTGTTGTTCTCATGTGGCTTCATTTGCGGCTCTCATGTGACAACATTTGTTGTTCTCATGTGACATTTGTTCTCATGTGGCTTGATTTGTAGCTCTTATGTGACAACATTTGTTGTTCTCATGTGGCTTCATTTGTGGCTCCCATGTGACAACATGTGTGGTTCTCATGTGCCTACAATTGCTGCTCTCTTCTGGGTTCATGTTCTGCTCTGACATGGTATCATTTGCTGCTCTCACATGGCATCATTTGCTGCTCTCACATGGCATCATTTGCTGTTCTCATAATGGGTTCATTTGTGATTCACCACAAATGATAAACTCTACTTTGCTTTATTTTGCCAGATGTGTTATCATTGGCAAACCTATTTTATATTCAGCAAGATGTGTTCTATATTTAGCCAGATGTAATTTAATTTAGCAAGATGTTCAGTTGCATCTGCATCTCTGCTTGGTAGAAATTAAAGTAAATGGTCAGGATTTTATTGAATGTTGATAAATACTTATTGTAATATTTGCATAGAAGTACAGTGTTTAACATTTTGTCAAAATTAATTTATGAAACTGATCACAAGTTTTAACCCATTCAGCTCTGATAATCCAAAGGCTGTAAACTGTAATGACCGGTCATTGCTGGAAACTGCCTGTTCTGGCAACTGGCTGAGACTTGGTCAGGCATTAACTTTGAAGAGCTGTTGCTGAAAAGCTACTCAACCAATTTTCATTCTTGTTTTGATATAAGGAAAATAAATTACTTTAGAATTTTAAAAGCTCTTATTTGTTATTTTCAAACTTTTCTCTGTGTGTGTAAATTTTTTAAACATGCTTCCATAAATTCATCGTCAGACTTCAGAGGGAGAATCCACAGTTCGACAAAATTCCTCTTCTAAGTCACTATCGGCAATAAAACGTCCATCAGGCACATTATCACTTATTACTTGTTGCGAAACTTGCTCACGCGAGACACTTTGTGAGGAGCGTGAAGTCCTTGGCTGTGACTGGTCATTTCTGCATGGAGAAAATCATTCCAAAATGCATGTTTTGCCCCACCAACTTGCCATGAAATGACTGGCACAATTTTGTCGGAAATGACCTTTGACCAGAAGGGCCTTCCTGGTCTCTTAAGCCTAACAATGAAGAAATGGGAGAAGTTCATTCACTCTTGTCACTGTAGCAGGCCTGCGCCGACAGTCATCTGCTGTGTTGTCGCTGATCAGCTGCTAGTCTGGTTTAAGAAAATGTCAGTTTTTATTACATTGAAAACGTTGGTGAAATGGGGATCAAAGTTTTGTGGATTTTATCGATCGGTGACACCTTCATGCAGAGGGTAGCTAGAAAAGTCCTGTTACTGACAGTGTTAGCAATTATCATTTCGCCAAGCTTCATTCTGCTCATGCTTGAAATTGCTGAGGAAAAGCGATGTTTATTTTACCCAGGTCTGCACACACACACACACACACACACACACACACACAGACACACACACACACAGACACACACACAGACACAGACACACACACACACACACACACACACACACACACACACACACACACACACACACACTTACATGCATTTATATAGAGAATGAAATGATTGAAAGGTGACTTGATAAATAACATGCTCACTTAGAATAGGAGACAATCCTTTGTCTGTGGTTTTTGTCCCTGACACAGTTCAGTAGGAAAAGGCACTTAACTCATTCTATACTAGCTATTATCTCCCCTTACTTCCCCCCAGAAACTGACCATTTATATATATATATATTGCTGAACAATTATATATATATATATATATATATATTTAAATCATATAAAAAAAACGAATGAACACAGACCTGTGATTTTTTCAAGTTATGTTTATAAATGATTGAGAAACCACAAACAATATAGCAAAGTTATTTTTCTTTATATTTGATAAGACAGTATGCATGACAAAGAAAATGAGATTTTGCGTGTCATGTAAAAATAGGGGTGGTACACACCCTATGAACAAAACATTTACATTAACTGGTTTTATGCCCTGAAATTATTCAACTGTTTTCAACAATTCAAGGTCGTCAGTCACATTGTAACGGCGATTTGTAGTGTTTCTTTCACCACGGGTTGCCATGTCAAGCCAAACCAAGCTGACAACGTGGTGTGAAAAGCATCTACTCGTGAGCATTCAGCAGTACACCTGCAATCTAATTTGTATGCAGGAGCTATGTGTAACAAGTAGTTTTGTACAAAAGGTTCGGCCTCTTTGGAGAAAAATTCCGAAGCTTTGGACCGCATATACGTCCTTATACGTGTATGCGGTCTAAAGTATACAAAGGTTATAAACATAAGGACCGGGCTTGCAGTTCTTAGTATAGAAAGAGTTAATAGGAAAACATGTACAGACAAATGTGAAATAGATACACGTTTGTGACACAGTACTCAGGTGATGCACTTGTCATAGGAATTCCAGCCCCAATTTCACCAGGAGCAATCTGTTGTAACAATGAATTGAAGTTGCATAGTAAGTACAAACACACACACACACACACACACACACACACACACACACACACACATCACACATGACATACACGTACTTTTATGGCGTACAATAGAGGATTAAATATTTTACACACTGTCACATCTTGCATACCCTATGAGGACTTGAAAGTGCAGAGTGTGTAAACTATGCCAGATTTCACCACTTTATAGGTGAAAGATACCAAATTCTCAAAATGTCCTATATCCTGGATTCTGGAAATGGACTCCGCAGCACTTTGTTTTCACTTGGAAACCTGAGAACGTGAGACCTTCTGAGGACCTTGTGCATGTGACGCAGAGCTGCAAAGTGCAGCGCTCTTGTCGCGGGCATGCTACGGTTCTGTTGATAATGCTGTGCTGCTCTATTTTGTGACAAACTGCTTTGCCAAAAAACAAAAATTGAGAAAAAAAGTTTAAGCACACCAGGGACATAGTGGTGGGTTAAAAGGAGCCGAGAGAACATGTGTCCTTAGACTGTAGACTGGTTTAGTCAAAATGGCCAAGTTCAGTCAGAAGAGGAAGAAAAAGCAAAAAAAAAAAAA
>CM065730.1:44268145-44298145 GCA_033310375.1 Conus canariensis | reverse complement strand
ATTCTCATCCCCACTTTGAAATGAGTCTTAGGTCATCACTAAAGTCAGTGTGTGTGTGTGTGTGTGTGTGTGTGTGTGTGTGTGTGTGTGTGTGTGTGTGTGCTTCCATTCAATCACTCCTGTTCCAACGTTACAACTTCTCACTCCCGCCTTGAAATGAGTCTTATGTCATCATTTTAGTGTTGTGTGTGTGTGTGTGTGTGTGTGTGTGTGTGTGTGGTGTTGTGTGCGCGCACGCGTGTATGTGTGTGTGTGTGTGTGTGTGTG
The DNA here is from genome assembly GCA_033310375.1 of Conus canariensis. Taxonomy (NCBI): domain Eukaryota; kingdom Metazoa; phylum Mollusca; class Gastropoda; order Neogastropoda; family Conidae; genus Conus; species Conus canariensis. The sequence goes on along the minus strand of CM065730.1, from coordinate 44,297,878 downwards.
TGTGTGTGTGTGTTTCTTCCTGAAGTATTTTTAATCCTCCCATGAACACTGAAAGTGGGTTTTGAATCAGACAAACCTGTCCATGCTGCATTGTGGAAGAAGATACCTTTCCCCTCAGATTAGTCTCAGAAAAATTGTGCACAAAGTCTTCATGCCATGGAAAGTGTTTCATTCCTGCTGAGGGTTTTCTCCCCTGATATTTCTCCACATAGACAAGGGTTTTGTGTAGGTCAGATGATGAAACAGAAGAGAAAAGAAACTGAAGTAAAGTATATAAACCAGACAATTCAGTTTGTGTATTTCCCCATACAGATGTAAAATTTCAAGTGGTCCAGTCTTGTAGTTCATCATTTTTTTATCAGTTAAAATAATGCTTTTTTCTCCATCCTGAAATGACAAAAAGCGGGCTGGATGGTTAATAAAATCATCCATAGAAATGGGCTTAGGGATGCAAAATAGTGGCAGTGTCTGTAGCTTCAGCTAGGGATAAAGGCTTAAAGCACAGGGTGGAAAGGAAAGGAAGCTGTGGTCATTCAAAATCGGATCAAACAAATCAAGGTCACAGTCATTGGTCAGCTATAACTGCAGACTGATGGAGGTCACAAAGCACCCCCTGGAGACTCTGATACTCTCACACACAGAACTGTGAAAGTGAACGATGCATCCACAAATCACCTGGTTACCAGCACACTGGGTTTACATCCATTTCTTTTGCTCTTGTTTGAATCTATATTTCTTTTGGAGATGTAGTATGGTCTCCTGTATGGCTGGGTATTATAAACGAAAAAAAGTTGATCATCCATACAATCTTCTCATTCTCTGGAATGCACACCTGTATTTACCCGTGAAAGTGATCATCAGTTGAGACCACAACTGTACACAAACATACAAAAAAAAAGGGCTGTTGCAAAATGGTTAGCATCACAGACACCAGGCTTGGAGGTCGCTGGTTTGATTCCCGTCAGTACCAGTTATATTTGTGGGATTTTTCAGTCCCTGGCTGGCACCTACCCAGAGTTTGAGTTTGCTATGGATTCATTTGGGAAAACTGAAACCATAGTCATGTTTCATCCATTAAATGGATGTGCCTTTGAGAGTGCTGCTCAAACTGCTTGACCAACCCTGTATCTCTCAGGCCTGGTTCATATCGGAATGTGTTTTGAACTCAGGCGCTGAGTACATCTCTGCCATGCTGTCTCACATCCAAATGGAGTTCCATAGCATCATCATCATCATTCTCATCCTCATCAATCAGAATTTTAAAAAAATTTCAAGTTCTGTCTTTCTGCCATGCTGTCAATCTCATGGTGATTGCGGTGTTGATTTCCTGTCCCTGTCCATGCCTTGGTAAGTGCATGTCGAGGTCACTGGTATCGGTGAGTTCATGGGAACAGTGGTGTCATGGACATGGTAGCATTCTCCGCAGGGGGACGATCAGTCACGCTGGCTCTGTGACTAAACAATCACTGTTGTCAGTAAAGGGCTTAGTAGGTGGTGCTTCACATATGCTTTATCAGAACAGGCATCACTGAATGCCATCAAAGTGACTCTGCAGCAGTGCAGTGTCTCCTCTGGTAGGTTGCCTCTAAACGACTTGACATTGATTTTCCCGGTGAATCGCCGGTATCAGGATTATGATGAGATGTGCCAGGGTGCAACTGTGGACTGGGGCTAGAACGAACAGCATGGGGGGAATGAGAGCAGAAAAACAAAACAATACAAACAAACACACAAACACACGGAAACATACATTTTCAGAACCACAAGCTTTAGTATTGATGTAGGCAGCTTGATTGATGCACGGCCATCACTCAGTGTAATGAGGCATGACAGCATTAAGTGGTGGATGTGCTTTGTGCTCTCACTCCATTCAGCTGGAAGCTGAAGAGCTGAAACCAGCAGAAACATTGTTCTGCATAGTGGATGAAGTCCCATTTTCCCTGATTACTGCCCTGCCACAAGAAGGGAAGGGGGTGGGGATAAGGAAGATGAGGTGGAATAGGAGAGGGAGGAGGAAAGGGATAGGAATCTTATTGTTCTGTTTTATTGTTCTTATTGTTGTATCTTCTGGCTTGTTTTTTCTCCCAGCGTATGAACCCCCCCCCCCCCCCCCCCAACACACACACACACACAATCAATACTCCTCTCATGTATGTGCAAATGAAGAAAAGTCTGTCTTTTGACTCTGTGACCTAGCAGTCATCCTGATGAATTAACTGAGCAGTGACTGCCATCAGAAGGGGGCTTAGTAAGTGGTGTCCTGGATCTGTTGGATCACAACTGGCATCACTGAACACCACCAAAGTGACTAAGCTGCTGTGTGGTGCCTTTCTCTGTCTGTCTGTTGTGTGTCTATCTGTTGGTCCATCTGTCTGTCTCTGTCTTTGTCTCTCTCTCTCTCTCTTGCTCTATCTCTCTCTCTCTCTCTCTCTCTCTCTCTCTCTCTCTCTCTCTCTCCTCCTCCTCCCCCCTTCCTCCCCCTCTCTCTCCCTCCCTCCCTCCCTCCCTGTGTCAGTCTTGTTTTGTAAGCAGTTGTGCCTCTGGTGGGTTGCACTGTAACCTGATGTGACTGACCGCTTACTGTGGCTTGTGACAGAGTGAGGCTGGGTGTGGCTCTGTGTGTGTATGGGTTTGGAGCAGTGCCAGTTAGAAAGCAGAGATTGTGAGACACACACACACACACACACACACACACACACACACACACACACACACACACACACACACACACACAAAGGGAAAAGAGAGAGAGAGTTTGCTGGTCATGTCAGATCAGAACAGGCACCTCTGAACACCACCAAAGTTACTCAGCATCAGTGCAGTGTCTTCTGTGGTGGGTTGCCTCATGACAACTGGACATTGACTGCTCCCTGTGGATTGCCGGTGCTGGGGCAGTGACTGGACAAGCCAGTGTGTGGCTGTGGACAGGGATCTTGAATGAAAGTGTGGGAGTGATGCCATTGAAGTGGCTCAAAAGATGAGACAGAAAAAAAAGGAAAAGAATAGAAAAGTGAAAACATATGATGTATAATGGTATGTGTACTGTTGTGCATATTTCTTCATTTGCTAAGAAAGAAAGAACCGAAATAGGAATTTTAGGGATAACTGGCACCATGTCACAACCAGATTCAGCCTAACTATTTCCGACTTCTAAACACTATTGACTGCTTTCCACCAGCATGTGGGTGACATTGGCAAAATTGGCAGGTTATACCATTCTCACTGTTCAGTTTGTCCAAGCCTGATTGGCAGGTTATACCATTCTCATGGTCAGTTTGTCCGAGCCTTGCAATGAGCTCTCAGGACAGCCGTCATGGCTGCAGTCAGTAATCAGAGCCAACGCCTGTGGGAGCTTTATTGGTTGTGGTTAACACGGCTAGTCCCAGTGTTTGCTATGGTGTTGACCACACATGCTCCTCTGTGTGGGTGGGTGGGTGTATGTATGTGTGTGTGTGTATGTGTGCATTTGTGATTTTTGCCTTTTCAGCTCTGTTGACTTTATGGTCTCTACAGTAGCGTACATTTTTGTCTCTCTCCTTCTCCCTCTCTCTCTCTCTCTCACTCTCTCTCTCTCTCTCTCTCTCACTCTCTCTCTCTCTCATATTTCTTTTATGTTCATTGTTAGCGTGTCGTGTAAATGGGATCCCCCTTCTCCCTTCCATCCCCTCCCTCCACCTTTCTTTAGAAGGGGATGTAGCCTATACTAAATTAAATATTTTCCATACGATTCCGTTCTCTCTGTCTCTGTCTTCCTCACTCTGACTCTCTCTCTCTCTCTCTCTGCTCTCTCTGTGCTCTCTCTGGCATTCAATCTGCATATGTCGATAATTTTCTTAATCGCTGTCTCATCTGCCTCCTGTCTCTCTTTCAATTATCCAGTTTTCACAGAATACATGTACCAGGTTTGTAACTTGGATGGCATGAGTACACTAAAAACTAGTGAAAAAGGTGTATCTAGAAAATGATACCAGTTATGCTGCATTCTAAATTTTCTCTCATCTTCCTTGCCTGAAACTTATTCCAGTGTTATTGTGTGTCCTAAATTTTCTTTACTTCCATAACAGAAAAATATTCCTGCACTCTGTCATTATATTCACATATGTCAATTGTACACAACGCAGTTTCGCTCTGTGTAAGTGCTGAGAACTTAAAGCCATTATTCTTGTTATATGAGAGGGCTATTGAAATGGGTCCTCTGAAACCATCCTGTTTCAAGAGAAATCATTATAAATCAGTAGATAATCTTACCTTGACTGCAAGAGACATTTTCCTGCAAGCAGACAAGTTCTTATTGAAAAACAAACAAATATTTGGCTCAGTTTCCCATGATATTTACATAACAATTTCATGGTAGACTCCATGATTCAAGTAAAATTCAGCTTCCTGTTCCAAGGACTGATTTATCTGTGTCTTTCTGGCAGCTTCCACAGAAGCAAACTCCATCCAGACCCTGCCATGTTCCCTATCTTCATTCTCTTCCCCTCCCTGGTTTACCTTTCTTCCTAGGGGCTCCCCCTTCACCCCTCCCCTCCCTTCCCTCCCTCCCCCCCCCCCCCCTCCCATGCCCATCTCTCTCTCTGTCTCCTTTTCTTTCCCCTTTCTTGTCCTCTTGAGAACGTCAGCGTGTATTTGAATGCCATTGTAAGAACAAGAGTGATTCTGTGTCTGTAGGGTACATCATCTCTCAGACTCCTTTTAAATGTATGTACTCTCTCTTTGTCTCTTTACCCATGCCAGTGATTTCAAACGCTGCAATGTAATTTCATGGATCCAGTCTTATGTAACACTTCGTCTGTGTGTCTGTTGGTCTGTCTGTCTGCCTGTTTATTCCGTTTTGGCTCAAATCTCCACTCGCCAATACTGTAGCAGCTTCACTATATCAACACCACCGTCTACCCCTCCACCGCCCTCTTTCACCTTTGTGCTTCAGAGAGAGAAGGGGGAGGGGGGGGGGGGGAGCAAAACATTGTCATGATCCAGTGTTCTGCTGGATGTTGTCAGCAATATATATATATATATTTTTTCAGAGTAAGAAGAGATTTTCTCTCCCTATCCCCAGTTCTCTCTCTCTCTCTCTCTCTCTCTCTCTCTCTCTGTTCTATCCCCCTCTTGATTTTACTCTCTCTTCCTATACCCCTCTCATGTGTGTGTGTGTGTGTGTGTGTGTGTGTGTGTGTGTGTGTGTGTGTGTGCTCATACACATGTGTGTGTGTGTGTGTATGTATGTGTGTGTGTGTGTGTGTGTGTGTGTGTGTGTGTGTGTGTGTGTGTGTGTGTGCTCATACACATGTGTGTGTGTATGTGTTCATATATGTGTGTTTATGCGCTCTTGCATGTATGTGTATGTATGTGTCAGTGCATGCAAATATCCCCTTCTATCCCACCCCATTCTTGCCTTTTTTGCACTCATTAAAGATCCCATGGACATACGAGTAATTATCAATGAAAGGGCCCAGTAATTTTTTCCACTGAGGGTTTGATGAAAATGAAACTCTACGTTCGGCCTCATTGATTTTGCATCAGAGCCATTTGTCTGACAAATGCTTTGTTAACACTTTGACAGCATAGGGAAAGGGGGTGGAAATCAATAATTTTTTGTCAGTCTTTCAGGGCAATGCTGATCAAGTATGCACATAGATGTTCAGATGCACACATGTGTATGTATGCTGCATGAATGTGCTCTCAGACATGCAGGCACATAATGCGAGAACACTTGCACATCTACACACACAATGGTGCACACATACACACACTCACACACACACACACACACACACACACACACACACACACACACACACACACACACACACACACACAGCTCCAGTATAAAGTGATCTAATTTTGTCACTATATAGGAGAAAGAGGTCAGAGCCTTAAGTTTTGCTATCTTTTTATTTTATTTTTTTATTTATTTATTTTTTTGTATTTAGAAAATACGAGATTCTCAGAGTGTTGCTCCCTGGGCTGTAGAGTAAGGGCAGGTGCAACACATTGTTTTTATGTCCAGATCTTCTCAGGACATGAGACCTTCTGAGGGCACCATATATATTATGGACAGAAGTTCTCAAAAGGACATGCACACACACACACACACACACACACACACACACACACACACACACACACACACACACACAGAACACACACACACACACACACACACACACACAAGAACACACACACACACACACACACACACACACACACACACACACACACACACACACACACGCACACACACTCACACCCACACACACACACACACACACACACACACACACACACAGACACACACACACACACTTTTCACTTCATTTATTTGTCAGATGGTCTCTCAGTTTTCTGCATTCTCATGAAAAGCAAATTATTGGTGCTGCCATGCTGCAGTTATTACGATGATATTGACAGTTAATGCATTTTGGGTCAAATCTATGTCAAAGGTTGATTATTGTCATCATTAATATGTATGTTTAATATGCCTAATCAAGTAATTACTCTAGGTATTAAAAGTAAACAGACAGACACATCAAACTACACATCTAATAAGAACAAAGAGCAATCCATTAAACACATGCTGTGACCAGACACTTGAACACATCCAACTATACCACCATCCAGCCTCACCTTCTTGCTGTCTCTCTCCATCCACCTTACCACCTCTAAAACAAAACAGCTATTTCTAGATTAATGTGTAAATTCATATCGCCCACAACCAAACACATGTCACATTCCAGAACAACGCCAGCACAAGTATCATTTACTACTGAGAGACAAATTTTCAGGTTTGATTTGAAAGAGAGCAAAGAAGAAGAAGAACTGGTAAGTTGATGTGGGGGTTTAATTCCAGATGAAATAATGGTATCAGACATTTGAATCCTGACTAGCTCCTGTATACCCAGACTTTAGTGAGTTATGGACTTGAGTGGGATGGTAAGCATCACCATGAAATCAAGGATGGGCTGATGTGGAGGAATTTAGTCCTCGATTCTAGACCAATGCAATCTGTTTCTCCTCTGTCCTCCATGTTCCTGATCAGATAAATCCAAAAGCATTTTTAAAACAAACGAGCAAAAAAGCTTTGAAAGGAAATCTTTCCCCTTGTGAAGTGCTGAGACAGCGTGTGGAGATGATTGTGTACAAAAGAATTGGGATGACGTTCATGAGAATAACACTTCTCTGATGGCGTAGAAGATAGAGAAATCTGTCCATCTGCCTACTTGTCTGTCAGTCCCTCGGTCTTTCTGTCTGTCAGTCTGTCTCCTCTCTCTCTCTCTCTCTCTCTCTCTCTCTCTCTCTCTCTTTCGATAAAACAATGTATATTTGGTTTCTTTATGCTGCCAATGATTGAATATGTTGTTTCCCCTCTTGTGCACAAAAATCACTGTGGCAAGCATCAAAACTGTAGGTAGGCAGAGACAAGCAATAATAAGTCAGAAACCAGTACGTATGTGACCTCCACTTCGACCTTCATGGTAGATGTCCAGTTTTATGGACCCTCTGATAAATACACCATTGTTGAATTGTTCTCAAGTTGCCCAAATATTTTGACTTACCTCCCTTTTCCCCTGCCTTCCACTCCCTCCCCCCCCCCTTTTTTTTTTTTTTTTTCCTGTCAGTGTCTTTGTTTGGCCAACAGATCAGAAATGATATTCACTGAAGTGGTGCTCCATAGCGTTGCTCCTGTGTGTGTGGATTCAGCTCTAAGGTGTTCAGCTGCCGGGTGTGCCGGAGTTGGCCCTCCTTTCTTTTGTCTGTCTGCTGCAGGCAGAGGGCTGGCCATTGTGTTTTAGGGCTTGTGTGTGTATGCGAATAAGTTTTGGCGATTGTCTTCCATCATGTCCACCACAACCCCCTCCCTGACCCCTCTCACCTTCTTCCACCCCAACCCCTCTCCTTCGTTACTCAGACAGCCAGGAGAGAAATTACTGAGCGGACTGACCCGTTAGAACTGTTCTGGGGACTTAGAAACACTGTTGTGGAGTGGGTGGGAATATGGGTGATGTATGGTAATTAATCCATGATGGTAGATGGATGCATGGACAGGGAGCTGTGTAGCTCTTTGTCCACAAACACAGCAGGATAGAGGTGGTGTGGATGAGTAGATTTCTCGTAAAATCTTCCATAATGACAGGATTTGTGTGCAAAGAAATCAGGCGAAAAGTTCTTTGAGCTCAAGAAGGAGAGCAGTCAGAAGGAATGTAATGCAAAGGATGGTGTGGTGGGGAGGGGAGGAAAAGGGGGTACACACACAAGCACACACACATGCATGCACACACACACACACACACACACACACACACACACACACACACACACACACACACACACACACGCACACACACACACAGAACAAGCAAACAATCAGAAAGAAAACAAACTGAACATACTTTTAAAACTAAAAATCTGAACAAACCAAGGATTTAGAGAACAGGTCAGCAAAAAACAAACAACCCAACAATCAGCTAGGCTGTCCCCCAGGTATGTGGATGAATCACACCAGCCATCAGCCAAGCTCAGGTGTACACATCTTTGCAGGACAAGAAGAGTGCCAAGGAACGTGAACGAGATCAGCTTCTGAAGGAGGCGGCCATCCAGAACCGGCAAGGGCCTCGCCACCAGGAGAACCTCAAGCTGCAGTCCATGCTGGCTCAGAGGGGGCTCAAAGTGCATCAGGTAATATAGCGTTTGCAGCGTCATTTGTGTGGAAGTTTGATGATAGCTCCGCAGAACTCAGCAACTACATCCAGAGTTCCTTGAAAGGGATATCTGCCAAAAAAAAAGACAGCCTGGTCTCAGTTGTTAGATATGGAATAAAGAAGTCAGTATTTGCAGTCTCGAAACCAATGTGATTCAAAGTGTGTGCAGAATCAAAGTTTAAAAAGTTGCCCAGTATGTGTTAATGGAGGCTGGCATGTTGCGGGGTGGCTTGATGCACACGATTAGTCTGCTGACGGAACCGTGTAAACAAGAGGTCCAGACTCCATGGGTGAAACCAGGCACTCGCAGTTATGTCACTCACTGGCTACACATTGGCAAATTCAAAATTGAATTTGGCACTGTTTCTTACAACTTCGATTCCAAATTTACAGGGGAAGAGGTGCTACGAGTTTCAGAGGTTGCTACACTGTTGTAGCACATGCCATCAAAACAAGGAAGAGTGATCTTTACACAAAAGACATGAGATACTCTGTTTGAAATCATCAACTCTTTGCACAAGTGGTACTTCTCAAATTCAATAACCATGCCAAGCATGTTTTAAGATACTCACGAGACTTTTATGGAAAACAAAAGAAACAAAACTCTCATTTTACATTATTGGCCAAATGTTTTGTGGTGTTGTGTCTTGTTGACCTGAGGGAATCTAGTCTAAAATGCATTAAAAAATAAATGGCAACATGGTGGAGCCCTTGACAGTGAAAATTTGGGGCAATAGAATATGTGATCATACAAAAAAATGAAATACAATAGAATAAACAGTTTGATGTTTTTTGCACAATGAAGTTTTGGAACTAGTTCATCTTTTGATGTAGTGTTCCCAGTAAAAGTCGGGATTTCAGAGGGAAAAGAAGGGAAGGGGGAAGGGGTGTCAGTGGGGAGGTGAATGTGGTTTGTGCATAGGTGAAGAAATGTATTCCAGAAGAGAAAAAAACAAGTCTGTAAATGGAAGGGTTTTATTGGGGGGTTCCATATTTTTTCATAGGCTGTTAAGACCTAATGAACACCTTTGGGACTGCACTTTGCCACTGCTCAACAGTGCTACAGGCCAAGTCCGCTCTGATCATATACATTGCTAAGAAAACTGGATAAACACCAGCTGTTCATAGGATAACAAATCACAGATACTGTCCAGTTTGGCAAACATAATAGAAAAATATATACTAGTATGTATCTTTTGTTTTCTCAAGATTTTCACTGACCTGTAAAGAAAAATCAGTTCATTTACTTCAGGTAGAGAATGACAGAGTAAAATGAACCCAAGTTCCAGAATAATAAGTTTGAAAGTGTATTTTGAAAGCAGGCATGCAAAATGTCTGCCATTTTAGCCTTTTTTCATTCGTGGTATGTAACCATTTGTAATATTTTCCCATGGAAACTGCTGCAAAGTATTCCAGGAAAGTCTGTGAGGAGCGAAGTGTGGTTCCTTGAGTAGTCCAGGAGGAAAAGAGGTACATATTCTGTAAATGCAGGGTTTTTAGCAAGAGGGTCTAACAGAGGAGGGGGGGGGGGGGGGGGGGGGGGGGGGGGCCTGAGGAAAAAAAAAAGAGGACAGTGTTCTGTAAATGAAAGGTAAGGAGGGTGTTTAAGTGTGGGGGTGGATCTAAGTAAAAGAGTAAAATGTTCTGTAAGTACAAAGTTAAAAGGAGGGATTCTAAAAAGTGTGTATATGGAAGAGGGGAGGGGGGGGCATTTAGCATATAACAAGAGGGTGTAAGATTGATCAAGAAGGAAAAGTTATAGTTTTTAGGGAGGAAGTCTAAAGGTGGGCGTGGATGGAGGAGACGGATGTGTTATGCTTTACCAGATGAGGTCTCTGTCACGCCACGTAAAATTGAGTGTAGTTTGTACAGTTGACTGTTGTTCACCAGGATGAGTTAGATATCTCCGGCTGTTTCAACAGATTTGTTTTATCTGACTTTAACACTGAATCATAGAGTTTATGGAACAGGAGTTAGCTAGAAACAGTGTTTTTTCTTCTTCTTTTTTAAGTGCTGATTTCAGTTTAAAGATGGAGGTTGTAGTTGTTTTCTAGCAATACTATGTTAGATCCTGTAATTCTGTAGTGAGGTAAGGTGAGGTAATGTTGCTTATAGCCCAGCCGACCGCAAAGGGCCATATCAGGGCTGTAGTAGTAAATGTACTAACTGCCTAGAGTTACTGTGTGTTTCCTGGCATTGTGTGCTTTTCTGAATTGTTTAATATGAAAAATGTAACGGATTATTGCTCTTAATGAATAGTTTATTTTGTGTTCACAGATCCCTTCAGATGGAAATTGGTGAGTGTGTTTTGAATTTCTTACTCATCTTTTCTTCCTTGTTTTTCTTTTTATGACAGAGAACTTAGCCAAGTCATGTTTGTTAAGTAGATGGCTTCTCATTTGTCAGTGTGTTCCAATGAAGGTTTTTATAGTTGTACTGTGTGTTCATATATTGTATGATTTCTTACCCAGCTTATTTGTCTTGTCTTAACTGTTCTGTAGTCAAACTACCATGGGAAAGTAAGGGGGGGGGGGGGGGGTGTAGAGTTAAAAAAGGAAAAAAAGATTCAAAATAAGAAAACTTGCAAGTGATTGTTAGGCTGGAGTACTCTCCTCAGATCTGAGAATTCTGAGAAAACCACTAACTTTGAGAGGCAGGAAGAATGAATATCTATCTGAGCAACAGAAAAGAGTGTAATGCTTAATCACCCTAAAGCTCATACCGTATCCATTTTATCCCATCCTGGTTTCCAGGATTTTACATTCAAGGCAATGCTGCCCGTAACTGTTAAGGAACATTGTGGCACTTCTGCATGCATTAATTAGACCAGCTCAGAGGCAGGCAACTATGTAGATGAATGCGATTTGTTCAGCCATTTTTCAGATTGTGCATCATGCATAGGCTTTGTCTTGAGGGGTAGTGGGGGGAGGGGAGGGGGAAGAATAGGTGGTCTTGAATGTTATTAATCGTAGGTGGAGGCGAGACTGTTGAGGAAGACACAGTTGTTGACTGTTTAAGATGAGAGTGGACTGAAAAGACTACTAAAGTGAGCAGTGTCAATCAGAGGTTTTCGGAAAGTGAACAAGCAGGGAATGGCACGATGTTACTTGTTCGCTGTGTTAAAAAGAGCTGAACTGGACCAGTCTTGTTTTCAACAGCACTCTTTGAACATGTGCACAGCAAGAAGCATGTAGATGCTTCGAGAGCACTGGACTGCAATTACAGTTGACTGGATATCTTGATTGTATTGATGGTTTACCCTTTTTCAAGCATGCATGCATGGATTTTGTTTTATCGTTGTGATATCCCACATAAGTGGTATGTAATATGTACCCCAGTGGTTGTCTTGGCTGTACACAAGAAATGAGATGCATAATGATTGCGCCCACAATAAAGGATATCATAACTGTGTCCACAATATTGTTCTTTCATTACCAGGTGCATGCATGGTTGTTGAGACAAACAGCGAGTTGAATCTTTTCTTCTTTTTTCTTTAATAGAAAATTATGACACTTAGGTGTGCATGCCTCTGTGTGTGTGTGTGTGTGTGTGTGTGTGTGTGTGTGTGTGTGTGGTGTGGTTATTCTCTTTTGGTTTCTTGGCTTGCTGCACGGTAGTTTGCCTATCATGACAGACTGCAAAAGAGTCTTTAAAAACCGCTAAAATTCCATCGTGGCTAGGGGGGCTTCACCCCTGGACTCCCACCAGGATATTGCCCCTGGACCCCATCAGGACCTACATGACCCCTGGACCTGGCCTTTTTTGGACATTTGTCGAGTCACAGTTCTCTGGCATGCACAATGCACAGTGCAGAGCCTGCCCAGTACAGTGCACAGTTGTCTTGAGCCTTACTTCAATGCCAGAATTAACTCCAACTTTGTGTTGTCATTTCAACAGTTTTGCGGTGTTCTGACCAATTGTCTCAACTCGCGCAGCAAGCATAATGTTGCATGACTCTGGAATGTCATGCAGGATGTCATGGTTTGCCAAACTGAGCCGCTTTCCCTGTGCAGTGTGTAGATGACAGAGAGATAGAGCTGCCAAGGTCTTGGAAGCAAAACGTCTGGTATTTCGAGAGTTTAAAGGTAGCACTCCAGAGTAAACGTAGCACTCGTATGCGATGTGTCATTTTCAGACTCAACATCACTTTCAGCAGCTCTTCACATTGCTCATGATATGATGGTGAACTAAGAATGTAGCTGATTATCATGTGATTTTGACTTGATCTTCATAAAAGGAAAATGGCTGATAACAAAAGCAATTGATGATGCGGCAAAATCATGTTCGTCTTTCGTGGTTTTTCTTCTACCTTTTTATCCACTCTTTACTGCACTTTTCATTTTTGACGAACTGAGTCTCCAGTCTAAAGATGTACAGTGTTTTAGTTTTATTTAAGCTGTCACTAAGTCTGTGATGGTTTTATTTATTCGTTTATCTGTCTGCTCAGCATTTCATCACAGAAGCGTAGCAGCATAACATTATCAACAAAATCGTAGCGTGCCATGTCAGAGGGTAGCACCTGGCAGCTCTGCAGATAAGACATAAATCAGCGAGGTGTGGGCTGTTTAGACCTGGACTTGCTGTCACTATTCTTATTGTGTTCCACATGGTGTTGATGCTCTGTCAAAGAAGCCTACCTAAAAACAACAACCTCCGGATCAGCTCTTGTGTGCATATGGTTTGATATGTTTGTACACGTTGACAGTGTGTATCCACAATCATGTCTGTTATGTTGCAGGGCTCCTTGGGTATTGTTATGCTAGAGAGGAAATAAAATAAAATGAAGTGTTATACCTCCTTTGCTCAAGGGTATGAGCTTTTTTATTTTTGTTTTACTTCTTGAATAAAAGTAGTGCTAGTGTTGTGTCCTAATAAGTCTTCCTTTTCTTGCCTTGTTTTTCTTTTTAGGTCTTCCCTTTTTTTTAGGTCTTCCTTTTGTTGTCTTCCTTTTTTTAAAGAGTCTTCCCTTTGTTGTCTTCCTTTTTTTGTAAGGCCTTCCTTTTGTCGCCTTGCTTTTTTGTTTGTTTTTGTTTTTGGTCTTCCTTTTGTTTTCTTCCTTTTTTTTCTTTTAAAGCCTGAATATTTTGATCAGCATGTTCAGTTTGTTGAGTGTTAGTATTTACTCACATTGCAGACATTTATGGTAGATCCTGGCCTCAGCATTGATGAAATGGGGAAACTTCAATTGATCTCTGTGCAGCTGACAGGTTAACTAAATGCAAAAGATCAACCAGTTATGTGCCAACTGTCAGATCTGGCATGGCCCAAATCTACCATTGACCAAGGGTAATTTTCAGAGTCTGAGACATGCAGTTGTTAAAGGGTCATTTGTAAGGAGTGTGTTGTAGCTTTTTTTCTATTATTATTTTGATTAGTATTCTGTTTATGTTATTCCAGTATGTACAATGCTGTGAAGCATCAACTTGGCCAACGAGGTTTACAGGTATGTATCTGCACATTTGAGTTAAATGTTACAGTGAATAAATGATCGAATGCCTGTGTCTGACGCTGGTTTGTCTGCATATTTTGGCCATATGGTATAGTAAATAAATGATTGAATGTCATGTGCGTATGTCTTCCACAGGCAAGTCTGTACATTCGAGTCACATGGTATGGTGAATGAATAATTGAATGTCATGTGCCTGTGTCTGACACTGGGTTGTTTACACATTTGAGTCATATGATAAGGTGAATGAATGATTGAATGTCATGTGTTTATGTCTTATGCTGGCTTGTCTGCACATTTGAGCCAAAGAATATGGTGAATAAATGATGAAATATCACGTGTCCACTACCATTACTCCAACTCCCTCCCCACTTCCAAGATTGATCTTAAATATGCAAGGATGAAGATTTTAGGCCAAAGTCTAGTCTTACAATCTGCCCTTGTCATGCATACATTATTGCAACACATACCATTCATACTGACAATTCAACATAGCAACACTGTAATCTAATTCTACAACAATAAGCAGACTATTCAGAGAGAAAGAGAGAGAGAGAGGACAGACATTTTATCAGTTTAATTCAGTTTAAGAAGGTGTGACTGGTGGAAATAAGACAACTCTATTCTGTTTCCTTTTCTTATACATCTTTTAAGACGGTGGGAAAGATACCCTGGTGAACAAATGAATTGTTTTGCATTTTATCTCTCTCTTTTAGGCTTTAATCACATGTGAACTAAACATGCCATTATTGAATTGTTTGCCAACCCGTCACTGCGCTGTTGATAGTTAATCAGCCGTCATTTTACTTACAAAGGGCCAGCAGAAATTTAGAACAAGTAAATTTTTTCATCAACTTGTCTTCAGGACAAGAAATACCTGGGAATATCTGGCCCTGCAAAGTCTTAGCGGGAGCGAGTCTTAGCTGAGAGGATCTTCATTTGGATGTAGGCTTTCAGTGATGGTACTGTGAACATGGAACTTGTCATAGCTTTTGTGTCTGATCACAGGAAACAAACGAAAGTCTGCGCCAGAAGACAGCTAAGGTGATGCGATCAAAGCAAGATGACTTTCTGCCGTTCCTGACCCACCCTGAAACTGGAGATCCATACACGCCTGGTAGTGACGCTTTCCTTTGCTGTTCTCTTTTCATTTCCTTGGCTTGACTGAGTTCTTTGTAAGGTTTTCTTTCCGGATGGTGTCAGGTGACCATTTTAAAAAGTTGTCAGATATGAGTACTATAATCAGCAAGGTCGTTACTGTAGGTGACAGGATTAACATTTTGTTGAGGTGTTAAGGATAACTTTTTGCCATAAGACAGATGATGCTTAATTCTTTTCAGTGGATAGGGTAAGAGAAGATAGAAGATAGCGTATGTTTGGGTTTATTTCTTTTTGAGGGTTGAGCTGGGGCAGAATAAGAGGATAATTGACATTGATACTTGCGTTTCTTTAAGAGGGTGGGTATTATTCAACTTTAAGGGGTGGGGTGATATACAAGTTGATAGGTTGCATGTGTGTGTGTGTGTGTGCTTTCCTCTTTTTCTTGGGTATATCAGTAAGTGTATGAGGTATCTGATCAGTTTTGTGTGGTCCTTCAGCTGTTTTCATTTTTTTCTGTCAGGATTCCCACAGTTTTATTCCAGTCTTACAAGCCATTTTGAAGCCTTTGTTATTCCTAGTTTGTTTGTCAGTTTATTTGTCCTTGAATGAAGAGCCCTTTACGGATACAGATGGATTTGGGGGGATGTTTACTTAAAAGATGAAATGGGGGCAGGAATAGCTCAGTTGGTAGAGTGCCGGACTCGTAATCCAAGGGTTGCGGGTTCGAATCTCCGCCAGGCTGTTTCGGTACAGGGGGATTTTTCCCTCGGGGTTAACATTAGTTCTGACTCCATTTCCCATACAGTCCTTCGAATGAGACTATAAACCGAGGTTCTGTGTGTGAATGCACGCATATCATCTTGCACACACGTAAAATCCCATCACCAACTTTCGGAAGAGAAGGCCAGTTTGGCCATTGGTATGTATGACACGTTATACATAGCATGCACCTTCCCCGAAGATGGAGTATGGCTGGCTTAATGGCGGGATGAAAAACGGTCATACACACAAAATTCCACTCCCTTTGTTGGGTAGATGGGATTAATACTTGTCTGTCCATACAGGGAGTGTCCGCAGGAGAATCAGCCTGCATACAAAGAAGAAGAAAAGATGAAATGCAACAGCTTTGTTTCATTTGTTTTTTTTTTCCCTCCCCATCTCTACAGTACTGTCAGACAAGACAGACAAGTGTCTTTCTCTCTGTACATAGTGCTTACATAACATGCTTTGGTTATGAGCTATGACCATGAAGAAAAGGATGCATTGAGGTTAAAGAAAATAAAATGTTTCATCTGTTACAGAAAAGTTTGAGGATTACTGTGAAGAGCTTGCTACCACTCCAGCTTGGGGAGGCCATCTGGAGGTGAGCAGGAATATTAATTGTCTTACCATGAGTCTTGGAGTGAGATTCACTGATATTGATAGACTCATAGAGTCCTTGATTGTAAGTCTGTGTTGTTAGTCAATATTTGCTGTTGATTATAGTTCACAAACGGGATAGTTGGAAATCAAACATGAATAGTTGGAAAGTGAAATGTTATTCAGATTGAACTGAAATTAGATGTGTGTACCAACTATATACCTCGACTGAAGTCATCGTATAATGCATGAAATGCATCTTTTATTATGATTATAAACTGATACTGATTTTGAATCTGATTGTGTTGTGTCATTAACACCTGTGTGTCTTAGTAAAAAATACTGTCTGGCAATGTACAATGAATGTGAAATTAACAAACAAGTTAGATAACTCTTTCTCCATGATGAAATCCAACTACTATCATACCATCTACTAGCGATGCATTCAAGAGCCAGAATGAGTCCAGAATTTCTTGTGTATGATTTGCAACATCGAGTGGCAAGACAAAGTGTCCAGCCTTCATGTTCTGAAAAAGTGTGGACTTCCAAGCATTTAGTGCACGTTCATCAAGAGTCGGCTGTGACTTGGTATAAAAAGCAGCAGGGTCACAGTCCCCGAAATGCTCCTGTATGGTCAGCTGAACAGGAGCTGCATGGCCAAAGCAGATCCCTTCCTGAGGTACAAGGATGTCTGAAGGCCAGTCACGAGAGCTGCGGCATGGACACAAGTCAGCTGGAAACATACTGCCTCTGACAGACCCTGATGGAGATGTCTGTGTTCAAGAAGAACAGAAACTTAGAGCAAATGCCATTCAGGCAAGAAGGAACAGGCCTGCATTGTCTGTGGCCAATTACATGTCTCAGTGATACACCTCCATTTCTGGGGGGGGGGGGGGGGGGGGGCCCTTTCTGCCAAAAGACCTGCCTGCCTTCTGGTACGAGGGACCGACGGGAGGGTCCATCATAGTGGCATCAGCATGCTTTGCCAGTGTGTGTGTGTGTGTGTGTGTGTGTGTGTGTGTGTGTGTGTGTGTGCGCACGCGCGAGTGTGCTGTGTGCATGCATGCGTGCCTCTGTGTATGTATATTTATTACTTGTGAATGCAGAATTGTGTGTGTGTGTGTGTGTGTGTGTGTGTGTGTGTGTGTGTGTGTGTGTGTGTGTGTTCTCCTTATGTTTTTTAGATGTTGAATTATTAAACCTTGTAAAGCGCCCTGTAGCCTACGTTGTTAGGTTGGGCGCTACAGAAATTGTCCTCATTATTATTATTATTATTACCTGTTGTGTGTGTTGCGACAGTTGCGTGCCTTGTCAGAAGCCCTGTCTTTGCCCATGGAGGTGGTGCAGGCGGAGGGGCCCAAAGTCATTGTGGGAGAAGACTACACCGATCCACCCATCATCCTTGTGTAAGTCCACTTGAACTGTTGGTGTGGTGTTTCACAGGGTTTGTGTGTTCCTTAAAGGTTTGGAAAAGTTTGGGGAAAACTGAGGTATCCTTTTCACTTTTTGATGGCTTTAAGAATCGGTAAAATTGACTCGGGGTTGAAAAAAGTCTGTAAATTTGATGTTTTTCCTCACCTTTATCCACCCTCACCCCAAAGAGAAAAAAAACTGTAAAACAAACAAACAAACAAATGAAAAACCAGACTTTGTGGTAATCACAGGTGATTTCACTTTTCAGCATGAATTCGTGAATATCAAAATGTCCTTTGCTGTTAACAGACGATATGGATTTGAATAAATGGACCATTGCTAAAGAAGATTTTTTTTCACATGCACATATGTGTGTGTGTGTATTGTGTGTGTGTGTGTGTGTGTGTGTGTGTGTGTTCAGACCACACCTCTTCTTTGTTCTTTCTCTCTTTCTTCTTCTTCTCACCAAAGTCAAATGTCATGTAGTGTACATTAACACGAAGTCCTTGTCTCATGTAATGAAATTTAGCTGGAAAACAAAACAGTTAAAGTGACTGTCAGTTGGAAGTCAGGGAGGTTCAAGTACATAAAGAATTGGATTATTAAGAGGCTGATGCTTGCAATGTACTTCCAAGAAACTGGCACCAAAAAAGTCTGGATGTATAGAGGTTGAAAGTAGTACCACAGTGTAAGAGAAATGATCCATCATAGAATTTTGGGTTGTTCTGAGGAGGAATTCCTGTCAATGGGGGTTCCGCTGTGTTTGTTGTGTATTCCCAAGGTATCATTGTGTTTGGATTGTGTATCCTATAGGTATCACCATGTTTGGACTGTATTCCCCAGGTTTCATTGTGTTTGGATTGTGTATCCCATAGGTATCACCATGTTTGGACTGTGTATTCCCCAGGTATCATTGTGCTTGGACTATGTATTCCCAAGGTATTATTGTGTTTGGAATGTGTATCCCATAGGTATCACCACGTTTGGACTGTGTATTCCCTAGGTATTATTGTGTTTGGATTGAATATTCCATAGGTATCACCATGTTTGGACTCTGTATTTCCTAGGGATATCGTTATGTTTGGATTGAGTGTTCTGTAGGTATCACCATGTTTGGATTGTGTATTACCTTGGTATTACCATGTTCGGACTGTGTATTCCCTAAGTGTCACTGTGTTCAGACTATGTATTCCCATGTATCATTTTGTTTGGACCGTGTATTCCCTAGGTATCACTGTCTGAATTGTGTTCCCTAGGTATTATTGTTTGGATCATGTACACTCGCAGTATCACAGTGTTTGGATCGTGTATTCCCTAGCTATCACTGTATAGATTGTGTATTCCCTTAGTATCACTGTTACGATTGTGTATTCCATAGGTATCACCGTGTTTGGATTGTGTATTTCATTGGTATTACAATGTTTGGATTGTGTATTCTCCCAAAGTGTTACTGTTTGGATTGTGTATTTTCTTGGTGTCTGTATTTGGATTGTGTATTTCCCAAAGTATTACTGTCTTTGGATTGTGTATTTCTACATCACTGTGTTTGGATTGTGTACTTCATTGGTCTTACAATGTTTGGACTGTGTATTCCCTAGGTATCACTGTGTTTGGATTGTGTGTTCCCTAGATATCACCGTCACGCCCTTGGCCTGGGAGAACACTACAACTCGGTGGTGGAGCGTGGCCCCGACGATGAAGAGGAGGAGGATGAGACTGCAAGATGACGAGTGGGGGCTTGTTTAGTCCTCCATGTCTGTGCTGTCCGTTGTGCTTTTGGCTGCCTTCATTTGGCTGATAACTGTGGGGTGCCGTGATGACGAGTCTGTCCCCTTCGTTCCTTCCCCATCCCCCCTCACTTCCCCCCCCCCCCTCTCTCCACCCCACCCAACATGAACAAGATGTTGGAACCAACAGAGAAATTGGGGGGGTGTGGATGGATTGTGTGCTGCTTGTGCATTAAATTACACTTGAATAGACTGCCTGCCACTCAGTACCTCCAGATTTTCAAGCTGTTGGTTTTAGTTGCCAAAATAAAAATGGTGTTTTCCCATCACTGACTGTTACATTAATTAGTTAGCTATGTATCACCTTTGTTGACTGATTGCCATCCGTTACCTCCAAATCCTCAAGCTGTTGGTTTTTTTTTGGTTTACAATTTTGTTGTTGCCAAAGTGAAAGTGAATTTTCCCATCCGCTGTAACATGTATTAACCACACAGTAGTTAAGAAACAAAGTAGCGTGTGTATACGTGAGTGCATAGTATTTGAGAGAGCATTTGGACTGAATACAAACATTGGAGAAGTGTCTATGTTTGTAAGAGAATGAGCAGAGTGGGGGTCATTGTAAAGTTTGTCAGTTAATGGGCGATTATGCAGAGGTGTATGTTTCTTTAACCACTTAACATTAGACTTTGTATGAGCAGATCTTTGTGGATGGATTCTACAATTTGATCAGATCAGTTTAGACAGACTGGAAGGACAGCAAGTATATTTAGTGTTTTACGTTCATACTGGTATCACTAGTCTAGCTAAAGAAATAAATATTATCCCACTTACAATGACTTCTTTATAAACAACAGTGTCTGAAGTCTGGACGAGTTTGTCCTGGATTGTGAGTATGAGGGAAGAGGGCATTATTGAAGAGTACTTTTTTCAGCATCATTTAAATGAGGGAGGGGGGGAAAGATGGAGATCAAAAAGTAATACCACCACCGCCACCCCTTTTTCTAGCACGATCTTGGCTTGGGAAATATATAGCGGTGATGGACATTATAACAAGGAGTGGCAGCACCTTTTGAAGCCTTGTCACCAACCGTGGTTTTAATTTCTCAGGGATTTATGGATGATGATGCTAGTAGTCTGTAGAGAAGTGGAATCAGGGCTCCACTTCTCAGCAAATCCACAAACAGACACACACACCACACACACACACACACACACACACACAGGGCTCCACTTCTCAGCAAATCCACAAACAGACACACATAACACACACATGCACACTCACACGCACAGGGCTCCACTTCTCAGCAAATCCACAAACAGACACACATACACACACATGCACACTCACACACACAGGGCTCCACTTCTCAGCAAATCCACAAAGTGCAAAAGCGAGAAACCTGTCAAAAAAACTGTCGCCGAGAAAAAGAAGATGAGCAGTGGGGAAGAAAAGGGGGATGGGAAGTGGACATGCGTTGACAAGGTTTAAAGGTTTGTGAAAAGTGCAGTTAAGTGCTATAAACATGCTCAGGTTTACGTCCAGTTGCTTTTTTTTTTTCTTTTTCAAGTTTCAGAATTCCTTTGAGGGGATGGAGGAGGGGAGGGGGGGCACACCCACAGACTGCTCTGAAATTGCACTGTTTTATGGTTTACCTCAGTAGGAGCCCTGCGGAATGAAGGTGCAGAGATTTTTTAATAGGGGTGCTAATCTCTCCCGATCTGAGCTTGTTCCATCTTTGTGGAGTGTGTGTCTGTGTTTGTACACATGTGTGTGTGTTTATGTGCACGTGTGCTTTTTTCAGTTTGATGTAAAGACAGCTTGACCACTGTTTGACTGTGAGCACAGTCGTGTGTGCAGTTATAGATAGACATTATGACTTGCAGCAGAGGAGAAAAGGGACTGTATCAGTTTCGGTGTTTTTAATCTGTCATTTCCCTCCGTCCCCCCTCCACCCTCAGGGTGTTCACCAGTGTGAGTCTGTGCTGAATTTATTTGATCAGGTTTTTTTTTAATAATGTGTGGATGGATTTATCAGTATATACATACGTATGCTACATGCCTACGCTTGCGTCTGCTTGTGTTCATCATGTTTTTTTGCCTTCAGTCTGCCAACAATTTTCAGGATTGGCAAGGGTTGCTCCCCCCCCCCCCCCCCCCCCCTATTTTTTTTTGTTTTTTTAATTGTGGGCAACTAATCGTGCAAAATCTCTTAAATGTAAAAAAAAAAAAAAAAAAATCATACCAGAGAAGAATAACATAACTGTCACAAACTTAAAAACAAAACAAAAAATGCATTAGCACTTACAAATAATGATGACAATCCAGTCAACCCATTGGCGGAAGACACATGTCCTAGCTCAAGGAAAATCAATAGGACATTATAGAAATCTACTGGATAAAGTGGTTGGATGTTTACCCAAAAAAAAAATACTCCCCAGATACAGTTTAATTTGAAAAAAAAAAAAGAAAAAAGAAGAAGAAAAACCAGTATCGATTGTTATTGGCACATTATGCAAACTGAGATGAGTCTAAACACTTTGTCAAAGGGTTTTGGTTTTCTTAATGAGAGAAATTTGAATTTTTTAAACCAATGAAATTTTATTGGGTTGGTGAGTTGATGTGGACTGGACTCGGTACTTATGGCAGCTGCGCACAGATGAGTTCTCTGTGTCTTAGTGAACAACCACAGAGAAGTGTTGTTTTATTTGACTCCAACCTGTTCAAACCAGTCAGAAATGTAAAGTCATCCCTCTGCCCCCTTCCCAGAGGAGGTTTGCTAAAGACAGTCAGAACTGATTCCCTTGAATAGAAAGTTGCTGTCACAGTTCTGAAGTAAACACTGAATAAGCGAAAAGCTGCACATATGCTTGCTTGAAATCATTGCAGCAATGTTTGTAAGCCCACAAAAAGCAGACAGTTGGATGCAACTTGGGCATAACCATTTGTTGTCTTATCTGACTTGGCAAAAAAGTTGTTGGAACCAGTTGCCGATTCGACTATAAATGTTTGTCATTTTTAAAATGAATCGGTCTTGCATCTGATTTCTGCCACTTAGATGAATCCCTGCATAGGTCATGTGCCAATTCATACCCTGTGGGAATGTCTGGGGTCTTTCAGTATAAATTGTAATTTTCCATCCTCTGAAATTCTGTGCTATCAAATTCCACCTTTCTTGGTATTCTCCATGACTTTTTTTTTCTTTCTCTCATCTCTTTCTTTACAATCATTCGCTGTTCTTCTGCTTTTGTGGTCCATTCATCTTTGTTCTGAAAAGCCTTCACACGGTGCTCCTTCTCTCCCACCAGCTCCCCTTGAGGATGGCGGGGGAGGAGTTTTTCAGTATTTTTGTTTCTTTCTTTCTGTGTACACAGGCTGATACTCCTGCGGACACTGCCTGTATAGACAGGCAATGGAGTTTCGTGTGTATGACGGTTTTTTATCCCACCATTAAGGCAGCCATACTCGCATCTTGGGGGAAGGTGCATACTATGTGTAACGTGTCATCCATACCAATGGCCAAACTGGCCTTCTCTTCCGAAAGTTGGTGATGGGATTTTTCCGTGTGTGCAAGATGTGCGTGCGTTCACACACGGATTGTCGGTTTATAGTCTCATTCGAAGGATGGTATGGGGAATGGAGTCAGAACCAATGTTAACTCCAAGGGAAAAATCCCCCTGTACCGAAATTCGAACCCGCAACCCCAGGATCACGAGTCCGGTGCACTACCAACTGAGCTATTCCGGCCCCCGTTTTTCAGTATGAATTTTATACTCGTTTTCTGATAATTCTGTGGTTGTAATTTCTTCTTTTCTGTTGTTCTCTTTAACTTTCCCTGCCCCCCCCCCCCCCCTCCCCCCCTTTACTGTTGCCCAGTTTTCCTGCATATGCGGTCTATCACCTACTTTTGTTCCAGACAATCTACACTTTGTTTTCTGTAGTGACTATTTATAACATGCTTTTTTTGGTGGTCAGTGTCATTTCCTTGGAGACAACAATCATAGGACAGTTCGGGGGTCACATTTGAGTTTGTAATGAGGTTAGTTATGTTCCATGAGAAAAAAACAACAACAGACAATCACAGGTACAGGTTATCAACTCTTTTGAACAGGTGAAAATGTTAACTCTTGTACATTTTTACATTGGCTTGTACATTTTTTTTACATTGAATTTTATTTTGTTCAAAAGGCATGGCAAGGGAAGTGGTGGTGTTTTCTGTGAATGACGCAATGTTCTGTTTTTGAATGGATCCATATTTCTAATGTATGTGTTTGCATGTGTATGTATGATCTGTGTGTGAAAAAATGTGTCATGCAATGTGTCGCGTTCTGTATTTCCAGTAATTCTGAGTTCAGTGTCTCTAAAATTAGCATTTCTTCATACTTTAAGATTTTCAGACAGAGCCTCCAAGATTGTTTTGTGAGATTGTACACTTGGAGATATTGAGATGTTATGAAAATTCATGAGTAACATAGTTTTGGTTGTAATTTTTGTTGGAATTATATGATTCTCTGGCAGTAGGAAAGGATGGATTTGGAATTGATTAAGGACATCATGCGATTTTTAATCTCCCTCAAGCAGTACCACAAATCAAGGGGGTTGCTGGGTCAGAATCATCACAAGTCACTGTGTCAATAGTGCTGAAAACTGCACTTTATTATTGCTTTCTTTCCAGGTTATAACAGCTGGGGTCAAATTTGTTTCAAATTTAAATTCATGTGCTTTCTTGTCTTTCTTTTTTTTTTTTTTTAAATTTTCCCCCCCTCTTTTCATAAACAAAACTGCCATTTTCTTGAATGAAAAAGCCTGGGTTGACTCTTAATCTGGTCAATTGCAGGGATTCATAGGCTGAATTTTGTGCTTCTTGTGTTTTGACAGATATGAGTTGCTATTTAGATTTTTGTCTTTTTTCTTTTGTTTTTGTTTTCAAGGAGAGGGAGGGGAAAGTTGAAGGGGGAGGGGGGAGCTATTGAGCAGGCATACTTTCAATTGATGCTAAACTGTTAGAAGCATTTTGTTTTCATTTTTTGACCAGTATGCTGGGTTTTTTTATGATGATAAAGCTTATGTTTCAGTGTTCCAGTGAACTGAAAGGTGCACAAAGTATCAGTGCTTCAGTAAGGACAGGATTAATCACTACATGTAATTTCCTATGAACAGACTCCATTAGACTTGTGCATACTGTGGAGGCATAATACGAAGTTGGAGACACATTTTTATCCATATGTATAGGACAGATTGCGAAGCAACCAACAAACTACATGATGTATCTTGCAGTTTGGGGAAAAGGTCATGGAATGGAACATTGTCCACTAGTGTTGGGTATGGCGTAGATGCTGCCTGTCATTTTGTTTCAAGTCCTATGGTTGGCGGAGAAAAACCTTCTAGATCATTGCGTTGCTGTGGTGGTGTGTGTTAATGAGATTCTGCTCATGCATTTTTGTGTGGTAAAGATCATGGCTGTTTTTAAGATAGAAAAAAAACTCAGGGAGAAAACTAGCTAGTGACACTATCAGGAGGCTATATTCCAATGTGTTCTATCTGACTTTCTAAGCGTACAGCATTTCATTTAAATTAGGAAAATATAGGGTAAGGTACTATCTTTTTTTTTTTGTTTTTGTTTCTTAATGACGATGAAAAAATCTTGTTTGTTTGTTTATTGAGATAGAGCAGTCAGAAATATGGGAGTTCATGTTTTTTGTTTTGCTGTTTGTGTGTGAATGTCTTTCTCTCTGCCTTCAGATGGTATTAGAAATATGGATGTGAAAATTTCTCGATGCAAGTGGGCTGATGTACTTTTCTTTCCTCTGACAAATGGATGCTATATAACTGTATTCTGAAATGTCCCATCCATCTGAGACAGATCTGTATAGATCTTCTAAGTTATGTACAATAGGTAGAAACACTTAACTTTACACCAGTGAAGTCTTTATTGCAAGAAGAAATTCAAGTAATCTTAACTGCAAGAAAAAAATTGAATCTTCACTCTGCTTATACTGAATCTTATGATTTGGTTTCTTTTGCTGCTGTTGATATGTAAACTAGTATTGCATTACGTTCGTGTGGTAAAGAGTGGGCTATGATTGTGTAATATCTGTGCAGGAATAAAATCAGTTGTGCATTTCTCATGTTAGCATATTTAGTGTGTTTATGTGTATGCGTGAGTATTACAGAATAAGAAAGAAAAAAAAAAAAGTAATTTCAGTCACATTTTACTTGTTTGTAAATTTTCATCACATTTCTCTCTTTTTTTTCTGTGCATATGTGAGTATTAGAAAATCAGAAAAAAGCAAGTACTCTCAATCAATATGACTTATTTATACATAATTCCAACACATTTTTACTTATATTCTTTTATGTTGAGCAACAAATTCAATGTATCATTAAAGTTTCTAAATGAGGAACTAAATGCCCTGTCGAATCATGTTTTGCATTCAGTAAAACATACATGGCATACAACAACTTTACACTTTATCACATTCTATGACATACAACATTCTTGAACATAGAACAGTGGATGGTTGTGTTATAACCATTCCTATACATATTATCTTCTTCCAAATGGTTTCAGCAGATTTGTGCATTTGCAAACATGCTTTTGTGAACATGTCATGGTTATTCAATCTCAAGTTACACGTATTGACATTCATGAAGAATACCTGCATCTTAAGACTCCCTTGTGTCTTGTGTCTGGGATGACAATGATTTTTCTGGAGCACCACTTCCGATAGTTCTGAAGAAATGCTGGAAACATGCCACCTCAAGTCTCTCTCTCTCTCTCTCATCAGTTGAATTTCATTTTTTGGACTTTATTTATGTAATCCTTTGGGAATTTTGAAACAAAAAACAAAACCAATTCTGATATTCTTGTAATTGAAGATACCCAAGTCTTCCAAGAGCAATGTTAAGTTTCTATTTATAGATGACCTTTTCCCCTTGTGAAAAAGATCAAAGGATGGTCTTGACATTTCCTGCCACTCGTTTTGCCCCCTTGCCAGGGTCACTAACCCCACACGGAAATACTATTCCTTAAAATCAGTATCAGGTTTGGGTTTTTTTTTCTTTTCATGAACCAGCTTCCATAAGATTTGCATGTGTTAAGTTTAGATTCCCATTCTCACCCTAAGTCAGATATAGAGAAACAGCTTTTCTCTTCTTCACCCAGCACATAATATTATCATAAATACAAAAATGTATCCCTGTGAACCTGGTGAAATCAAAACTGACATAAAAGCCATGAGTACAGACACACAGCTACCCAGAATTCTCTTTAACCATTATCCCTTCAATCTTTGAGCAACGGTGGTAGAAAGCTTCAGGATGGCCTTCTGCACGACTACCTGAAGATGCAGATGGCTGCTATTAATCTTGTGTTCAGTGTAACGTATTCCAAAACACTTCTATCCAGCATGTTTATAGATGGAAGCTCAGCTGACGGAGATGTTAGAAACTAACATTTTGATGCCTGCAGATAATACTTGATTAATACCACTCACCGGTTCTGAAGTCAGCTAGTGGAAGACAACTTCACAGACACAAAAAGACGAGCAGAAAAAAAAAAAAAACAGCAAAACACTTTTCAACAGTTGGAAACTTCAATTTCTCTTCTCTTTTGGCACATCAACTGAATGATGGAATAACAAATCATGTGGTTAATGAAGTCTCTCATTTATCTCGTTTCTATCCACCTCATAGCACACACACAGAATGACAGAAAAACATGTAACAGGAGCAGGAAACCATCTTTCATCTCATTTCTATGCACTTTTTAGCACACTGACTGAATGACAGAACAGCAGGTCACACAGCCAATGTAACAGTCATTTTAGTTTTATGTCGTTCCTAACTTACAGTGAACTGACTGGCAGTGTAACATGTAACAGCCACTGAACAGTCAAAAATCTCTTTATGGTCAACCTTTGAGTACACCAACAGAATGACAGAATAACATGAACACACACTGCTATCTATTTTCAAACAACATGAATTGCATCCACCTTATAGCACACCGAATAAATGGCAACATCTGCCACACCAGTGAAAAGTTGTCTTTCGTCTTCTTTCCATTCACTGTATAGCAACTCAATGGAATGACAAGAATTGGTCAATAAGTCCATAGGGTGGAGAAGAAAATGGCACACACTCACTGACTGGCCCACTCCATGAGCGTCAGATGATTCAAGGGTCCAGTCTTACAATACTGCTCTTACGTTCTGTCAGTGAAATTTCAATGCAGCGATACACACGGTGCCTTGCAGACGGAAAATGAAGAGAGAGATTGCTCTGATGTTCTGTCACCCACTTTAAACATTGTACACATAAACCCTGATTTCAAGATGTTAAAAAACATGATGTGCCAAACAGTGAATCTGCCAAACACCTACATACTTGTAAACTGATGGCATTAAAAACTGTCTTTCCTGACCCTTCAAAACAATACAGCAAAATACAAGAAAGAAACAAACCAAAAGGAAACTTACTGTCGAAGCTTTAGAAGCATTTTGCCCCCATCAAACACGCTTGCAGCCCCCCCCCCCCCCCCCCCCCCCTTATTGTTACATGGACATTTGTGATGTACTTTTCTGTCAAACGTTCTGAAGTTACATGGACACTACCGAAGACTCTTTGGCAGACCCTCGGCAGTGAGCAAACTCTCCTCTGCATTCAGTTCCTCGGGCCCAGTCCCAACCTGCAGGAAAGACATGACATGCAGAAGGCATCAGAATGCTCCACCCAAGACGACTACCAGCAGAGTTGGCCTCGTATAGAAAGCTACAATTATGTAAATCTACCCACAATCGTATATCCTAATAAATGAAAACCCAAATACAAGAATCAAATAAAACTTGTATGACAACAAACTTAATGGGCAGAATGTTCAGTCTCAATGTCTTTAATGTGTGTGTGTGTGTGTGTGTGTGTGTGCGTGCATGCGTGCGTGTTTGAATGAGTGTGTGTGTGTGTTTGTGTGATTGAATGTGTGTGTGTGTGTGTGTGTGTGTGATTGAATAAGTTTGTGTGTGTGTGTGTGTGTGTATACACGTGTGCATGCGTGTGCATGCATGCGTATGATTATACATTCCTATCTTTGTAGGGACTTCTGTGTATGATTACACATTCCTATCTTTGTAGGGACTTCTCTCTTTTAAACACACTGAGTTCCATCAAGTTCTCAGATCCTGACAATGTATCAAAATGAATAAAAATTGCCCTGAAATGCTGCTATAAATTTTTCATCCCAGAGAAAGTACTTCCAGAATCTCGAACTTTTCTTCAGAGAAAAGCTAAAGTGAAGACTTTGTCATCATTCTGGGACACAGCAATGACAGTAGATCAGTTTTCTATAATTTTGCTGATTAATCATATGGTATGCAAGCTACAAGGGATGTGACACTGTGTCCTCACAAGGTATACAAAACAAAACTCTGTATGTGTGTGTGTGTGTGTGTGTGTGTGTGTGTGCTTGCTTGCTTCTGTTTCCATTGCAAAAATCCATTCATGTGATGATGCATCTTTGTACAAATTTCCAGGGGACTTGTAACTGATGAAATGAACCTTCACATCCCGCAATGAGGTTTCCTCCAGTAAAATGCAGCTGGGGATAATTTTCACATAACTAACACAGCTAAACCCCAAGATTATAAGCTGTGTCTTCCAGTGTCTATGATGCTGATATCTGCAGGTCTTTATCACTCACACAAAATCAAACTGGAGCAATTATTGCATAACCATGCACGGAAAGAATCATCCCCCCCCCCCCCCACTTCCCCCTTTTCTTTCCTGTCTCATGGTCTTCACTCTCTCAGTGCTACTTCTCCCATATTACTCTCTCTGGTTTCCCCAGCCCATAAATTACGTCCCAAAATTTGAAAAGTTTCATGACTGGTGAGAAATTGTAATAAGCAACTTCAACTGCAATGTCTTGGGCACTACTGTTCGGATGTATAAGCTGATCAATCAGTAATCTTGACAGACACACACTACAGTCAG
>CM065730.1:44255645-44263145 GCA_033310375.1 Conus canariensis | reverse complement strand
ACATGCGACAAATATGGTTTGAGATTATAAATCTTCACAGCGGCGGTCAAAAATCTTTTTTTATTGAATGTTCATAGCATTTGACTTAATTTTCACTTATGAAAAATTCTTCATGTCCCATTGCCATATGCACAACAGGAACAAATTAACTGAGAAAGAAACAAAAAGAAAGAAATTGTGAAATCAAATGACATACCACTAAAATAAGAGTGCGTAAAGTGGGCCAGTGATCAGCCGGTGCAATCTGCTGGGCCAAAGAGTCCGTCCCATCGGGGCTCTTTCCCATCTCCCACAGGACAAAGCCTCCATACATGCTGCGACATGCGCTGCCGGATCCCTGTCTATGAATGAAAATCATACTAACTGAAAATTTACGTTCAGATCCCTGTTTATTGATGAAAATTATACAAATGAAAATTCATGCTCAGATCCCTGTTTCAATGAAAATCATACTAATTGAAAATTTGTGAAGACATAAGTGCATTTTATGTACAAGTGCACCATAAACATACAAACAGAAAAGCATTATAAAAAAAAAAGAAAAAACAATGTAATAAACTGAATGGATAAATGGACTGGTACACAAAGACCAGCTTACTGCATGACTAAAAAAAAAGTAAAAAAGAAAGATATCACAAAAAATACAGTGTTACGTTTGTCAAAAACCTGAGACATCCCTGAAGGGCATCTAAATACTGTGTTAGTCACAAAACTTGGACAAACAGAGCTAGCAAACTAGCCGCACCTTCCAAAAGTTTGACAAAACTGAAACCAAACTGAAACAAAATGAAAAAAACATGCAGAGACCCAAAACACAGATGGGTGTGCATCCACACATACATCTTAAAGATATTAAAGAAAGAAAACAAGCACACACACACACACACACACACACATACACACATACACACACACACACACACATGTGCGCACGCACGTACACACGCACACATGCATGCACGCACGCACGCACGCATGCACACACACACACACACACACACACACACACACACACACACACACACACACACACACACACACACAGTGACACAGACAGTGAAATGACCATACTTTAGTCATGGGGAACTTCAAATGGAAACATACCTTGCTATGCCTGACAATTCTCCTTCAACGCCATATAGTTTAGCCAATGTGAACACTGTAAACAAATTAAAATGACAGTCATTGTGTTTAATTGCTAAATCTAAATTTAATGTATAGCTTCATCAGCAATTCTGAAACAGACTGCAGCTTCAATGAAAACAAGCTAAAACACAAGTGAACATACAAAACAGGACAAAGTATTGCTTATTCAAGAAACGATACAAAAGAGAAAAATGTCACTAAGAATTTTTCTTTACTTTATACTCCATTTTTGTGTTTATTTGTATTTTGGCACTCTGTTCTTTAACTATCAAAGCATGACTTCTAAAAAAAAAACATTCTTCAATGTTATTAATGCAGGAATAAAATGTGAAGAGGTTTACTCCACAAGTATGATGTAAAACACTGCTGTAAACTCATTCTTTTTGCTACTGCCCCTATACCTAATACATTTTGGAGTTACATACACGGTGAGTATCAGGATCTCCCTGAACTGACAAAAAAATGTGAAATTCATTCCTGAGTGTGTTGCACACACTTGAAACAAATGATTACAATGATGATCACATTATCTCCAGTTTTAAACCAAACCTCATCTGATGGTCTGGAAACAAGGTGCCACTTTTGCCAATCGTTATCCCTGAACTGACAATGAAAGCAACAGATCATATCCTCTTTGTCAGTATATGAATCCATTACAAAATCACATCAATGATTTTCCTTTTCAATGATAAGGAAAAGGAGCCTGCCTCTTACTTCTTCCAGGGAAGTTAAGTTTTCACCTACATCTGTTGACTGGTGTGACTATCTGCCTGTTAGCAAGATCATACAAAAAATTCATGACAGATTTCAAGGAAACTCGATGGGAAAAAATAGTAGCATAAAGATGAATCCATTAAATTTTAGTAGGAATCCAGGATCTGTCTGCAAGGTCACACACACTTGGTTCTGTGGTCTATGGATGAATTTGGTTCTGTGGTCTATGGATGAATTTGGTTCTGTGGTCTAGGGATGAATTTGGTTCTGTGGTCTAGGGATGAATTTGGTTCTGTGATCTGTGGATGAATTTGGTTCTGTGGTCTATGGATGAATTTGGTTCTGTGGTCTATGGATGAATTTGGTTCTGTTGTCTATGGATGAATTTGGTTCTGTGGTCTAGGGATGAATCCAATAATTTGGGTGCGGATCTGTAGTGCTGATCCAGATAAAAGGGAGGATCCAAGTTCCATGCATGTCACAGAGGTCTTTGCCCTCCCAAGTGTCCTCCTAATACGATTTCTCTGCAAAGCTTCTGGGCATATCCCACCTCCTGTGTGCAAACACACAGAGAAGATCAAAACATGAGCACTAAAGACCTTGCAATATAGGTCAACACCTAGGAAGAGGTTACGGTCGGGGAGAGTGGAGGAGGTTGAGGAATGAAAATTGTTTATCAAATTACTGAACAAGCTCTCATCTTAAACTATGTGTGGCTGCTTAGGTGGTGGAATCCTCAAGATCTCCTGCAAACTGTGGTCCAGGCACAGTTTGTCCTTCACAACCTCAGGCAAATAGGATGCTACTCTCACCTTCTACCATGTAGGATCTCACCTCGTCATAGGCCTAAGAGCACACTCATAAGCATTAAATGTCAGTGAACACCTAAAAAGAGTTTCAGCCCCGAATGCAAAGTGGAAAAAAACAAAATGAAATAACAGCAACTGTGGTCATCGATGAATTCAAACTCAGCTAAAATTCCACAATAATAAGTAGTGAAAAGTACAAAAGTGTAAATGAGGAGTCAACCATGCATGAATAAAAAACAAAACTGCGGTCACTTCAAATTCAAACTCAGGAGAAAATCAGTAGAATGAACAATGAAAAGTCACACCTTGGCTTAAGGCTGTGTCAGACCAATTAACATAGGCTAGAACACCAAGGCTACGTCAAAATGTTGTTATGCTCTGCATAGTTATGCGGGGAGTGTCTTCAGTCGTGACAAGCTCCTAGCATAACGTCATCAGTCTCCAAAATCCCTCGAAGTCAGAGTGTGGCTGCCCACGTGGTGGGGTAATCAAAAACAGTCACACACGTAATGTTCTCATCCCTAAGCTGATGCATTTGTACCATAGTGTTCAAGTACTTCGGCTGTTTGGATGATCCCTGGAGTCTTTTAGCCAGGGTACGACAACAACAACAATGAAAAATAATGAGAAATACACAAGTCTAGAGTAACGAAGAGATTTAGGCAGGTGTGTATAAATTACTACAAAATTTTCTCAAAGGTCACTTAAAAAAGGCTATTCCACAGTTAAAAGAATAAGATCATCTTTTCCTTTCTCTTTCCACCCCATTAAGACTTTTAGATCTGGTGTCATTAATAGTAAAGCACACTGACTCAACCAAAAATGTAACCTGTCAATCAAACATTATCGCATATGTGTCTTATTCATACATTAATACAAATGGAAGATAAAAAGGAACAAAATGCACATACCCATGCAAGCATAACCTGCAGCAGAAGATGCAAGACCTGCTGCAGTGGGAAAGTTGTTCTCAGAGCAGATGTGTACTTTTAGATGTATGCTGTCACCTGTTCCACCATTTTTCTCAGAACTCCGTAGACGAACTAAACAAAAACATATCCACCAAAACTAGTGAGAAAACATCTGGATTACTGTTATTCAGACACGTTAATTTCTTGCCTGGGGAAAAAACATATATATAGGTAAAAACCTAATTATACTGAATATTTCATATAAACTGCCAATCCACACAGAAGAGCATCAAAAGGAACATGTATGCATGTTAATGATCCTTTAATGCATGTAAGTATTCTGTTGGCTGTGGGAACACAAAAATACCCAGCATGCAGTAGGCCACTAGGGAGGGAGATGGGTCATGGCAAGCATTGCACATTGCCCTCCTCTTTGAAAAGTGGCGACAATAACACCGTTGCTCATATGTGTATGTCACACCACCCTCCGAGATGAAACTTGCCAACAATAACACAACTAGTCATGGGTATGTGTCATAGCATCTCCATGATCTAGTGGTCACAGAATGACATGTAGTGATGATGATGATGCCGACCGTCACACCACATTGCCCACCACCATGAAACTTACCAACAATAACACTGTTGTTAATGTGTCTACGTCAAAGCATTCCTATGATAAATGAATCCATGTCAAAGCCTTATATACCATGCCAAAAGAGACATGATGATTCAGGAGATGAGAAAAGAAGAAGACCAAAAAAGACTCCAAAAAGCAGTCCAGCAGAGCCAGCAAGGGCAATGGACAACGTGGGAGAATGCACTCCAAAGAAGTCTCACTTGGAATGACATTTGGCACATGGCCCCTCTCAGGATCAGCTTCATTCTCAGATCTGCATATGACCTTCTGCCCTCAAATGCAAACCTGGTGAAGTGGGGGAAAACAGACGATCCTGCATGCCCCCTCTGCCATGAAAAACAAACAGTGGAGCATGTCCTAAGCTCATGTAAAGTAGCCCTGGCTCAAGGAAGGTACACATGGAGGCACAACCAAGTGCTCAAAGAAATTGTACAAGTAGTCTGGGCTAGTACCAACACCACAAAAGGGAAAATCAGGACTCCAAAAGCACCCGCAACATTCTTCACGGCAGGAGGCAGCAAATCATGGCCAAGAACAACAGTGCCACTCGAAACATGCAGGCAGAGTCTGCTGGACGGGGCAGATGACTGGGAGTGCACTGCAGACCTCCCAGAATGGAAGAGTCACCCAGAGATCATCAGCAAGAGTGGCATGAGACCAGACATAGTAGTCCACTCTAAGTCAACCAAGCAGCTGATCATGATCGAGCTCACGGTGCCATATGAGAACAGAATGGAGGCAGCTCAAATCTACAAGACTGAAAAGTATGCTGATCTGGCAAACAGCCTGAGGAGAGAAGGCTATCAGGTCAAAGTCCTCACTGCAGAAATTGGAGCTAGGGGGTTTGTAGGAACGTCTGCATACAGCCTCATGAAACAGCTCTCAGTTGCAGGGAAGGAAAAAACCAGAGCCCTGAAAGCAATGGCAGAAGCGGCAGAGAGGTGTTCAAGCTGGATCTGGTCAAGGAGGAACAAAAGTGAACTTCATAAGGCTTAATTTCCCTACAAATATCAGGTGTCCCTGTGGCTCAGTGGTTAAAGCGCGAGTCATTAAGTGGAAAATGAGCATGTCCAGAGGGTCATGGGTTCGAATCCCAGCCATGGCTCGTCCCAAGATGGGAAAAAAAGGGGCAGCAGAGGGACATCCGGAGTCATGAACCGGGTGTGGCCCAACCCCCCTAGAGTGTCAGGAGATAAGGGCCGAAACACTTGCTTGAAGGGGGCTTCTCTTCTGAGGACTCTCTGCTGCCACGCTCTCCACGAGTTTCTTTCTACATGATCGACTGGTCGCAGACTGATATGTAATGATAATGATGCAAATCATCATTCTTGGTTATTGTGCCACTTACACTGGCAGTCCAAAAAGCTTCTTTCATTACATTTCAACAGTGTTTTCAATTATCAACAAAGCCAAGCGAAGTACATGTATGCAATCGTTTGGATACAGACTGAAAAAAAGACACATATTCACATACACATAAAAATCAAGGCGCACACACACACACACACACACACACACACACACACACACACACACACACTCCCAAACTCAGAGATATATGTACACATATGCAAACATACATGCATATACATACACACAAATATGCATAGGTTTATATATTCCCTATGGAAAAAACATTCTTGGCCATATGCAGTCCACTCAGCTTCACTAAATAAACAATTCTGAGGATGTGACAATGTATATATGCTATCTCAATCTTTGATTTTACAAATACATGAGAAAACTTACTCTCCTTCAAGACATTCTGTATCCTGGGATTATCCACTGACTGTTCCCTGAAACAAAAGGGGATCTAAAACACTCTTCTGGAGTAGTTTACAAACGCACACACGTGTGATGCATATAAGCACATGCATGCATATGTACACACTCAACAGATATATATATATATATATATAGTTTAAAAGATTTAAAACATGGAAGTGTAAAAATCACCCTACAAATCTGTTTCGAGCGGGAGCTCTCTTCAGGGAATGTGTGATCTGGGCCTGCCACCAATGTTATAATGTGTGGGTGTGTGAGCTCTGCACGTGTAGCACGTGGCCTGTAGATTTTCTTTTTTGGGGCGCGTTCAGGGGGGACGTGCCAAGGGATGGTGTATTGGCAAAGATTTCCATTTGTGCCTGCAACTATTGATCATTTCTACTCTAGAATTCAGGGATGCCAGATGGGGTTTACATAGTATCAGCCACTTTTCTGTAGTACATAAGTTGCATTTTTTTTAAATGTTGTTGTATGGTGTTGCTCTTTTTATAATTTTCCATGATATGTTGTAATTTATTTTCTTATCTTTAAGCTTCCAAATATATTTACTTAGTTCTGTTTGGTTTTTATATTTTTTCATTTTTAAAGGACTGTTTATGGTTTGCATATCTGGTTTTAAACTGGTTTGCCGTGATCCCTATGTATGTTTCTTTATCACTGTCTGTTGTTACCGTAGCTTGGTACACAATGTTACTGTAGAGACATTTGTTATTCAGAGGGCACTGGTCTTTTTTTGTGCAATTGCAAGATTTCTTTTCGTCACCCTCTTTGGTTGTGTTGTTTTTGGTTTTATTGGAAGAATCAATTATGTTTCTAAGGTTGGGCATACACGAGTACGACAGCTTGACAGTGTTTTTATTGAATATTTTAGATAGTACATGTTCTTTTGGGAATGATGTTTTAAGGATTTTGAGGAATTCTTTTCCTACGTTGGTTTTTGTTCTTCCATCATATGGAGGGTTATACCATATAATTTTTCTTTTCCTGTTTTTCTTATTACTGTTCATGTTGTTATCTGGGTTATATTGCAATTTGTAGTTGTAGCCACTTTTCTTCAGCGCCTCTTGGTATTCGGCTGCTGCTCTGTTAAATTCTTTCTCATTACATGACAGTTTGGATAATCTTTTGTTTATACCATTAGGTATGGTTTTCAAAATGGAGGGTGGATGGTTGCTCTTGATGTGTACATAGACAGGCGCGTCATTTGGTTTTTTGTATGGTTTATATGTGTGGTCCTTAAGGTCTAATGTTATGTCTAAATAATTTACTATTTTTTTGTTGGCTTCTACTGTGATTTTTAGGTTGTAGCTTTGAAAGAGTTTACAAAGTTCTTTTTTCTTGTTTTCAATGATTCTTGGTTTATTGTTTAATGTGGCGAGGCCGTCATCTCTGTATAAGCCAACCTGTTTACCAAGTATTTTCTGTATATGAGACAACATGAAAAGTCCAACTAATTCACAAGTTTCAGCTCCATCATAGGATCCCATTGTGACAT
>CM065730.1:44228145-44250645 GCA_033310375.1 Conus canariensis | reverse complement strand
TGGACGCACGCACAACATCTTGCACACACGTAAAAATCCCATCATCAACTTTCGGAAGAGAGAGCAAGTTTGGCCGTTGGTATAGATGACATGTTACACATAGCATGCACCTTCCCCGAAGTTGGAGTATGGCTGCCTTAATGGCGGGATAAAAAATGGTCATACACACAAAAGTGTCAGAATAATCAACATGATGATTGTGGACACTATAAGAAAGAAGAAGAACTACACACCAGTTGACGGCAGTTAGCTTGTTGCTTTGTTTGTCAACGTGTTTCAGGATGAGCCTGGCTTAGCTTCTCTTTAAGCTCCTTTAAGTAGAGTACTTCACACACACACACACACACACACGCACACGCACATGCGTATGTGTGCGTGCGTTCACACATAGAAGTATTTAAATATGTATTGATATATGTATTGATATATGTATAAATATGTATTGAGAGAGAGCAGTAACACACACTGACAGAGAGAGAGAGAGAGAGGAGAGAGAGAGAGAGAGAGAGAGATGATGATGATGATGATGATGATAAGCTTTATAGGAGGAGGATCGCTTATTCTCACATCATGTATCAGAGAGGAGAGAGAGAGAGAGAGAGAGAGAGAGAGAGAGAGACTTACAATATTTGATGACAGCAATGTTAACAGGTGCTCTGCAAGTACAGCATTTTCCGTCCATGATTGGTTTTCTGGTGAACTGCTATATGATGTGAGCCGGCCTTATAACGAACTGGGACGATGTGTGATCATACAATCATCCGATTGTATCACGCGATTAATCCTTCTGAACAGCAGACGATTTCTTTAACTCAGAGTTACCTCCCACAAAAACTACAAAATTTGTATGGTATTATTTTCGGCCCCAAACCATAAATTGTGTGGTAATGTTTTCAGCCTATATGAATAAACTCTGTGATGGGCAGAAACTTTCAATTGCTGCAAAATAAACTAATCATTTGAAAAGTTTGTTTCATAATAGTGTGACACATTTTGTGAAGCAACATGTTTTTTTTCCTTCCTCAGAAAATGACACTTTCTACCTCTTCAAACCGTAGTTTATATTTGAACCAATGCAATCTGCCACTTTAATTCTCTTCTCGGGTGCTTTTACCGTAGACATGGCTGCGCCCACGATGCTCAGTCGGACACATTTTCTATGTATCCGCAGACGTTTCTTAAGGCAGATAGTAACGCAGACGGTATGTTTTCATGACTGTTCCTAAAGTTTGTTTGCTACTCTGTATTTTCCAGTCTGCTAACAAGATCTGTTGACAGTAGAGAGGTCTTTGAAACCACGTTGTCCTTCACTAGCTTTAGTGTTACCCTTGCTTTTTAATGTACACAGAACTACGCTGACCCAGTGACTCTCCATGATTCCAGCCCATACACCATTCGTCTGATCCTCAGTTCTGTCTTTGTTTTTTGTCTCTTCCTCTCTGTCTCACTGTCACTTTGCCTGTCTCATGTCTCTGTCCCCCCCCCCCCCCCCCAGTCTCTCTCTCTCTCTCTCCTCGCTCTCTCTCTCTCCCTCCCTCCCTCCCTCTCTCTCTCTCTCTCTCTCTCTCTCTCATCTTCTTCTTCGAGCATGCTTACATATCCGTGTGTGTGTGTGTGTGTGTGTGTGTGTGTGTGTGTGTGTGTGTATTTTAACTCCAGTTATACACACACGAACACACACAGTGACACATACACACATACACATACACACACACACACACACACACACACACACACACACACACACAAGTTATGAATACATATGGAGTCACAAATAATGTACATGTACACACTCACTCTCACCTTCCCCTCTCTCTTTCCCTCCCTTCCTCTCATCCCCCTTCCCCCCCCCCCCCCCCCCCTCCCACAATTCAGGAGTGGTCTGAACCACAACATACATCACATGCCTTTGATCATAATATGTACAATTGTATCATTAACTTTGACTATGCTTACTGGGTTCCCCCGTACCCAGACACACGAAAAGTATATTATGTATATAGTATTGGAATTTTAGTAATTTTTAAATGTGTGATTTATTCTAGATCAGTTGTGCCCTTTGAACTCTATGCTTCCAGTGAAACAGAAGACCTTATAGAGGCATTCTTTAAAGAGCAGAAATTGGATACTGCAGTGTATTAAGTATGGGTCCAGATGAATCCGCTTTGTCTGTTAAAGTATAAAATCTGTGAGGAGAATTTGATGAATATGAATCCACCTGGATCTGCGGCATCTGAATATGGATAAACAGTAACAACGTACAGTAAAGCCTCTGCAAATTGTTCACTGATGATCAGACTGTTTACAACTGTCAAGAGCAATGTCTGGTGAAGGTTGAAACTAAAATTACCAAGTAACTGACAAACAGTGCTTAGGTTATGAGGTCATAGATCAGGTTTGTATGATGACTGTGTTTGTGTTGTGTGTATTATGTACCTATCAGTATCACACAATGACCCAGTGCATGATAATGACAGCCTACTGTGCTGCGGCCAACTGTGCAACGGTTCTTATTATAAGGGGTGTATGTGTGTGTGTGTGTGTGTTGTGTGTGTGTGTGTG
Source organism: Conus canariensis (assembly GCA_033310375.1). Classification (NCBI taxonomy): domain Eukaryota; kingdom Metazoa; phylum Mollusca; class Gastropoda; order Neogastropoda; family Conidae; genus Conus; species Conus canariensis. Next base: position 44,248,083 of record CM065730.1, on the reverse strand, counting down.
TGTGTGTGTGTGTACATGCATGTGTATGTTTATGTTTGGTGTGGTTGAGGTTCTACTTACGTACATTTCTTCTCTCTCTCTCTCTCTCTCTCTCTCTCTCTCTCTCTCTCTCTCTCTCTCTCTCTCTCTCTCTCTTCTGTCTCTGTCTCTGTCTGTCTGTCTGTCTGTCTCTCTTTCTCCCTCTCTCTCTTCTCTCTCTCTCTCTCTCTCTCTCTCTCTCTCTCTCCTCTCTCTCTCTCTCCTCTTGTCTGTCCCTCTGTCTGTTTGTCTGTCTGTCTCTCTTTCTCCCTCTCTCTCTCTCTCTCTCAAGTTGGAGATTCTATAGCCTATGAATACACACAACACACACACACACACACACACACACACACACACACACACACACACACACACATCCCCCCCCCCCTTCACACCCACCACACACTGTTGTGTTGTGGGCTGTTGCACAATACTAATAATAGACTGTCACTCAGTTAGCCATCTCCCACAAGGTGTTATGCAGTATTGTGTCAGACAGTGGACTATCGCACTGTAAGTAGACACTCTGTGTGTGTGTGTGTGTGTGTGTGTGTGTGTGTGTGTGTGTGTGTGTGTGTGTGTGTATGTGCGCGCGCGTGTGTGTGGGTGTGTGTGTTCATTAAGAAGATATCTTCCATGGGCAAAGGTTTGTTTTTTTTTGTCGGAATTGATTTTCAATGGTAATTTGCTTATGTTCCCCTTGTTTTTGCCCTCATAAAAACAACGCCTAAACACTTGCTATCTAATATGCATGTGATAATACATATCCCAACAACCAGCTTGTTGGCTGTTGCTTTTGTTTGTTTTTAACGAAATGGGCTTATTTCCATATCGACAGGCTTGAACCAATACCTAATGACTGAAATATAGCTGTACAGAGGAAAACTATGCAGACAGGTTGTTCTTACTCAATGACTGGTTTTAGGGGGAGAAAGAGATAGAGCTCCAGACAGAAACAGACAGGTATGTTCAGCAATTTGTCTCGAGTTTAGTTTACCTGTCACCAAGGATGCATGTACACAGGCCAGAAATGATGAGTATCGGTATATGAATTGGCAAGGAAAAATAGAATTTCAGTCAACAATGATTTGAATGTGTGTCATGAATTGTCATGACAACATGGTCTCCTGAGTTTTTAGAGCCGCTTATCCAGCTGTTTTGTTCATTCTAAAACAGATTTTCCTGCTCTTAAGGCACTTTATTCCCTTTAGGAGAGCCACATCTTTATTTCGTGATGAAACAATTGAAAGCCCAGAAAGATTTGTGCGCTGAAAAAAAAGCAACAAAATATAGCAAATCTTGTTTCTTTTGAATGGAAGTTGTGGACAGAATACGGCCAGTGAGTGGTTAAATTTGGTGAGAATATTGAATCTCAAATAATTATGTGTAGTCAATTCGACAGTGACAGAAATGTGTTTTCAAAAATGATTATCTGGAAAAATATATTTATTGAAGGATAGACATTTTGAATATCAGATAAATTCAGAGTACTAGACAGGGTCACTATTAAAATAAATAGAAACCATTGAACAATAGCAAGTCGGAATCATGTCACATCTACTTTTTCAAATATAATTGGGGAAATATTATTAACCAGTTTTCATTTGTGCTTCTTTTGTCGGTTCAGTTCATTCAGGTGTCGCAATCTTTCTCTCTTTTTGAATTCTCTCTGTCTTTGTGTTGGGTTAATCTGTCTGCCTGTCTGTATTCCTCTCAGAGACTTTGTATCTGCTTTAATCTGCTTTAATCTATCTTATCTATTATTCTGAGCTGTTGCTAAAGTAAATGATCTTTTATTACAAATAATAGAATATCGCCAAGTTTTGCTGTGCAGTCATAGTTAGGACCAAAAAAAAAAAGTTCAGTATTTGTGTATTAAGGCTAGTTGGACTTATTAATTCAGTCACTGAATTGTCAGACTGGCCATGCTTTCAGCTGAACCAGACGAGCTGCAGCAGTTCTGCAGCAAATGCCAAATCCAAGTCCTCTGCAGTCCGACCAGTATCGGAAAGCAAAGAAACCCGTGTGGAGTTAGAAGGATGGGTGTCAGAAGCTCTGGCCAACAGTTCCATCAAACCCAAACAGCACCCAGGCCGTCTGACGCTGTCCATGGTCACCCTGCCACAAAAGTTGACAGATGCGACCAGTGTCATTCTGGAGAGTAAGCTTGTGTTCTTTGTGTTTCTGTCTCTCTCTGTTGATTCTTTTGATGTCATCCTATCAGGCAGTGTATTACAAAGTGAGATTAAATGCTTTTACTATTTATTACTATTTCTGGGCATGGATAGGACAGTGGACATGACATTGTTCTCTTGAACTAAAGGTTCAATTACTGCTTGAGAGAGGATAGAGGATTAGAGGATATTTTCAATTTTGAATCAACCCCAGTGTAGATTCCACCCCCTCCAAATCCCTTGGATGAAACTATAAAACGATGCCTCGTGCATGTGAATACTATCAAGAAGATAAAAAACTTGCAGTCATGTTACATTACATTCTGTTCCTGTTCGCAGACTGGGCCACGATGTGCCGATGGGATGGATGAACACACACAACAAAAAAACAAAAATAAAGGCACATGGTGTCATGATTACATGTATTCCCTAGGGAGGGGAAGTGATGAGCTTAATTGGAATTGGTCACATCTTAAAGAAAAATGTCACCATTGCTATAGCTAGCTTGTTCTAGCTCAGGACTGCTGAAGAAAGAAGAGTCTGTCATCTGCCAAGGATTTGTTTCAGGGGGTTTTGTTTGTATATGTGTTTATTGTTTTTATGTTTTTGTTATTGAGCTCTAATTCTATCTATTGTGTGAGATTACATACTGTAGTCATTCACATATTTTGCAGCTCCATTCACTTGAACACTGCTGAAGCGAAAATAACGTATGTTCTGTGAAATGGCGACAGTTGTCAGCTATTTGATCCACTTCTACTCTCAGAGTACCCCATAAAAGAGGTGTCCAGAAAGGCAGACAAACTGGCCCGCTACCTGTGGAGTCGACATCCTCCCAGCTCTGATGAACAGGTGACCAAAACAGCCAGGGAAGTGTACCACCAGCTGATGCAAAAGAAAGGTATACTAGTAGAAAAGTCGAGGTGTATGTGTGTGTCAGCCATACTCCGTAAATAAGTACAATGTCCATGACAGATGGAAGAGATGTTTTCGCTGATTGAAAGCTAGAAGAAAAAGAAAACCTACGTAGAATACACAGAAGAAAGGTGTAAGGGAGAAAAAAAGGAAAAATGCTTACAAATAAGTGCTACCTCAGGAAATCCATGTTTGTAAATAGCCATTCAGCATGTTGCATGGACATGGACATTGTTTGACAGGTACAAGGAACATCGCTGCTCCACCGAGCTCTCTGTCTAAGAAAACCCCAACAAACTGTTAACTGATTTTCAACACTGTTTTGGAATGACTTTCTTGTCGTTTTATCTGCCAAATTTGCACTCTCCTATCTTTGAAGAGCTTTAAACTAGGAACAGTCCTTTGCAGTCCCTGTCTAGGTCCATCAGGGTCCATCATTCTCATCTTTTAACTCTTTTCATGCTGCCGTTCTTGTTAAGAAATATTCAGTTTACAATGGTTTTGGACTTGGTTTGGCACCTCAGTGTTTTCATCACTTCATAATAGCATTATTGATCGCTGCTCTGTCAAGTGCAGTCAGTGAATTCAGAGTTTGATGCTGTCTGCGTGTGTGTGCAAGCGCCAGTCCCCAGCCAACTGTACTTGACTCATGTCAGAAATGGAGTTTATTTTTTTGCATTTATAAAACAGACAGCAAGGATTATATTTCAAGCTTGATGAAAATCTGAACATGTTACAAATCAGTTTTGACAATTACATTTATTTACTTTCATTGTCTTCTTTTAAAAGGGGGGGGGGGGGGGGGGGGGGGGGCTGGTTTTTTGTTGCAAATCCAAGATTACAAATGGCTACTCTAAGAGGAAAACAAGGGAAGAAAACTGGCAGTACCAAGAGTTAAATCTGAAAACATATCTTTGAAGCAGTCTTTTTCCATAATGCATTCTATGTGTGTGTTTGTGTGTATGTTTCTTCTTCTTCCTAAGTTTATGTGTATGTGTGTGCGTGTGTGGTGTGAATGTGTATGTGCATGTGTGTGTGTGTGTGTGTTGTGTGTGTGTGTGTGTGTGTGTGTGTGTGTGTAATGTATTCTGTTCTATACTTGACGTTCGGTTCCAAATCTGCTTTTATCTCTGATGTGTGTATATTTGTATATGTGTGTGTGTGAGAGAGAGTGAGAGAGAGAGAGAGAGCATGCATACACGTGTGTGAGTGTACATGTGGCATTGAGGTGAGAGGTTGTAGACAGGAGAGTACGTTTGGGATTGTCTGTACATGTATGTGTCGGGAGGATGGGAGTAGAGATGTGCAGATGTGTGAGTGTGTCATTTCAGCTTGTCAAAGGAGCAAAATCTCTCACAAAGGGCATAAAGTGCTTTAAAAGACAAGAATTTAGTGCTTTAGAAGACAAGAATTTAGAGCTTTGTAGAGAAATGGATAATTGCCCCTCCCTCAAACTGTGTGAAGGAGGTTGAAGTTATCAGGTAAATGATTGTCAGGTGACAGTAGTCATTGAAGGTGGTGAGGACCCTGTCCCCTGAGTTCAAACCTTTCCTCTGATAGTGAAAGGGAGATAAACGATCCACTTGGACCTCAGAGCTTGAAGTGGGTATGAGGGGCTCAATCAGCTGAAGTTGTTGAGTAAACAGACTGAGCCCATTCACTTGAAGATTAGGGGTCTTTTGCTTGTTAAGCTGGTATTGCCATAAGGCACTGTGTTGATGCTATAGTCAGGCTGGTTGGAATGCATGTGGATGACATTGTTGTAGCTTTCTATAGGATAATTACTATGTGAAAGTAACCCCCGTGTTGTTTGGAATTTTCTATGTCCATTTGGCAAGAAGTAGTTGTTTAGCTAGGCTGTTATGTTGGAATGTTTGTATATGCTGATGTGTAGAAGAATGCAGTTAGAGAGGAATCCATTGTGGATGTGAACGGGGTGCCCAAGGGAGATTCTTTGTTCAAATCCCTATCCCTATATAAACTGTACGGAAATGAGAAAAAGGGGGAGAAGAACAACAACATGACAGGAGAGAGCATGAGCAGGACAGATCAGGTTTTGAAGGAACGTGGTCTGGATGACAGATGTGGAAGCAAGACTTAAACACAGGAGTCGGGCGTCAAAGACAACCTGAGAAACGAAGACTTAGTCCAAAACCCAGAGGTTGGGGAAGAAAAAAGAAGAGGAAGACTTATACGTCTAAGAAGACTAACTCCAGAAACCCCAGGGGAGGGAGAAGTTGAAAAGAAGAAGAAGACTTGGTGTCGAAGAAGAACCCCTAGAGATGACCACAGATACCCAGTCCTGGAACCTGGTGCCAGACAACCTAAGGCGTCACCATCACCTGGTGCTGAGGCATTTTGCAGTGACTTGTTCAAGAACTGTGGTGTGGTGTGCAAGTGTGTGTGTGTGTGGGGAAACCTGACCAGGTAAGTAGCATATAAGCAAATGTGTGACACCCCATTCCCAGAGAGATTTGAATGTTTGGTGGGTTCATGAGTGCGCGTATTGCATGTATGTGTGCAGAGATAACCTTGATATGTTAAGCCTAATGCATCTTACTTCACTTACACAGTACCATCCCCGTCCTGGACACAGTTAATATTATAAAACACTTTAGGGTGTTAGAGAATGCTACAGAAATGTTGCTAGTATCAGTCTATATTGTGTATTTAACCTTGTTACTTATATTCCTTCACATTCTTCAGACCTCCCCTCTCATCACATTACATACAACTGTTGTGAGGACTAAGTTAGGAACATGCACAAAATAACAGAAGCGTGGTGATATTTCTCCAAGAGGCCCTGATCTTTGATTTCCATCCACACAAATTACCGCCATGGTTTCAGAAAAGCAAGGAAAGGCTGATTCCATTCCGAATGAAGAGGTACTGAAGGTTGTTCGGCAGAAAGTCTACCATTGGCAGTCTATGACGTAAGTTAATTTTTTGCATTGAAAGGACTTGATTAGTGTGTTGGATGTATAAGTATGTTGGATGTATAAGTATGTAGGTCATGTGCCTACTTAATCTCATGCCTGAGTTTCCTTTGCCACCTTGTTTTTCGTGATTTAATTGTTTGTTTGTTTTTAATATGGATAGTCAGTGAACTCGAAAACTTGAGTTCAAAATAAGGTGGCCTCTATGCCGCAGTGTATTATATACATTGAAAGGAGACTGGGAGAAAAAAAAATTCGTCTTCATTCATCAAATTTGTCATCCTGGTCCTCTCATTTGTTTGACGAGAGGGGCAGTATTGGTGGGAGGGGAGATAGGGAAAGAGGGCATTTGAATTTGTAGTGTACACCACATACAGTTAAATGGACAGAGAATGATTTTGCACACATTATCATACTTATGAGTTTCTTCGGAACAAAAATAACTGTATTTGGTCATGCTGGTGTCTTGTGACTTTACAGAAATTGTTGTACAAAGTACTGAAGTAATTAAAGCAGCATTCCGTTTAGTCCTGTCTGCTTCTCTTCTGGTAAAGAATGGATCGGGATCACTGTACTGACAGGTCATAAGCGCTGAGGGTATTTCTCTGCCTGTCACAACTGCAGGAGACTGGATCAGGTGAAATGTGAAGATTTTCCATTGTTTTGTGTCGTCGACTTCATTTGTGCAGTTAGGGCTGTACAGACTCACATGGGTTTGGCGTGGTCTGTGATGTGCAGGTACGATGCTTACAAGTGCCTGTTGTATCTCACTGCTCATCTGGCGCTCAACTACACCGTCCTGCTTCAGTGTTTCACGGAGGTGAGTGCAATGCTGTATCTCTGAAGGTAAGGAAGTGTTCCAATATTCATGCAGCAGCATTTGGTTTGATTTTACTTCTTTAATACACATGTGTGTATTCAGGCATTGTTGCTCTGCCTCCTGCTTTACACATACACAGAGGAAGGGATGTTGATTGGCATACCTGTATCAGCTGATGCATCTTCTATCTTCAAAACATTATTACAACATGAACAAAAGAAACAAACAACCAAAAACGGGACTCATTGAATAGTCACAAGTCTTCCCAATTTCCACAACATTCCCTATTTTGAAAAACATCCCTTGAATTCTGAAGTGGAATTGAAATCCAAACTTAAAACTAGTTTTTCCTGTCCAAAAATCATGGGTGGTCTCTTTTCCATGTAGTCAGCAAAATGTTGCAGAGTATAGCCAGAATGTTGTTTTGCACATGTGAAAAGCTCCATGTACTGAAATGTCTGTTCTTCGTGAACTTCAGTTGGTCAGTTCTGGTAGTCAAGGTCCTGTGGTTTCAGGTGAAAGCCACACTTCCCTGACGGACAGATTTTGATCCTTGGGGGTTGGCAGGCGTGCCAGCTTGCCTAACAGAAAGAACCAGCAGTCAGTCAGCCAGTAGACATCAAAGGGGAGGGGCAGTTCTGAATGTTATGTGCTAATGGGAACAAGGTACATGGAAAATGATACAGTCCTCCTTCTGGAAACGACTGCGAAATTTCAATTCTTGTTCTGTTGCCATTGTTTGTTGTTGTTGTTGTTTTTTAATTTATTTGGCTCCTCTTCTTTTCTCATTTTATGAAAGTGTTTTTTTTAAACACTAGTTTCTTCATCTGGTGCATGAGACATAATTTTAAATTAACGTCTTTTGTTACAGTTATCCAAAAGAGATCCAGACTTTCAACCGAGGTCAATATACAATTTTGGCTCAGGACTTGGAAGTTCAGTATGGTAAGAATTTGAAAAGTGTGGACATTATGAATGACATTATGATGTGCTTATGCTATGTTTACACTCAAATAAATCTTCTTTTAATATGATCACCACAGTTATTAATGACAGTATTTATGTAATTAATCCATTATGTACACATTTTTTGTTTACAACAGTAACAGTAAACAACTTTCTTTTTTCTCCTTGTTTTTTTGTATTCAGACAATGTGTAAATATGCAAACAGCACTCTTTGAAAGAGTGTGTAAAAGTAAAAAAACACCAAATGTCTTTTCAAGTCTACTGAATCTTAAGTTGACACAGTTGAAACTTCCACTTGTGTTGATAAAGTTCAGTGGAAAAAAGTACCAAGAATCTGGAAAAAAAATATGTAAAGAAACAAAATGGAGAGTATTTTCTACCCAACACTATTAGTGTATGTTGAGTATATATTCACAATAAAGAAAAACATATAAAGCAGCATGTGCTTTGTGATTTAGTGTTTGTTGGTGTTAGTGTGTGAATGTGTGGGTAGACATACACATAAGTAAAACCCAATTCAGTACGCATCCAATCTTCATATAATCATTTTGATTGTGCTTTCATTTCTGTGTTTAAATTAAAAGCTTATGAATTCAGTCCTTGTTTCTATAGGAGACTTTGAGCAAGCTAGTTCAGTATGTTGGATATAGCACTGTGTGTAAGTAATTTGTTGGTCTGACATATGTGTTGAAGGGCAGCCAATACAGTGTGGGGGTCTGGTGTATTTGAACATTACTGTGTGGACCAGAGCCAGGACATGAACACTTTGGCCAGACTCTTACTGCAAGGCACGTATATGAATGTGTTTGTGTGTGGGTGAAGTTTTGTGTGTTGGAGGATAGGTGTTTGGTCTCTTGAAGTTAGTTCAAATGTGAGTATTGGAATGCTTATGGATGAAAGGAAAGTTGTGAGTCTGTGTCCATTTGCATATGGATGTGGATGTTCCTCTTCACTATATATATATATATATATATATCTGTATTTCTCACTCTCTCTGTATATATATGTTATATAAAATGTATATATAATTAACATTATTACAGTAATGAAATATATACTTAAATTATTGACATTCCTCAGAGATTACCCGTGTTACCGTGTAACAGTAAACATGTGCACATGTGCATAGAAGCTCAACCTATCACATAAAATGCACACATAAGTGAACGGTGTTATTGGTCTGAGAGATGAGTTCATTCTTTTTTCCTTTTTTTCCTGAAAAAAAAAAGAAAGTATGGAAAATTTTGAATGCAGTCTCCATGATTGGATGGGCTGGAAGTGTTATCCAGATCACTTTTGAGAGATGACAGGATGTGCCCTTAAGCATTTTTCTTTCATGTCTGATCTTATACCTTATCATTACATTACAAATTCTTTTGGAAGATTTAGCTTAGTAGAGGCACATTCATTTTTTGCACACCAGTTCAGGTGGCTGACTGCTCACTGTTCTTTAAGTGTACTAAAGAGCTAGACAGTAATAGCCAGTTTACTTTATGTCTTTTCAGTGAGAGGAAAAGACTTAGAATCAAACGTACAACATAACAAAACACACACACAGACACACACTCATACACATACACACACACACACACACACACACACACACACACACACACACACACACACACACACTCACACACACACACACACACACACACACACACACAGAAATATGCTGGTTCCACCGAACTTACAGATTGTGATAAAATGAATTCATTGTAAGCTGCTACTTATAGAAGATAAAAGATTTTTATAAATCAGATTTCCTGAAACGTAGAATTTAGCTAAACAGTACACTCTGCGCTGCGTTCTAGATATCAAAGTGCTTTTCAGAAACAGGGATGTGCGTTTCTAAATTTTTATCAGCTTACAGAGAAAAGAAAAAAAGATAGTACATGCAGTAGCTTTGTATTCAAAACTCGCTCAACACTGAGAAAGAAATATGATATGGAACACTGCAGGAAGTGTGGTGTGCTATTTATAATGTGGATCTTTGTCTGTACAAAGACGGGGACAGCCAGAAACAGATGTGTGTACCAGGGGTGACCTTCAGACAATTTGCACCTTCTGCAGTCAAAGTAAGTGAAAATATATGCCATCTTTTTTTCTTGTCATGATTGCTCACATTTGTGTCTCACTTGATGGTTATTTTTTTAGAATGAGGAAATTTGTTTAAACCCTATTAGGTCTTGTAGAGCATTTTTCTGGTGTAAGTAAAGTACTACTGTTGTTGTGTGTATAGATTACTTGATGTGGAAGTGTCCCTTCCCACTCATCCCCCACCCCCACCCCTAACCCCCCAACCACCCAGACCCCACCATGCACTCAACGCCAACCTGACATTAAGCAGAGGAGAGTTAATTTTACCATCTAGTTTTTATTGAACTGGCTGGTCATTAACATAATTGCAAGGATAAAGTGAAAGCTAGGGATGTGATGAAATTTGTAGACAACAGCTTGAAATTTTATGGGGGGGAATTTTATGTTTCATATTTATTCAAACATAAATTGTGTGTGTGTGTGTGTGTGTGTGTGTGTGTGTGTGTGTGTGTGTGTGTGTGTGTGCATGACTGTCTTCAGAGTGTGTGTGTATTGTTACATGCAGGCAAATGCTCTTATCTGTTGTCTGTGCGTATATTTTCATGTCTATTGATGCATGTCTGCGTCAGGTTGTCTTCAGGCATGGACGTGTGTTGGATCTGTCTGCGCATGGATGCAGGTTAATTATGGAAGGTTGTCTATGCACACACTATCCACCCTTGACTGCATGCATGAATTTTGTGCATATTTATAAGTATTTCAATACAATTGGTGATTATCTTAACAGAATCAGTTTGACATGGTGGTGAGCGCCTATACTCTTCTAGACCAGCCGAGCAAGAAACAAAGATTGGAGCTCGTCGCTGACCTCTGGCGGATGACCTCTGATGTGCTGGTTGGTTGTCCCCACTTCCTTTTTTTTTTTTTTCACATTATCTCATCTTAGTCTCATCTGTTAAATCCTTTTCTTTTCTTTTCTTCTTTTTTTTTTGTGTGTGATTCATTTCATTGTAACTGTGTAAACCCTGCGCACAATGGTCATGTGACCTTGCACGTAGGGTGTAGAGTTTATTGACAAGTCTACACTCAGTGAAGCCTCCTTGCTTAAACTGAAGTTGAAACGTCTTTTCTTAACCTCGTTTTGCGGATCCATCACGAGTTGTATTTGCCTCGTTTCCTTTGATATAGTATTGTCTTTGCCTCAGTTTCTTGGTACTTCACCAGCTGTTTTTTTTGTTGTTTTTTTAAAGCACCATTTGTCCCTACTTCTTTTTCTTTGTGCAATATCAGTTGTTCTTTGTATGTCATCAGTTGAATATACATCATTTTTGGGTTCATCTTCATTTGTCTCAGCCCTGTCTGTATACATCATCAGTCTTGCATACATCATTTCTCGGTATATTAATTGTCCAGACCTGCTGAGTGCTACGCTTTTGGCGTAGCATGCTACGATTTCATTAACAGTGCTACACTGCTACACCTTGTGATGAAATGCTGTACCAAAAAGCAAAGAAAAAAATTTGGAGGAAAAGAAATCAACAGATTCAACAGCAGCTTAAACAGAAGTGAGACAGCATAGACCTTTAGACTGTATCCTTAGTTTGTCAAAAAAGGCCAAGTCCAATGAGAGAAGAAGCAGAAGAAAAATCCCTTGAGACAATCGCAATTTTCATTTGGTTTTGTTGCACTCCATATTGATGTCAAAACCACATGATATCTAGCAAGATTTCCATCTCCTTAGTCTGCCAGTGTGTTATGTGCAAAGCAAAGTCGGACTGGAAGTGCTGTTAAGTCAGGCCTGATGTTGCATGCAAGTGCTATGCTTGAATCTAAATGTCAAAATGCTACACTTTGTGCTTCTGGGGCCTTGGCAACTCGGTTAGTTGTCTCAACTTTACTGTCTTTGTACATCGTTTGTGTATACATTACTGTTTTCATATATAACCAGTTGTTTACACCATTGTCTTCATACGTGTAGTTTTGTTTTCTTTGTATATCTGTTGTCTTTAAGGTTGTTTTTTTATATTATCAGATGCCTTCACGTTGTTCCTTTTACAAGTCATCAGTGTGCAACAGCATATGGGTACTTATCTTGGCAACCTAAAATCTACTATGTGAAGAAATAGTTTCCTTTTATTTAGAAAAAATCAAAAGGAAGCTGACAGAATGACTTGAGTGGAAGAGAACAATTCTGAGACTGATTAGTAGGAATGAAAAAAAACAAAAAAACATGAAAAAGAAATGTCGGAATAATCAGAAAAAAAAGCGTCTTTGGAACCTTTGTGAGTGTCTGAGTGTATGTGTGTTCTCATGCATATTTGCATATATAGACATGTGTGTGCATGCACAATATGCATTATAGCATGTTTGTGCGTGTGTGTGTGTGTGCACATGTGTTTGTGCATATGTGTGTACAAGCACTTAATTATAGTACAAACATTATCAGAATAATTATATTTTTACAGGTCCTTGTGGAAAATGGTACAATTGCTGGCTTTTCATTGATACATGAAGCACGAGAGCATCTGTTACAGGTAATTTAGTTTCATCTCTGTTGATTGCACAATATTTCCATGCATACATTTTCACTTTTAGTTTCAGTGCATGAGTTTTGTTTGTTTTGTGCAGTTTGCATGAGTAAGCATCAATCTGCACTTTGAAAAACTCCTTTGTGTGTATGTATACAAGCATGGAGGTGTGTGTAAGTGATCTGTTCTTGTCACCTGTAGTAGTATGTCGTAGTGTTTTTTTTGTCATTACATGATCTCACCAAAATTGAAAATTTACAACCAGATTAATGATCTTACTATGGTCGATTCATGTCAGAGTAGATGGGACTCTTTAGGTCAGTGAATATCACATTTGAGTTCATATTGCCTCAAGTATATTTATGTTTCTTTTCATGTGTGTGTGTGGCCATGCATGAATGTCCAGTGCCAAATTTCTGGTGGTTTGGAATGTGAATTTATTCCTAGAAGGAAAAAATCCAAACTTCAGTTGATAACCCCCCCCCCCCCCCCCCAAAAAAAAAAAAAGAAATAAATAAAGACTGGTTAACCCTGGAGTGCTTGATTTTGCAACTGGTTTTCATGTGACTTTTTTTGCCCCAACATTATTTTCTGCCCCCCCTTTTCGTTTTTGATAAAGTATCCCCACTCAGAAGCACGCTAACCTTTTTTTCTGGCTTGTTTTTCAGAGATCCGATAAGGCACAGGATGACAGTCAGATAGGCCATGTCTTTGCCCCTGTGAGTACCAATCTTTTAGAGAAAGCTGACTCTAATGGGATTATCAGATTTATTTAAAATCTGTGCTGTTCAGCTATTTGTGTGTCGAAAGGAAATCTTATCGATCATACCTTTGTTTTTGTTCCATTTTGTGTTCCATTTGACAAAGTTGAAGGCCAAAATGTATCGGTCAGTTTTCAATGAATGTGAACCTCGGTTTGTTTTCTTCTTTTCATCAGCTGTTGCTGCTGTGTGTCTCTGTCATCTCAGGGCGTATGGGCAAGCTTGGAACCTCCTTGTTTGAGGCACTCACCTTGTTCTGTGTACCTTGTGTCTGTATGATATGTGTTAGGTTCACTGATGCCGGAAGCAGCGATGGGTAGGAGTTTGTAGTGTCTGCCTTGTGTCTGTATATGTGTTAGGTTCACTGATGTTGGAAGCAGCGACCGTTAGGAGTTTGTATGGTGTACCTTGTGTCTGTATGATATGTGTTAAGTTCATGTGATGCCGGAAGCAGCGACCGTTAGGAGTTTGTACTGTGTACCTTGTGTCTGTATGATATGTGTTAAGTTCACTGATGCCGGAAGCAGCAACCGTTAGGTGTTTGTACTGTATAGCTTGTGTCTGTATGATATGTCTTAAGTTCACTGATGCCGGAAGCAGCGACCGTTAGGTGTTTGTACTGTGTAGCTTGTGTCTGTATGATATGTCTTAAGTTCACTGATGCCGGAAGCAGCGACCGTTAGGTGTTTGTACGGTGTACCTTGTGTCTGTATGATATGTGTTAAGTTTGCTGATGCCAGAAGCATTGACTGTTAGGAGTTTGTACGGTGTACCTTGTGTCTGTATGATATGGGTTAGGTTCACTGATGCCGGAAGCATTGACCGTTAGAAGTTTGTACGGTGTACCTTGTGTCTGTATGATATGTGTTAAGTTCACTGATGCCAGAAGCATTGACCGTTAGGTGTTTGTACTGTGTACCTTGTTTCTGTATGATATGTGTTAAGTTCACTGATGCCGGAAGCAGCGACTGTTAGGAGTTTGTACTGTGTACCTTGTGTCTGTATGATATGTGTTAAGTTCACTGATGCCGGAAGCAGTGACCGTTAGGTGTTTGTACTGTGTACCTTGTGTCTGTATGATATATGTTAAGTTCACTGATGCCGGAAGCATTGACCGTTAGGTGTTTGTACTGTGTACCTTGTGTCTGTATGATATGTGTTAAGTTCACTGATGCCGGAAGCAGTGACCGTTAGGTGTTTGTACTGTATAGTTTGTGTCTTTATGATATGTGTTAAGTTCACTGATGCCGGAAGCAATGACCGTTAGGTGTTTGTACTGTATAGCGTGTGTCTGTATGATATGTGTTAAGTTCACTGATGCCGGAAGCAGCGACCGTTAGGTGTTTATGTTGTATACTATGTGTCTGTATGATATGTGTTAGGTTCAGTGATGCCAGAAGCATTGACTGTTAGGTGTTTGAACTGTATAGCTTGTGTATGTTTGATATGTTTAAGTTCACTGATGCCAGAAGCAGCAACCGTTTGGTGTTTGTACTGTGTACCTTGTGTCTGTATGATATGTGTTAAGTTCGCTGATTCCGGAAGCAGCGACCGTTAGGAGTTTGTACAGTGTACCTTGTGTCTGAATGATATGTGTTAAGTTCACTGGTGCCGGAAGCATTGACCATTAGGAGTTTGTACGGTGTACCTTGTGTCAGTATGATATGTGTTAAGTTCACTGATGCCGGAAGCAGCGACCGTTAGGAGTTTGTACTGTGTACCGTGTGTCTGTATGATATGTGTTAAGTTCACTGATGCCAGAAGCATTGACCATTAGGAGTTTGTACTGTGTGCGTTGTGTCTGTATAATACGTGTTAGGTTCATTGATACCGGAAGAATTGACCGTTTGTAGTTGTGGACGTGTACAGTGTTAACCATGGGAATGAAAGTTGCCTCCTTCGTTATGTTGTTTACCGTTTGTATTTTTTTGTGCTTTGGGGATTGTGCAGAGGCATTCGCATATGGACTAATTACCTCCCTCTTTAGGTGAGAGTGTTTCCCCTTCATTCATTTTAATATTCTGGTACTTGTATGGTAAGTATGAGGAAAAGGAATTTTTACTGCTAAGTAGTTTTACGATACACATACCTTTTCAAACAGTGGAATGCCCTCCCTCCTTCATGTTGTGCCAAGAAAAGACGCAGAAAACTGAGCTGAATACTCACTCTCGGACGTGACATTGGTTACTTGGTGGGCCTATCTGGAGTAGGAGGCATAGTTAGTTCCTTTGCTCTCCCAATTGAATTTTTGAGGATCCTGAGAATACGGCAATGTTCCTGCTGAGTAGGAATAAGGCATTTCTTTGGACAGGTAAGAAGAATGCAGAACTATTATTAGTAGTAAGATTTCTTTTGTTTTGTTTTGTTTTTCATCCACTGAACATTATTTGTTCTCCTTTTTCTCTTTTTTTTTCTGCTTATAATCAAGTGACGCTTAATTGCTAAGTGAGGATTGAAGATTTTTGTGTGTGTGTGTAGATATGGAGAGGGAGGGGTGGCAAGAGGGGGAAGGTGAGGGAGGGATGTTTGTGTGTCCGTATGCGAGTAGTTCGTGTCACTGTGTAAAGTCTGAAGTGCGACTTTCTGCAAGATATGCATGCAGTATTTGTCACAGGAAAATGTATAATTTTTCTTAAATTGAAAACTTCAATAAATGTCATGGACCAGTGTCTGAAATCAAACTCTGACATGCAGCTCCGGTGCATTCGTGTGCTTCGATGCTTATTCACACATGTGCATCACTCAAACTTATGGATCTTTGAGTGGGTGTGCATATATCACCTCACACATGCAATAATGTATGCATGTAGTCACACGCATTGTCACACTTTGTGTTACACATATAGGCATGCATATACTGCTCATGTGCACATACACACATGTACATACACACATTCATGTGGTGCTCACATATGCATAAGACTGTGTGTGTATGTGGGTGCGTGTGCGCACAGTACACACATTTGCTAACAAGCGTTGCTCATCAGTAATGTGTCTATTTTTTTCAGTGTCCCCATGATGGTGCATGCCCAAAGATGTCAGAGAAGAAACACCCATGCT
Organism: Conus canariensis; assembly: GCA_033310375.1. Lineage (NCBI taxonomy): Eukaryota > Metazoa > Mollusca > Gastropoda > Neogastropoda > Conidae > Conus > Conus canariensis. Next base: position 44,231,864 of record CM065730.1, on the reverse strand, counting down.
TTTCACAGATTTCCTACAAACCTCTCTCACAGAATCATGTATGACTGATTTGCGCATTATGTTGGGCAAGCCTTGTTAACTTGAACAGGGACATAGTTTATAAGATTTGTGGGTGGCTTTGTGGTGTGTGTGTGTGTGTGTGTGTGTGTGTGTGTGTGTGTGTGTGTGTGTGTGTTGCTAAAGTTTATTATTCTACAGAAGGATTGATGGAGTATATTAAGTAATCTATAACTAAAAAAGTTTAAGAATAGGTAGGTTTGTAATTTAGAAAATGGATACACAGGTAATTAGAAAGATGGATAAATAAAAAAAGTCATAAAATATAGAAGTTGTCAATGGGTGAAACTGTAAGTAATTTACATATGCCTCCATAGTGATGGTAAAAGAATGTCATGCCATGTCATTATGCATGATGATCTGTAGTATCCATTTATGTCAATGACATGTGACATGAAGGTTTGTATTAGTTTGTTATACTTTGTGCAATGTTGTTTTTCTTCCCAGACTCGGTCCAGCAAATCCACGGCAAGATATTCATACATCGTCCTGCGCAAAGGAAAAAGAAAAGAAGGTGTAGTGTGCTCGTTTTAAATAATGCACATTGGGAGGGAATGGTGGGCAGAATAATTTTTGACTTGATTGTGTGTCTGTGTGTGTCTGTGTGTCTGTGTGTGTTTTGTGGGTGTGTGTATGCATGTGTGGTATGGGTGTGGGTATGTGTGTGTGTGTGTGAGTGTGTGTGTGTTGTAAGTGTTGTGTGCAAGAGAGAGAGAAAGAGAGGATGAGTAAAAGAATGAATGAGCGCATCTTATTTTTTGTCAACTTGGAATGAAGGTGGTTTGTTTAGTATTCATGGTGCCAGTGCATCAGACCAATGAAATAAGAACTGATGATTTAGAATAGGGTAACTTTACCCTCTAACTACCTGTGCAGTATAATGTAAGATTCCAATAACTATTAAATGAACTTAAACCTATAAAACTTGGATGCTTTAAAAACAAAATTGCTAAACATACCCTGCAAGTTAAAATCACACCGATTTTTTTTTATGATTATCTAATGATGGATGCAGTCTGCTATGCATGAGTCAGTTTCGGTGTTGCTGATGTATATAAATGACCGTTATGGTCACTTACTTGATTTTCCAATGATCTGGAATCCATCGGTAACATTGATGCCACCTGCCAAGTCTAGGTTCTGTCCCCCAGTGCCACTGACCTATGAAGCAAATGCAAACTTACTCATACACTTTGCATGCCCGTCTGAGCAAGCATTGTCGATTCAGTAGAGCCTGGGCCACTAAGTTGTCCAAGGTCATATTAAATGGATAGTCTTTATCACTGTCACTCATAGTGTCACTGACATGAGCTGAAAATTTTTATTTTTTTTTAAGAGTTGGATCAATTTGCTCTGTGTATTTTGTCTGTGAGAGGTAAGATTATGTCTTCTGCAAAGTCAAGATTTTCAGATGTCTTTGTGAGTGTCCACTGGACGCTTCTTTTACTGCTTTCAACAGAGTTTTCAATGATCAAAACAAAAAGTAGAAAAATAAGTTGTGACAGCAAGCAGCCTTGTCTCACAACAGTCTTGACATTAAAAGGTGTTTTGACTTCCCATGATTATATCTATACCTGGCAAGAGGAGTTCTCGCACAACTGCTGGATGATGTTGAAGAGCTTGAGTGAGATCCCATGACGATGCATCAGTTTCCAGATGACCTCTGTATCCACAGTGTCAAAGGCTGTCTCGACACTTACAAAGGTCTTGTAGAGGAGAGATTACCATTCAGTTAACTGTTCTCTGATGATTTGCTGAGTGTTGGTGTGGTCAGTGCAAGATTTGTCATGGCAGAACTCGGTTAGTTCTATGCTCAGCTATCCTGTCAGTTATCACCTTGTTGGAAAGCAGAATGTAGTGTAGTTGTAATTTGGGGGGATGGGGGAATGTGGACTGTGCTTTTCTGAGGGCATACCCTCAGAGCTCCTATTGTCCTCTTTTTGCTGTACTTTATAATTCTAACGTTTTCAACTTGAATTTCATCTTTCTTCTATGAAAAAGATGGAACCAACAAAAAGTAGAACTTGGGAACTGAAAGAAAAAAAAAAGAAACAATTGTTGTAGTGGGTACTTCATTATAAGACAACTATGTCCATTAATGAAAATGGTGAAAAGAGCTCCAAAGAGCATGCAACAGAAAGACCTTGAATTATTCTTTCTCACAAATGTTTTTTCTCCTACAGAAATTGAATGAAGTGGTGCTTTTTGGCAGACAATGAATATTGCTAATGAGTGAAAAGGATTTACATTGTTTTAAGTATGCTTATTCTGTCGCTGTCCATTTAAGAATTCATGAAAGCTGGAGGTTAACTCAACGCAGACGTAACTTTCTGCCACAACCATGACATGCTGAGACGCATTATTTTCGGTATTTTTACAAAAAATATACAGACAGAACCAAACCGAATACAACAATAAATATTATGTTTCTGAAAACTTCAAATCATGTTCTTTTAGAAAAAAAATACTACAGTCCTGTGCTCAGTACCCACTTCAATCGCCACTGGTTTGAAAAGTGTAGGCAAACAGCTATCAGCAAAAACTTTTTCTCTACGTAAGTATGGATGAAAAATCAATATGATCATAACTGTAGTCAACACAATTTGTAGCAAACACATAAAAACAATGTATCTTTCACACACCACAGCTGTGTGCATGGTCTAAACCTCAAACAGAGAGCTGCTGTCACATATTTGAAGAAAAAAATGCAAAAATTTCATCATCATTTGGTATGTGCAACTCACCATCGTCACTCATATCCTCTCTGTCCGATTCGGCAAGTTCGGAAAACAGTTCGGAGAAGTTCGACAAGTTCGGAAAACAGTTCCAGTTCTTCATTTGATCGTTCTTCCATTATTCTTTCAATTACTTCTTGAAATAAGATGTTTCTGTTCGCTACGACTCGCTGACGCTTTGGTGCCGACAACATGATGAACACGGGCAGCCAGAGTTATCTCCAGCTATCCCATAATATGAGCGAAAAAGTAGAATCAAACACGAGATAATACTCCAAGGGAGAGTACCACCTAATAGAGGAGATCCTCAGCTTTCTGTAGATACCACGATTGTTTCCCTTAGACCGCACAGCTGCATGCGAAAATTCAAGTAGATCGTCGATCACCTGGTGGGCGACGTGTCTGTGTGAAGCACTCAACCCGTCGTCGGCCAGGTGATCGACGAGGCGCCAATGAGTTAAAGGATTCAATAATTCAGTTCAGATTTCTAAGGAGTCACAGAGGTCTTTACTAAAAGGGTTAAAAGAGTTATTTTTGTTTTATGGAGACATGTACTTTGTGTTCAAAGGAGTCGAGTGGCCAAGAGTAATTCAACCGACAGTCAAGGCAACACGACACACACACTGTCATCTGTGCTGTGCCAATGGCAGCGTCAGACACATGGTTTTCACAGCGAGCAAGCAAGGGCAGTAAGTACTGTTTTCTGCGACTGCGACAACTTTTGTGTTGTGTGTATGTATGTCACTGTGTCTGTGCATATGTGTTGGGGAGCGGGAAAGAATCTATAATAACTGGGGGGCAGATAAAGCTCGGTTGCCTTTGTCCCCGTTCTCATGGAATGGTTATCTCTGTCTGCCATATCACTGTAGGTGGGTGTGGGAGTTACACTGAATATAACTAAGTAAATAAAGATTGGTATGGGATTGT
>CM065730.1:44130645-44225645 GCA_033310375.1 Conus canariensis | reverse complement strand
TACCATTCCCATTCCTGACCATGCATCCTTAATGGTCAGAGACTTCTACAGCCATTCATGGAGCTAGGTTTATCACATGCTTGATAGGAGGGGGGGTGGGGGGTGGGGGGAGACCTTGAAGCATGACAAGGTGAAAATAACATCCTGAAAGACCTTTATGAACGCACAACTGGTCACACAATGGGAACTTATTTCAGTTTTTTAGACTGTCATATTCTGCACACTAGAAAAAAAAACAACAACAAAGTACGAAAGAAAAAAAAGACCCCCCCCACACACGCACACACACACACACACCTTTATTACAATATAATTTTAAATGGCAATCCAAAATTCAGTTGTAACATTTAATGAACTACTGTGCTGTGACCCACACATAGACAATCATCTTTGTAGATGCCAGAATCTTCAGCTTGATGAAGGCAGGCAGATAATGAAGAAGAAGAAAAAGAAGAAGAAGCTCAAGCCTGTGAAAAGGTAGGACTAAGAAAACAAATTTCTCTTATTTGAATAGCGATACCATTTTGAGTCATTATAAAGCTCCGGTGAGATCACATCTCAAACATTGTAAATTATCAGATATCTATCTTTGCAATTGAACAAAATCCTGAGAAGAGTGGCTGAACTGAAAAGAAGAGTACAGGAACATGATTATGGCATTTCAATTTACACTCACCCAAAGGAAAAATTAAAGGGAGATTTCTTACAGAATTATGAAATGTTCATGGGTTGGATGATACAGACCTGAACAAGATACATACTTTGGCTTCCAATGATGAAAGCAAAAATTTAAATGGTAGGGTAAGTTTTTTTTTCAAACACAAACTAACTTGGGAAAAATTCATAAAGTTGCAGTGTTGCACGAAACTGAAATTCACTTTCTGTAGAGATTTAAAATGCACAAAATATTGACAATTTGATAATCTGATGAACAGAGATACAGAAGTCATTTAAATATTTAGAGAATCTCTTACTTCTGTCCCATCTTGCATTTCTCCCAATCCCCCCCCCCCCCCCCCCATTCTCCCCTTCCCCTTCTCCACCCCTTCTTCACTCTATCCTCTTTTCCTCAGCCATTTCCCACACATGCGAGTCAAATAATTAATGGTCGAAAATTCAGGTCCAGGAACCCATTCCGAAAGAGGATCTTTCACTCCAATTTGTTTTAACTTATATCGAAGGAAACTGTGTAGGCCATGGCACGATGGTGAAAGAGGGTGTGAGGCTTGTTTTTTTAACCATAGACTAAATAACTACTGCCTAGAGACAAGGAGGGAAAGGGTGGGTCGGCAGACTACAGTCTATTTTACATCTGGCTGCTGTAATTGATTCCATAGTGACCAGTGCATTGTTATGTCCATTGACTACTGCAGTGGCCCTGAAAACCTGATTGTGAGCAGTCACACATTGATCAGCAACTCTCATTCACTGCTCCCCCTCCACTGCCCTCTCCGCTAACATACACCTCCCCAGTGTTGATGCTTTGCTGTGTATAATCCATGAGTGAAAATTCCAACAGCTCCTCCTGGAGGGTGAGTGGCGGTTCAAAATAATAGCCCATAAAGACAACATGAAGAGAAAGCTAATTTTAAATGAATAGAACCTGCATCAGGCACAAAATTGTACAAGCTTGGCGTTTGCTTTCATTTCTGTCTTGTTAGAAAAAAAAACACAAAAAAAAACATCAAAGGCTACGCGGTACTTTTACAACGTTTCATTATGGTTGATAGGAAAAGCTGTCGAAAATCACCGTTGTTATTTCTGAGCTACGACGAAAATGGATCAGAACACGAAAACGAAAGTAAAGAGGGACTCGAGTCTCAATATTGCTTTACCGGAGTAACGTCCCCTGAAAGTGAAATCACCCTCCCCCTCCCCCTTCAACACGCCAACCTGAAGCAAAAATCCCCCTTCTTTGGAGTTTTAGTGGATATCTTGACTCTTGTCTGCTGTACCGAAGACTGTCCCTTTCCTTGAAATGTGGGCGCGTAGTTTAAAAAAAAAAATAAAAAGGGGAGGGGGGAGAGAAGTTCTAGAGTAGTGTCCCATGAAAGGATTGCGCGCTGCTCTCTGTGTCCAACACAGGTTGAACAAACGAAACTTTTGTACTTAAAAACGTTGGCAGTAAAGTCAAGTACTGTGTCATAATACAGTATCACGGTGAACAGAAAAAATGGAGTGCCCTGTATGTGGGAGTGTGTTTCCAGCTTCGTCCATAAACGCGCATGTCAACGAATGCCTCAATAACCAACACTTGGATGATGAACTGAACCCAGACACTCGCAGTCACGCTGATCTGGGAACATCAGCTGGTAGAACATCAGGTGCTGTATGTAACGCTCACGAACCCAAACACAACACAGACTTTGTGTTAACGAAGAGGAAAAGCTCGAACAACTGGGGTTCATTACAACCAATGCGGAACACAAAGCAGACAGACTCTAGTACTGTTTCTCCCAGTTCCTCCAAAAAGCTGAAGATGAGCGAAGCAGTCGGACAAGAAAGTCGATCCCAAACAGCAAGTGTTGATCGAAAAGAAAAGTATGACACAACAGCCGCTGAGCAGAATGGTAATGGATTTACACAGGATTTCCATTTTTGACATTATATTTTGGCAAAAATCCGTGTCATTGGTCTTGAAGCAGGGAATTCCTTGGCAGAATTAGAATTAATTCAGCCTTAAACGGTTGCGTAGTGTTGTTTTGAAGTACCCTATACTCCAGGATTGACATTTTTTTTCTTTACCATGAACAGTAGATTCTCCTGTGATTCACACACACACACACACACACACACACACACACACACACACACACACACACACTCTCTCTCTCTCTCTCTCTCTCTCTCTCTCTCTCTCTCTCTCAACTATCCAGACAGTTTGCTGACCAGTTCTAACCATTCTAATAGAACCATGGTTCTGATTCTGACGGAACATATTGAAAAATACTTTCAAACCATTTCTTTGACAAGAGATCACCAGAATATCTTTTAATGCTAAGCAAAGATTGGGAGATCTGTTGTGTTGCTATCACCAAACCATTTTTGCAAAGGTGAATCATGATCCAGATTCAGAAATCCAGTTTTCAAGTTCCAAGTATAGTGCCAACTCTTTCAACATCTTGTCATCACTTACCTCAACATTAGGTAAAGTCTCATGGTTGATAAAGACAACACTGATGTATGTTTTATTTGTTTGCTCATTTTTCAGAGACATCTCCACAATTCAGATCTACAAACGGTCCCACTAAAAGCCTACAGTTTGACAGACAGCCGGTGTCATCCAAGCCCACCTCCACAAATAAACAGGAATCATTTGCCCCACTGGCAGAGCGCGTGCGGCCAAAGAGTTTGGAAGATTACGTAGGTCAAGACAAAGCAGTGGGGAAAGACAGCATGTTGTATTCCCTGTTGTCATCAGATCACATTCCCTCGCTCATACTGTGGGGGCCACCAGGCTGTGGCAAGGTGAGGTCTTCGAGTGGATTTTGAACTTTAAATGCAAATTACAGTTTTTCAGTAGAGGAAGTAAGCATGACAACAAACAAAGGTTGTGAGTTGACGCCAACAGAAATCACAGTGTTGGAACCCACTTCCCTCATTTCAGTGTGACAGGAGCCCTGTTAAACTAGACTTGAAATGGTTGTCTGGCTTTGATTATGGGGTATTAAGAGACCTTGAAGTTGAAATCGCCGAAGTGAAAAAATAAAAGATTGTTTTGGAACATGCATGTACACATGCCCACATTCATGAACATGCATATGTGTGTGCACATGCACTTCTCTTTAAACCTGTAAGCATTTGTCTCCAGGGTTGAAAAAAAGAGGAAAAGAAAGGCCTTGCCCTTGTTTTGAATTAAAGGTCATTCTTGTTATTTGTGCTATATGTATGGTCATATTGTCTCATTTGAATCTATGGTCAGAGTTGCTGCTGTAGTATGTGTGAATATAGCATTTTGTAACATCTGACACGTTCTGCTCATGATGACGACACTTATTCTGCATATTATGACACATTCTATTCTTTTGATACAACCCTTTTTCAGTTTCCAACCTTCATATACTACGCACAAAAAGTTAAGGATCGGTATGTGAAAACAGGTGCGTAATAAACTCAATTCGCTACTGTTATTTATTTCTTAGTCCAGCCAAATTGTCATGAATTCTTGTTCAGCTGTAAGTGGGCGGTGTTGTGTTAGTGCGAAAATTGCACGGGATTCTCTACTACTGAGCTGGGCCGCAAACAGAAAAGCGGAAACTTGCAAAAATGACCTTGTTTTGGACCATTCTGCCTGAACACATTGCACTTGCCAGATGGAAAAACCATTAATGCACGTGCAAGCACTGCTGTTTATGTGTGAGATGCTGTCGCTCGCTTGGCTATATAAGAAGACATTCCACCAGTAGTAGGCCTGATCTGACAATGCCTCCACGATGAAAATTAAGCGAGTTGGATAGGGGACGAGCTGTTGCATGGTTCCAAGATGGTGTTCTCAAGCGAGAAGTGGCCAGGCGACTTCATGTGTCCATCTCGGTCATTGTCCGACTGATTCAACGCTTCACAGCCACTGGGACTGTCCATGAAAGACGCAGATCTGGTCGACCGAAGAAGACAACCCCACGTGACGATCGTCTCATTGAACGACAAGCCCTGCAGACAAGAACAGCCTCTTCCAGCATAATTCAAAGGCAGTTCAGGGTGGCTACTAACATCAACATCAGCCAGCAGACCATACGGAACCGCCTACATGGGTTTAATCTCCGTTCTCGTCACCCAGCAGTACAGCCACGCTTAACTCCAGCCCATAGGGCAGCACGCCACGCCTTCTGCGCACGTCACGTGAGGTGGACACGTCAGCAATGGTCCCAGGTCCTGTTCAGTGATGAATCACGCTTCACCCTTCACCACAACGACGGCCGACTGAGGGTCTGGAGGCGCCCAGGGCAACGCTTTACTGACGCCACTGTCCAAGAAAAGGTGGCCTTTGGTGGAGGTTCTGTAATGGTCTGGGGGGCCTTCAGCCTTCACCACAGAACACCCTTGTATCATGTACAGGGTAACCTGACTGGCATCCGATACCGGGATGAGATCCTTCGACCGCTGGCTGTGCCTACACTGCAGCAGATGGGACCGAGGGCTGTCTACCAGGATGACAATGCTCGCCCCCACAGGGCAAGGGTGGTCAACGACTTCCTGCAGCAGTCTGGAGTCAACAGAATGGAGTGGCCAGCATGCAGTCCCGATCTCAACCCGATTGAGAACCTCTGGGATGAGCTGGATCGCAAAGTGAGGAGCCACCCCCCTCCCAGGGATGCCCAACACCTCTACCAGATGCTGCAGGCTGAGTGGCAGGCGCTTCCACAGAGGATCTTCACCAACCTGGTCAACTCGATGAGGACTCGCTGCGTCGAGTGCCAGAACAGCCATGGTGGTTACACGCATTACTGAGCTTTTGGGAGCATCAGTATGCCCTGTCTTGTGATTTCAATGACTTTGGGAAATCAAATTTGGATACGTACCCACTTTAATCAAATGTACACACCAAACGATTGCTCGAGATTGAAGGTAATTGTGTATCGTTATCACTAAAGAATGGAATTAAATGTTGGCCAGACTTCAACGCATTGACTTTCTTATTTTGACAGTTATGAATGTTTGTGAAAGTGATCCTTAACTTTTTGTGTGTAGCTTAGATCAAAGAAAGGTTTACGATATAATTGTCACAGGCACAGAGTGAAAGCATTAAATCGATTAATAGTCTGCATCATCAATTTGATGCAGTGAACATGTGTTTAAAGTCATCATTTTATTTTATTTGTTATCTCAGTTGATGACATGCTTGACTTTGATGTGACCTAGGACCTTGTAGGTTGTTCATAATTGTTTAGTCTATTCAGTTGTATGTTTTTTTATACAATTTTTAAGTAAGGTTGATTACTTTGTTACAAATATTTCTAGTGATAAAAAGTGCAGGCTTGTATTTGAAACATCTCAATTGAAGAAAAGCTAGTAGGGTGGTTTTCAAACATCACAGCAAAGATCACTTTGGAACACATTATGTTTTTGGAAGCAACAGTATACTGTCAGCCAGCCTAACAGTGTGTCCTAGTACTGTTAGTCATTGAAAAAAAAAAAAAGCCAAACAGAACAAGCAGACTGGTCGTAGCTTGCAAGAGTTTGACATGGTAAGTAATCTTTGCCAGACAGGGAGTGTTGTACAAGCTGAACAAAAATGATGAGTGTTTATTGTGTTTTGCACTCTGATGATTACATTGGTTGTTCCAAGTAAGTAAATTAATTGACCTGAATCTCATTTTATTCTTTTTTGTTGCAGACCACTCTTGCGAGGATAATTGCCAACAACTGTCGATCACGAGGAAACGCCAAATTCTTGTCTCTGTCTGCAGCTGTATGTGGAGTCAACGAGGTGAAGGAGACTATCAAAATCGCTCGGAATGATCAGAAAATGTTTCGCAAGAAAACTGTGATGTTTTTGGATGAAATCCATCGATTCAACAAAACACAGCAGGTAATGTAAGTCTTTTATTGTTGGTGTAGTCCATAACAAAAATGTGCCTGGAAAGGCTGTGTGATCAAAGTTCTTGCGAACATACTTAAGTTTTTACAAATTTTTTTTTTTTTTCTGTATAAAGAGTAGTACTAGAAAAGGGAGGAGGTGCAAGGACTAGAAAAGATGAATGTTTATATCAAGACATTTATTTTATGTTGAGACATTGAAGCTGTATAATTTTGTTTGTGAATGGTATCAATGGAACCTTAAAATCAGTATTGTATCCTTTTTATTTTTAGTGCATTATGAAGACCATGCCTTTTTAAACATAGTTGTGATTTTGATAAAAATCATCAGTCGACTTTTTTTTGGGGGGGGGGGGATGTTACAGGATTATGCCAGTTCCTCTATCTCCCATCCACTCTGGTTCCTGCTCTGCTCCTGCCCAGTTCCCAACCCCTAATCAGCTGCACACAAATGCATATGGCTCCCTCTGGTCGAGCATCAGTCTGAGGTGCAATTAAACATGTTCAACCCATGTTTTATAATAAGTTCATTGAGAGTATTTTAAAGCTGTTATTTCATTTTAACATACGCTGCTTTGTGTGATTGTTTTTGGAATGGTTTGGTTTGTGTTTCTGTTTTATTCCTTCTCACCACAGATGAGCCAGTGAAGTAATGTTGCTTCATGCAAGTGTTAAATGAAATCTCGGTAGACAATATGAGGAAACTAGTCTACAACTATGAATGAAAAACAAAAAGAAAATGATTGCTGAAAATGTCTTTGATTGTGACACAATGAAGTTTGATATGCATGTTATCTTAGATATTATAAAACGAACCTGTCGGAATAAGAAGTATTGATGAAGGATTTGTTTAGCACTTTTTTTCACCAAGGAATCATGTCACTGGAAAATAAAGAGATGGGGAAAAAAAAGTGAAATGCTGTAGAAGAATTAGCTGTGCTCCCTTTTAAGGTGCAGATCAATCCAAAGTTATAACAGTTTGATAAAAACAGGCCTGATATTCCAACAGAACAGCCAACACATGCCAGGCTGGGAAGGCTGCACAGCCAGTCACTACATCGGGACTGAAAAGGCTAATGCTATTTCATCATCTTTGGTGTTGTAGGATGTCCTGCTGCCTCATGTTGAGGATGGTACGATCACCCTGATTGGAGCCACGACGGAGAACCCGTCTTTTCAAGTCAACAGTGCTTTGCTCAGCCGCTGTCGAGTTATTGTGCTGGAGAAGCTGACAGGAGAGAACATTCTGAACATCTTGCTGCGAGCTTTGCCGCAAATTGGAGCAGTCACAGTGGACAAGGAAGACGGCTTTGAAAATAGCGTCAGTGGCTGTGACAGGTAACATTACAAGAGTAACCAGGCATGGTACTGGAGGAAAATCATTTTTCCCTGAAAATTTTTGGGGGTCCAGGGGGCAATGCCCCCTGGCGGGGTCAAGGGGCAGAGCCCCTTGTGGGGGTCAGGGGGCAACGGCCCCTGAAGCTGAAGGTTTTTCAGCAATTCTAGCCTGTAAAAAAGCCTCTCCTTGAACTAATTTCAGTTCTTCATACTAAGCAATTTCTGCCATAAAATAAGCTCTCCTAGAATCACTTTATCAGTCATTCCTTCAACCCAAAGGGTTTTAAACCCAAGTAATCACATAGCAAAAATGAGTATATATCTACATTGCTTGAGGTGGCATACATTAAATCAAATTGTAAACGTTTTACTTACTATGCCAGTGAAGCACATGCACAGTGTACAGACAGGAGACCCCTCATTTTGCACAACTTTGGTCATCATGTCCAGCACCACCAACACAGCACAGCACAGCAAAGTAGCAGTCTATTTCATGTCTTGAGTTCCAGTTTTGTTTACTATGTTTAATTCTTTTATGATCTGTCTCCTCTACATTAGTTACTCCTTTTACTTTCTACATCTATCTGAATACAGTACAAAATGTGTTTAAGTTTTGTGTCCCTTTTAATGTACAAATTTTAAGTTATGTGTCTTCCAATATACAATTTTCAAGTCCAAGCAATGTGAATGAGATGAAGACTACTTTTTTGCCTGATTTCTGAGCCATCTGCTTCACGAGCAGAGCCTGCTTTTTGCAATGTCCAAACCTCATTCTCTTTGCCTCCTGTCTGTAATGTTCAATGGCTTTTCTCTTTGAAGCCAGCCGAATGTGTTCCTTCTGGAAAAGTTCAAACCTTTTCTTTCTTTCTTCTTTTTCTTTCTCCAAAATGTGGTGGTAAGTCTCTCAACTTTTCCAACCACCACGACGAAAACTTTCATTTTCGTGGCTCCTGTTCAGCCAATCCCATCGCCATTTGTTTGCCACACCAGCATCAATATCTTCTGTCAGAGAATTTCGCGGAACTATGTCTGTACGCTTTGGCATTTTTATTTTTTCCTTCTTTTTCTTTAATCTTGTTCAATTCGATCACGTCGACCCAGAGCGGAAAACAGTGGCGAATGTCACGAAAGCGCATGCGCAGAAGGTAGTCCTGCTGAATGCTACTTACTCGCGAGACGAAGGCTAGAAGCGAACAACCTCAAACGAACTAAAAGGGCCGGTCTTGTCGGGCGCGGCTCGCTTTTTTTTTTTTTTTTTTTTTTCGGGATTTCCGCGAATTCGCAGACATGTACCATGCCTGGTAACTAAGTTGCTGTCAAGGCTGAGTGCTTTATTAGGCCAGTATTTTTTTTTTTTTTTTTTTTTTTTTTATTGAAATAGCCCTTGTTCTTAAAGGAAACTGTTGTTTGTATTCTGAGTGAAGCACTGAATTGTCTCAGTGTCATTATACTGAATGCAAGCTGTTCATCATGTGGAACATGAATACTTGAGAAGAATAGAGGGTATCAAGGACTGGTGATAGAAAGATCTTTGGACCTTTCCATTATTTATTGATAATAGATGTCCACGTGGTCTTCCACAAATATGCGAGAACCTGTTAAAGAAATAGGAAGAATTCAAACAAACAAGTATGGATTTGAAAATATAGGGTCCATGTGAGATCAAAGAATTTGGTATATGTCTACTCAGAGCATCATCAAAAAGATAGTCTTCAGGGATGGATCATGTGGTGCAGTATTCTATTGCACATGTTCCCCTTTAGGACGCATCTCTCTGTGTGAACTGTGTGCTGCTGTCACAGAGGAGAATGTGTCATCAGTGCAATGCCATCCCATTTTTTTCCCTTGTTTTGCTGTCTTCTTATGTTATTGTTAATCGCTCTGAGTGGATTTTTTAACAAAGTTTTGACAGGAAAACCTCTCTTGTTTTGACAGGAAAACCTCTCTCTTTCACATGTGCAAAGTTAATGCTGTGCACCAGATATCAGTTCAGACCTGCCAACCCCCTAAGACACCAATGTGTAAGAATTGAAGCTCAGTGAGGCAGAAATGTGTAATTTCTGAGAACTAAGAGTAATCAAGTGCGACACTTACCTTTTTTCAAACAAACACGATGCGATGAAATTGTTCGCACAATTTTTGTGAACTTTACTTTTCTTCAAAAACAAGCTTTTAAGTGTCACAAGAAATCTGTACAAATTATGAAAACGTAGAATACACTGGAAACACACACAAATCCCCTACACCATCATGGCATGACACATCAAGGCTTGATAGTGCGCCAGAATCAACCTCAAAAATGTTTTCCCCTGTTGCTGACTCTGTGCATGTGGGATTGGCTATCAGCTCAGTGGCGATTGTGTCATTTTTTAAGTATCGCACCATCCCAGGAAAGAATTTGTCCCCCCCCCCCCCTTCCTGAATTCCGTCAGTCCCCAACACAAACAGTCCATTCTGCAGTCAAGATGCAGCAGCAGTTTGGGCTTCCATGGCAAGGGTCCTCACAATGTGTGTTGTCTTTGTTCGACCGCTCTTGAACAGTTTCGCGATCTCCAAATCTGAGAACGCTTCTTTAAAAAGCTGGGATGCATGGTCGGCTGCGCTAAGAGCGATGTTGTGCTCGACGAAAAATCCGGCCACCAATGCTTCAGCCCGAATTACCCTTTTCCTCATTTCATCCTCTTTTGAGGTGTCTACAGTTTGAAAAAACTATGTGATGCTGGAAGAATTTGGCGCGTTAGAGGAATCGATGTGCTAGCGTGACTCAAGGTGACGCCTCACATCCACCATCCCGCCATGGCAAATTGTGAAGTCCGACTCGCAAGTGGTACACCGTGCACAATTTACACCTTTAGCCGAAGGTCGTATGCAGGGGAACTTTTCTGAGTATTCTTTTCGGAACTTTTGACCAGGTTTTTTCTTTTTCGCATCTTGTCCAGAACTTTCTACTCCACGTTTCGACATTTTCGTAGCTAAAACTTCGAAAGGAAGCCAACTTCGCTGAATGGTAAAGATGGTGAAACGAACTGCGCATGACCGGAAACGCTTCTTGAAGATTACTGATTATACGCACGGCGCCGTGCGTGTCTGTACATAAGCCGATTTTTTCGTCCATTTTTTTTTGTTTTTGTTTGCTTTTTTTGAAAACTTTCAATGCGTAATTTTTTGGCTAAATGCGTAAGGGCGTAAGAATTATCACTTGGGCGTAATAAATTACGTGAAATGCGTAATGGTTGGCAGGTCTGTCAGTTTTTCATTTGATCTAAAAGGCTCGCTCTTAGACCTTGTGTTGTGGTGTAGTAGAAATAGCAGAAAACACTGGACTTGGAATTTAAACCATGTACATGGGTTTTTGTCAATTCCTAGCTGAGTGTATTGTCTAAAGTCATGCCATGGACCAAAAAAAAAAGCATTCATGGTCAAAGGAGAAGGAAACAACATGCAAGAAACATAATCAATTTGTAAACCAACAACAAATTTTTTTTTTAATCTTTTCTCATTTTCCATAAAACAGGGTTCTATTTGTATTTATGGTAAAACTTTAAAGTGTTCAAATTGCCATGCAAATATGCTGTTGCACCAACTGTTTTGTCTGAAGAGAATAATTTGAACCTGTGTGGTCACAATTGTTGTTTTAGAACAGTTGAACTGGTTCATGATTCTTTCTTTTGAAATGGATATGAGATGGTTTACTCATTTTCAGGTTCAGTTCCAAATTATGCCTCGAGAGAGAACTTGATGGACTGCAGTGCCTTCTCCTTATGTTGGTTTTTGTTGTTCTTGCTTGGATATATTCCAAAGAACACTATGAAGTTAATATAAGCCTTTCACATACTTTGAATCTGAAGTTTCACGGCTTTAGAGGCCACATCCAAAATGATATGTCAGCTCAATGTTGAGCATAGGTTGGCATGAGGAGGTTAACCATGACGGTATATATTGACAGATGCTCACTTTTAGATCCGTTTCAGCCCTTCTTCTTGGAGCGAAAGGGTGGAATGCTTTGTGCGTCAATACCTTAGTTGTCATTCAGATTATGTCCCTTCACAATGGGATGCCATGCTGTGTTAGGCCCTTGACTTAACTGTGATTTGTGGTCAGGTCTGAAGTGTGTGTGGACAAAAAGGCCCTGGAGTTGTTGTCCAACCTGGTGGATGGGGACGCCCGCGCAGCTCTCAATGGGCTGCAGATGGCGGTAGAAGCCAAGGGATCTCACCCAGAGTTGAAAAACAGCACAAATACACGTGTTCTTACCTCTCATCATAGAAGCATAGTGACAACAGAGGATGTTAAAGAAGGATTGCAGCGCTCGCATGTGCTGTACGATAAAACTGGTATGTCTCTGAAATTGTTGAAGAGCTTGGTTTGGGTTTTATTTCATTTTTATTTCAGTGCTGTTGTCTGTTTCGTCTTTCCCTTTGATTGATATATGCTGCATTGAAAATGAAAATTTGATATATGCCACCATGAAAATAATTTTGTTTTACTACCACACATGTATTCATACACACACACACACACACACATACACACACACATTCTGTCCAAAAAAAACCCCCAAAGATACACAGAAAGAATATGATGTTGATGAAAAAAAAAACACCTATGATAATTATGTCTTTCTAAAGCCTAGATCTCGGGTTTATAAACATGATTGACAGATATCAGTTTGGTAATAACTAAAGCTGAGAAAATTGAAAAAAGTGAACTGCTGTTGTGTTGTGTCTCAGAACTTCACTAAACCATTGTTTTACATGGCTCTGAATCATCTTCATGTCACTTTGCTTTGCTTTGTCTTTTAAATACCTTAAGTACTCAAGTGCACATTTCGACAAAAGGGAAAGAGAATAAAAAAAATCATGTCATTATTTTAAATTTGGCGGAGGTATTTATATATATTTATTTATCTATTGCATTAACATTGAGTGGATGGCAGCCTGTGTGGTGACAACCCTGACAGTTGCACATGCAAC
Source organism: Conus canariensis (assembly GCA_033310375.1). NCBI lineage: Eukaryota > Metazoa > Mollusca > Gastropoda > Neogastropoda > Conidae > Conus > Conus canariensis. The sequence continues at coordinate 44,212,797 of CM065730.1, read as the reverse complement.
AGCACTCTGTTTCAGAAATTGCATAGATGTGCCAGATCTCATTTTTTGGCCATTGACTTTAAATGTAATTAGGTGACATTTTCCAGTAATGACCCTTTTGAAGACTCACTCCTAATTAAAATTTAGTAATAGATTTGCCTCCAAATTAAGACCCTCTTCCTTCAAAATTTGTTCAGTACTTATTTCCCCCTCCTACAGAATGTATCGTATCAAATCAGTTTTGCGGAGAGTCATATGAAGTTGTGAAATTGGGGTACTTCAAGGGTAAAAGCACATCCTACTTTTCAAAATCACATCACATTTTGTATGAAAAATCTTACTAGTAGGGTAGATGTAATTAGATGTAATTTGCTGTGCATGTTTGTCTGTGTGTTGCTGCGATTTATAATTGCTCACTCTGAAATAGGAAATCAATCCGTAACATTGGAAGCCAACTCTACACTTCATTTTGAGCCATTACTAGTAATTCACTGGCTGTCAGACTGTACTGTCTTGTTATTACAGACCTACCTCTTTCACAGTCATTCATCGACAAACCCGATATGAACTGAAAAAAGTATCCTGAAAATGTTTTTGGATTCAAAGCACTTTGTAAATGGGGGCCTCTTTGCAACAGCCAAATTCCAAGTTGTTGTACTCCAACATTCCTGTGTAACTTGTTTGGGAATGAACTGTAGGGTCATCATCAACAGGCAGTAAAGATGTTGCTTTTGACAACATACTCCAGATGACTTGGGGCTCTCTTGACCCACACATTCCACAGCTTATCAAGTGTGGATCCTAGAAGACCTGCATCATTGGGTGTGGGTGAAATGCGGTCAAGCCTTCGTGAAATGGATCATGAGAGACCTGCGTTGTCTAGAATGTTGTAAAAAGTTGTTCTGTCCCGTGGTACCTTAATCATCTGAAATGTGCAGTTTGCATTGCTCAACTGTTTTGCTTTATTTCTCTGAAGAATTAAAGGTGCACTACCAATAGGTATTTTGTTTTTCTGGATGACCTAAATTTTCATTGGAATATTTTAAATACTTTAAGAGATATCAGGGTTGTACTGTATGTTTGGGTCAAATACAACTGAGGAAGCATGGTAAAGGTTAAAACTGGACCATTTCTTTGTTCATGGACTTACTGAAGTCATTATTTAGATCCACCAACATGTATATATATTCAACATTTCTATGTCCTTTTTTATGTGCAATGTATCGATTCCAAAAGCCATTTACTGTTGTTATGTGCATACATTGAACTGGGATGATGGTTTCACAAGTTCTCTTTAAACTGGCTTCTTCATCGTAAGACTGCATATGATATCAGGCCATGAATTTTGAGAACACAAATCCAAATTGAGGCACAAAATCCATGTAATTCTTTGAATCATTAAAGGAAAGCAATGCAGCTTGAAAACTGGGATATGTTTGTTCTGCATAGCTTGAGCTTAATTTTTTTTTGGTTATAATTGTATTAGACTTGGGATAAGTACTTTTTTTTTCTTTTGTGTGATAAATTTGATACAAATTTGGATGCAATGTTGAATTATGTAAGTGATTTGGACAAAACATCTTTTCAGGGGAAGAACACTACAACATAATTTCTGCATTGCACAAGTCAATGCGAGGCTCTGATGCTAATGCTTCCCTCTACTGGCTGGCACGCATGTTGGAAGGGGGAGAAAATCCCCTGTACATTGCACGGCGACTAATTCGTTTTGCAAGTGAAGATGTCGGTGAGTTGAACATATAAATGTTACAATATTTCCGTGTGTACATTTCTTATTCTTTTTAGGTTTATTAACCTTTTCTGTATTTATGCATGGTATGTGTTTGCCCGTGTGTGAGCATATGAAAAATTCAGGGGGATAGTGCATGTTAATAAATGTGCAGTTGAAAGTAGTGAATGTAATCTTTAGTGAAGCAAAAGAGGTCTGTCATGAATTTCGTATTTCATTAGAACAATCAACTTATTTATACTTTGATTGCAGAATTTTGTTTTTATTGTTTTTTTTTGTTGTTGTTGTTTTTGTTTTTAATTGTTAAAAGAATTTTAGATGAGCATCTTTCAGCTGTCACTTTATCTTGACACAATATTGTCAAAAGGAATTATGTACTGAAGTTGTTTGTTATTCATTCGACTTTGGTTGGTATTACTTCTTTAAAAAAAAAAAAAAAAGTTAGAAGACACTGAAGCTCCATACATGTTGTGAAAAACATGTCTATGTGATTTGTGTGTGTGTAGATCATGACAATTTCATTACACAGTTATAGGTATTACCCCCATGGGGCTTGGCAGATGAACTGTCGAGTGATGAATTTGTTCTGTTCAGGTCTTGCTGATCCCCAGGCACTTCCCCAAGCCGTAGCTGCTTACCAGGGGTGCCACCTCATTGGAATGCCAGAGTGTGATGTGAGCACAGTTCTTTCTTTTTTTTTTTTTTTCAATTTTGTTTTCTCTTCTCTCTTTTTTACATTTCATTTTGTCTCTTCATTTTCTCTTTGTATGTGTAAACACCGATTTCCTGAAATATAAAATGTAGAGTTCTTTCAGTGTAGTTTCAGGAAATGCCAGTTTTCAGGATTCTTCTTTGATTGTAAACTTTTATTCAGCTGTGTACTTTCTTGTTAATTGATACATGTGAATAAGCACTACAATAGAAAAAAAGATTACTTTTAAAGCAGAACGGTTAGATTATCAATAATGAAGATTTAGAACATTATATTGCTATTTGCCATGTGAACAAAAAAAGTGGAAATACATATACATAGAAACATGTTGCAAAGTAACAGTTATCTTCATGAACAATTCGAAACGGGCGTAAAATTTCAGCAGTATTCCCCAGCTCACTGTCAACATGAAATCAGGTCATTTCCATGGATTCAAAATGTATTTGTTTCTGATTGTTCACCGAAATAACTGTTCCTTTGTTTCTTGTTTTTGTGGATTTTGTATTTTGGCGTTGTTTTCAGTAATGCTGCAGTCTGTGTAAGTCACCAGAACAAAATAAGTAAAAATAAAATTTGTATGCCAAGTTGTATGTCTTTACTTCTGAATAAGATGTTTACAAATTACAATCAGCCCAAAAATCCAAATCATAATGAAAATAGTGGATAACAGAAATTAGAAATTAGGCTTCTACCAAATTTATGCATATCTGTTACTCATTTTTTTGTCTGCCTGTATTTCTTTTCTTTGTGAGTTTAATGTATGCCTGCACCAAGGAGGTTCTGGTTTCACTTGCATTTTTCTGTTTGTCTGCAAATTGATGCAAAAATATGTACTGATGTCAATGAAATTTTGTGGAAACATGGGAAGTCGCCCAGGTATGAACCCATTGAATTTGGTGTGCGGATCTGAATGACAAGTTGACTCCAGAATCCCCTCAGAAAAAAAAAATTATGAATTTTACATAGAAGTGAACACTGTGAAGCGACTGTTGCCAACTGATGATTGTCTATAAAGTCATATGTTTTCATGGAATATTGAAACTTTCTTGTGATACATACTTCGACTTTTCAAATTTTTTTGTATTGGGTACAAAAAAATACATTGGAAGTAACTTAGCACCAACTGTTACATTCTAAGGTAAAATAAAAAAAAGTTTTGTGAGGCAGAAGTCTGCACTCTTCAAGATTTAGGTTTTAAAAAGCACAGTGTAGTATTCTGAAATTTAAGTATAGCATTTCAAATTTCAGGATAGCACTTGTATGCGATATCATAAGTCAAACTCTGTAGCACTTTCAAACGCACAGTATTTCATGCATGACATGATGGCAGACTAGGAAGACGGAAATCTTGCTACTTATTGCATGGTTTTTAACTTATCTACCAAAAACTAAAATGGACGACAACAAAATTAATCAACAGGGCAGCAATATTGCGATCATCTGTCATGATTTTTCTTCCTCTCCATACTGAATTTGGCCATTTTTTGATGAAACAAGTCTACAGTCCAAAGGTCTACACTGTCTCGGTTCCATTTAAGTGGCAGCTAAGTCTTTCAGATGTAAAAGAAAAAATTGGTTTTGGGGGCATAGCATTTTGAATTAAAGTGTTGCAGTGTAGCGTTGTCATTGAAGTCATAGTATGCTATGCCCAAACCATAGCATTAGCTGTATTGCCCATTTGAGTGCATTTTTAGTTTACTTTGCATTGTGTGTGTATTAGGAATTTGGGACATACTTAAGATTTTTGAAAGAGCATGTAGGCTTTGCATTCTGTCATTGAATGTTGTTGAAACCAATCTTTGAAAACAAAAATCAGCTCTGTCTAGTTTGCATTAGTTTCACTGGGATACTTCGTTCTGCATTGCAAGTAATTTTAGCATGGAGAAGAGCATTGTAAAATGTGTCTAGTTCTGATCACATGAAGGGATCACACACACACACACTGCACACGTTTGATAAATCTGAATGTGAAACCAGAAGCACTTCACTACAGTTGAAAAATGATCATGTGACTTGCATACTAATATACTATGTTTCAGTTAATCCTAGTCTAGTGAATGTTGAAAAATTGTCAGGGTTGAAAACCGAGTTTAAATTAACCATATATTACACTTCGACAGCACAAAAAATGTAGGCCAATAGAAATTTGAATGGCACAGTTGAGACACTTCTTGTTGTATGGATGTTTGGAGAATTTGTAAACAGCATCATCTTTTGGAGAATGCTTTCGTTTCTCTAGGTATTGCTGGCACAATGTGCTGTCTACCTAGCCCGAGCGCCCAAGTCAGTGGAGATTTACCAGGCGTATAGAAATGCTAAGGCTTGTGTTCGAGACCACAAAGGGCCACTACCCTCTGTTCCACTGCATCTTCGCAATGCACCCACCCGCCTCATGAAGAATCTGGGTGAGTCTTAGATTGTCTGCTGGTTGCTATGTTTTATGCTTGGTATTGCTTAGGCATTGTCTCAACTGCAACCAGGCAGAAAACATCCTGTTTTTCAGCTAAAAGTGAATGGATGAAAATCATCCGAGAAGGGCTGCTGATGTACTGTCTGTGAGCCACCCTGCACATGTGCAGGTTGCTTTCCTTTAATGGGCAGTAGTATTATTGACCCCCTGAATGTACTTCTGTATATTAATTTGTCACCTAGGAACATACACAGCACAAAATTGAATCATTTTCAGATATTGGTACTGAAAGCAGCCTGTAACAGCGGATGGAGAGTTGCCCTATTGTTCTAGAGTTATCATGCTGTCAGAAATAGTCTGAAGCAGGGTGATTATACTCAGAATTTGGAGTATTTTTCTACATATGCACACTGACTTTTTTCTAATTAACTGAATGAGTTTTACCAGTTGATTTATTGGCTTTCTTATTTGGTTGGACACTCGGCAAAGAAAAATAGCATGTTAACATTTGAGAAAACTGAAAAAGAAACAAAATTCTTTTATCCCAATATTTCTGTCAGTGGTGCAGAGAGTTAGTGTGCTGCTCACCAACAGAAAGTCTTGACAGCAAAATGATGGTTGATTGTTGCAGGCTACAGCAAAGGGTACAAGTACAATCCTAATTTCACAGGGCAGGTGGATCAGGATTACTTCCCTGATGAGTTGATTGGCACCGACTTCTTCTCTTGATCTGTTCACTGGTGATTTGTTCTTATGTTGTGTACATACCTGATTGTATATTGTGTATGTCAGACTGGGAATCCATGTTCTATGAATCATTTCAATTCATTGAATATTGGGTATTTCTGTGGACAGAGAACATATTGTTCTACGCAAGTTGTGCACAAACTGCTTTTTAGTTGAGAAAGAATGCTATCTAGTTGTTAGCAAAAAAAAATATGGACAGATGAGTTTTCATCGGGAAACTTACAAGTGTACAGCTCACTCTGTACAAATTTACAGATGTGTATTTGGAAGTGAAATGCATTCCTGGGTCATAGCTCATGAAAATACTCTGAATACTGTAAAATTATCCAAGGTTCTGAAAAGTTCTGTGAAGTTTTCCTGTTGAAGTGGATTTCATTGTAACCTTTTTGGAGGTGAGGATCACAGGCAAACCTGTGTATCGGTAAGATTTAGACAATAGGTAGCAATCAGGGTTCTGAATGTAGACAAATATTGTAGGTTGTATGGTTCAAAGAACGTGATCAAAAATAATTTCGATGAGAAAAGAGTTTTAGCATGAGTGGGTGTGAGGGTTGCATGGATACTGAGATGATATAGTTTCAGGTGGGAGTGAGGGTAGGGGTCGTATGCTGGTGGAACATGGTGGTCATTCAGTTTGGCTTTCCTAGCAATATCGTTCTACAATTTTCAGTTTGTCACTAATGAATAATAAAATCACATATCCACCATACAGAAAAAGAAAGAAAAATCTTGTGTCTGAGAGCTCTAATACAGAGTGAGAAGATGCAGAGTGTTGACATTATTTGATATATATTATCAGAACAGTAGCACACTTAGAGACTGAGCAGACTGCACCAAACTTAGGGCAAGAATCTAGCATTGCTTCTGGACGTTAACCTTCACAATCTGCAATTGTGTGCATTGTAGTCATGGATGACCCATAACATTCTGTAAAGGATCCACCTATTATGTATGTGGGCATCAAGTAATCTTGAAATTTTTTTTAATGCATCACAGTACCCCCAGTGTCATAAATAGTACCATGAGGCCTTTGTATCTAAAAAAATCTTGATCCCATACTCTGTCAGGGGCTTCGACTGGGGATGGTTCCGCACCACCCATGTACACAGAGGCTTGGGAACCTTTCCTTTCCAATGATCATCAAAGACTTGTTCTGAATTATTGTCTGAATCTCTTTTCTGAACACCACCCCCCTCTGCTTATGACTGACATTTTCATTTGAAATTCCAAATGAAATTGCCCAAAATGATTGCAATAAAAGACAGGAGCTATGATTCTTTTTTCTTTTTTTTTTAATCATATCCACTACACCAGTTTTTTAAGAGCTGTTCAATAGGAAGATCACCAAAAACTTGATGACCATAACCCATCAACTGAACGTAGGGGGACGTTGAATTGTAATAATGGAGCCATTTTTTTATTCTTGTTCTTGTTATCATATCCACAACATCAATTTTTTTTTAAAGAGCTATTCAACAGGATGATCACCAAAAGAAACTGATGACCATAATCTATAAAATGAATGAAGATGGACTTTACCGGTGAAACTTTGCCAGGATGATTGCAGAAAAACTGCCTGACTGTCGCCAGCAGACATGGAATGACTGCAAATGGGAATCATTTTATTTTTCATATCTTCATTTTAAAATCACTTACAATGATCTCTTTAAATCTTACAATAATCTCTTTACATTGCTGCTGCATTTTTGAGGCCATACACACAATTCATGATGTTGAATACACATATATATATATGTCAAGTGGCCTAAACATTTACTTTTCTCTCCATCTGTATAGGTATACAACTGTATGTTCACATGAATGTCCACCTTGATATTTAACAGAAGCAGTCAATGAGGCTTGAGGTGGGGTAGGCACATGGTAGATGAATGTGCCCAAAACTCCAGGTAAAATGGTGAACATCAAACATCTTGCATAGTATAAAAGCCATACTTTTCAGCAGGGTGGTGAACATGTTGGATGTGGGAAAGAACATATGTAAATGGTTGGCAAAAGTGCCCTTTGAAGAGGACAGGCCAACATAAGGAAGCTGATAGTAGAATTCCAAAAGTCTATACTGATGTAGTCTTGACATCTGCAAGAGACAGACTTTGCCAGGTATTTTCCACCATCTTGCTTACTTGGTTACTTTCTATATCATTATCCATTGAGTACACAGTAATATTAATCACAGTATAATATGGATATATATCTGACTTGTTTTAGAAGTCATACCAGCACTCTTTACAAATCGGAATGCAAGCATTTTTGCATGTTTGAATATGTTATTATAAGCATCAGGTATGCAGCACAAAAACAAAACCCAAACTAGCTAATAAAGAACACCAAAAAATCCTGCAATAAATATCTTTGTACTTGGACAATGTTTGTACTCGGACAAAAATCATGAAATACATTCAGAGGCAGGAAACAAGATGATACTGTGTAACGGGCCATGCTTATAAACTAGGATGATAATTTTCTTGATGAGGAATCTCAAAAACAACATGAACAATGCAACAAAGTTAAACAAAGTGACTGTACCATGTATTGATCATTACTTTCTGTCCCATTTTGAAACTTTCAGATTGAGTCAAGCTCGGTGTGTGGAAGTTTTAATGTAGGGTATAGGGGTGCCACTTTTCAGACTCGGGCAGAAATCTAGCGTATTACAAGAAAAAACCCTGAAGATTGCCTTAAAGAGGAGTTGCCGTTATTTGACAGACTAATTTAAGTTTTTCTTAGCTTTGCAAGGATATCCTTGTGTAAACAATGGAAAACTGATTGACTTCCACACCACTTATTTGTGTGATTTTTCTACCCCAACTGCCACCTACTCAGAGTTGAGTTTTCTATGAACCCAGTTTGGAAGACAGGAATTACAGTCAAGTTTCATCCACTGAACAGATGGGTCTGAAAGTTTGCTCAAATTTGTTCACCAAGGCCACAGTCGTCGGTAACTCTCAAGCTGGATTGATATGGGATACGTCAAGAAAGTAAGCATATTACAGCCTTGTCATGCAGTCTCAGACTAAAATGGAACTTCATAACATCATCATCATCACATCCTCATCAGCATTAAAAAGAAAAAAAGCTTCAAATTATTTGGCCCTTCAAGCCCTGCTCTCATGGTCACCTCACTTTTGATTTCCTCTCCATGTCCATGCCCTTGGCGAGTTTGCACTGAGATCGCCAATATTTGAAAGTTTGAGGACTGTTGTTGGATGGACATGGTGTCACCCTCCAGAGGGGACACTCGTTCCTGCTGGCTGCATGATTTAGCAGTTTGGGGAGTTAAGCAGGAGGTGTCCTGCATATGTTGGATCAGAACAGGCACTACTGAACACAATGGAAGTGACTTGGCAGCAGTTCACTCTACTGGTGGGTTGCCTCATGACATGAATGCGCCCGGTAAATAGCCAGTGCTGGGAGTGCCGCTGGACAGAATGGGATGTGGCTGTGGACATGGAGCCAGAATATCTGGCATGGAGTAATGCCACTGAAGTGGCCCTGAAGATGGGACAGCAAGAACAAGACAAAAAAAAAAGCAGCGATTTTCGTGTGGATTGATCAAAACCACATTCTGGCATTATCAAGACCGTCTTTCCTTTCATGTCTTCTGCGCTATTATTCATTTTGTCAACAGGGAACGCTTTGACAATGTCAAGGAATACAGTCAGTGAGACAATCAAGCATGGAAAAGAATGGGATGTGGTCTTGGCTCGATGCGTGTGATGTCAAGGAATGAAGAACAAACCTTGGGATTTTGAAGATGGAGCATATCATAATCCCATCCTTGCGCTCTCCAACAGACATCTGGAAGATGCCTCCCCACACCCTACTCACACTGTTGTGTCCAGAAAATTTTGATAATTTTCAGGCCAGGAATTTTGAGTTTTTGTTTTCATTAGTTTTCCAACCTGGTCACTAAGGTTGTGTGGCACCCCTGGGGGTAATAGTTCTGAAATTTTGACTGCAGGTGGGAGGCAATTCCTTGGGTATGTGTCACAACCCCATGAAATATGACAAAATCTTTCAGATTTATACAGAAGTCCTGTCGCTCTAGTGCAAACAAAAAAGACCATGTAATGTCCATAACTAGATCATTTTTAGGTCACACATACTCATGATGTCAGGGGCCAACCAATGCCTCTGGGCAAATATGAAATCTAAAAGTAAACAAACAAAAAAAAATCACAATCATCAGACATTATGATTCAAAGTAAGTAAATCAGTAGTGTTCACCTCGTTTTCACCTTTCATTTATTGTAACAACAATTAATTATACAATCAAATCACTGTCTCCTACAATACATTGTCACATGATTGTGACCGCACTGTTGATATCTTGCGTTCAATACCACTTGTGTTGCTTAGCATTTGGCACATCATCAAGAACTTGGGACATACTGGACAGCCAGAAAGATGTGCAATGTCCATAGTATCCATAGCATCTTGGAGAAAGATTCCAAGACATTTTCATCAGTTAAAAGCCCAGAGAATGGAGCTGGAGGTTCAGTCTTCTAGTTCAAAACGATGATGACAAATGCAACATTCAGGAGACAGATTGTGTGTTCACCAACTTGAGAGCAGCTGACCAGATGTTTTAGCTGACCTTGGGGACAGATGTCCAGCTGAGAAGTCTGGCCAGGAGTCTTTGACAGCAAACAGAGCCAACTCTGTTATGCAGAGATAAAATGCATCCCATCATGATACCAGAGAAACACTGAAACTCAGCACAGCAACAATCATTCAGTGAGATAGCAAGTCCCACAAAAGAAGGTGACAGTCAACCACCTATCCTGGCCAGCACTGACCTCTCAGAAGGCAGGCCCAAAACGACAGCTTCAACAAATCCTCAAACCACCACGAGGCGGATCCAAGCTAGGACAAGGCAGATCCAAGCTAGGACCTAAGGGGGTTTCAAGTACAAATCTGGAGGCCACACTGATGTGCCATAAAGGAAGATTCAATGCATCAAAAAGTTGAGAAGAACCTATGCAGAACAATGGGAAAGAAAAACAAGTTTTACATCCGTCAAGCCTCGTTCATAAACGCACACACTCATTTTTTTTTCATAATAGAATAAACATTTTCTGCATAGATTTATTGTGTGGCCTGTAGTAAGAAAGGATGCACTCTTGAGACAGAACTCCCCTACCACTGCGACAGAAAGGCAATTTATATATCTTCTGAGTGGTTTTCCTCCCAGTACTTCAGGGCGAAAGCTAACATTCCACCTGATGAATGTCACTTCTTATCTTTTATTTGTTACTATAAACTAGCTTGGTTAAAACACATACAGCTACACAAGTATATCAGGGCTGTAACAATGCTACTGTACCAAGAGATGACAAAACTTCACCAAATACAAATCAATCATAAATATCTGTCAGCACACACACACATTCCAGACAATTTCCCTTCTGATACTAACCTCTCACTATAATTAAGATTAACAAAACCTCCATCTGAATCAGATTGTATATAATAATTTCATACAGAGCACAAGATAAGGCAGCAAATAAGGTAACACAGTGTTGGAGCCAAATGTCGATACAGCTGGGTAATAAGTGGACAGTGCGTTGTACCACACATGTGGGTGAAAACATGGGCAAGGTAGGTAGGAAATGAGAATGGAATGCGATGACAACGAGTGCAGGATGGAAACAAACACAATGACTTAAGATTCTTTGCACTGATTTTCAAGTTGGGTTGGTAATGCTTCTATTTAAAAGAAAGGGGGAAAAAAGGAAAAGACCCTTTACATTTTCACAGTAAGAGAAAAGTTTTAAAAAGCAATTGATCAGAAATACACTCAGCAGTATCAACAAGACGTTTTCTTTTCTTTTTTTTTAATACTAATTTATAGTGCTGGAATTAGTTATACGTCTGTTCTCAATAAAAGTTGGACAGCAAATAGCTGACTAATTATAGATTATATATCAACATTCTTCACAATGATATAGTGGCGGAACATTACTGGAACCTCCCTGATTTCACTTTAGTTTATACTTTATCATTACTCTCTCCTGTGAACAAGAATTAAATACTGACCCAGTTGAGTAAAAGAGGCCAATGTGGTGTGTGCAGCATGAAAGGGGCATTACTGCTGTCCCGCATTTCTTTTTAAGGGTTGAGTCCTGGCATGTAGGAATATCTTTTTGATGATATGGCCGCATTTGCTGTGGTTGCAATAACAAATCAAAACTATGCAGATTTCTTGTGTGAAGCCACATTGTTCTGTGTATGTGTGACTTGCCCCTTCATCTGACCCCTTCCCTCCCAGCAGTGTGCTCATCAGATTCATGGTCACCATTCTCTTCCCTACTGTTCCTGACACACTGTATTAGTTTATTTATCAAGATTTTGTCTGTTTGGTACCTGTTACTTAATAGATTTCATTTATCTGATTATTGATATTTATTAGGAACAGTGATTAAATGCTTTTTTCCCATTTAGTTCGAGAGCTAGATGAAGCTTTTTCTATTATTCATTCTGTGATGTTCGTATGGTAATTTGGTGCGTGTTGACTTTCACTAAGTAATCAAAAAAGATTGTTCTTTGTCTATATTTTAAAATGGAGTGACTGACGGCGGAGAACGAAGCAAAATTTAGAAAGAGAGGGTGTTAGTTACCGCCAATGACATTGACAAACAAAGCACATGACAAGACACGATGCATTTCAACCACTTGGGTCTTCTTCAGGCGAAAAAATAAATCACATTTAACATTTAAGACAGTACAAACAAAGAACGAAAATGACTCATCTGTTGTTAGTCCATGTGGTGGGGAGAATAGCCGCTAGGCGGAAATGACAAGGGGGATTATGGGAGAGGAAAGGAGGGGGGGGGGGGGGGGGGTTCGTGGGGGGAGGGGGGGGGGGTTGTGTGATACGATAGGGTTGTGTGTCTCGTTTAGTGGGGTGGTGTGATATCTTTGTGACGGTTGTGATAATGGTGGATTGATAATAATGGTAAAGGGGGGGGGGGGGGGGGGGGGGGGGGGGGGGCAAACTGGGGGGAAAAAAAAAATTATATATAGAAGGGGTAAATAAGTACATGAACAGAAGAAACTTAAAAAAATAAATAAATAAAAAATAAAAAAGTTTAGGTGAATAAAATAAATGATTTCGCTGGGTGATGAAAGAGGTGGTGGTAGTTATGTGTGGGTAGTTGTGAAAGGTGTGTGGGTAATGTTAATGAGGGAGGGAAGGGGATGGAAGATAAATGGGTGATAAGGTATGATTGGGAGGGGGGGGGGGGTGAGAGAGAAAAAAAAAAAAAAAAGGGAGGAGGGTAATGTGTGTGTGGTGGGGGGGGGGGGGGGGGGAAGGGGGGCAAGAGAAGGAGAGCTCATATCTCTTCATCCACTATGGGGGGGGGTGGGGGGTTGGGAGGTTCATATTAATTGTGTTGTTTAAAAAAGTAAACAATGCTGTGGGATGATGTTCATTGTAACAGGTGAAATAATGTGTTGGCATCAATATGCTGCTGTTTGTTGAGAGAAGATAGCAGTGATCAATGAAAAACAGGGTATCATGTGTTGCACACACACACACACACATAAAAAGGGGGCGGGGGGGGGGGGGGGGGGAACACATGTAAACAATGTTCTAGGTGAGTTAAGATCGTGTGATCATAGTGAGACTAACTGTGGAAAATTTTCACACACATATTCATACACACACACACACACACACACACACACAAAGAGGGGTAAAAATTATTATCATTAATCAGTCACTGATGGGTGATGATCATATGAGATCAACGGTAGTGTAGGAAGAGATTCTTCTCCGTTCCCTTAGGCAGGAATGGTGGAGGTACTGGCAAGGGCTTCTGTATGGTGAAGGCCCTCCAGTGGTCAATAAGGTTTTGCATTCATCAGTGTGTTGGCAGGCCAGGATTCTTCTTTTGGTGTTGTTAAGGTTTTGCATTCATCAGTGTGTTGGCAGGCCAGGATTCTTCTTTTGGTGTTGTTGGGACTGTTCCACCGTCATTGGGGCTGCATGGATTAATTGCAGACCCGCCAGGGTGGAGTATTGCAGAGATGTTATGTCATAGTCTGGAGTGCCCGGTTCTCAGTATCACAATGATGGTCTTCTTCGTTTACTTAGGTCGGAATCCTGGAGGTAGTGACGGAGGCTGCTGTATGGTGAAGACCCTCCAGTGGTCAGTATGGTTTTGCACTCATTGGTGAGTTGGCAGGCCAGGTTTCCACTTTGGGCCAAGCTGGGAATGCTCCGCTGTCTCTGGGGCTGCACTGCATTGATGGTTTGAAAGACTCACAGGTGTGGAGTATAGTGGACCTGTCATGTTGAGGTCAGGGGAGCCTTATCCTCAGTCCAACAATGTTCACTTGGTCTGATTTGGGCGTCCGGTAGTATGCATCCCTCTTGTTGAAGTCTGGGTGCTGCTCAAGTCATCTTCCTATTTGTCTCCTTGGAAATATTTTAGATTTATTCCAAGGAGACTACCTTTTACAGTTGGGGCTGCTGTCCTTCCTTTGTCAGTTGGTCAGCTTCTTCATTTCCATATAGTGCAGTGTGAAGGTATTCACTGGATGGGAGTATTTTCAGTGACTGATAATGGTAATAATTTTAAATCAGTAGTACCAAGGTGGTGACCATTGTTATACAAGTGGAAAAATGCAGTGGTGATGGTGCAATGGTGCAAGGTGGGGGGGCATAGGAAAATACCAATGACCTGTGGGTGATGCTCACTGGCATGGGTGAGATCAATGGTACTGTAGGATGATAGTCACTGAGGTAAGTGGAATAATAAGGTGGCATTGGTATAATATTGCAGGTTGAGAAAGTGGGTGGAGGGGGGTTGGGGTAGATGACTGGTGGGTGATGGTCATGTTTCATTGGAGATACTGTAGGATGATGATAATTGTTGGTATAAGTGGGATGATGTTGTGGCATGGTGTAAAGTGCCGGTGGGGGAATGGGGCAGGTGTTTAAAGATGGGTGGATGATGATGATGGTAAAGGTGTAGGTATGGTCATAGTGGTGTAGGATGATGGTCATTTTTGTAAAAGGAGTAGGAGAGTGCATTAGTAAGTGTGATAATGCCAGTGGTGGAGTAAAGGAAATGATTATAAAGACTGATGGATGTTGATAGCTGTGATGAGATCTACAGTACTGTAGGGGGGTGGCAGTCGTTATAAGTGAAATAATGTCATGGCATTGATGTAGTAATGCCAGTTGGAAAAAAAAAAAAAAAAAAAAGGGATGAAGAATAATGGATAATTGGTCATTGTCTTGAGTGGGGTAAACAGTGCTATAGGATGTTGTTCATTGCCATAAGTGAAATAGCATGATGGCATTGGCATGATAATGCCAGTTGAGTTAAAAAAAAAACAAAAAAAACAGACCACCACCACCACCACCACCACCACCAACAACAGCAACTTTGGGGGAGGGGGGGGGGGGGGGGGGGGCAATGATAAATGACTCGGTTGGTGGTAAAGGTTGTATCTATAGATGAAATTATCACCGTCTCTCACACACACGGGCATGTGTAATACATGCACGCACACATTGTATATGGGCAGGTACATATGTACACAGGCACATCCACACACACACATATGCAAACATATACACACATGTCAAAAAAAAAAAAAAAAAAAAGGAATGAAGAATAATGGATAATTGGTCATTGTCTTGAGTGGGATAAACAGTGCTATAGGATGTTGTTCATTGCCATAAGTGAAATAGCATGATGGCATTGGCATGATAATGCCAGTTGAGTTAAAAAAAAAAAAAAAAAAAAAAAGTTATACATAGGACATCTTATATCTTATGAGTGGTGGTAATAATGTAATGATGATGGTGGTCATATATGGGAATGTGGGGAAAAAAAAAAAAAAAAAAAAAAGGGGACACACACAACCCCCCCCCCCCCCCCCCCCCGCCGACAAACACATGTACATGCATCCAAGCATACCTGTATGTCTAGGGGTGATCATGAGATACAAGATACAATGGGGACAAAGGAAAGGAAGTGGTCAGTGAAAAAAAAAAAAAAAAAAAAAAAGGGGGGGGGGGGGGTTTACTGCAAGTTAATGTGGTGTGGGTGGGTGTGTGATTTTGTGGAATATATAGTGAGTTGTTGTTGCAGTGAGGGACCGGTGTAATCATGTACTTGGGTTGGGATGCTGGTGATACGGTGGTGGGGGGGTGGGGTAGGGGTGGGGGGGGGGGTCAATGGAAAGAGCGGGGGGAGGGGGGTGTTACAGGGGGGGGGAGTTTGGAGGTGGGAGGGTCGACTACTGGGCCTACCCTTCTGATAGGGTTTTTTTTTTTTTTGGGGGGGGGGGGGGGAGGGGGAAAGGGGGGGATATTGTGTGTGTGTGTGTGGTGGGGTGGAGTAGGGGGTAGATCAGAGGGTAGGTAGTTCATTGGTATAGAACATGCATAGGGTGTGGTGGAATGTGAAAGGTGAAGGAGGGTGGCTGTAGATTAGGTATGAAGTGAGGAGCGGGAGGGGGGGGGCTTCTTGGTGGTGCTGTGTGTGTGTGTGTGTGTGTGCGTGCATGTGTGTGTGTGTGCGTGCATGTGTGTGTGTGTGTGTGTGTGTGTAAGTAAATGAACAAAATAAAATGAAATAAATTAATTGGAAAAAAAAACCAAAAAAAAAAACCTTGATAAATACATAAATTAGAAGTGGGGGGGGGGGGGGAGTTGTAAGGGGAAAGATAAAGCAAAATTAAGATTAAATAGGTGGAGGGTGGCTGTAACTACTGTATGTAGTGAGTGAAGGGGATATGGTGGTGGTGTGTGTATATGTGTATGTGTGTGTGTTGGTGGGGGATATTGCCAACTGATGTAGAAGTGGTGGGTATGTGCGTAAGGTTATTGTTGGATATTGATGCCTTGGGGGTGTAGTGTGCCCAGTTTGGCAATGAGATGGGATTCTTGAGTTGTGCGTTCAAAGCTGTCACTCTGTGACTGCCAGAGTGCCATGACTTTGACATGGTTGATGTTGTGTTGGGTGTGGTTGAAGTGTAGGGCGATGGGTTTGGGTCGGTGGTGGCGGATATCAGCCAGGTGTTCAGTGATGCGTGTTTCAAGTGTGCGTGATGTTTCCCCTATGTAGATCTTGCCACACAGCTGGCAGTGGATGGCATATATAATGTTGCGGCTCTGACATGAGAATGTGCGTTTGACTGTGAAGGAGTCTTTGGGGCCCTGTAAGATGGTGTCTGGTTTGGTGAGGGGGCAGATTTTGCAGTTGGGTTTAGAGCAGGGGTGAGTACCTGGTGGTGTAGCTGTGGTTCTGTTCAAACTGGACCGCACGAGGAGGTCTTTGAGGTTTTTGTCACGTTTGAATGTGATCATGGGTTTGGTATGGAAGGCGGGTTTGTGGTTATGTACAATGTGCCAATTGGATTTGAGGATCCTACAGATGGGGAGGGTGTGCGGGTGGTAGAGGAGGTAGGCTGTGGGTCTGTCTGTCTTGGTTGGATGCTGGGTTTCAAGAGCAGATGTTCTATATTTTAGTTGAAAGATTTATGCTGGGTTTCAAGAGCAGATGTTCTATATTTTAGTTGAAAGATTTATATCCGGTGATAACACATATCCATTTGTGATGTTTAATTTGTTAATTAGTCACTTAGTACAGCTTCAGACAATGCTTTACGTTGGGTGTGTCCATAATGTTGCAGTCATGTATCTACCAGCTGGAAATCTTACGCTTCCAGCTTTTGTACTTTACTTTTCTTTTTTGGGATTACAGGTGAATACATGAATCCATGGCATTTGGAGTTGGCAGGTCTGTAGCCTATTGTATGTGTTTTGTGTATTCTGTGTATATGAGAACTGCAGCCTGTTGGTGCATGCATGAAATGTGATTGTGTGGAATTTGGTGAGTTGATCAATATCAAGTTTAAGTTTTGTGTGTGCTGCCACACCAGATGTCTTGTCAACAATAAAAAAAACAAATGGTAAACAAGTTGGGTATTTTTTGCTCCCATAAGAAAACCTAATACAGAGTAACTTTTATTCAAGACTGGCACAGCCTTTTACTTGAATAAAGTCAGACAAATACATAGACGAACAATCTAATAGTGGGGGAAAAAACAAGCGCAGGCCAACAACTGAACTATCTTCATAGTAATGACTTGGCAAAGGTTTGGACTTAAGGGGGGGGGGGGGGGATTTGAAGATGGAGAAACTGGGAACATGAAATTAAGAAAATATGTTACAGATATGAAAACTCTTCATTAGCTGCATAAGGGAACCATCGCAATCCCTTTTGAAGGCAGATATATTTGTATTGCCTGCTCCGAGGCCTTTCGTCCGCTGGGTCGGACTCGTCAGGGAGACACGGTTGGTTGTGTCTGCGCTCCTGGCGTCAAATAGAGACACACCATAGTCCATAATACTGTGGTGTTCTCACCACCAAGGGTACAAAAAAGAATCCGATAGCACCCCCAAAGCAGCCAGCGAAAAGTAGTCCGTTTACTGTTCCCTGCCTCATTTCATTTCCGAACAATAAAAAAGAAAAACAAGGACAAAACTGCTTGACAGTGTTGTATTGAAAGCAACGTTAGTATGCAAAATTATCAACATTTATCACTTTGGCTTCACAAGGGGAGTATTGTGCATGTTTATGTCTGTATTTTTTTGTCGCTGAGGAAGGCATATTGCCGAAAATTTCTTGTCCTATTTTGTGTCGTGCATTAAACCTGCGTTACTTCACACTTTGTTTTGTGTGCTCTTCTGCTTTTTTGTCGAGTTCCAGCAACGCTGCAGTTTGTTTCTGTTGCCAACATTTATCAGTGTGTGAATAAAGCTGCCACGAACAATACACTACTTCCACTTTCTTAGCAGAGGCTGAAAGGGCAAGCTACGAGAGCAATTTTGATCATAAAAGTTTCCTACTATTCTACTATGTAATACTTCAACTTTCTTTTGAATTATCAAATGCACATTGTCTCAGTGCTGCAGTTCTGCCTTAGAAGTCTACTTTTGCCCACAAAGGACACCATAAAAACAGAGTATTTCCTTATAAATTCAAGCCAACAGCAGTATGCCATCTCATTACCATTGTTCACAGATGTAACTAGGGTCGAGTCAACAATCCTGAAAGTGAATTGTGGCCATCTCAGCAATCCTGAAATGGAATTGTGGCCAATCCTAAAGGTTATAAAGCAAGATGCCATCCTGAAACTTTTCTGGCAACCTGATTTGGATTAAAACTCATTTAAAATGATATACTTTCAAACATACATAAAGAGTTGTTATTGTGTAAAAGCAAACACATACCTCCCCCCCCCCCCTCCACCACACACACACAACTGTTGAAAATACAGTTTTGAAATCAAACATTAACATTTAATGATACAAAATATGACATGTGATGGCTCAAGAGAAATAATACCTACTAAGGGAGTAAATTGTGTCCAGCCAAGCACAAGAGCAGATTTTGCCATGGATTTTCAGTATTTTTGTGGGGCAACTTTAACGACAAAAGTACACCTATGACTGACTTCTGCTTTCATCTCGTTGATACAATATTACAAATGCCTAACCAATCCCAGAGGCCATTTCAAGGTCAAGGAACACGCAAAACAATACCC
Organism: Conus canariensis; assembly: GCA_033310375.1. Taxonomy (NCBI): domain Eukaryota; kingdom Metazoa; phylum Mollusca; class Gastropoda; order Neogastropoda; family Conidae; genus Conus; species Conus canariensis. Next base: position 44,193,609 of record CM065730.1, on the reverse strand, counting down.
TGTTTTTGAAGATTTATCATGCTCACAAAAAACGACTACTGTGTCCTTTGGAATCAGACTACGAGGTATTTTGTTATCACTCTTGAACACATGCACTGACCACAAAAGTAAATAAAAGCAAACCAACCAACCTTTTGCAGTTGCTGCAAGTAATCAAATTTGGGTTCCAGTACCTCCATCATGCGTACCATCACACTTTTCCACCACAATGATTGCCAGATAGCAAGGCTCAGCAGAATCAAACAGTGCGAAACATAAGGAACTTTTTTAACTTCTACATGGATTAGAAAGAATCTTATGTCACTGTTCATGGTGTTTAATAAAGATCTCTTGATCTACGATGCAGATGCACCACTATGACCAACAATTATTAACTTTTGTTCCTACTCTCCAACCCCTCTCGTGTCCTCTCCTCCACTCCGCCCCTCTCTATGCCTCCTCCCCATCCCTACCCCCACTCCCCTTCATACCCAAACAAAAATTGACCATTACAAGAGATTATTAAGCAAAAATAAATAAATACAAAGGAAATGAATTGTTTGATGTATTCTAACCCTTGGACAGGGACAAGATGGCAGAAAACAAAGAGGAACATGGGTGGGGGAGAATGGTTTTCATAAAGCGTGTGGAAAACCTTCCAACAAATCATGTAACCGAGCATGCTCCGCTTGTTAACAGTCGCATAGCAGACACCTATTAGAAACTACTGTTTCACTGCGACACATGACCAGTGACCTACTTTTTTTTTTCTTTCCCCTCTGTTCCATCTGTTCTGCTTCAGTGGCAGTACACTCATGCTGCTCATTCCAACACCTCGTCCACAGCCACAGCCTGGGCCGACCTGCCAGTGCCACAGCCACAGCGCTGGCAATTCACAGGCAGCAGTCCACGTCAAGTCATCAAGAGGCAACCCACCTGAGGAGACACTGCATCTCTGCCTAGTCACTTTAGTGGAGTTCAGTGGCGCCTGTTCTGATCCAACTTATGCAGGACACTACCTATTAAGCCCCCCTACTGACGACAATAATTGCTTAGTTGCGGAGCCAGCGTCAGTGACCTCTACCTCCAGAGGGTGCAACCACATCTGTCCATCAACAGCCTCCATGGACTCGCCGACACCGGTGACCCTGACGGAATCAAACCAAGGCTACAGATGTGGAAAGGACATCGAAACTGAGGTCATCATAGAGCAGGCCATGAAGGGCCACAGTCTTTGGAGTTTTTTTAATGCTGATCGATGAAAATGAGAATGATGAAGATGATGCTACAGATTCTATTCCAGTCTGAGACCATGTGACAGGGCTTTTCTCTACACTTACTTTCATAACATATCCTGGCGTCAACCAGACCTGAGGGATGCAGACACCTGCAGTGTTGGTCAGGAAATTTGAGCAACACTCTCAGAGGTGCATCCACTCAGTGGATGAAACTCGACTGTGTGGTCTTGGTCTCCCCAACTGAGCCCATAGCAAACTCAACTCTGGGTAGGAGCCAGTCGGGGCAGAAAATTCTCACATGACTCTGATGGGAATCAAACCCACGACCTCCCAGCCAGGAGTTTGCAACGCTAACCACTTCACCACAGCAGACTAGTGACCTATTTACCAAAGACAATCGTGCAACAACCATTCGAATTTGAAATGCTGCCTTAAAAATGAAAAGTGTTTCATTCTTTTTTCTACCACCTCATCCATAGTATATTCATGAATATAAATAAACCTGACTGAGCACTATCATTAGTGAATTAAGTTCCCGAGCCCTGAATTTGTTTTAAACCCAATGGTAAATCCATCTTTCTGACTCCATCATTTCATTATTTTTTTGCTCAGGTCAAAATTCTTTAAGCAGTTGTACAATTGTCACAACAGTCGACTTGTAAAACATTCATTTCAGCATTCTGACACCTAAATAAAAAATCACTAATTATATTAATGTTGTTTTGATCGTCGAACAGCAGCCTGCTGACATGTACGGCATCAGCCAACTCAAGCATCTTGCTTTCTCAGCTAGTTTGTGTTTACTTATAATCCTATTCAATTAACTCTTTCTTCGCTTAGATCTGGGAACTATACATATTGCACGTCAATTGATTTATCCTCAAACCAGCTTTCAAACGGTAGCGTTACATGTTATTTGGGCTGATTCAGTTTTGTGGAAGCACTTCAACCTACCTTACTTATATCTATGCTTGAACTGAATTTCTAATCTGTAAACAGCTAGCACTGAGCGCTTTGATTTGCAAAATTCTGCACTTTAGTATAGTCATGACTGAACTGCAGAGAAATATTGATTTAATGATATGTAAATTAGTGCAGATGAACCCAAAATTGCTGTCCCCGCGGGCAAATCTGCGAGTCACCTCTGGCTGCTGTTTTTGCAGTCCACTGTTGGTATTAAGGACTCTGCAGGTAAATTGACCACTGAAGTATCCTTGTCACTTTCTATTTTCACACTCTGCAAAGTGGCACAATGGTGCCAAGGGAGATGTGGCAGAGCTCTCTTGAGGGACACCGATACAAGAGGTCAGTGTCAGGCAGTGCAGTCAACCTTCCAGCTGTATGGGTGACAATGGATCTAGCCTGTGTTGGCGGGAAATGTCTCCTGGTGATGTGGGGTGGTCGGCGTTGGAGTGCTGCCTGACCCCAATAACTGTGGACTGGGCGTCCATGTTTTCAGGTCAGTATGGAGGGCACCTCTCTAAGGGTTGGGCTGAAAAACTGTTCTTTTGGCCCTGCGGTCAGTAAGGACCTTTTTCAGGTACCTTTGCAGTGTTCCAGTGTTGTTCATCCTGCTCCCTTTTCCAGGAAGCCTCATGCAGTACAGGACTACCACCACCTGAACTTGAAGAAAGCCGCATGGTAGCCCTGAAAACAGGTCTTTTTGAGGGAAAAGAGGAGGGAATACCAATGCCTACAGTTGGCCAACCAACACTGCAAAGTTGACTCCAGTTCACACGGAACCTGAACCAAATGCTGGACACCAGTTCAGCATGGCAAAAGAGGACCCCAATTCCAGTCTAGGACAAAAAGCAGAAGATACGACAGCCTCCATCCTGAACAAAGCCTGAGACTCCTGCCAATGACTAGATCTGCCACCAAAACTACAGACCTTGGTCTGTAAGGATACCATGTCCTTAAGAGCCTCTGACCAATAGGTTGTTGAACTTCCATACTACGCCTTGACTACTGATTGGCAGATTTTTACCTCTGTGTGTTGGCGCATGCCACAATGTGTCAGAGTTAGCGTTTCCTACAGTGAGGCTTAAGTACCTGTATGTACTGTTTAGCACCGATTAAATTGTTTACTACTATTCATTTGTTTGCAACGATTTTGAAATTATAGAAAATATGAAGATTCTGTTGACTTTGTTTTTCTATTTTCATAATCTTTGATTTCTTGTTTTACTTCACTTCAACTGGAATATAAAGTGAACTATGTAGGACTCATTTTGTTGACACATGAGCTGAACAACAGAAGTAGTAGTTTCACTAACCAAGCCATCACTTCTGATTGTATCTATAGATCAACGTTCATGATGATAAATCGTCATGAGCATCATATTGTCACTAACATGATAAACTGCATAAAATGTGCATCAGCAAACACATTAATTCATATGCTCACACTATGAATAGACTGATTAGCAACAATTTATGCCTCCAAAAGATATCAGTCCAGTTCCATTTTTGACAGTTCGCCTTTTTCAATCCCAGAAGTAACATTTCCAACATGTGGTTCCGAGGACAAGCCACCTTTAGACTGTTTATGATGGTAATCTGCTTCTGAACGAGAAGGCATAGCCCTCCTACAGCAAAGAACTGGATTTTCATTTGGGTGCTGCTTACGTACATGGTTGAGCAGAGAGTCTTTGAGCGTGAACCCTTTCTCACACACCTTGCACTGAAATGGGTCCTGACCAGTGTGCTTCATGCGGTGGCGCTCCAGCTCCCGTAGTTCGATGAAACCTTCACCACAGTCTGGACACCTGTAAATAAATATCCAAATAGAAAATGCACAGGATGGGTGTTTATTTTTAAGAGGAATTTTCAACACATGTTCTGATCTTGTATCTCTTTCGTGCAGTGGGTTGTTCTGAAATGTGCCCAGAATTGTGACATGGACACTGAAAAATTAACTTTTTTATTTTAAATAGCTAATGACTGCAAAAGATTGCTAAGCATATCTTGTTTAGTTATTGGGAGAACATAAAACTGAAATGTTGATGTTAGTCACATTAATTTTGAAAAAATCCTGTCAGATTTTTTTTTAGTTTGGCAGCTTTAATACTGTTGCGACGGGCGCGGCAGAGCAACATCACTTCCCTGCAGCCATGTGCACCACATGTGCTTACAACCGTTGCGGACATGTGATTTTAGCACTTTTTGATTTTTAGTCCCCTAATATAAACGTTGCAAGCAATTGTTATATAATATCAACGGAAAGGGTAAAACGCAAACTTTGCAATGAGCATGGACTTAAATATATTTTGGGGAAAATAACAACGCTACAGTTACGGAAACAACATAACTAAAACATAGGAGAACACAATCTTGGTTACGTTTGTTTGGTTAGTATGACAACAGCAAATGAGGAAGAAAAGGGGCATGAAATTTCGCTCTTACTTTGAATAGATGCAGAGAAAGCCTGAGGTATTCAATGTGTAACCCAAGTGGAAAAATATATAAAAAATGAAAATAAGTCATTGCACACTGTACACACTTTTCACTGCTTTGGCTTCAAATGATGCGATGTATAAAACTGTTGAATACACAGAACAAGCTTGAGATTCTTTTCGATAAACTTGTACACCTTTACCCCCCTCATCCTCTGTACCACTTTGCTGAACCAGTTTTAACACCCCATATTATTCTTCTTCTGCCCGATATGTTGGCGAAGCAGGAAATTCCACACGTGCCTTTTGCAGAAATTCCCAGTGCCAGACGGGTCTCTTTGTTTGGACTACTCTGGGATCACAAAGGTCATTGCTACTGCATGTAAACTTACCCTTCCAGTAATTAGAACCCTGTTCTAAATATTTAGGGCAGCTGCATCCCCTAGACCAGAGAAAGGGATTTTTGTTTGTTTGTTATGCTGTAACGGAGGCATGGCACTCCAGGCAGTGTTGCCATCACCACGGAATGGCTCGTCCGGGTTGACTGAGTTGCCGTCACTATCGCATGGCGTGTCGCGAATAGGTTAAACAGAACGAGTTTAGATACATATAGATATCAAGGACTTTGTTATATTATTTAGTACTCTCAATCATTTTCATTTGGTTATGGCTATAATTAAAACCAAATGACATATCCATGAACACATTTTTTGCCCTCAAACACATTTTCCTCATTGAATGTGTGGCATCAAAAATTTATTTTCACTTTTCATTGAAAGTAAAACACAAACATTCATAATACAGCAGTTTCACAAATGATTCTGTATTTGCTTTGATGATGTGACGAGTTAAATGAAAATGTGACATATGTAACGCATGACACCAAACTTACAAATCAACTTAAATAACAGTGTGAGATAAAATGACTAATCGCCCTCAAACTCCTCCCCCCTCCCAACCCCACAAAAACAACCCTGAAACAAGACCAAAAAAAAAAAAAAAACCACTCAATAAACCAACCAACCCAATAAAACAAAAAACTCACTTGTGAGGACGCTCTCCAGTGTGGATTCTTTCATGTCGCTTGAGTGAAGTTTTGCTCTGGTATGAGTTCCCACACTCTTTACAAATGTATGGTGAAGACTTGTGCTTGATTTGGTGGGCTGTTAATTTTCCCTTCTCTAGGAACTTCTTCCCACACTCTTCACATTCAAAGCTGTACACTTCAACCCCATAATGGGAGTTGACATGTCTCTCGAAGAAGCTTTCACGGCTATTTGCTCGATACCTTTTCTTGCAGACAGGGCATTCCCTGAATTCTTTAGATGAGGAGGCCTCAGGGTTGTTGGAATCTTTATCAGTCTCATGAGGCTGATGACTGTGGCCCAACAATGGACCGCTGATCATCTCATAGGGGCTGCCCCATTTCCATATATGTTTGAAGATCTTTCTACCGAGTCCCATCGGACCACGACAAAGACCTCGTCCCCTGTGGCTGGTCATGGGAAACATGGATTCACAGTGCTCCCTGAGATGCCTATTATAAGGAACAGGCTGAGAGACAGTCTGGTGACAAATGAAGCAGATGTATTCCCCTGATATGGGATGGTTCTCCTGACAATGCTTGTCAAGCTCTGATTCTTCTGTGAACGTCTGTTGACAATCATACTCTGGACATACTAGAAACTGCCCATCCATCTGGCGGCTCTTCAGTACTATAATCCGTATTTTCTTCCACATTGCCTTGTATGCTTTCCCCTCCTTCCATTTCCCTGCCCATTTACTGAAATTAGCGGCGTGAGAAAAGGGTGTGGTGTCTGCTGAAGGGTCCTGGCCATGCACTGTTTGTGCTGAATCACTGTGCTGTGAACCACCGGACTCCTGATTTGGAATTACAGAACATGTAGGTGCAGCTGATGTACCACATGATGAAGTGGCAGTCGCATTTTCTGACTTTTTGGGGTTGCTGTGTGTGTGATCTTCCTGTCTGAACCAGTCTGGGTAACCAAATCTTGCTGCACCTAACCAACACCCACGCATAAATCTGCCACGAAAGAACCCTCTACAGGCAAACTTTGGATGATGATGATGGACATGATGAGGTGGTGGAGGAGGAAAATGAGGGCCAAATGGTGGGAAGAAATGTTCACCTGAAAAAGGTGGTGGTGGTGGTGGTGGAAATGAATGATAAGGGTGTGGGTAGGGTGGAGGGGGTGGCGGGAGGGGATGTTCGGAATGTGGAGCATATGGCTTGTGACACCCTCCTTCAGAAAAGTCTCCCTTTTCCAGTTCAGCCTCATCCTTCTCTTCTTCATTCTGACCTGTAATTATCTCCCACTCTTCATCACTATCTGATGAAGAGTCACTGCTCCGAATTTCTTCAGTGTCACTAATGATGATACTCTCCACTTCACTGGTCTGTCCTGATGAACTGGCGGTAGAAGTGAGAGACAAAGGGTATGAGGAGCTGAAATCAGATGTGAATGACCTTGGATTGGATGAACTAGTGGTTGAGGTTAGTGACGGAGGTTCTGATAAACTGGCAGCTACGGTCTCAGATGCAGAGGTAAGCTGAAGCATGTTCAAAGGCCTTGTGACTGGTGTAAGTGAAGGCTTTGAAGAACTGGCAACTGGTGTGACTTGGTGAGCTTTCAAACCAGTGCTCATCACCTGAGGGTTTGAAATCAAGTGGCTAACATCCTGCTCAATACTCAGTTCTTCATCTTGGCCAGTCTGAGAAGTCAAGTCAACACTGCTGGAATAGGGACTGGAGTTTTCCTGGGTAGTCAATGCTTTGGACTGGTTGAGACTGACTCCAGCCATTGCTGTGTTGATCTCTGAGGTCACTGAGGGATCTGGTGAGGGGACAGGCGAGTTCTCTGTAAAGGGTAAACAGTGTGCAGGGCTGTTAGCAGACTCATTGAGAAAAACCAATTTGTGATCATGCACATAGTGACGATGATAATCAACCAACCACTGAAAACTGGTTCCGCAAAGATTGCAAGTAAAACGCTTCTTTCCGCCTTTGAAAACAAAAATTCCACATTCTTTGAGATGTTCGCGGAAAATGCATTTTTTGTCAAAGTGTTTTTTGCACTTTGAACACTCCCATGGAAAACTATCCTCTGTCCCATGGTGGTTGGAGTTTTCATTTTCACTCATTGAGTCAGGTATCTTGCCTGCAGCATTAATTTCTGATGATGAAGGATCAGTTCCTACAGAGTTATGGCAGAGTTTTCTGTGTTCTTGAAGAGAAAACTGATCATGAAATTGCTTTGGGCAATGACTGCATGGATGTGGTACTGTCCCCTTTTCAATCCAATGACGATTTAAACCTCGCTTGTACTGGTACTCTGCATCACAAATATGACATACGAAAGACTTGTGCTTCAAGCGACAGTGAACATTTCGGCGATGGTGTCTGAATTCATGTTTTGATTCGAAGTCTTGTCCGCAGCTGCAGGTACGTCGCTTGTAGGGTTTGTGTGGATCAGCAACCTTTTGCATTCCTAATCTTCTGGCTTGACAACTGCTGCCACGTGTATTTTCACATTCCATGAATGGAAGAAATGAGCAATTTTCTTCAGAGTTAAGACCTGCTTTCAACTTTTCTTTGCTCTGAATTACTGTGGCGTCTTGTCTGGATGAACCCATGTTGCCCCTGCCTACTGATGGGCTTACATTCTGCTGCTTCATTCCATCATCGAAATACACCGGAAGGCTCCCCTCATCCATGCTCTTCTCTGAAGCATTCTGACTATTCACACCAGGCTCCACTTTGATACGCACAAATCCTTCACCTTGTCTGCAGTCTTTGTAAGCTTCTGAACTCACAGAAGCAGATCTCATGCCATCCAAAACTTCCGAAGAACCCTCTTCTAGTCCTGCTTTATCATTTTTTTTTGTCTACACCTGCCTGTCCAGAGCCACCAACGGAACTCGCGTCCTGCATCACCTCATCTTGTGCCTGACTAACACCTTGATCTCCATGCCCCCCAGCAGGAGCTGTGATGTTAGTTGACGGCAGCACCGATTCCTCTTGGATCTGCTGGAAGTGGCTTGCAACCATGTGGTGGTCAATGCTGAAGGATCGAGGGAAAGTGGAGCTGCACAGTCGACACTGCCAGCCTTTAGTGCCAACAATGGCAACGACTGTTCCTATGTCCTGAGGCTGTGCCAGCCAGCTAGTGGTGGGATCCATCATGACAGCGTGCTCATAGTAGTCCTGACCTGAAGCAAAAAGGGTAGATAATATGACTGTTGTGTCATTCCTGACATAAAAAGTAACAAAACAGCAATGGAAACTGAAGTAGATTATATGACTGTTGTGTCATTCCTGACATAAAAAGTAACAAAACAGCAATGAAAACTGAAGAAGCTGATATGGGTAGTGATGAGATGGGAACTTGCACTGATGATGTTCTTTTGGCACTATTTAGATGTTGTCTTTCTCATTCGCCATACACACTGGGCATTGAGAACTGGAAATGCAGACAGACAGACAGAGGGATGGACAGACAGACAGACAATCAATAAAATAAAATAAAATACAATTACAGAAGTACTTAATGTCTTATAATAATCACGAGCTTGGATGTTAGTGAGAGTGAGAGCGAGAGAGAGAGAGAGAGAGAGAGAGAGAGAGATGCAGATGGAGGAAAGAACTACAGACAAAAGGAGAAGGCAGATTTTTATTCCTGATGTATATCAACCTTATTACCCCTTCCATCCCCATCTATTCCCCCTCCCCTCTGGATTGGTGAATAGTTGAGAAAAGGAAACAGAGATATAAAGAGAGAATCCAAAGGATGTGTGTGTGTGTGCATGTGTGTGTGTGTGTGTGTGTGTGTGTGCGTGCGTGCGTGCCTGCATGCCTGCGTGGGTGCATGTGTGTGAAGGTGGCAAGAAGTTGTTAACTACTAAGTGCAAGTAGTAAAGGTTATCTCTGCAGGTGCTTCCACAATGATTATTGTAGCTCTGTCTAGGGAATTGAATCAAGTATTCGCAGATGTACATCTAAACAACACATGTTGGGCTGGTACACCCTTTAACTGGCTTTATGTTTAATCAACTTACAAGCGCACACAAAGGCACACAAATGACACCTAAAATTTAGTCTTACATCACTTGATGTGGACTCATATTAAATTGAGATGTCAATACATATACTAGTAACAACAAGTTAAGGGCTACAGGTTGATTTCGACCACTGAAACACAGTGAAAGAAAGCTACGTCTATGAAAAATGTATTATATGACAAATGGACCAGCAGACCAGGGTACAAGTGTAGCCTATCCACCTATGAAAGCACGTGCATCACACTTTCACTCGCAATCACTTTATGCATTGAGGGAAAGCCTTGTGAACATCAGTGATATTAATGAATTTTTGCGACAACTTTCGGCTACTTTAGCTGCGAAAGCATGATTAGAGGATAAAAACTGCATGACGCACATGAACATTCAGGTTAATGTTAACACTTGTCAGCATTAGCTGCCAGGGATGGGTATAAAAGTCACGAAAGTCTGGGCTCCTACACATGCCTCTGAGAACAAAACTTTGCACCCTGGACTGCGGATGTGCCCTGGCATGGCTGAACGAAGGCCTGTCATCACAAGAAGTTAGAAGACGACTGGGAGTGAGCCACTCTGTAATCCAGAGGCTGCAGGACTGTTTCCAGGACACAGACACAACAGAAGAACGCCCTCGCTCCGGACGTCCACGCAGCACCAACAGACAGGACAATCGTTTCCTCTGGCTGTCCATGCTGCACAATCATACTATTACTGCCAGCACTCTGAGACATGAACTGACGACAGCTATCAACAGGAACCTCAGCACCAGCACCATCCACAACTGGCTACACAAGTTTGGCCTCCACTCAAGATGTGCACTTATCAGGATCCCCCTGACACTGGCTCTTAGTCAGGCCCGTATGGCTTGATGTCAGCAACATCAGCACTGGACCAGGCAGCAATGGCCCCAGTTCTTGTTCACAGATGAGTCCTGCTTCACTGTTGCCTTCAACAGGTGTATTGCTTGAAGAGACTAATGCTGAAAAAGATCTAGGAGTGATAATAGACCTTGATTTATCATTTGGTAAACACGTTAATGAAACCATTAAAAGAGCAAACAGACTAGCAGGGATGGTAGTAGGCAATATTCAGTGCAAAGGTAGTGAAGTAATGGTTCCATTACTTAAAACATCAGTCAGACCAGTTATTGAATATGACAATGCTGTATGGACAACAAATTTGAAAAAACACAGTAATCCCATCCAAGATATTCAGAGAAGATTCACAAAAATAGATTAGTGGTCTGAAGAAGTATTCATATGAACAAGGCTTCAGTTTTTATGATTACCAAGTTTTGGAATACAGGCGCTTACGTGGTTGAAACTTAAAAACTTACACATGGATTTTATGGCATTAAAACCACTGGCATACTATTTCAGTTGAATACAGAATCTACAACTAGAGGGCACCTGTTCAAACTAGTTAACAACAACAACAACAAACAAATTACTAAAACTTCAAAAGCAGCACACTTTTTCACTAACAGAATTGTTAATACTTGGAATAACTTGCCAGTCAATGTTGTTGGAGCAGAAACTGTTAACACTTTCAAATACCGTCTTGATAGACACTGGATACACATTATGTTTCAAATATTGACTGGCGTTGATTCAAAAATTTTAAAACTGGCATGTGCTTTATGAAAGTGCGAGAAAAAGACCCAAACATTTCTTGCTAAAAACCTATAATTATCTACACTGAGCAGGCTAAGGTTGGAAATGCCTAAGAAGCCATTGATATGACATATGACATGATAATCTTTATCACGTGTTTTAGGCACAGTTACAACGGACTAACTACCTTCGCTGACTCTGAGCCTGGGCCGTTCTGTCAACCGAACTTTTGTCAACTCAAATCACAGACGGTGGGCGTTTTCTTTTTACTTTTGTTCTCATGCCACTGTCTTAGAACAGATCTTAATTTATCGCCAAAGATGTAAAATCATTCTACATTATTCAACTTTAAACGTTTCAACTTCACTTACCTCTTAGTTACAAGGAGAGAAAACGAAACACTGCATTTCATTGAACGCAATTTCCTCACACGGACAGTTGAGCAAGAACGAGGGGACATCACTCTGTATTACACCTGATATAGGCCTAGTAGAGGAGGAACAAAAGTGGATTTCATAACGCTGGCCACATGCCACAATTAGGATTTTGCACCAAATCACTAAATCCATATTAAAAGCGTTGGGATAAATCACTAGATAATCCCTTTACGCGTTGTGACACAAGGATCGGTGCTTGGACCGTGACTTTTTCTGGCCTATATTAATGATTTGCCAGATCAGCTCACCTCACTGACTCGCCTGTTTGCAGACGACACTGCAGTATACAGACTCGTCACGTCAAACCAGGACCAGTCCTATCTATGGTCATAGACTCATTTTAGGTAATACTGTTTGGAGTCCATGCTTCTAGATTGCTACATAAAATTAAGGACTGGAAATATACAGAACGACTGTCAAATTTAAATTTACCATCTCTGAAATACAGACGTTTCAGAGGAGATCTTATTCAGGTGTATAAAAATAATAATTTAGATGATTTAAATTTTAATAGATTTATCAGCATTAATACCGCACGATTAACAAGGCACTCTGACTTCAGATTATTTTTTAATTACAGCCTTACTAACCTTCGAAAATATACATTTAGCAATAGAGTTGTTCAACATTGGAATACATTTTCAATAACTACTAAAAATGCACCAGATATTAATCAGTTCAAAAATCTACTAGACAGACCCAAATCACATACTTAGGAAATTTGATGTTGATTATTGTTGGAAAATTTACATGCACAAAGCAGACCTATACACTTGTTATGATAAAGATGGGACGTATAAAGGCTCGTGAGAGCCTAACCTAAGTCCTTAATTTACTACTACTACTACTACTACTACTACTACTACTACTACTACTACTACTACTACTACTACAAGACCTCCAGATACTTCAACAGTGGGAGAAGAGCTGGGACATGGAGTTCCATCCTGGGAAGTGTACAACTCTGCCGGTGACAAGAAAGAGGCAACCACTGTCCAGCAAATACCATCTACATGGACATACTCTCTGTATGGTTACTTCTGCAAAGTACCTTGGAGTCACCATCACGGACAACCTTAGCTGGGACAAACATAAATAGTATCTGCACAAAGGCCAACAAGACCCTTGGCTTCATCAGGCGTAATCTCAAGATCAGCGCCACCCAGCTAAAGGCCACAGCCTACAAAGCCATAGTACGACCCACGCTGGAATATGCCTGCATTGTGTGGGACCCCTACACGACGACTAACAAGGACAAGCTGGATTCAGTCCAAAGGAGGGCTGCACGCTTTGTCACAGGACGTTACCGCAACTCCTCCAACGTCAGCAGCCTCATCAAGCAACTAGACTGGCACCCCCTAAAGCAGCGAAGGAAGATCACCAGATTGGCCATGATGTTTAACATTATACATGACATGATCTGCATGGATAGATCCCAGCTGATTCCTGCTCCAACCTGACAGCGTAGAGGACATGACCATCAGTTCAAACAACCACAGTGCCGAACTTTGTACCGACAGGGGTCCTTTTACCCACGCACCATAAAGGACTGGGACGCCCTGCCCGACACAGTTGTTGAGGCAGAGACTCTTGACACGTTTGTGTCAAGAGCAAGAAAACTACAGTAGGCCTAAACTTTTTTTTCTCTCTCTCTCTGTTGCTGCGCCAGCCCACCGTTAAAACGTCAGAATAGTCAGCATGATGACTGAGGATGTTTAATGGATGAAGATGAAGATACCTAGTATAAGTTTGAGCCAGTATTTGATATTAAACTGATAATTGATGATTAAAAGACCCCCCCCCCCCCCGCCCCCTCCCAATCACATCACTTCTTTTGTTGTTGTGATTTCCGCTGATGGAATTATTCACAATGTTCAACTACATGATCGTTCCCCGTAGCAAATGTCACATTTCAGGCCTTTGCACTCATCCATGACCCTATCTTTGTGCCAGGTGGCCTCCCCCCATATTGTCCCGTTCCTTTGATTTTAATTTGTCTGCTTAGAACCACCTGGCTTGTATCCTGATGACCATAAGAAAACGAGAAAATCAACTTTTAGACGCAATAAAAATTCTCAAAACAATCTGATTGTGCCAATCTATAAAGAAGAAAGCGTTGAGTATCCACGAATAACAACTTGCAACATTATCGATGGGACTAGCCTTTGTCGCCAGGAACAGCTCTTGAGGCTGTGGCGCAGTTAGACAATGAGGCACTGCCATTTCGCAACTTCAGCAGTGGCCTGCACGACCAGCAGGGCCCCTCCCTATGGCTGGATGGGGAGGGTGATAACGCCTCTCATGGGTGCAGAGTGGACACTGATCTATGTACAGCGGCTTGGCAACTTCTGTCCAACATGTTTCCCAGTTCAGCCTCATGAGGCACAGGACTGTCGCCACTCAGCACGAAGACGCCCACCTGGGCCACGAGGAAGACGTTATCATCACGACTGGCCATGAAAGAAGAAGAACATTGACTATCTACAAACGAACAACTTTACCCAGGCTTCTGCCTGAGGAAACCGACTGTCCTGGGTACCTCTTGCCTATCGCAGATACAGACTCCAACCAAGCCTGCCAACTGACAGGTGCACCAGACAACTGACTTTACGCGCTGCAGCTAAAAATGTGTCCCTAAAAGCATTTGCTGTGAGGACGTTAAACTCAACCTACAAGGGTAGGTCTCCAATAGCAGTGTGGGGAAGACATCCATCTACAAAGGCACACCTAGAGACGCCCACCCGTCTGAAAGTTGCAGCTTTGAATCACAGCAGCAGCTGGAGGCAAGGGGGGAAAAGTTGGCAGTAGAAGAGCATCTTTCACTTGACCTGCATGCGATCCAACTACCTTAGCATATAAGGTTTACAAATTGAAACACTTGTCGACGTTTTTTTTTCCTTCGTGTGTGTGTGTGTGTGTGTGTGTGTGTGTGTGTGTGTGTGTGTGTGTGTGTGTGTGTGTGTGTGTGTGTGTGTGTGTGTGTTTTAAATCTCTGAATATTATCTGCAGTCAGACTTTCACTCGAGTTCCGTCCTACTCTTGTGTTACTGGGCTATTGACTTCTGTAAGTAGGCTGGAGGACATTGGGAAAACACTGGATGATCACTGAGAAAAAGTGATCTGTAAGAAGACCGATACATGAAAAACAGCGCGTCACACCAGCAGATAAGACACTGGAAACCGTTCTCAGTGTTCAAACTACAGTGTGCCAAGGACTTGCTGATTACACACTGAGTAAAAGAAATTTGTACAGATTCCGAGTGCCATCTGCAAGTGCAAAAAATAGATGAAGGCTGCCTGAGAAGAAAAGGTTAGAGAAACTATGGGAAGACCTGAAAGTACTACACTCAGTGCCCTCACCAAAACAGAATCAGCACGAAGAAAAAGGATCACAAAAATAAGTAAATAAACAAAGTAAATAAATATAAAGCAGGGCTTTCCCTTCCACTTTCCACTTTTTGAAGCAGGTTAATGGAGTCAGTATCATGGCTTATTGAGTTCTTAGCTGGTCTGTAGATGAGAGTCAGCGGAGTGCTTGTGTCGCTGCTTCTACCTCCATTGTCAGATTTGTCTGATAAGTTGTTAAATTGTATGCACCATTGCCTTCCTGGATAGTTCGGCCATTCTACTTCACTTTGTATCCACAGCCTGACTTATCTTTGGTGACAAAACTGTCAGTTTATGTAACATTATCTTCTTTTATGCCGAGGTTTTCCACCTGCATCTGCATTTCTGCATTGGTTTTGCCTTCTGGCCATTCTCCACAATGTTTTTCAAGCTCTGGGGCAATGGCAGTTTGGTACAGGCGTTTCAAGTGGTCAGGGTGTTTCCCATTCTTTCGTTTCTTTGAGTTCTGATAACTGACACGTAAGCTACATATAGTCTGCTGCCTGTCCCATGCATGGTTTTCTATCCTAGACAAGCACCTTTTGTTTTCCTGACTGCCGCATGTAGTGGGTTTGGGGGATTTTCAAGCGCTCTAAAATAAGCCTTCACCTGTTCCAGCTTGTGTCTGACTTGCTATGAAGGAAGGTCAAGTAGGTATTGCATGTTTCAATTGATGTGTCCTTCGTAGTTCCCAAGATCAGTCTCCTTGCTTTATTTTGAATTCTTTCTAATTTGAGAGTTTTGATCTTCGACAGAGTCGTTATCCCTAATCCCTAATCTATCATTCTGAGTACAACTGCGTGATACAGTCAGTAGAGATGGCGCTGCGTTTAAGAACAATTTTTACAACATGTTTTCTGAAGATCAGCATTATATCAAAGCCTGTACCCAAATCGTGTAGGTTTTCAGTTTGTTCAGTTGGTATACCATTGAACTTCCACACGGTATATTCCTTGTCATCATGTGGGAGCTTGCGTACCTTTATGACCCAGAGGGCCACACAAGCTGGACTTGTCGAAGGGTAGAGGTCAGACTAATGTAGACCAACTCTCCTGGAGGTTAAAACGCGTTTGTGTAGGGCTAACACCCCTTCTTAGGAAAAAAAAACAAAAAAAAACCCCAAGCTACAGAAGCATCGACAACATCAAACCAAGACATTCACCTGGCAGAGGAAGGGTCTCCATCCTGGAGATTCATGACGTCAGGCAGTGAAAGCCGAGAGGAAGCTGCAAGACTGACCCCCCTTCTGATCCCCAGGAAAACAACAAGGATAGGCACTTGGAACATCAGGACAATGTACGAAGCGGGCAGAACCATCCAGATAGCAAGAGAGATGAAGACCTACAAGATAGGAGTCCTTGGACTGAGTGAGACAAGGTGGCTACAGACAGGACAGCTGAGACTTTCATCAGGAGAGCTGCTGCTGTACTCGGGACACACAGAGGACGGAGCCCCCCATACGGAAGGCGCGGCCCTGATGCTGACACCAGAGGCGCAGCGGGCACTCATCGGCTGGGAACCTATCAACTCCCACATCATCACAGCCAAGTTTAGCACCAAGAAGAACATCAAGCTGAAATAATCCAATGCTATGCTCCCACAAACGATGCAGAGGAGGAAACGAAAGATGATTTCTACCAGCAAGTACAAGCTGTGCTGGACAGAAGAGGAGCAAACGACATCACAATACTCATGGGTGACTTTAACGCCAAGATAGGATCAGACAACGTACGGGCTATGAAGACATGGGAACACATGGACTTGGACAGATGAGTGAGAATGGAGAACGTTTTGCAGACCTGTGTGCATTGAACCAGCTGGTGATAGGAGGCAGCATCTACCGCCACAAGCGCATCCACAAGGCCACCTGGAGATCCACGGACCACGTCACGGAGAACCAGATCGACCACATCTGCATCAGCAGGAAATTCAGGCGATCATGGCGGGATGTGAGGGTGATGAGGGATGCTGACGTGCCATCAGACCACCACCTGCTTGTGACAACAGTGAGACTCCGACTCAAGAAGTACACATCAACAAATGCAGTAAGGACAAGATATAATGTGGAGCTGTTTAGCAGTAAAGAAATAAAGGAGAAATTTCAGATCAGTCTTACCAACAGGTTCCGACTACTTGAAGAACTGCTTGAAGAGGAGAGCACAGACATCGAGAACCAGTGGCAACATACCAAGAAACTTGGGCATGAGACCTGTGAGGAGGTACTTGGAAAGAAGAAGACCGAACACAAGGAGTGGATCTCTGATGATGATACTATTCAGAAACTGAATAAAAGGAAAGAGGAGAAAGCCACACTGAACATGAGCCAGACAAGATCAAGCAAAGCACAAGCTCAAGAAGACTACACCCAGGCGGACAAAGAAGTGAAGAAAAGTGTGAAGAAAGATACGAAGGACTTCATCGACAGACTTGTCAGACAAGCAGAAGATGCTGCGGGACAGGGCAACATGAGAGAGCTGTACACCACCACAAAGAAGCTGGCGGGCAAGTTCCAACAGACTGGCAAGCCAGTCAAAGACAAACGGAAAGACCATCACAACAACAGAAGATCAATTGAAGCGATGGGCAGAGCACTTCACGGAATTACTAAACCATCCCGCACCCGAAGCACCACCCGACATCCCACCAGCAGAAACAGAACTGCCCATCAACTGTGAGAAACCATCGAAAGCAGAAATCAGAAAGGCCATCCTGACACTGAGGAATGGGAAGGCAGCAGGACCTGATGAGATCCCAGCAGAAGCCATTAAAGCAGATGTTGGTATAGCTGTCAACTTGCTGCACAGCCTCTTCGGCAAGATATGGGAAAAAGAGAACATCCCAGCAGAGTGGAGGGAAGGCATTGTTATCAAACTGCCAAAGAAAGGAGACCTTACCAACTGTTGTAACTATAGAGGGATCATGCTCCTGTCGGTGCCAGGCAAGGTTCTAAACAGAGTCTTATTGGAGAGGATGAAGGAAGCAGTTGACCCCAAACTTCGAGACCAGCAAGCGGGCTTCCGGCAAAACAGATCCTGTGCCGAACAGATCACCAGCCTCAGGATTATCATCAAGCAGTCCTTGGAGTGGAACTCGCCCCTTTATATCAACTTCATCGACTATGAAAAGGCCTTCGACAGTGTAGATAGAGAGACACTATGGAAACTACTGAGACAACACGGAATACCAGAGAAGATCATCTCTCTCATCCGGTGCACCTATCAGGATATGAACTGCAGGTTGGCTCATGCAGGCCAGTTGTCAGACGGTTTTGAAGTGAAGACAGGAGTGCGCCAGGGATGTCTGTTGTCACCTCTCCTCTTCCTTCTGGTCATAGACTGGATCATGAAGACCACAACAATATGCAGGAACAATGGGATACTCTGGACGCAGCTAGATGACACTGACTTTGCTGACGACCTGACACTCCTCTCCCACAGCCACACACAGATGCACAACAAGACCACCCGCCCTGAGACAGCATCAGCAGGAACAGGGCTCAAGATAAACACAGTCACAGTCAGAGGTGAACCCATCAGGGAAGTAGATTCCTTTGTCTACTTGGGAAGCGTAGTTGACAAGCAGGGGGGCACTGACCGGGTCATCATAGCCAGGATAGGCAAGGCGCGAGCAGCGTTCACCATGCTAAAGAACATCTGGGCTTCAGGAGAGATCAGAAGGACAACCAAAATTGTGTATCTTCAATTCAAATGTAAAGTCAGTTCTGCTGTACAGCAGCGAGACTTGGAGAATGGCCAAGGCAATACAGCAAAAAATACAGACCTTCATCAACACCTGTCTGAGGCGCATCTTCAAAATCAGATGGCCAGAGAAGATCAACAATGAAGATCTATGGAAGCAAGCAGGACAGCAACCAGATGGCAAGCAGATTCTGCAGAGGAAGTGGGGCTGGATTGGACACACTCTCAGGAAGCCAGCATCCAGAACCATTCGCCAAGCCCTGACATGGAACCCGCAGGGGAAAAGGAAGACAGGCCGACCTCGCAGCAGCTGGAGGCGAAACACTGAGGTAGAGATGAAGAGGCAGGGGACCAACTGACAGATATTCAGTGAGCAGCCCAGAACCGAGTGCGATGGCGGAGTGTTGTCAATGGCCTATGCTCACCCTTGAGCTATGGGCCTAAGTAAGTAAGTAATACAATTGAAGGAAACTGCAGTGGATAATTGTCCAATGTGTTGTTGAATGTGCAGACCAATGTCTCGGCTTTTGTAGGGTTGATGAACGATTCAGTTTCAATGTTCTTCAACTGCTGCTGCATTCTTTGATGCTTTGTAGATCGTCATCTGCTCATGTCAACACTCGGTGAGATCGCACATGTGGCTGGCACTGTCAGAAAAAGCACTACGCCACTAGGAGCTCAAGCAACAATGTTCTACTCAGCAGGAGGCTACAAATCATGGTCGGGAACGGATAGATATAACGGAATGGGAGAACCATCCAGAGACCATCAGGAAGAGTGGCATAAGACCGGAATATTGTTCTCCACTCAGGTTCACTAAAACAAATGATTCTAATCAAACTCAACGTGTCATATAAAAGCTGAATGGCGCAAGCTCACATCCACATCTACAATATGCCAGTCTAGCCAGCAGCTGAGGGAATCTGGCATCTAGGCCAAGTTCTCACAGAGGTTTGAACACGGGGATTCAAAGGCTCATCAGCCTATGATCTCATAAAACAGCTCGGTATTTCCGGTAAGAAGAGGATCAGAATACTGAAAGCAATGGCAGGGGCAGCTTAAGAGTTCCAGCAAGATCTAGTTGAGGAGTTAACTTAATTAGGCATAAATTTCCCAACTTTGAACAGATGTCGGATAACAATCAACTTGGAACAGATGTCCGATAGTGACGAGGGTAAAGCATCCATCTAAAAAGGCATGCCTTAAGATGCCCACCTATCCAAAAGTTGCGGGTTCAAATCGTGGGACAGCCAGGAAACAGGATAAAAAAAAAGGGGTTTTCAACAGAAGGGCATCTGGTAGTCCTGACTTGGCTGTGACCCAGCTCCTTAAGAGTGTCAGGAGTTCAGAGCTGAAACACTTGTCTAGAGAGGGGTTCTTTCTGCTGTCAAACTCTCCCAAGAATTTCTTCTGATTTTGTCATTCATTTAAGTTCAATGTAGAGGTTTGTCTGGGAGAGTCTCGTAATAGTAGCAGGGACTAGTTTCCATTAACTTAGATCTCATGGCCCGTAAAACTGACAGTGGCTATTTTGGTGACAAACATTTGCTTGAATATGAAGTCCCTTTGCTTGATGACTTTCATAATTTTGGCTGTAGGTACCGAGATCTTACTGCCCAATCTTTTATATGTTTTAAAAAGGAATGGTAGGGTGGGGATAGGAAGGTGAAATGTGGAAATGTCCATATTTTGGGATCTATGTCCTAGTCCCATATACCTCCGCACATATATATCCCCACCCCACACCCACATGCGGGGACAGAGACACAGCGAGAGAGACAGAGAGAGCAGAGAGAGACTGAGACAGTGAGAGGTCTAGTTAAAAACAGATACCTTCCTGACAACAAATAATGCACATGTCTCATGCTTTTCATGTGCCACTTTATTTCTGCAATTATACACATACCATTCTCAGCATGCAATTTGCTTCAATATTTTGATACATACCATTTAAAAAGTGTATATCACAAATTAACCAAGTGTGGTAAGATTTGAAAAGAAAGTAATCTGGGTGTATGAACTGATTAAAATCTAAACACACAGTAATACGCTGAAAAGAATGCAACTATGGCTGAAAGCATTTGCACTGATTATGCCTGTTGTTCATTTACACACACACACACACACACACACACACACACACATGTATAAACATAACTGAAGTTGAAAGCATGTACGCACACACATACAAACACACACACATGCACGCACAAACACATACATACACATTCACACAGAGAAGAATGTATAAGCGTGACTGAAGTCGAAAGATTTCAGAACCTAGCAAAAGAACAAAGAATTTCAGAATGATGCATTACATGGTCAGTATATGAATACTAAATCAATTGACTTAATTCTCTGGTATGCTGAGCATGACCATGTTTGCAGCCTCTCCAGGAATAGGAGGTAGCAAAGGTGGGGTACCACAAAATTTTATTTATTCATTACAAGCATATAGTCCACGCTCTGAATAAAAAAAAAAAAGCCTAGTTTTTTTCCCCAACTACAATTGCTTTTATCTTGTTACCCTCTATGAGCAGAGTCTTAGCAGGATGCTACAGAACATTTCAAGAACTCATGGCAAACATTACATCGTGCAATAAAGGCGGTAGAGTTGTAGACTTTGCATTAACTTAAAATACAGCAGGGGGTCCTGCCCAGTCTGGTGGAAGTGTGTGATTTCTCTGGCTGACCTCTTGAGAACTCAGTGCTCCATGACTGTCTGACCGCCTATGTTGTCCATTGTAACATATTGGTTAAACAAATTCTTTAATGTTAATGACTCTTATTTGAAACCCTGGTAGCCAAACACTTCCAAGCCAACAACCACTCCATGGCAGACATGAGGGTTATTGCAATAGAACAGTGCCACTCCAAGAATGCATGCAAACGCAAAGTCAGGGAACGATTGTGGCGCCACAAACTGAAAACAAAGTACCCTGACGCCTAAATGTATGGGACTAGAGCTCAGGTGGTGTCCACGATTCTTCCCCTGCTGCCACTCGGACAAACTGTGTGTGTGTGTGTGTGTGTGTGTGTGTGTGTGTGTTCGAAAGAATGAAAAGAAAGAAAGAAAGAAGGAAAGAAAGAAAGAAAGAGAGAAAGGAAGAAAGAGAGAGAGAGAGAGAAAGGAAGGAAAAGAGAGAGAGAAAGGAAGAAACAGAACAAAAATCTTCCAAGTTTGACGACATAAACGAGAGACCAATAAATACGTATAGACGATGACGTATGACAAGATAGACGTCAAAGGAGGACTACTAGGTGTTCCAAGGTGACAGTCCTGAAGAAGTCAAGTAAAGACGAAAATTTGGCAGAGAACAACTGGTGTTTTTTGTTGTGATCAAGTGTAATGACTCTTATTTGGACAGAGTCTACATTTGGAACTAAACTGGGTTCCGAAGACCATGTATACTTACATGCAGACCAGTGTGTGTAGCTGTTTTGACCTGATCCACAGTGAAAAATTCCCCTGATTAACATTTCTTTAATTTTTTACATTTATATATTAGGTTGGTATTGCTTTTCATGCATGTTATACTTAGGCAGGAAAAAAAAAGCTTTGGAAAACCTGCGCTGATGTGTCTGACCTATGAGGACATAAAATAAGATGATGAATCAAGTGTTGTTGCAAAACAACCCAAGTCAGCATCACAATCAACATGTCTATGATAGATGCTAAGACCTGAAGTGGGGGCTCAAATTGAGATAAAAGTCTATCAACGTCCATTTTGACAGTTATCAGTGTAATCCAATCATGAGGAAGTTAGACATGTATGACTGGTGCAAAAGTTCATCACAGAACATGGCAGTGGTCTCTGCAATGGCTGTCGTGTTGCAAACAAGTCGAAATGGGAGTGCTTGATCCATTTGAGATGTCACAGAAAACATTCTTTGTCTGTTTGAAACAAAAAATAATTTTAAAAGTGATGAAATGTGTAATCCTTATCACAAATGTTTTGAAAAACCTTGAGCTTTGCTGACCTCGTTTCCTCTTTAATCTTTGCTGCATGTCCCTTAAATCTTCACCCAGTGTCACAGGTGTCCACTGACCGCTACTTTCTGTCAAGGACTAATCCACTGACAAATGCCAGACCTTCAGTTACACACTTTTGTCAGGGGACAATGCTGTACCACACACCATGGGCATTTACTTCTTTTGGAAGACATCTTTAGTGAAGACATGAAGGACTGCTTCATTGTCCAGATCACTAAATACCAAGGGAATAGTGCGGGAGTTTTTGTGTGAAACAAAACTCGCAAGAGTTGATGTACATGCACGCATGTCCATGACATACAACAAAGGATAACTACACACACTGATTTTCATGAGAAGTTTATGACTATACCCAGTATTCAGCTGGCTTCCTTTCTCTTCGACCAGTTGCAACTTGAACACTCTGAGAAATCTGCTCTCCAATCACCAACAATTTTTCTTCACCAAATTGAAAAAAAAAAAAGTTAACAAAGAGAATCCTGTGAAAAATCAGAAGGAAAAGACAATACTAAAGAAAACACAAAGGTGACAGTTCATTCAACAAACATAGTAAATCAAACCAAAGTAATCAAACCAAATGTTGAAAAACAAATGATTGTAACAGGCATGTACTAACAGAAAGTTGAACACAGCAACACAAGAAACAACCATGGCAGAGTAGCAAGAACAATAATACCATCATCATAATCTGAAACATAACTCAGCTTTCCCTTTACCTCTCTCTGCATCCTTTTTGATTTGCTCACTATAAATAGTACTTACTTGTACCTACTGGTGAAATATGAAATGAATGAGCGGTAGTGAGTGATGGATCATATATGCGTGTGTGTGTGTGTGTGTGTGTGTGTGTGTGTGTGTGTGTGTGTGTGTGTGTGTGTGTGTGTGTGTTACTGTTGTTGTTTACAGTGTTGTTTTCAGCCCAGCTGACCACCCAAGCCGTAGGGCGTAGAATGCCAACCATGGACATGATTTTGTTAGATTCTTGTCTATGTGTACAAACATAATGGTGGTTAAAATCAACAACAACAAAATGCAACAAAACAAAGAGAAAGAGGAAGAATGGAAGGATGGAAGACAGAGACAGCAAAAGAGGGAAGAAGGGTGGGAAATGCAGGAGATAAGAACTCTTGTTTTAAGATTATTGTGATGAAGACTGACATGAGTATCTGTGAAAAGAGTTTGGGCAAACCAACTCAGCTAACATACAAATAAGGAAAGAGAGAGCAAAAAATCATGCACATGCTGCAGACAAGTTTTCTTACAGACTGAAACACAGCCTCAGAACATGTGTACTTCACTTACACAAGGATGGTCTACAAAAGGAGAAATAATAATAATAATAATAATGAATACTTATATAGCGCCTATTCTCGGCTAGAGACCAAGCTCTAAGCGCTTTACAATCAACACTCGCTTACACAACGGGCTGCCTACCTGGGTAGTGCCGACTGAAGAGCTGCCAGCTGGCGCTTCATTCAGTCGTTTCCCGTGTCATCCAGTCAATATCGTTCAATATCGTTCTCTCAGTTTCTTTACTTCCTTCATTCTTTCCATTTCTTACGCAGGGTGCATGCTGTGTGTAACGTGTCATCCATACCAACGGCCAAACTGGCCTACTCTTCCGAAAGCTTCCGAGAAATGGAATAAAAGACGATAACAACTGTTTCCAGTGCATTATAGTGCGATACTACTATCAGTTCAAATACAGCCCACTCAAGCAACCTCCTCCATGAACAGCCAATATGCCATATACAATAGCCAATACACTGTGTGAACAGCCTTACTCAATATCCACATCAATTATTCAAAACAAAGAAATTGTACACTTCAGAAACTGACCCAAACCAAAAGATGGAGAAAGCAATCTTTCTACCCTCCCTTGCTGCCATGTACAACATACAACAGCCAGTACACTGTATGAACAGCCCTCTATACATATGACATACAAGTCAAATATGGAAAAATGTAAACTTCAGAAACTGACCCAAACCAAAAGATGAAGAAAGCAACTTTTTCACTTTGTATACAACAAACGCTCTGTTGTCTCCACAAATGCACAGTATAGGACAAACATTAAGTCAACTCACAGGGCAATTCATCGTAACAAACAAATAACCTCATGCAATAATCGCTTGAGTTATGAATACAGTACTAATCCATGTCTATGTTTTATTTAAAAAGATCACCATAGATACGACTTTGTTAAGTGGTTGTTTTGGGACAGATCAACATCAGATTCAAACTAGTTTGTTAGAATTGACGTTCTTTGCCTTCGCACTTTGAGGAGCATAAAATCTAGACGTCAGCAAAGCTGTTTTATCTGCCCACAAGTCCGAAACAAGTGTTAGATTGTTTCTTCTCTGTCTTGATGAAAGGAGCACTTGTTAGAGTCAAGTATATGGATTACAGCAACTAAGGAGTAGGAAGAAACTCTAGGGAGAATTTGAAAGCTGATGATCTTCAGAGAAGAAATCCACCTCATACATGGGTCTTGCCTCATACTCTTTACACAGTATGGAGATAGGCTGTATCCAGGTCATGACTCCTAGATGCCGTTATATACTGGTATTGTCATTGTCTTAAAATAAAGCATTAAACCAAGTAGCCAATGAACTAATCAATTACGTGAACAAAGCGTCTTTTTACCTTCCCTTGAGCCCCTTGACCGTGGGATTATGCATCACATACATACCAGTTTTGGCATTGTCAGAAGGGAGCTTGGCACAAGCAGCATGTGGGACAAAATATGTGGAATTGCACTGGTTTTCATCTCAGTTTTATCTACACAATGTAGGGATCGGCTTGTTTTTTGTTGTCCCTGAGCTGTTTTCGCACAAGAGGGGCCAGACAGAAATTCAGCTTTTGTTCCGGTAGACAGGAGTTCATAAGGCTGATAACTTTCCAGCAGTTAAGTGGTTAACCAGAAAGGAAGGGCCACAAGGGTGTGTGAGGCAAAGACAGACAGAATGTAGGGGTGGGGGCATTCGGGTTGGGGGCTAGAGTCGTTGAAAGAAACACTACTGCTAATGCTTTACATGGGCACTCAAATTGTAATTGACGGATTTCTGCTGAATCAAAGGAAAACAATGTGCTTTCTCTCCAAAATAAGGTGAATATTGATAAAATTTCAAAATAAATACAGACATATGTAAGAGTACAGGAAGTTAACTGCTTGATAACTATATACATTATACAAACATACAATTTGAACAACTATATAATTTGAAGGCAAGGTAGTAAAGACCGAAACAAAATGGGGGTCAAAAGGAAACAAAAACAATGCACATTTCGACTCTTAGTCTTTTTCACCTGAAAAAGACCCTAAGAGTTGAAACGTTGACATTGTTTTTGTTTCCTTTTGACCCCCCTTTTGTTTCGGTCTTTACTACCTTACCTTCAAATTATATAGTTGTTCTGAAAAAGACCCAGTCAAATGTTATCAGTTCATACAATTTGGAAACAGAATATCTTACCAGTTCAAAATCCCTCAACAAAATCATTGAAAAAGAAAATGAAATTTTCTCATCAAATCACTCAGACATTCAAAATCAAAACCATGCTCACTTATTCTTACTTATTCATTATGGAAGCACCAGTCTTCTGTCACATTCGATGTATAGTTTAGTGTAGTTACATGAAACACCTGAGCTCCCCACATCAATTCATAGTTCATTAATAAAGCGATAAATCTCTACTTTCCTCCTTTGAAAAACAAATGCCATCTAGCCCTGGAATGCATTCACAATGAAATCAAGCCCAACTGTTGGTCAACACATTAAAAATTATTTATTATCAGTCCAACATGAACACATCTTAATGAACTCCAATAACAAGGACATGCAAATACAATAGTTAATAATCTATCAAGCAATACAAAACATTTGTCAAACTTTCAACTTCGTCACACTGAATCCGAATCTGACTGGCAGTTATTATGCAATATTAAACAATGTAATGCAAAAACTAAGTCTGATTAAAAAGGAAAGCCATACAATTTGCAGTTCCATTTGATAATATTTATTCCTAATATATGGTAACTTTTTAGTTATTTTGGCAAGCTGTTTTTCTCACGTAAAACTGGTCACTTTCATTTTCAAATATGATTAATAAAAACCAAAAGTAATGCAGTTAATCAAGTACTCCTAAAATATCTGCCAAACAAATAAGTTGTATGTAACCAGCCGCCATGGCGAAGTGGTTAGCGTCGCGGACTCCCGGCTGGGAGGTCGTGGGTTTGAATCCCATCAGAGTCATGTGGGTTTTTCTGCCCTGACCGGCTCCTACCCAGAGTTGAGTTTGCTGTGGACTCAGTTGGGAAGACTGGGACCACACAGTCGAGTTTCATCCACTTAATGGATGCGTTTCTGAGAGTGTTGCTCAAATTTCCTGACCAACACTGCAGGTGCCTGTATCTCTCGGGCCTGGTTGATGCTGGGATATATTATGAAAGGAAGCGTAGAGTACAGCCCTGTCATGTAGTCTCAGACCGAAATGGAAATCTGTAGCATCATCTTAATCATCCTCATTCTCATCGATCAGCATAAAAAAAATGTCTCAAATTCTGTGGTCCTTCATGCCCTGTTGTCATGGTGACCTCAATTTTGATGTCCTCTCCACGTCTGTGGTCTTGGTTTGGTTCCGTCGGGTTCACTGGTATCGGCGAGTCCATGGGGGCTGTCATTGGACAGACGTGGTGGCGCCCTCCAGAGGGAGAGCTCACTCACGCCAGCTCCGTGACTAAGCAATTATTGTTGTCAGTAGGGGGCTTAGTAGGTGGTGTCCCTCGTATGTTAGATCAGAACAGGCGCCACTGAACACCACTGAAGTGACTCGGCAGCAGTGCAGTGTCTCCTCCGGTGGTTTGCCTCTTGACGACTTGACATTGACAGCTACCTGTGGATTGCCGGTGCTGGGGCTGCGGCGGGGCCGACCGGGCTGTGGCTGTGGACGGGGTGTCGGAATGAGCAGCGTGGGTGCACTGCCTCTGAGGTGGCACAGAGGTTGGGACAGCAAAAAAAAAAAAAAAAAAAAAAGTTGTATGTATTGTTGTGTGTGTGTGTGTGTGTGTGTGTGTGTGTGTGTGCATGTGCGTGCGTGCGTGCATGCATGCGTGGTTGTGCGTGTGCGCGCATGCATGATCTGCTGACTTGCGTTTTCGCACATTCTCAAAGTTCATCATTGAAAAAAAAGCTCCTAAAAGTGCAACAGACATACAAACAAACAAGACAAAAGACAGTTCCCCGTAACTGTCTCCTATTTTGTTTCATGTCTGTATTAGATAGGAAGGAATTAAAACAACAAATTCAACAGAAAGGAACTCAAACAACAAACAGGACCAGATTTCTTAACACGAGTTCAAGTATCAGTAAAGAACTGGAATGGAGGACAGGGAATGTTGAGTCTAAGAGACTAAGGAGAATTCTATAAATGGAAGATGAGGTATACCTTGGAAAATTGAAGGGAGAGGCTGAAGGTAATGGATTGTGTTGTATTCTCATCACCACAGATTGCTCTACGTGGAATTCTGGCTGCCTTTTCCTGGAGACAGCAGCCATAGTTAAATGCCAGTCTATTTTCTAGCAGCCAACAAAAGATGAAAGCACAAGTTATGAGCAGGGGAAAACTAGAATTGTGTGCCAGTACTTAGTTCTAGCCGAGTTCCTTTTAGCTTTTGGTGTGTTGTGTGTGTGTGTGTGTGTGTGGTGTGTGTGTGTGTGTGTGTGTGTGTGTGTATGTTAGAGAGAGAGAGAGAGAGAGAGGAGAGAGAGAGGGGAGAGAAGTGCATTCATGCATGTGCATGTGTGCGTACTACGTGCATATGTGTGTGTGTGTGTGTGTGTGTGTGTGTGTGTGTGTGTGTGTGTGTGTGTGTGTGTGTGTGTGAGTATGTGTGTGTGCACATGTGCATTCAGCATCATGTTTATTCTGAGCATCAGTCTTTATCAAATTGTTTCAATGATCATGAAAGAGTTAGAAGTTTGTACTTGCATTTTCCACTCAGTGCAATTTTACCCATCAAAAAGGGAAAATGGAAGTATACATATAAAATCCAAAGCAAAACCCACAGTGTACACATTACCAACTGCACCCTTTGAATTGAAATGACATGTTGAAGAAGTGCAGTTACCAGGAAAACCTATGAACACTGGGTCTCTTCAGGGACTGTCCTTGGACCTCTATTGTTCCTCTGCCACACAAGTGCCTTCCTCATAGCATAAAATCACAAAACTGTCTATAACTTTCATGTCTCTAACGACACCAGAGAAGCAAATTCTAAGTATGGCTTCCCTTGAAAAATCCTGCATGTCCCAAATCTGGTGATTACTATATCCAATATCTAAATATGCCCTGTCACTAAATATGGTTATTATTTGGATCCATTATTAGCAAACAGGCATAAACTACAATGACCTTTGTAGAATTCTGTGCATTAAGATTCATAAATGCCGGCTATTATTCCAAAACTCCTCGCTGTGCATCATCAGTGTTGGAGCACTTGACCCTCAGATCATTTGAAGACAAACAAAGAAACATCAGCGTTAGCTTTGTCAAGGTTGTATAGGGTCTGGTATCAGCTGTACCATTCAATTAAAAGAGGAAACGTAATTGAAGCTGATGCTTCTTTCTTTATTAGTCATTAAGATCATTCTACTCTCTTGTTTTCTAACGCTAAACTGCAATGGTTGAGGCTGCAGAATGCATGCAGCATTTGCTAGATGGTGGTGCCTTCCTTGCAGTCATGAAATATGGGCTGGTACACCCATGGGGATGCTTCTGTGGACAGTCTGTTGTGTGGCATCCAGCCCCATCACATCATTGTATTTGCCAAGGAGCAGTTATGTCCCTTGATATCTTAATGGAATGCCCTGAACATGCCTTCACCTTATATCAACACAACACACACTTCCAAGGGTGGTGGCTGGCTGGTTTGGCAGTTTGCTCATGGCTGGTTGGTTCATCAGTTGAGGATGGTACTTCTCTGTGTCTCACTGGCACCTTCAACCGAATCTTTTCCTTTCATTAAGATCATTCTACACTCTCGTTTTCCAATAGCTCAGAAAGGACAAACTGGCAGCCACAAGATATTTGTTTTCACTAGTACAACCAAACTTGCAACACAAAATATTACTGTGACAAAAAACAAACACACAAAAAACACAAACCTGAGTTACACTCAGGTTTTACACCCTGCCTCTGGTGTGATATCTGGCCAACAGGAACAAAAACCACTCTGGAAAAGTGCACGGATTGAACTTATTCAACACTATGTCGGCTTCCGTACAATCGTAACATAAAACAACCAACTTTTCCCCCAAAATATGTATGATGTAATTATGAAACACACATAATCCAATGGTGGCAAGCTGATTCAAATTCAAGTTGTCCTGTCAACAGTCTGTTTTCAGATTATCATAAAAAAAAAAATTTTTTTAAAATCCCACAGGCACATATCATCGCAATTTGACAACAGAACAGACAAAATCTGCTGTCACAAACTCCTTTGCTTCAAGGTGGATCCCAAATCAATGACAATCGGAATCAAATATAATCAGTCTTGTCTAAGGGAGAGTCATGCATCCATTTGGCATGATGACGATTTTTTTGTGAAGGCACTCCAGATTCAAGAACAGACAGACGTAACAACATTTGCCTGGCGGCCAAGAGCACCCGAGTAGGTACATCAGTGTAATAATATCACCAGCAGAACTGTCGGCAGTATGTGGCACTGGGAATTATGGAATTATACAATGACTCTTCTGAAGAAAAAGATTAGGTTTTTAATCAAGATTAAAGAAGACACACCAGAACAAATGTAATCTTAGACCAATCTCACTTGAACTTAGCTTCTCCTGAGAAAACGCTAACACTGAAATTATAGTAACAACACAGTCTTGTATTAACAGAGTATCTTTAAATTGTATGAATGTGCATACATACATGTAACGTAATACAGATATGAATGCATGTATAATGTAATGCTGAGTGTGGTTTTTAAGTTTACATATAATGTAATGTAAAATCACATAAAACCCCTAAGCACTTTCCCTCCCAAGGAAAAGATTTCTTTAACTCAAAAACAATTTTTAAAAAATCCAGAAAGTAGCAGACATGAATATTAGATCTATATTCACAACCCCTCATCCCTTTCCCATCCAATCCATTTTCAGACACTGTTACCCTAAGAATGTGTTTGGAAGACATTTTAAAATTCAACTTACCTACTGCGCACTATTGATTTTTTTTTTCTTTTTACTGAAAACTTTGATCTCCAAAATGGCCATAGGGTTTGGGTACACTGAGGCCAAACCTGACAGCATAAAGATTGTGGTGATAGTGGGGAAAGGGAAGGAAGGGCAATGGAGGAAGGGGATATTCATGTATGATTGAAGGGGGTGTGGTTGGTGGGTGGAGTTAGCAATGAGGTATGAATGGTGTGGGGTTAACTGCATTCAGCAGTCATGATTGCAACCAAATATGGGCACTGACTTGAGTTTAGGTTTATGTTTTTAGATTTGAATCAGTACCATAGAGGTCATTTGACAGGTTACATTCCCCCTCTCCTCAGAACCCCATACCCCCCTTCCCCCTCCTCCTCCTCCTCAAAAAAAGGAAGGATCATTTTAAATATGGACGGGTAGATATACAATGTTCACCTGCACTGACTAACACTCATTTCAAAACTGACATTAATATCATTTCTCATATGAGACAGTTTATAAGCTAATATTCATCACTTTTTTTTCTGGCACTAAATGAGTTAGTGTGAGAGTTAAACGGAACAGAGAATGGAAAAAAGTAAAGTGTGTGCATGTGTGTGTGTGTGTGTGTGTGTGTGTGTGTGTGTGTGTGTGTGTGTGTGTGTGTGTGTGTGTCTGTGTATGCATGTGTATTTGTATGTGTGTGTGTATGCTTGAGAAAATTCAATAGGCAACCACGCATTTTTTTAAATGAACAGTTTAAGATAAACTACAATACAATACGGAAAAAATGCTATCAAAATCATTTAAAACTGAAAGGCGCTTTATCAAACAATTTTTACAAAGGGTGTGAAAAAAGAAAAACCTCAATTCAAACTCAACAATGGATATGTTCAAGGCATATGGATAAATTACACTCACTTCATTGAACAGTCTGCCAGTAAGTCATCTCATATCATCAAGTATCGGCTGAAACAACATTTGATTGTTCATCAACCTTTCTCTGGTCTAGAACTTCTCCATTGATCTCCCCTTGAGACACATCCGATCTCATTTCCTCTGTTTCCCCAGGACCAGACTTTGTGTTTTGAACCGCCTCAGCCTCATCACTATTTTCTGTCGTAGATGCATCTTCCTCACAGTTGTGGTCTGAGTTCTGGGAAGGCAGTGCTCCACTGACATTCTCACTGGCATTGTCAAAGTCTATTGGTTGGTCGCTGTCCAGCTCCGGAAAGTTTTCATCCAGCTCCTCTTCCGCTTTGTAGTCTGCGGTGTAGTCGTCTTCGATGAACATGTCTTCTGGAGGGAAAACAAAAATCAGTGTCATGCAACTTAAACCATTGATTGCTTCTGAAACTAACAGATATGTACATAATAAAGAAAATGATAAATAATGAATATTGAAGAGTAGTAAGGAGTAAATAATGACACAGTCAAATAAAAAATGTTATGACCCTTACCCCCTACCTCCCATCGTATTCTCAACACACAGACACATACCCACACCACGAAACACACACACACACACACACACACACACACACACACACACACACACACACACATCAATGAATGTGCAATTTAACTAAAAAAAAATACTAAAATGAAAAATGTAAAGAAATATGTAAAGAAAACTTAAACAAACAAAGAATAAATTCAAACAGTCATGAAGTTATAGGTTAAACTACATACATAACGCTTTAAACACTAAAACATAGAACTTTGTTACATTATTTAATCAGATCTACTCCATCCTCCATATCATGGAGCTACTGAAAGATACAATAACAGAGCAAGAAAAAATCTGTGAGAACTAATGGAAAACAGCTCTGTAATCATTCTTCTGATTTTCAATCCCCAACAGGAAAATGTAATCCAAGCACTACACGAGTACCAAGTCATGTTAGCATTTAGTACACATGCGTGATCCAAAACTAAAACGTAGCTGTGAATCCACCATACCTTGCATTCAACAAAAACAGCAAAGCTGTGAATGCATGATACATAGCATTAAATTGAAGCAGCATCACAGCGAACGTACAGTGCATGCCACTAAATGAAGCAACAAAAGGCTCTGAGGCAATCAACGGCTCTGCAAATGCACACAATCTGGCGTACAAATAAAGCACCAATGCAGAGAATGCATGAAGTGTTTTCTGACAGACCAGGAGATCAGCAGGACAGTGAGAGGATCAGCCCTGGTGTGATGACACGGTGGACTTTGAGATGAATGATTTGATGGCGCTATCATTAAAAGGAGAGACAAAAAAGACTGGCTGAAAAACAGTTCTCAAAATGAAGTCGCAGTATTCTGTGAATGTAAGATGAACACTTTCAAATGCCTCCCTCTACCCCAACCCACCCCACCTTTCTTTTTTTTGGAATTGGTAATGATTTTTAAAGATTTTTTTTTAATGCACCATCAGCATTGTCCACTTTCTGCCCACTTCGGCATACCTTTCTTGTTTAACTATACATACTTTATTTTTTAACTGCTAAAGTCACGCAATATGAAACCTTCATATGTGACATGGTGAGGGCACATACCAGTCACTTTAAAATTCTTCTCCCTCACTGCTTTCCAGCATTGCATAGAAGACATGTGTCTGTCATGACAAATGAACCACAAGTATCTGATTGAAATAGAGGATGTACAGCCACAGCTGCAAAAAGAGTTAACATCTCCCCTTCCCACACTTACACACTTAAAAAATTGAAATAATTTAATAACTATGAGATTGAATATTGCTGTAAATAGATGACTCTCTCAACAACAACAACAAAAAAAACAACCACCCCTAAGATGAATGAGAATGATTGAGTGTAATTTCCACATTTGGGCCACACTTGGAAACAGATTGGTACCTGTTTCTGTTAACCCGAAGAGTGCCTATAAGCCGTCAGCTGACGCCAAAGTAAAAATGCTTTCCCAGTGCCTATGGGCCGTCCACTGACGTCATGCATTTTTCTTGAATTTTCATTCGTTACTATTTCTATTAACGGACTTAAATAGAGTGTGCGTAGTAAGCCTTATATGTCTGTAGTATTAAAATGATATGCAAATGACCACACGTGAGGGGCAAGCCCATTTATTCTCATCACTGACTGGATGACCAGACAGCACTTCGTCTCGCTTGCAAAGTTGGCAGCGCAACCTTTGACAAGCGTAGCGACCAAATCAACGTATTTACACAGCTGAGCAGGCTCTGCTAATCATTTTTGACAAAGACAATAATCTTTTATTCAACGACTTACTCGAGCATGAAGGTGAGATGATGATTGTGATGGAATTGCCGACCGTATTCGTCAGTTATTGTGTCGGGCTGTGCGACCTCAGTGTGTGTTCAGCTGACTGGTTTGCCAGCGTCGAACGAGCTTGCCTAGTGTGTATTCTGCACTGCGTGCCAGTGGCCAGTGATGTGATAGTCAGCGCGAGAGGGGAGCGTGGCCTGCTCGCGGCGTGACACGGGGCAGAGGGAAAGGTAGGAGAAGAGGAGGAGTGAAAGAGAGGGTTGAAGTCCAGCAAGGGGGCGTGGTGGGGGGAGGGGGGCGTGGTCGTGGACTGTCTGCATAGAGTGTGAGCGTCTTGATAGACTTCTAAACTGTTTTGCTTTCATTTACATGTGTAGTGTGACAATACAAACTTTATTTTCAACTTTTTTGCTTTGTGTTCTTTTTTGGATGTGAAGCTGTAGTGGTAAATACATATGTTTTTGATCGTGCAAAAAAATCTATCCAAATCTAAATGCCTAAATATTTGTTTATTATCAAAATTAAAACAAAAGAAGCCCAGATTCAAAATCTTCATTCAATTTCCTTCAAAAATCATATATATTTCATTGTTATATCTTTTGTAGTTTCTGAGCTAGAATTTTTTGTTAATTATTACCCCCAAATCATTAGATTTCCCTGGCACTGGGAAAGCCTTTGTTTGTAACATTTTCAAGCAGTGAACGGGTTAATGGACAGGGAGCGAAAGATCAAATGCTTTTTAATGCGGGAAAAACAGAATAAGCACCAGTTGGCACTTTTTAAATTTTTTTATTCAACCCTCATTAGATAGAATAAGAGAGAGAGAGAGAGAGAGAGAGAGAGAGAGAGAGAGAGAGAGAGAGAGAGGATCACCAAGGTGTCAGTTAAGAAAGAAAAAAAAAAGAACAAAACACACAAAAAAGTTATAAAGAGCCATAAAAATAATGAAACTGTATAGAATGTTGATATGTAAAGAAAAAACCCATGCTCCATTTAGGCACACAGAGGTGCATTTCTATAGAATAACTGCCGCACTATGAAGAGGAGAGGAAGGAGAAGAGAGACAGAGAGAGAGAGAGAACAAAATATGCAGGTAAACCAGGAAATTCTTCCACTAACCGTTAATCACATGCTCTTTAGGAATATATTCAGACTGGACATCACGAGAGGTCAAAATACATTGTACAAGAAGCCACTAGAACAAGAAAGTCAATATTAAAGAATATCTATGCTTGGAAGAGGTAGCATGATTTTATGAACACAAAGAATCATATCAAATCTAAATGTAACTGTGAGCACACCACAGAATCTTGTCCAAGTACAACTCTTGTATAGCAAGTTTTAAAATTTCTTGGCAAGCTGTCAAAGTTTTTGCAGTCTGAATGTGATTTCAACAATGCTAATCCTACTGAACATCTATGAAGACCAATAATGGGTTGACCGTATGATTGCTTTCCATGATACTCGTTCCAGCACTGCCCTACAAAGTCAAATATAGGATACCCTGCCATAGTCTTCACACTGCAAGCCACTCCATCAAAATCTGGTCGTTATGAGGCAACCCACCAAAGGAGACACTGCACTGTTGCCATGTCGCTTTTGGTGGCATTCATCATGGACTGTTATGGTGTAACATACTAAGACACAAACTGCCAAGGCCCTTATTATAAAAACAACTGCTTGTTTATTGAACCACCATAAGCATGCATGCTCCTCCAGAGGCCTCCAGCCATCCAGCAGCCTACATCCATCCAGCAGCCTACAGCCATCCAGAGGCCTACAGCCATCAGGAGGCCTACAGCCATCAGGAGGCCTACAGCCATCCAGAGGCTGCTGGATGGCTGGAGGCCTCTGGATGGCCATAGGTCTCTGGATGGCTGTAGGCTTCTGGATGGCTATAGGCCTCTGGATGGTTGTAGGCCGCTGGATGGCTGTAGGCTGCTGGATGGCTGGAGGCCTCTGGATGGCCATAGGCTTCTGGATGGCCATAGGCCTCTGGATGGCTGTAGGCTTCTGGATGGCCATCCAGAAACCTACAGCCATCCAGTGGCCTACAGCCATCCAGAGGCCTATGGCCATCCAGAGACCTACAGCCATCCAAAAGCCTATGGCCATCCAGAGGCCTATGGCCATCCAGAGGCCTACAGCCATCCAGAGGCATGGCCAGAGACCTACAGCCATCCAGAGGCCTATGGCCATCCAGAGGCCTATGGCCATCCAGAGGCCTACAGCCATCCAGAGGCCTACAGCCATCCAGAGGCCTATAGCCATCCAGCAGCTGTCTCAATGAACCACAATCAGTGACTTTTCTGAGCTGCCAAGGTCTAAAAAGCCCAAAGTGTAGCATTTTGACATTTTCAGTGTAGCATTCCAAATTTAAGAGCAGCACATATGTGATTTGACAAGCTGAACTCAACAGCACTTTTAGTCATACTCTGCTTCACACAAGGACATGATGGTGGACTAAGAAGACAGAAATCTTGCTAGTTATTGCATGGGTTTGACTTGATCTACAAAAAAATTGAAACAGCGGA
Organism: Conus canariensis; assembly: GCA_033310375.1. Classification (NCBI taxonomy): domain Eukaryota; kingdom Metazoa; phylum Mollusca; class Gastropoda; order Neogastropoda; family Conidae; genus Conus; species Conus canariensis. The sequence goes on along the minus strand of CM065730.1, from coordinate 44,156,808 downwards.
CAACGAAACCAGTCGACAAGGCAGCAAGATTGCGACTGTCCATAGCGATTTGTCTTCTACTCTTTTTTCTATCCTCTGTTTACTGAACTTGACTGGGTTTTAAAAAATTGTTTATGAAATAAGTCATAAGTCTAAAGGTTATCTTGGTTCTGCTAATGCTTCTGTTGGTCTGTAAAGCATCTTGTTTTAATTCTTATATTTTGTTGTTGTTGTTTGTTGTTTGGTCACAAACTGTAGCAGTGTAGCATTGCTGATGAAAGTGTAGCACTTGGCAACTCTGACTTTGACACAGGCTCACTATCTGGCATGTACTTGGAATGGACATAGAAACTGAAATAACCACAACAGCTGAACATAAAAGGCCACAGAATATGAGTTTTTTTTCCATGATCAAATGAGGGCAACGAACATAATGCCATGGAGTTCGACCCTAGTCTGAGACTACATAACAGGGCTGTACTCTGTGCTTTTTTCCCCAGACGTATCCCAGCATGAAACAGGCCTGAGAGATACAGACACCTGCTGGGTTGGTCTGGAAATTTGAGCATTACTCTTACAGATGCAGCCATTAAGTGGATGGAACTTGGCTCTGTGATTCCTGAGAGGGTATGAATTTGGTGGGCTGAAAAGTTCCACAAGTAAAGCATGGCTATTTTTCAGTTATACTTTCTAATCCTGCATTCACACCATGTGCTCATGCAATGTTACTTCAACATTTGGTCAAAAAGTGGAAGTTTCAGAGCCAGCTACAAAGGAAAACTAGCTGATTATAACACAGCAGCTTTAACTGCAAGGAGAGCAGAAAAAAAGTTTGGCTGAGTAACATACCACACATTGTGTTGTTGGTCATGCTCTGCAACACATTAACAAAGAACAAGCTGTGCACACAGTCACATGACATGGTGTGGCAACAGTTCAGTCACTAGTTAACAGTAGTTTTTTTTTTTCAAATATGGGTGACTTTATGATACTTGAAACCTGGACTGTCTGTCCTGAAACAGCCCTGAGCAGTCCCTTGACTATAAGCCACAATTAAGACCTGATCTCTTAAGTGAGGGAAGATACAAGTTTTTGAGACTCCCTTATCTGACAATTTTACATGATTCTCCAACCTAATTAGTTTTCTTCAGTTCAAATGTAATCAATATATTTTTTTTTTAAAAAGGCTCTTCTCACCTTGACAAAGACCTTCATTTATCAAATTCACTTTCTTTTTCTTTCTTGTTTTTTTTCTCCACAACTAATGAAAGTTTCGAAGCCTAGAATCTGTCTTTTGAGCAAAGACATCAAGATCAGTTGCACTGGTCAAACCTGTGCAATGGGTATTTCTTGACCAAATCTAGATTTCTACAATTTATCTTCAACCTTTTATGCAAATGATAAAAAATATTTGTTGACAGTAAATATGCCTTGTGTTCATGAAATGATTTATGGTCAGTGTATACATCAACGAATGCACAAATAACAAGCAGGCTACGCCATGGAAAGATCGACTCATGCACAAACAACTTCATGCATAAGATTCATCCCAAGACAAAGACACAAGACAGAATTCTGGAAGCGAAGACAGACTTCTTGACATTCCTGTCTGCCAATTAAAGCCACATTGCCTCCCTTTGTCCAAGTCATTATCATTTGTTTTTAGTACACTGCTGACAGACAAGGATTAACTCCCAAACACGCTTATATACTGCTTTTCTTTGCACAGATTAAAAAAAGCCCCCTTGTTATGAAAGTGCAGAACTAAGCATACTACAATAATCATCATTTACGTGAAACTATAAAACTAGAATTAACCAACAAAGTATGCAACACCCCACATTCCTATCTCACAGCACAACCATAGGGTGTTGAAGCTGAGAGTGCTGATGATCAAACACAGAAATACATGTCACTACCTTCATGCTTTTCTTCACTCTTGATCTGAATCATAGAATTGTTAGAAGTGGGATCTGTTCGTCTTCTTTATTTGCCTCCTCCCTACTATGTTTGGCAAGAATAACTTTTAAAAAAATTTTTGCTAGTAAACCAACTCAATTACATTTAAAATAAAAAAAGTATCATGCTGTACAAAAAATCTTTGAAAAGGCGATTAAGTATCATAAAGAACGAACAAAACAATAGTAACAGGCAGTCGAGAAAAACAGAGAACGTATGTGTGTGTGCGTGTGCGGGGTGCGTGTGTGCGTGCATGCGCACGCATGCATGCGTGCCTCCGTGTGTGTGTGTGTGTGTATATGACAGTGTACATTGTAGGTGCATGGAAGTGTACTGTGCAAATGTTGTGTTGATAAGCATGACTGATTTGCACATGGAATCTGTGTCTTTCAATGTTTTTATGTTTACTGTATAATCTATTCAGTAATTTCTCTGTACTGCTTTTTAATTGTTTTAACGTTTTGTATGAACTGTAAAGCACTTGGGCTTTAGAAAGCATGATAAGAATGTCCATTATGATTAAATATACATAATTAATCCTGTAAATTTTGTCAGTGGGCATCAAATGCCAAGTGCTGGGTCAGCATCTATATTTAAAGCTGACACAAAACTGTGTTTAGTCTTAAAATGATTTCAGGAAATAAAAAAATTTCAAATCAAATCATCTTCTATTGTACACACAAGAACCACAAAGTCTAGCGACAGAACCATCATTTTCACCAATCCACCATTTAGCTTCCTTGTTCATTTTCTGACTTCTTGTATAACTCCACTTTCTTCATCAATGAATTATGAAATATTTATAGACTGAACTCAGAATGAACTAGAATATAGCTGGTGTGTATATATTGGCATGTGACAGTACGGTTTTTATAATGGTGAGCAAGTACGCCTCTAAATCTTATCAAGTAGAGTAGTTTGCTCGGTTGATGACTATTGTAACTTTTAAAGATTTCGTTATGAGTAGTTGGAAAAGTAACTTCTTCAATCATTGATAGTGTATACTTTTTAATGAGGATTTCTTGCCTCTCTGTTTTTTTTCTTTTCTTTTTTTAACAATCCAATCAAATTCCCCTGAACACACAGTCAGCCTGACTTCGCCCATTTTCCATGATCTCTCAATGCTGTTACCCTCTAAAAGTTTTAAGCACATCTATTCACGACATATTGCAGTATCAATGAAATGAGCTGTGAGAACAAGCCAAAGCTTAGTTGCATGCTCCTTCTAATCTAGAGCTTGAGAATACTGTTGGCTCTGTCTCTAATTTTTGACAATATCAAAACTGATATGACACTGACTGCCTTGTACACACACACACACACACACACACACACACACGCACACACTTTTTTTCCATTCAAAGCAACAATGTCAATTCTAATTTTTTGTCATACATTTGCATTTTCCCCCTTGCCACATAATCTGGATGGCACATTTTGTTAATAAAGAAACAGAAGAGTAAATGCAAGGATGAAAAAAAAAGGGTTATCTGAAAAAGGCTGGATGAACAAAACCTGAACAGAATTCACAAAACACTGACCTCCATGCTGTTCTGTGTCTGGAGATGACAAGAACTCGTCCAAGGCTTTCTTGTCTTCATCAATGCTGATCTCACTCAGGCTGCTCACTTTAGGGAACTCTGTCACACTTGGCAGCTCTACAATCACACACAGACACATACCCATCAGAACCTCACATCCATTAAATACATATCTGTGCACCTGCAGACATGAACATGTCATAGAGTCTTGTACGTACCTACATACTGACTTTTAACACACACATGATGACATAGCGCAGTTGTACTGGCTACATTTCAAGAAACTGGCTCAGAGTTCATATTGCTACCAGAGGATTTAGTCTAGACTGAATTTATAAATCGATTTTGGTAATATAATGACTCATTTTCAAACTTCACAACCCCCCCCCCCCCCAAAAAAAACACTTACCAGATACAAGAATCTTTATCAGGCATAATTTGACCTTTGAATGCATATATACATGGAGCTCTGAATGTACTATTATGTGTGATATCAAAAGAAACCGCCACCTTTCATCATCAGGTTTCAAACCCAGGATCTCTTAAGGGATATTCCCACACACTGCTCATACGCCCATCCAATTCCAAACCACCCAGAAACATCCTCAGAGCAATCCCTGGATGAAAAATATACTTTTGTTCTATATTGGTTTTGACTTTTCTTCTTCTTTTTTGTTTTCTTTTTTAATTCAAGAATACCTCAAGGAAATGTCTGAAAAAGAACCCTGACAAAACCAGTGAAATTTTTGCATAATACAACAGTCACACAAACTTTTTATAGGCAGCGGATATGAGTTTCAGATCCGATTTTCATTAATTTGATTTTGTTGGTGCTGTCTCATAATCACACACACACACACACACACACACACACACACATACACACACACACACACACACACACACACACACACGCACACACACACACACATTCTGGAGGCACTACATACTATCTGTACGTCCATGTTTGCGATAGTAGTCCATGTCACTAGTGAAGGCATCCAAGAAGGCTTCCTGACGTTCTTTCATGGCGTGTGATTTTCTCGTCTCCATCTCTTTGGATCTTTCCTTCAGCAAATTCCACAGTTTGGCTGTCAAAGACCAAACACTGACAGTATAGTTCTTCTTCTTCTGCGTACGCAGGCTGATACTCCTGCGGACACTCCCTGTATAGACAGGCAAGTATTAAACCCATCTGCCCAACAAAACTGATGTAAAGTGTGGGAGGTAAACAGACTTTCATATATGTAACACAACACAGAGCAGAGGAATACATGATATATTGGTATTCTACAGCTGACTAATGGTATGGCCACTTGGTTCTGCTTCATTGTTTAAGTTTAAAGTCGGTTTGATGTTAATGATTCCTGGTTATATAAACATACACATTATGCACTGAAATGTGTGTGTGCATGTATACGTATGCAGGTCACATACATGCAAAAAAGCATGCATTATGTATATGTGTATGTGTGTGTGTGTGTGTGTGTGTGTGTGTGTGTGTGTGTGTGTGTGTGAGAGAGAGAGAGAGAGTGTATTTGATCATGTATATACATGCATTTGATGGGGAGAGAGTGACAGAGAGAAAGAGGGTGAGAAAGAGAGAGAGAGAGAGAAATGTGGAGGGAGGGCGGGGAAAACAGAGAGAGAGAGTGAGAGAAAGAGTAAGAGAGAGAGAGGGTGAGAAAGAGAGAGAGAGAGGGTGAGAAAGAGAGAGAGAGAGGGTGAGAAAGAGAGAGAGAGAAGTGGAGGGAGGGAAGGGAAAACAGAGAGAGAGAGAGGGGAGAGAGACAGATTCTGTTTCATTTTTATACATTCAGTGCTCCATCAGCATCATCCCATCTCTACTCTTTGTCCCTCTGCCTTCCTGCTCACCTTTCACAGAAAAGGATTCCGCATTTTTTGCCTTTTTGTAAGCAGCTAGTTGCTGTAAGTGTGACACTTTCTCATGCTCCACTGCTCTCTCCTCACAAAGGTTCTCCAGCTGGTCCAGCTCCTCTTCCAGCATTTGGAAATCTGCATGCAAGGAATCTGTAGACATTCGCAGAGAAGAGGAGCATAAAAACATGGGCAAAAATTTGGGCAAAAATTTTGAAGAAACATCAGGACAGCAGTAGAAATACCAATATATAGCAAAGAAACAAACTTTTAATCTCTCTCACTTCACTTTTCTTTCCTAGTTTTTCAGAAAGAATTCCATGGTCCACCATGGGTGAAACGCTTGCGCCTGCCAGTCAGGCGGCAATATTTTCTCTCTAGGGATAAAGTCTAAATACAACACAAGTGTTCACAGTTTTATTTTTACATCATCCATCTCACAGGTGCATGATGGCCTACTCTTCTCCGACAGGTGGAATGGGATTTAAAAGTGCATGCACGATTGCTTAAACATGCAGTCACATACAGAACCCCGATTTAAAGTCTCATTCGAAGGACTAGGAGTGGAAAGGAGTCTGCATAGATATCAATTCCTAAGAGAAAATCTCCTTCAACAGGACTGTCTTGTTTGGGAATCAATCCTGGGCCTCGAAACAAGAGTTTCTGGCCTTACCCACTCAGCCAAGCAGATCCCAAAAACTTTAAATAAGAACATAGTTTCAGCTGCAGGTATGTTACAGGGGCCCTGCTGACCACACAGGTCCTTTCAGGGTTGTCATGAAGAACAGAAAGAAATATCATGAAAACAAAACAAACAAACAAACAGAAAAAAAAATCTCCAACCCAACCAATACAACATATTTCTAACAATTATTCACATTTATCCATATTCTATTAGCTGAATTACTGACAACCTTATCCGATGTCATATTTTCACTACACACTCCCAACGATGTGTTCCATCATGACCCATGCATTTCACAGAGGTTCTGTCTTTCAAGAATATGGATCCTAGAAGACCTGCACCATCAGAGGGCGAGCCACGGTAAAAGCTCTGTAAAATGTATGGGTTATGAGGGACCTTCACTGTCAGGACTGAGCAGTCAAAAGTGACGTCCGTTAAAGACAGAGTGAACTGGTCCTGGAAAATCCATGTCGCTGGGAGTGTGTTGCTCCAATCAAGTAGCTGATTGCTATTTTGATTTTTCACCCAGAAAACTGAAAACTGTACATCAATTAGATGATAACATTTCTGACAACCAGATATGCTGGGTTTCTTTTTCTCTGGGTTGTGTGCAATCCTGGTGGCATGGCGAAGGTAAAGGCAGCTAAAACTATGTAGCAGTGAGGGTGCTAGCCACTCCCTTGACTTAGGAAAAAAACGAGTAGGAAATTAATCAGAACGTGAATGAGCACATGGGCAAATTGACACTGTAGAATGGAAGAAAGCGCCCTCTCTGGAAAGTGTTTAGTCTCACTCCAGGCATAAGAGACTGAGGCCCTCGAAGTGTTACAGTCTCACTACCAGGCATAAGAGACATGGAAGCGCCCTCTCTGGAAAGTGTTTACAGTCTCACTACCAGGCATAAGAGACATGGAAGCGCCCTCTCTGGAAAGTGTTTACAGTCTCACTACCAGGCATAAGAGACATGGAAGAGAAAGTGGTGTCAGAAAATTGAAAATCAAGATCTAACTTCTATATTAGCTCTTCAAGACAAAACAATCTGCAAAAAAATATGTGCACACACACACACACACACACACACACACACACACACAACACACACACACACAACACACAACACACACACTCAACCATTCACTTCTTACCCATCAGCTGAACCATATCATTAACCACCGACACAAACGCCGGCAGAGAGGCAGACTCCTCCTCCAGCCGACACACCGCCTCCCACTGTGCCGAGTGCCTAGTGAACATGTCTGCCACAGCATCGTCCACCTCCTGTCAAACACCATGTCACAAATGAACAGAAGGATGAGAAATAATCCTGCCTAGTTATCATTTGTAACATGATTTTGAGTTTGGGGATCAAGCATTTTGGACAGAAAACATGGCTGACAACGGATTTTCTTAAATAAAGCACAGCAGACTTTTTTTTTTTTTTTTTTTTTAGTCCAAAGCTTGGTAATTCTGTCACAGTTTTTTTTTCTTCAGATTTCTGCAGTGAGGTAGGGAGATGGAAACAAACTGCAGATCCACTGAGGACAAACAAAAATATAAAGTAGCACATATTTCATACCCAATATGAAACAGAAAATGAATTTTCAACACATTAGCCTTTTTTATAGCCATCACAGACGTGAGAATATCACAAAACAAAACTTCCCAAATGGTTGCCAGCAGCAGAATAGCAATGTTGAAAAACAGAAGCAGTGAAGTGAAGGCATTTTAGAAATGGTGAGCAGGGGGACAGAGAGAGAGGGGAATGAAGGCAAGCCTGGGTAGAGGGGTTAAGAATTAAGCTGGATCTCTTCAAAACAGAATATACGCAAAAATTAAGTTTATTCTGTACATGTATTAATCTCATTCATATTGCTGTCACATGCCCCCCGCATGTTGCCTTGGCTTACATGTGATTGAAGAAATTAAGCCACTTCTTTCCCCCTTCCTTTACCCCATCGTTTCCTTCCCTCTCTCTCCCTGTTCCTGCTCTACCTTTCTGATGTGTCCTCATTTTTCCACTTCTGTTTTTCAACATTGCCATTCTGTTATTTCATGCTTTTTTTTCAATATATGTTATTTGTGATGTCTGAAGGGGATATCTTTGTCAAAAATTCACTTGTCTGTGATGTATTAAATACACTTTACTTTGTACCTTTATCAGTGCAGTTTATTTATTGAATTAGTAAGGAAGTCAAGTCAAGTCAAGTCAAGTCAAGAACACTTTATCATCTTCAAAGAGAAATTAAGAGCGGCCATAAAAACAAGTCGATTGATCCATATTTAACATCTTACAAATCAAGGGATGCAACTCATGCCTTCTTGGCAAGGTGAACAGAACAAGGTTCCTGCCTGCCCTAAAATAAATTGGACTGATTTTGAAGAGAAATTTTCACAGATCATTTATCTGGAAGACTGAAAGTTGGCCTCTAGCATCCTTTGTTAGCTATTAAAAACATCTGAAAGGAAATCTTAAAAGAGGCAGGGAACAGCTAATATTTGTCTTTCTTTACTCTAGGAGGTTTTACAAATAGACATTAAAAAGTCCATGAATAACAAAAAAAAAAGTGTAGAAACTGACTGATAAATCATCTGATGATGAAACTAAATTCATACTTGCATATAAAACAAACGAACGAAAGAGAGAAAGAAACATGAAACATGAGTACATGTAAAAAAAAAAAAAAAAGGCGAAATATCAGTTCATGGTATTATATCACACACTTAATCAAAGACAGTCTATGCTGAAATGTGGTATAAATTTTCAAGCTGGACTTTACAGAACGATATTTTTTTTCTTCAATCTAAAAATAAAGAAAAACGCACGCAAAGTTGACATCAAACATGTTTTTACCTCAGCTTTTTTGGCTGTCTCTGCAGTGTAATTGTGCAGCTCTGACCATTCTTTCTGGTACCTGCACACATATTGAGTAATGCAACACCTTAAGTTCTACTGTATCAGCCTGACAACTAAGCTTGACTTTATAACTTCTTTATTAAGAGCTGTGAATTCACAGATCTGTAAACTTGCTTGTGTGTTGACTGTCAAATAAGAAAAAACAGTATAATCTTTGAGGATAGGCCATACCATGATGAATGGATTTTGGTAAATCCAACTGTCTCATCATTCAAAGAATAATATGTCAGAATATATCAGTCTCTCAATCTCCTCACTAGCATCCTCCTCCTTCTCTTATTTTCTTCTTCTTGTTTCTTTAAACCATGTGATCAGAAACCGAGAATGGCACAAATAGCAGAAACAACCATTACAAAAGAAACTCATTTCTTCCCTAATCTATCCTCCACAACTTACATTGCTTACTGCTGCACAACACTGCATTTTTTTTTTTATATCTTTATCATCATCACTTCCTTCTACATTTTCTTCTCTTAAAGCTATCCATTGCATCACACACACAATACTTACGGAGGAGATATGAACAATCCAGCTCAAACTGTAAGTGGTTATTGACAATAAAAATGAAAGACAGGAATGGATGACTGAATGATACCTGTACAACAAATCTGCACCACCGTCCAGACTTATGCCATCTGCTCGCAATTTCTTCACTTTTTCGTGTCGTGGTGATGATTCCAGGGATGTCAATGCTTTGAAACTGAAAATGAAAGATATCAAACATACTGTTGAGTCTGTTTTTCATTTCTCTCTCCTTCTCCCCCCCCCCCCCCCCCCCCCTAGCTTCCCAGCCCAGGTCCTTTTTGATATACTTGTTAAGTCATTTTCATTCTCACTGAAGACTTGTCTACCTGCCTTGTTTTTTTCCTGTTTGGTCTGTTTTTCATCCTGTCTTTCCTACTCTTCTCTCCCATCATTGTCAAATCCCTTTTGAGATTCTTGCTTAGTCATTGTCATACTGACTAAGGACTTGTTTCCATGCTTTTGTTACCCCCCCCTCCCCCCCCCCCCCCCCCCCCCCCCACTATTTACTTATCTTCATTGTTTTGTTTTCTTTTTTTGTGTGTGTTCTTGTTGTTGTTTTATTTCCTTGTCCTGTCTGAAAAGACCAACAGGTTGAGGCTTGTTACTTTCGTGTTTGCTAGATTCACCTGGTGGCCAAGTAATTTCAACAGTTATTGTCATGGTTAAGCCTCTGCCTGCTGTCATTAAACTTCACAATTTGTTTGATTTAAAGTCAAAGAAATAAAAAAAAGAAGTCTAATCCATTGTGTGTGCAAAGTATATCAATGTCATGTGATAACATGGCTTTAAATCTACCAGCTAACCAGCATCAAAGTTCTTGACACTTCATGTTAAACTTAAGTTTGGACTTCAGGTTTACTTATTAGGGATTTGACATTCAGGTGTACTTTATAACAGAACAAAAACAAAACAGAACAAAAAACAACAACAACAACAATATCACAGACACAAGACACAGATACACAGACACAGACACACACACACGCACACACACACACAAACAGTACAATGTACTTTAAGACAGATAATTTTGAAATCCTAAGATAGAAGAATGAAGAGCTATACATTTAGTGTGTATGAGTGTGTGTGCATGATATGAATGCAGATATGTCAAATGATGGTGTGAATACATGTGCAGTAATGTCTGTATGGATACACGTCTGTATATGCTTAATTTTGAGCATATTAAAGGGACAAAGGTATGTCCTATACTCACATGTATTTAAACTGACACATACATAGAGTATGAACAGCTGAAAACATGTACAAACATAAATTCACATTAATTTACAATTGGAATAAACAAGATAATGGCTATATTTCTGACAACCAGTAAAGTTGGTACATGCATTCTTCACGCTACCAAGTCATATGATATTCCACTGATACAAAAAAAAGCTCTTGTTCACTTGACCATAAATTGTAACTACCATCTATTGGTCTACAGCAAGCTCAGTTTTGGAGGCTGCAACTGGTACACTGTGTTCTTATCAAGTACCAGTCAAGACAAAATTTGCCTGTAAACAGACAAATATTGGGAGTTAAAAAAAAAAAGAACTATGTTTAAACAGCCTAGACCCTGAATCAGCTCCTTTCATTTGAAATCTACTTCACGTTACAAACAATTTCAGTTTCAACAAAGCAACATTACTTTACCACCATTTATCTTCATCCTTGAACAAGATAAGGGTCTTGTGTTGTGCCTCTCATCTTCACACAAACAAGAGAAATATTGTCTTTAAAGGGTTAGACGACAGCAGACTTATCTCATTCTGTACCACCATAACTTTTTATCAATCACCATAAACAGTAGTGTCCCAGTTCCGACCGGTGGATGAAATGACTGAAATTCTCACTCTCAATGACATGAAAATGTCTGCCATCTTCACTACTTTGAATCAATATCTTTCCAGGTATCGTCACAACAGATTTTAAACAATTCCAAACAATTCTGCTCAACTGGTTCCCCCTCCAAACATATAACCCCACTTCTGCACTCTCTACACCGGGCTGCTGATATCTAACAGAATCAACGATAAACTTTCCATTCTCTCCATTGCTGTCATCTCTGCTCCCTGTGCCCCACTGTCTGTATTTACTCAGCTGAGCATGTACAAACCATCAGTCAGCTCTGCTCTTCCTCTGATTTTTCTCCCCTGTGATTGCCCACACTGAAAACTAAGACCAACAGTACAGGATGTTTCTTTTTCCCCAGCAACATGGAAAAAAAAAGGATCTGGTACTCATATTCTCTCACTGTATTCAAGACAGGTTTTTCTGTAATAAGTAGCGTTGAAAATGCATCCATGATGATATGTAAGTACACAGGCATGGGCAGGAATAGGACTGTTTCTGTGTGAATGCCACTGTATGTAAACTTGAGCCAACAGCTGGCTGAATGTGAGGAAGTCATCATGAAATATTATAAAGCCTGCGAGCAGGTGTCTCTTTGATTCTGATCATATACATTGCTTTGCATTCATATTTTTGGCAGAGTGAAAAGCTGGAGGTGCACAGCAAAGGCAATAATGCCGGTTAAGATCATGGGCTAACAAAATGTCCAATATCATCATTACCATCATCATGACAGTTCCTGTTTCCTGGTCACCCCAGAAGAATAGACATAACCCTGTTTGTTGCAGCATCCCCGAACAACGATCTCTTTGAATAAACAAATTCCTGAATCTCGATATGATTGCTATGAAAGGAAATTTACACCAAGCATGGAAACGTATACCAGGTATAAAGTAATAAACCAAGTACAAAAACGATCAGAGTGCAACATCTGAACTTTCCCTTTAGATATCCTCGAACACACGCAGCTGACATGAGAGTTAAAGATTCGCAAATTTATACAGAAAGATGTGTTTGTGACATCTCATCCTGCTGTCGATTGCATCTATTAGCCAATCCTGGCTGAAACATTGGCAAACAGTAAAAGCATGTTGTATGCAAGTACTTTAACTAGCCAAGGCGGAGCAACAGACAAGTATCTTCATCATACATTCGCCTCTTTACCCATCAACGATGTCTTGTTGCACATTCTGGAAGGTTCCTTTCAAAGACTTAAACACGCTCATTGTTGACATGAATGCCCTTTTCAATCTGCAGAAAGTAAGTAGATCAGAGGGCTCGGAACAGTAACTTTCTGTTCGCTTCTTGCTTACTGTCACATGACCTTCATGTGATCAGGAACTTCATTTCGTGTGGCAGAAGTTACATCCCTTGATCACATCTTTTTTTCTTTTTCCCTGCAGGTCATACGCCACGATTAGAATAGGCAGCACATGTCTGTTTTTCGTACATCAGAAATTCTATATTTTTAACTGAATTGCGCCAACATCGAACCAAAGGTCAATACATACAGAACAATCCTTGATCAATTATTTTACTTAATCTCAAGGGTTTCTACTAATGATATTCTCTATCTGTAAATACACGAACCACCCCTATCTGACACCAACTTTTAGGCTTATAATCCACCAGTGATTTCGTTTTCGTACAACTGAAGAGTGCATGGGAGACCTGTCTTTGGCTTACACAAATGTTGTTATGCTCTGCATAGTTATGCGGGGATTGTCTTCAGTTGTGACAAGCTCCTAGCATAACATTATCAGTCTAAAAAATCTCCCGAAGTCGGAGTTTGGCTGCCCATGTGGCGGGGTAATCAAAAACGGTCACACAGGTAATGTTCTCATCCCCAGCTGATGCATTTGTACCATAGTGTTCAAATACTTCGGCTGTTTGGATGATCCTTGAGTCTTTTAGCCAGAGTACGACGGGCGACAACAACAACAACAACAACAACAACTTTCATTTTCTTTAGAGGTGAAACGGGCATGTGTACTGCGAATGAGTCCAAGTAACCTAGTTCCAGCCTGACAAGTAAAGGTCATCCTACCCTGGAGATTCCGTTCTTTTTCATGAGCATATTCAGCATAGATTTGTCAGAAATGTTTGTCATAAGGTCATGTTAATGTACCAGACGACATTTCTCTTAGTTGATGCATCCATTTACGATTTCCTCACTTTAATAGATGCATTTGAGTATTGATAATTCTGACAAAAGACCCAAAACAATGACATACTGGTAGGCTTCATAATAGTATTATTTAGCAATAGTCCTTGTGGTAAAAATGAATCTATTTAACTATTGTGGCTTTAACGTGCTTCATCAGTTTAATTTGCCGTAAATGATAATCTCATAAAGTCTCACTTAATCAGCATCATGTATTCATCTCTAGCCAGTCTTAGTTCTGTTGGTTTATATAGTAAGATGTATATTTATATCTCTTCCTACGCTTGGAACAAATTGCATTGAATGTTGGATCTTGATAGCATTTGGATTAATATCCACCCAGTACTTGCATAAAGAACTATTTAACTTTTTTTTTTTTGGAGTTTACAAGGTAGTCGGTCGTACCTGATCACAACTTGTGAGAATGAATGTCAACTGCGTAATGATTTAAAATATTGCTGAAAATGTTAATCACATGTTTATGGATTTTTGCAATGTCATGACATCTTCATGTGGGTATCAAATTGAAATGTCTCATCAATATTCATTATAATGCCAAGTTTGCTTGTCCTAGCACATATCATTTCAAAGAAAGTGCGATCATCAAAAATTCACACACACACACACACACACCACACACACACACACACACACACACACACACACACACACACACACACCTGGGCAGTCAAAACATGGTAATTACACAGACCTCAATTTGTTACCTAACTAAGTTAAAAACAGAGAGAAAAAATATCACTGCCAATATATACAGACATAATAGATAGAGGTAGATCGATATATAGATCAATAGTTTGATTGATCGATCGATAATTAGACAGACAGACAGACAGACCAGACAGATAGAGAGATGGAATCTTCCATGGTTTCTGCGGACGAGTAGGCAGGCAGGTCATTTTCCAGATGTGTCCCCATGTAAGAGTGGAGCTACCTTTGAAACACACAGTCGGACATTTACATAGATAAACAGTGGGCAATGTTTAATGCTGCTGCTGCTGTTGCTACTACTACAACTATTACTGCTTTTACTACTAGTCCTGCTGCTATTGCTAGTACTACTATTGCTGCTGCTGCATTATAAAGCATTGCTACTAAAGACGTATACATATCAAACATTTAGGTTTCTGCTGGTGGTGATGGAACCCTGTGGTACGCTGGATAGAATGCTGGTGAAGTTGGAGCAGTCACCATGGCTGCCTGTCTTTTGTCTTTGAGGAAGTTTTCAATCCATCTGTTGATTTCCTTTCATACCATAGAGGTGGAGCTTATGTATAAGGAGACTATTGTTAACACGATCATATCAGTCAACTTATCATGTTGAAAGCATATCTTCTTCAACAAGCTGCAACAGTCGTATTTCACGCAATATTCATTTCCTGAAGTTATTTTGGCGTTGAGAGAATAATAACATTATTCATGGCTGACAGTATTTCAGACTTTTCCAGATTATCCAAATCAGCGCTAGTGATATTAACGCCGTGGTTTTAATATTTGTTGTGGTTGGTGGCTGACTATGCTCTATGAGGACGATTTTATCCAGGTTTCCCAGAGTCTTGACCTAAGTCACAATCAGAAGTGCAGTTTCACTCTCTCTGTAACAGTGTGTGTGCCAGCTTCTGTGTCCCTGCCACCTTCTGTGATTTGCTTCTTCTTGGCTTTGGATAAATGCGTGTGTAACTCCACCTTTACTGTTTTTCTACGATCGAGGCGTAACCCATCTGTTTTTTTTTTTTTTTTTAAGTGGAGTATCAAATCTCCACGCTGTACAAGTGTTTGTGAAGGCTCTGTAGCCCCCTCCCCTTTGCTTATTAGACTTAATTGGTGAGAGCCAGTTTAGTCTGTCTTTAGTAGAGTGGCGAGGCATGTAGCTAGCTCTCTGCCCTGTCTGCTGGTCAATGGCCATGCCTTGTGGGCTAATCAGCTGAGGTAGATGGCTGCGCGCTCAACTTTGCAGTTTACGCAGCAGCCATTTCCCCCCCCCCCCCCCCCCCCCCCCCCCTTTTTTTTTTTTTTCTGCATTAACGCGTAATTGTATTTTCAGTGTCTGGCAGGTTGGATGGGTGATGAAGGTGGGTTGGGGTCCAGAGCTCCCAAGTGACGAGGGTCTCTGCCCTTAGACCCCACTAGCACCTACGCAGCCCTTACAATCTCGTCTCAGTTGTGAAAAACAAACAAACAAACACACTCAAGTGATTCTTAATCTGCCCCTGAAATGTGTACATGTATGTATGATAGGTATTGGTGTGTGATTTGAGGACTGCAGCATTGTTTTTGATCGTACACATTTAAACAGAGACATCAGAGAAATAAGATGTAACACAATTCTCTGTTCTGGAATCAGATTTATTTTCATAGATGAAATTATAATACAATCGGCAACATCGTATCAAATCAATACGTACTAGTTGAAAAACAAAGAAAATACATGATTGCAAGGCGGATTGAATACTCCAGAGAACGATGCAACCATGTCTGAAAATAGGCTCCCCATTTGGATCACACTGTCAGCACTAGCTGAGAATCTGGGAACGCCGGCGCCCCAGTACCCAAAGCAGAAGAAGGAGAAACTACCCATGCACTTGAGGGAGATAAATGATAGTTGTGTATAATGCATCAGGCGAGTTGAGACGACTCTTCCTCAAAATGGCAAGGAGATTTACAGAATTCGGCGAACCACGTAGCCCGATCTATCTAGTAATAAAAGAAACAGGGATGAAAACAAAAAACGAATTCTAGACTGCCACGAGACCAATCGGAGACACCATCAAAATCCGAAAGTGGAAGTGGATTGGACACATCCTACGCCGAGGCCCGGACAACACCACACGGCAGGCACTGGACTGGAACCCTCAAGGAAAGAGAAAGCGAGGCCGCCCAGTGACAACTTGGCGTAGGACGCTGGACAGTGAGCTGAGTACCATCAAGCTGTCCTGGGGTGAGGCAAATGCGGGCAGCCCAAGACCGCACACGTTGGAAATCTGCAGTGAAGGCCCTATGCTCCCGTTGGAGCGAAGAGGATTAAGTAAGTAAGTAAGTAAGACTGTCTAGTTCCCGATTCAGCTTCTTTCCATAAAATCACCACACTTCATCTTAGACAGAAACTGGATAAACATTGTCCTTATGGGCTAAATGTTTAAAAAAAAAAAAGGGAAATAAATCTTTGCTGCCATTCTTTTCATGCACCAAAAATTGTAACGTGTTCTGATATGTACAAGAGTCGTCGGAATGTTTTACTCTCTAATGTGCCAGCAGAACCACTGAAGAACGAACGGGCCAGATTTGGTTGAAGCTCTGCACGGAAACTCTTATCAGAGAACACTGCTAACGTGACAGTGTCCAAAAGAATGGATGCAATCCTTAATGTCCTGCTCGAGGAGGAAAGATGTAACTCTTTCCGATCAGAAGATAGGACTGCAAGGGATACTGACGGTTCTGCTGAACAGGATTTATAGAAAGAAGAAATCTGTGAGGAGAAACAGGTGGGACACGCGTCTAGTTAATAGCTTTTAATCTTGTTCAGCCGACCACACTGGCCGTTTCAGGGCTGTCAACACGGTAGAAAAATGGCTACGTCATGGAAAAAAAATCCTATCACGAAAAAGTAGCAAACAAGAAAGACGCCACGCGTTATTGATGACATTTTAGATAATCTATTGACATCTCTGAGGCAAGAAATAAAATCTTCAATGAGGCAGGAAACAGTAAACAGCAAACAAGTAGGGTAACTCTTGGTCCCACGATGAAATAATCACTGGCCCATACCTTCAAACGAATGATGCTTATGACAACAAATCGCCTGGCATAAATGATAACACAGAGCACATAAAACAAACAAGGTGACATCCCCATCTTTGTGCTCTATGTTGTCATTTCTGCTAGGCGATTTGATATCGTAAGCAGCATTCGTTTGGAGTTATGGGCCTGTACTTATTCCATCGTGGGAGCAAGAGTTACCCTACTTGTTTCTTACTGTCTGAGGCATATAAAGCTAGGCAGTGCTGACAGCCTCCCCGCCCCCCCCCCCCCCCCCCCCCCCCCCCCCAAAAAAAAAAAAATCTGCACGAAAAGTACATAAAAAAAACAAGACCATTATAGGCGACATAGACACTGTTGAACAGACAGATAGTGTTCACATTGGACAGTGTGCACCATTTTCACTACCTACCCGTCATCTTAAAACAAAACAGTTGGCATAAGCAGTGATAAAAACTAAACAAAACTACAGTAAAGTGAGTAAACGAGTTTGCAGAACAACGATCAGAGAATGGTCCACAGTGAGCAGAACAGTAGACGACATTAAAAGAAGACCAAAACAGCTGGAGTACAGAGTACAGTACAGAGGATATAAGCTGCAATGAACTTCCAGAAAGCGGAGAAGCTACTTACACTGAAAGAGCTCCAGTGTTGTATGTATGTACACCCTAAGGTGTTGTGCAAGCAAGAGATCATGCCCTAGTAATTTGTACACTGTATGTTGAAAAATGTAAGGCACTTTGAGGTAATTATTAGATCAATACTGCGCCCAGTTATATCAATACTGCGCCCAGTTATATCAATACTGCGCCCAGTTATATCAATACTGCGCCCAGTCCGCACCAGTCATTCTCATTCATGACGATATTAGCAGCAATGGAGATTTATATGTGCCCCATCTCCATTGTGCTATGGGCGATTAAGAAAATAAAAGTTTGAACATCCGTAGACTGTCACTCCAACCAAATGGATATGAATACATACACATATCAACATATTGACATTTTTCTTACCCGTTTAACACCTCCCGCCCAAATGATCCATACAAACCCAGTCATCTATATACCAGTGCCTAGGCACCCTCAGACTGACAGACAGGCACACAGACACTACTACTACTACTACTACTACTACTACTACTACTACACATTAACATACTATACATTAACAAACCACCACAAACGCTCTCACATGGGTTAGCAGAATAATATGACATGAAAATACCTGGAAAGAACAACATGCTTATAGAATCAGTGATGGGAAGAACAAAAAAAAAATTGAATACTATTTTCTTTAAGAAAGTACAAAATGGCAGATCAAGGTGAACTGAAAATGACAGTTCATTCCATACATCAGTCACGAAGATAAGAGAAAGCATACAGATCTACAGACCTTTTACAATGTTTTGGATTAATTCTAAGTAGCCTAAAACACATGTGTAATGTTGCAAATATGACAACTCAGCAAAAGCAGCTGAGATTAGGCTCAGTCTGCCTTTTTTGCCATGGAAAGACAACTTGAAAATCGGGACTAGATCAACAACACTGAGAAGATGAAACTCGACGTCTCAATCGTAGAGAACATCCTTCATATGGATGTGCTAGCTGGAGATGGATGTTTGGTTACAGTTTTCAAGCTTTCGAGAATAAACATTTGATTTGATCTCAACCAGTCACACCTTAACGTGTTTTCCTGTACAGAATTGCTGCTTTAGAATTATCTGTGTTGACTTGCATGTTGTATTGACCGAAAGGTTTTCGTATATTCGATCAATGACTGTAATGTTCAAAATGTTGTGTGTTGTTTTCGTTCTGAGTACACATGGCCTTACAGGTGCCTTACATGCCAACTACTTTGTTTCTGAAGGTGGATGAGTGGCAAGGGGGGTGGGGCTGGGGGTGGGGACTGGAGCTTGTCTTCTTTACCAGACTGTCTGAATACTGCACATTCCGTCAGGACTGTACGATCAGATGTGTCCTTTGCCGGTTCTTCTTCACATGAAAATGCTTCTCTCTGTGCGTTCAGAAAATAGTCAGGAATAATGCACACGTAAGGTGCATGTTCCTAACTGAATTGATGAACCCATATAAGGAGACACACATATTTACATGAATCAAAGTGAATGAGGTATTTCACAACCATACGATCTTACTCGAATGTAAATAGATTGCTGTATTGTGAAATGAGCACATTTGTTACGCACACGAATACACTGCACCAGCCTTCCCACTCACTTTCTAACTCATCCATACACACGCAAGCACTTGCACGATCGTGACATCATTGCAAATGCACACAGACACAACCAACAACTCGCAGACACAGCGCTATACTGTATGTACTGGCTGTTGACATTTTGAAATTTTATCAATACAAAACGGGCACGACAGCGTCAACGATTATGTTTACAACAACAAAAACTTTCCTTTTTTTAATAGGTTGAACAAATCATTGGTAAGTAGTCGTCTTAATGAATACAATAGTCAACAAGTATGAACACATTCTCAACAATGCATACTGTCAAAATGTTTCCAAAGCAAAAACTACTAAAATTTAATTTCATGACAGTTCTGGCCATTCATCTCACATGTTATCTGCCACCATCAAGAGTTGTCTTCCATCTTCACATCTTCTCACCAGAGTCCAAGTTCTGCACATCTCCGTTTTCCTCGGGACCCTCTCCCTCCCTCAAAGCCATTTCCTCTTCTTCTTTCACTCCTCCGTCTTTGTCTCTTTCACGTCCCTCCCCCTCCCCCTCCTCCTCCTCCTTCTTCTTCTTCTTCTTCGAACATCGCTTATACGACAAATACACCACCACCAAAACAAGCAGCGGAAGCGGCGTCATCATGGCGGAAGCCATGGGCGCAACAGCAGCCATGTCCGCATCCGGTACCGGAAGGGAGAAAACCAAGAGCAGGTAAGCGATGCTGGTGTTCTGGATGCCTGTTTCGATGGCGATGGTTTTGACGCGGTAGCAGGGCTGGCGGATGAGGAGGCTGATGGAGGCGCCGAGGATGTAGCCGATGTAAGGCAGCAGGCAGCCCGCCAAGATGGTGCGTGGGGAGAAGAGGCTGAAGACGTACAGGTTGACGTACGTTCCGAACGTGATCAAGAAGAGGATGAGAATGAGCGTGAAGGGCTTTAGTATCTTCAGGATCCACTGGAGAAAAAACAAGATGCAAAGCATATAAACGTACTCCCAGTATATCCTGAATACGCGTGAGATATTCCATAAAGAGGAAAAACCGTCTTGGGCTGGTGTAACCGTTAGTAATGGCTATTCTGGTAAACATCGGCCATCATCTGTGACCTATAATGAACATATTTACAAATGTTCAGAAAGATCGGCCAAGAACTTTCTGAGATTTTCCATAAAGAAGAAAACCATTATGGGCCGTTAGTAACGGCTATAGCGGTAAACTTAAACATCGGGCATCATCCGTGACCCATAATGAACATACCTACAAATTTTCAGAAATATCGGCCACGTACTTTCTGAGATATTCCATGAAGAAAAACCGTTAGGGGCCGTTATAGCCGCTAGTAACAGCTATAACGGTAAACTAAAACATCGGGCATTCTTCGTGACCCATAATGACCATACCTGCTAATTTTCACAAAGATCGGCCAAGTACTTTTTGAGATATTCCATGAAGAAGAAAAACCGTTAAGAGCCGTTATAGCCGTTAGTAACGGCTATAACGGTAAACTAAAAGATCGTGCATTATTCGTGACCCATGATGAACATACCTACAAATTTTCACAAAGATCGGCCATGTACTTTCTGAGATATTCCATAAAGAACAAAAACTGTTACAGGCTGTTACAGTCGTTAGTAACGGCTATAGCAGGGTTAACTAAAACATCGGGCATCATCCATGACCCATAATGAACATACCTACAAATTTTCAGAAAGATCAGCCCAGTAGTTTTGTCTGGAGCGAGTGGAACACATTTTGACCATGGACGGACGGACGGACGGACGGACACACACACACACACACACACACACACACACACACACACACACACACACACACACACAGAGCATTTCTTCGTTCCCATTCTAAAGTACTCCCTGTTCTATAAGAACTGGGAGTACAAAAAGGACAGAGAGAGAGAGAGAGAGAGAGAGGAGAGGAGAGAGAGAGAGAGAGAGAGAGAGAGAGAGAGAGAGAGAGAGAGAGAGATTTTGAAATGGACACTCCACAAATGTATGTTATCAAATATACAGACCGATGGGACAAAAATGTTATCATACTCCTTCTTCGCTTTCAATCATCCTTTTCTTTTTTCAACAATTTCTAAACTGGCGAGGCATGCTAAACTTCGGTATCGTTTCTTTTCTTTTTCTGTCTGTGTATCCACAAAATACGCAAACACACAACAACAACAACAACCAACAACTACTGACATGATTATCTGCTCATCCAGATTCATAGGGATCTGGTACAGTAATCATAGACAAGCGATCAAGTGTATGAGGTCTCCAGGTCAAGTCACTCCATTTTATCAGATATCTCTCTTACCCAACGTCACAAGGCTGTCCTATCGAAAATATCGACATGCGGTCAAGTTTTTGAGGTTTTTAGATAAAGACACTTTGTTTATAGTCCGGGCGATCGCAGGGACCATCTCGGGGCTGAGATGACCACTTTCAACAATTCACACTGACCATAACAAAATGCTGAGGGACACACCGTTTGCAGGAGAGAGTGAAAAAAAGTAAATGTCTTGAATGGAGAATGCGGAGAGGGAGTGGTGGTAGGTGAGCGTGTGTGTGTGTGGGTGGGTAGGGGGGGGGGGGGGGGCAAGGTGGGACTCCATTTCATTTCTTCCGTCTCATCTGCAATGTCCTCTTTGTGACTTTGGTCCCTCTCCTTCATACACAACCTCACCCAGGATAGCTCTGTCGCAGTCTCGGCAGCAGCGGCTTTCAGAGAGCTATCAATGTCACGCAAGTCGCCATGGGGAATCCATCGGAGGATACACAACTACTGAGTCATTCTGATGGTGTTCATTGGTGCCTCTTCTGATTCAACACATACAGGACATCACACAGTAAAGCAACCACCTGGAAACTGACGATAATAACCATTCAGTCTCAATGAAAGTGTGTCAAACGACCGCTCTAGTTGGAGACCACCGCCAGGCCAGTCCTCATAAACTTGCTGACGTCAGAGATGTACAGGCGTGAGGATAAGTATCCGCTCCTTCCGTTATTTATGAAATCATTGTTCATACTGAAGGCATTCATCACTTCCGGTTGATCTGGTTGGCTCTCCGTCAACCTACTGTTCACAGGTGGCTGGCTGTTCGCCGAACTTTGTCTCTGATAATGTCCAAATGTTAAGTTTGAAGCACACACACACGGTGGTTCGCGTGGTGGTGGTCGTGTGTGTGTGTGTGTGTGTGTGTCTTTGTGTGTATGTGTTGGGGGGAGGGGGGTACAGGATGGGCAAAAGCTACGTTCAGCGGACAACACTTGTGCTCGTGGTTACCTGAGAGGATAGCCCACCACAGTGAACAACTGTCTTGTGACATGCGGTGACTGAGAAATGGCTGGTGAACAGCACGAGTGTACGGGACTTTGAAGAGGCTGGTGTGTGGGAAAGCGCGGCCGATCCCTCCATACTTCTGTCGACACAGAAGACTTCGCCACGAGCAAACCAGGGGGCATGGACATAGAAGGGGAAATACAAACGAGGGGAGGGCGTGAGTGGTCATAGGTTCTAAGATGTTTTATACACAGCAACAAGCTAGGATAACGATAAATATGATGTATTGTTCCATTCTGCTCCAAGACGTCACGACAGGGCCAGAGCAAAACGCACCCTTTAATTAATATAAAGTATTCAAGAGTTAACCGAGACTTAAAATGGAGACACAGACTTTTGGCGAGCGGATTCTTGCCTGGTGGACTTTAGCCGAAGGAGAGGGGTGAGGGGGGGGGGGGGGGGGGGGGGGATAGTTTTGACATGGGATGAAATTCTGTTCTCACCAAGGCTCACTCGCTCTCTACCCTCGTAAAGAATATACTTTTTGTTATACCCTCTCTCGCTGTTTCACACGCACGCACGCACGCACGCACGCACGCACGCACACACACACACACACACACACACACACACACACACACACACACACACACACTCATACTCTCTCTCTCTCTCTCTCTCTCTCTCTCTCTCTCTCTCTCTCACTCACTCACCTTTATATTTCATTAGTAAATGTACGCCTGCAGTGTTGGTCAAGAAATGTGTTCAACACCATCAAAGATGCATCTATCAAATGGAAGACAGACGACCCCAGGTTTTCAGTGTTTTCATTAGAGCATGTAGTATACTGAGCAACGCGGAGTGGAGGCGACAGCTGGGAGGGGAAATAAAAAGGCCGCACACCTATATATCTCTGCTGAGACTCGACCGACATTCTCACAGGCTGCACACCAAAAATTAATGCACCAAGGCCTTGCTTAAGGAGTCGAGTATTTATAGACTGGCGCAGTTGGAGTGTTTTAAGAATCTTTATTGTGTCTGAAAGTTGATTCACTTCATTTTCTTTCATATGGCCGTCAAGGTGCCAGCCAGCAGGTGGTTTCAAGCAGACAGATTAAAATCAAATGAATGGGACTATTTGGGGGTTTCCAGCTGGCGCAAAGGTATGTTCACAGGTGAGTAGAAAGGCCTGAAGTGTGCCGTTAACAAAGGGGATGGTCATGTATTTGAAGACAGTTTGTGATTTCACTGGTCAAAATCCCCCAAAGCACGGGAAAGAATTGGTGGGGAGTTGTCCTTTTAATCAATTATCAGTTTAACATTAAATGCTGGCTCAAAGAAAGGGAAGGCCTCAAAAACGCTGACATGACTTATAATCATAATGCTTTAGTGCAAAATCCTGATAGTGCTATGTGGCCACAGCTGGGAGGGGAAACAAAAAGGCCGCACACCTATCATAGATCTCTGTTGAGACTCGACGGACATTCTCACAATAGACCTTGGCCTGTCCGTAGACCCCCCTCCCCCCCTGGGGGGGGGGGGGGGGGGGGGGATTTATGACTGTATTTTTCTGATACTTTGTTCGTTAAAAAATTTTATGGCATATGTTACCCCGCTGTAACCAGGTTATTTCAGGATATATGAGCGTTACACTATAGTAACCCTACCGATGGTGATTATTCAGGGGGTGGGGTTATGTTAAGTCTCTTAAATCAAATTTCTTCTTAAGTATTTGTATTACATTTGGTACCAAACTAAAGAATATTGAAAAGGCTATCTGCTCATGGACATTTCACAACCATACAAGGAATGCGGAACATGCTCTTTACGAACAAAGTTAAAAATACATATGAAAACACAGTACGATACAAAAAACCAACTTGTCAATGGTAATGACATGTCTCTGAGTACAGATAAAAAAACCTCTCATCCTATTCATTGCTGATGTCACAGCCATCTTGAAAGACAGCATCAGCCAAGCTGCCAAGCTGAGATGGACTAGTTTGTGTACTCGAAGAGCACGATTGTAGTGTTTGCCAGCAAACACTTGCTCCATTGACCCACTCGCACAGATAGCAGACTGGATGACTATTTCAGCAAGACCAGTTCCCCTCATCAGTTTGCCAACAGTGCCAAGGAAAGAACAGATTGTATGGAAGCTTCCCAGTCTGACAGAGATGTCTTGGAAGAGATTGTTCTGCCAAACCAAGTTGTATGCTTTCCTTGCTACTGCTAATTCAAATGTAACTAATGTTATACCTTGCCCTACTTGCTTTGCTGCTGCCTGTGACACTTTGAGGACATGCTGGACTGTGGAATTTTCCGTGATGGGGTGGTGGATGGGTGGCATGTAGTCAACAGTAGACTGCATCTTTTCTATCCCTTCTTCTCCTGTGAGAGACACCCATCCAGGCACCAGTTGATTTCCATCTTTGGCCTCAAATCTGGAGAAAACCCACCAAAAGTCAACAACTTTAGCTTTGTAGCCTGCCTCTGGGTTTGAGAAATGAGTGTCGACAACATTCAAGTTGGGTTCTGCCTTTTCTTTTGCAAAGCAGGGTGGTACGTTTCTTGGTTCAGACTGCACTGAGCATTGGTGGTTTTGAGGAGCAGGAGATAGTTCTGTTTGAGAAGGAACTGTGTCATGCACTGTGTCTCCTGTCACCTCTTGAATAACTATGCCATAAGTGGAGTGGGTGATGTCAGCTCCTGAAAGGGTTTCTTCGTTCAGGTCAAAGTTATCCCAGCAGAAATGAATCACTTTGTTCTGTTCCAAACTCACCGTTGAAGGCAGAAGACTAGCACACTGATGTACAGAGTTGGCCATAGCAGTCTCAAGTCCTACAATTGTTTTGTATCCAGCAACGTGCCCAAAACGATTCAAGAGACTTAGAACTTCAGAGCTACCAGCAACATGTCTGATAGACATTCCAAGTAGAAGATGTTTGGGCATTTTCCACTTTCCCCCTGTCAAAGAGTATGTCCTGGCCGATGGAGGATGCTAATCTGGTGGTTTTGTTTTGCTCCACAGTTCTACTTTTTCCAGACAGCAGGTTTTGGAGAAGGTCTGTGAGAATAGCTGGAGGTTGGACAGCATCAGACTGAAGGTACTCTGTAGATGGAGGCCATGGCATGCCAGGTGCAGCTCTAAAAGCATCCAAGATGTGTCGACGAAGGACATATGCAGACTCCTCAAGTCGCCTTTCTTCTGAAGCTGCTGACACAAACTCTGTCTCAACTGCCTGACCTCGGGCAGTTTGTCACAATAAGCAAGCTCACTGCGATGGTTTGGAGCCCAAAATTTTATTCTGAAGCCAAAATATTTCAATATCTTTTCTGTCAGTTTGTAAGTCTTGTATCCTGGGTTGTAGAAGTCAGGGGAATGTTGTTGC
>CM065730.1:44110645-44125645 GCA_033310375.1 Conus canariensis | reverse complement strand
ACACACACACACACACACACACACACACACACAAAATGACGACCATGTAATCTCACAAAAGAAATTAAAAAACACTGACAATCTTATACCTACACCAGCTACTAAACAATGATGACATAAAAAGGGAAAGCAACAACAACTCACAGGAGTAAGCAGATGATCAAAAGAGCTAATGACCGACCGTCACATTGAGGAAAACCCCTGACAAGAGACCCTGATTAACTCTAGAGTTAATGACGGTGATCAAGATGAACAGCACTTGCAAAAAAAAAAAATGTTCCACAAGGAACAGTACGAGGAGGCAGCAGAAGAGGAAGACAGAGAAAGAGACGGGAGGACAGCATCAGCGCATGGACTGGCCTCACACTCAGCTAACTGCCTAAGAGCGTCTGATAACCGGCAGGAGTGGAGGAAGCTGGTTGCGGAGTCTTCTGTGGCGCCCCGACGGTCTTCGAGACTCCAGGACAGGCGATAGCTTTTGAATGCTGGTGAAGAAGAAACAAACCACACCCAATCGTGCCCAGGGCGGCTGTAGAGCTAACAGCTGTCATGATGACGATAGCTTTTGAATGCCGGTGAAGAAGAAACAAACCACAGCCAATCATGCCCAGGGCGGCTGTAGAGCTAACAGCTGTCATGATGACGAAAGTAAAACAAAACTGGCAAAGAGACAGCACACATCCACAGAACTCATGACGGTGAAGAAGATGGCAAGCGCTGACGACCTACCCAGGGCGGCGATGGAGCTGATAGCGGTCATGGTGACGGACAGGGAGACGTCCCCGTCCAGCAGCAGGCTGAAGAAGTTGCTGGGGCCTCCCCCAGGGCAGATCCCGCAAGTGAAGATCCCCAGGGACAGGGCGGGGTCCCCCCTCACCACGGTCTTGGCTAACATAAAGGCGATCTGGACGTGAAAAACGATTTGGTTGCGGCGGATGTTCAAAATGAGGGCATACAGACACAGACAGACAGACAGACAGACAGACAGACAGACACACACACACACACACACACACACACACACACACACACGTACACACACACACACCCCCACATACGCGTACACACACACACGCACATACGCGTACACACACACACACACACGCACATACGCACACATCCACACACACACACACACACACGCGCGCGCGCGCACGCACGCACGCACGCGCGCACAAACACACACACACACACACACACACACACACACACACACACACACACCCCCACCACCACCACCACCACCTCTACCATCACCGCCACCACCACCACGGTCTTGGCTAACATAAAGGCGATCTGGATATAAAAAATGATACACACACACACACGCACACTGACACATACACACAAACACACACACACACACACACACACACACACATACACACACACACACGCGTGCGCACAACATCCACACACACACACACACACACACACACACACACACACACACACACACACACACACACACAAGACGCCAAACTATTCGGTGGCTCACTTTTCAGAAATTGAGCCATACTGAACAGGTAACAAGACATTCTACACACTGACCGTAACAACTACCATTTGAGTTTACTGATTACAATTAGGTCAGCTTGAGGAAAAAAATGCATGTTTTGCATTGTACTGTAATGCACATCATCGTATGATATGGTATTGCTTCGTATTGTCTTCATAATCAAAACAAATTTTAAATGTTAGTGACAGAGCACCGCCAAAAAAACGTTGACAAACGAATCACAAGACAAAACACGACACGTTTCGACCTCTTAGGTCTTCTTCAGGCAAGATACAAAACACTCAGGACAACGAAATGAACGAGCAATCACTTATCGTCATCCACTTCGGCATACGATAGGCGTTGAACTGGTTTTCTTTCGACATTGTTCCACATACAGGTTTTAACATTTGATCACTTGTAGATACTGATCTTACACACAGTCTTCTTCAGATCTGTTTCGTTTGGATGTATCCTGAACACACACACACACACACACACACACACACACACACACACACACACACACACACGCACGCACGCGCGCGCGCGCGCGCGCGCTCACCCATGATCGATAACAATACCTCTTCAATAATACGCCTGCATGCGTTCAGAACAGACAGCTACAGAGTTTATACCCGCCACACAGAAAGAGAACAATATGATACAGGACATTCACACTCTTCAACACTAAGACGTTGGGACACACTCACCAGAGGCATGAAGAGGTACTGACAGAAGAAGCCGATAACCGGGGCGATAGGCTTCTTCAGAACCTCCCTCACCACGGAAATCTCCGTCTTGCAGCCCATGCCAATGGTGGCCATGATCACAAAGCCATAGACGATGATTCGGAACGCCTTGTCCACGGACGGATCACCTTCATCACGGTCACCACGTGCTTCTGCAGCTCCGCCTCCGTTGTGACGATGCTGCCGTCGCTGGCTGCCACACCATAAGAAATGTCTGACACTGAGTGAGAGTCTCTGGAAGTCTTGTTATTCTTACTGTCTGTTGGCAGCGAGTCTTCCATGACGTTTGCGGACGGAGCTCGCCGAGAATCGGTTTTCGACGGTTTGGTGGTGTTCCACGGGAGTCGCAGGAAGTCTGGAGTCACCGTTCCAGCATCTGCATACCGTTTTCCGAAAACGTGCAGCCAAGTCCGTCCAAGAAGATTAGCTCTGACGGTGAAGTTGAAGCTCCCCCGGACTACAGCGACAGTCTCCATGCTGAATGTGGTGTTCTGTTTACCGTCTGGTGTCGATGTCCACGTGTCTTCAACCAGTCCCCGGGCAAAGGCAAGGTTCGCACAAGAGATGTTGAACATCTGGAAATCACCCACCTCAGCGATGTCCGTGTCTTCCGTGGTCACCCTGATGGAGTAGGCCACACTGGGGTGGGAGCAGTACAGGGTGACGTTGACCTTCACCGTTTCCTGGTCGTACATGATGAGGGTGAAGTTCTTGCTTTGCACGATGCTCAGCTCCAGTTCCTTGGTGTGACGGGTGGGGGGTAGGCTCAGTTCAGCACTGGGCACCACAGTGTTGCTTTCTGTCTGATTGCCATCTACATGTGCAACATATTGCCCCGTAGCAAAGCACAAGACAAGGAAAATCATCGCTGCGCGAGTCACACGCGAAAAATGTGACGATACCCCGCTGACGCGAGAACACGGTTTGGGTGTCCCCTTTTTCGTTTGTGTCAGCATTTTGGGGACAGATATATTCAGTCTCTGAAATCAAAAAAGTGGAGGAGTCTAAAAAATGACAACACGTCCTTCTGTAGTTGCGACCTCCAGAGAATATCAAGGTCAAAGAAACGTTCGACTGCTGTCGTGAGGCTTTGTCTTTTCTCTTTTTCCCCTTAAGCGATTCTTTTGGGATTTAAATTTAGAGAAGTTTCTCACGCTTCGTCCATTGGAGGATAACCTATAGGTTGTACATTGGGCCACAGCAGTCGTCCACCATCTCTCTGGAAAAAAAAAGTTGGTCGTTCATTGTTGAAACTCAAGCGGTGACATAATCTGACAGAAACACTCATCGCCTTTATCGCTGCATTTTGCTCACACCGTATGGATTCACTCCCACACCCCGATCATGGCCGTTTGTCTGCTGTTTTGCTGTCTGTCTGTCTGTGTTCTCTCTCTTTGTAACTATAAAGCCCTACATAAAAGTACGTGGGGTGATTGAAGTGGAACTACATATAAAAAAGGGAAAATGCGAAACTCTATTCATATACTTGGAAGACAGAGCTACCTGGATACCTTTTAATATCTGAAACACACTAAAATTATAATATGTGGATATTCTTTGGGGCTACAGGAATGAGCATTCTTAAACTTAGATTAACTGTAATATAAGTACAGAAAAAAAAGAAATATCACTACTCAGAGGCCAGGAGGTCGTGTGTTCGATTCCCATCAGAGCCATCTGTTTGTGGGATTTTTCTGCCCCGACCGGCTCCAACCCAGACTTGAGTTTGCTATGGGCTACACTGGGAATACTGGGACCACACAGTCGAGTGTCATCCACTTAATAGATGCATCTCTCACAGCGTTCCTCAAATTTCCTGACCAACACTGCAGGTGTCTGTCTCTCTCGGGCCTGGCTGACGCCGGGCTATATTATGAAATTAAGCGTAGAGTACACCATGTCATGAAGTCTCAAACCAGCATGGAAATCCGTAGCATCATCTTCATTATCCTCATCCTCATCGATCAGCATAAAACAATATCTCAAATTCTGTGTCTCTTCATACCCTGCTCTCATGGTGACATCAGTTTCGATTTCCTGTCCACGTCCGTGCCTCGGCGTTCTGTCGCGATCACTAGCAACGGCAATTTCCTGAGTATTGTGGCTGGACGGAATTGGTGGCTGGAGAACTCACTCACGCTGGCTCCGCGACGAAGCTATTATTGTCGTCGGTAGGGGGCTTAGTAGGTGGTATCCTGCGTATGTTGGATCAGAACACTGAAGAGACACAACAGCAAGTTTGTTAAACTCGATTCAGTGGGTTTTTGCGTACCTTGCTGACGAACAAACCAAACAAAAGACAGGTGAAAACAGAACCTCCTTCGGGAAGGTAATAATGGGCTGTGTGCAGAAATCAAAAGCAGGATTTAGACATTTGCACCCAACGAATGACCAGTGTTAAGTTCTCACTGACATGTTGGCTTGAAGGGGGGAGGGAGAGGGCATCCTTGATATGCCTTTGTTGACGATCAACAGATGCTCGATTCTGTTCACAGACGAGTAAGTTGTTAAAGCAGGCCATTTTCGGCAAAATAATTCAGATGACAAGACACACAGACAATCAAGGGAAATCTGCGCTTTCCTTGATAAGAAAAAACAAACCTGAGGACTTTGGAAGTTTTCAGAGGTGTTCGTCATTTTTTTTTCATTCATTAAAAAAATAAGATTATTTATAACACTTAATCATACATCATAAGCCCTTAGCGCTTACAAATACATAAAAGGTTAAAGAAAATATAAATGAAACCAATAAGAAGATAAATATTGCAATAAGTACCATGCATCTACAAACAAGGGTGCATATTGACACCCATCCACGCACACACAGAAAACACATACACACACACACACACACACACACACACACACACACAGTGTCAAAATCAATATATATCTATATGATCTTAAACCATGTCTTATCAATATTACCAGTTCTTGTTTTAAATACGACTTATGCTTTCAGCAAATCGAAAAATACATCCATTTACTCGAACGTTGTATGCTGATGACACTGTTTTAAAGCCGGATTTGCTTTACAGAAGGATTTTGTCTTGCAAATCTTTTGCGAAAATGGAATCAAAACCAAAGCAGCCTTTATCTAAATACTGCAGTATGTATCTACTGTTTTGGTATCAGACAATAGATAGTGTTACTTATATTTCCGAATTCAGATGCTAGTGGTAGGATCGGATACATTTATCAAAATGAAAAAGGGGACAGTATCAACACATATATAAAAGCAAGGGCTTCCTGACAGGCCCGCCACCAATTGCAAGATCATAGGCGTTCACAAAGGTCAGAGCAATAGAGAAATAATCTCTCTCTCCTCTCTCTCTCTCTCCTCTCTCTCTCTCTCTCTCTCTCTCTCTCTCTCTCCAGCACTTCAAAGTTACAAGCCAAGATTTTGATGAACATTTCTTCGCATTTGCATTTTTTTGTGTGTTTTTTTGTTTCTCTGTCACAATGAAACTGATTTAATCAAAATTCATTGATTATCTATGCAGACTTGATAAATATAAATAGCAGAGGGATTTCATAGTAAGTTCAACTACTAGAATTCAACCAGTCGAGAATCAAGTAGAATTTCCTTCCATCATTTTACTTACGAACAATGGTACAATGATAAACAAGAAATTTACAACAGCAGTTGTAACATGATACCTTTGCGGTTAAAAACAAACAAACAAACAACCAACCTTTGTATGCATGGCCCCCTGTCTCAAACCACCTTGCACTATACTGTAGAGATGTATTCCCGGAGGCAGAGTCCATGAGGGACAACAGTAAGGACTGAACTGGCTACGATACCTCTGGCTTGTTGCGCATGATTAAGAACAGATAGCTGTGGAGATACCTGATTGTCCAGTCGTCCGTCATGGCACCCTTTCAACCTACTGCCATGGTAGTAAGAGTTACATTTCAATTTACACAATAAAAGTAAGCACGAGTTCATATACACAAGCCTAAAATGTTCCCGATTTTGTGCTTTAATGTGTGGCCATCTTCACTGGATGGAGTGAGCAGGATTGACCGTCATACACTTTTAATGTTACTGTGGACAAATTAAAAAAACAACAAACAACAGCTTCGACCTGTTCCAGGCTGTATCATTACAGACCAACCGACCACACACAGCTTTTTGAAGGCTGTGAAACTTTTACAAGGAAAGAAAGGGGCACAACCTGGAACAGGCGCGATCATGAAAACAACATCATCATCATCAACAACAACAACAACAACAACAACAACAAAACCTTCTTCGTTTCCACTGTTTTGAATATTGCTGGTTCTGCCTGAGGAAGACCCAAACGGGTCGGACTGCCATGTGTATGTTTTGTCATACATTGTGTTTGTTCCTTTGTTTGACGGCTCAGTGATCCTATTTTGTTATCATGCTTCACTTCCCGCCTACAATCACCCCACTTTGAAAGCAACCTTTCTCACGGACGTTTTTCACACTGGTAGGCCACGCAGTGGTGTGTGACCGACATTATAACGACTGGTGATAAAGATGACAAAAACAACAACAACAAACAACAACAACAAGACACGAAAAGCGCGTCAGCAATCTTAAATGTTGTGGCAAGAACTTCTGTCGTTGTTGATTTCTCTAATGATTCTCTGGAAAGAGGCTATATCCACACTATTGTCCATAGCCACAGACACAAGGTTCACGAATAATTCAGAAAGCTTCTTTCCTGCTGTTTAGACATTATCTTCTCTTAGGAGGGTGTGTGCATGTGTAGAAAAAGCCTCCTCCCCCTCCACCACCCTTTTTTTTGCTTGCATGTTCTCTAGTTTTTTTTTTTTTTTTTGTAACATTCTTATATTTTCTGCACCTAAACCGACTTGAATCTTGGACGGAAAGCAGGTCTTGGGAATGGGAATGGAGTGGAGGGAGGATGGAGAGGGCGAGGGAGTGAGAGCGAAGGGTAAGGGAATGAGAATGAGAGAGGAATTACGAAAGAGAATCTTTCCGTACGTAAACTACTAAATTAGCAGGTGACGAGAGGCGCGTCTACCGATACCATGTTTAGAAATCAGCTACAAGCTTCTTGTACATCTTCGTCATTGCCATGCATTGCATTGTGTTACATCCGTTACATGCTAAAGCGAACTACTGGCGTCGTCAGCATGCTGTATATGCATCATGCATTGTGTGTGTGTGTGTGTGTGTGTGTGTGTGTGTGTGTGTGTGTGTGTGTGTGTCAGTGTTTGAGTATGAGTATGTGTGTGTGTGTGTGTGTGTGTGCGCGCGCGCGCACGCGCGTGCGCGCGTGCGCGTGCACGTGCGTGCCCGCTCATGCCTGTGTGTATGTTTATGTGCATGTGCGTGCGTTCGTGCGTGCGGTACCTACGAGCCAGCACGCGCGCGCGCGCGCGTGCGTGTATGATTGTGACCTCAGAAACGTTCCCCGATCCTCAGTACAACCCCCCCACCCCCCCACCCCCCCCCCCCCCCCCCCCCCCCCGCGTAAAAATCTGCACATGCCAGACCCAGTCTTACCAAATTTTGGGGGAATCGTTTCGGTTAAAGCCTGCAGAATGGGAAGTCTAGTGGGTTTATTCAGTGTAACTCGGCTGACCCACTGAAAGTAAACTCCAGCATTCTGCACGTCAGTGCATCTGTACTCAGCTTGCCGTAAAAGCTTGCGTGGGAACGCCGGAATGGGACTTACAGCAGTAAGGCTTGACACACGAGACTGTGCATAGCGGCGAGGGGGCCTTATATGAAAGTGCCCGAGAGATCTGTCATGCAGGCTTAACATGTACGGTGCAACCCGAAATTCCATTAATGTAGGCCACACTTCACACTGCACCGCTCACTGACGACGGTGAAATTAAAACACGTTAGAATGAACCTCAACGGCGGAGTGACTCACTTCAATGACGAAAACACAGATTCGGGGTACATTGGCAGTCGACTTCCAGGGAGGGGGAAGAAAAAAGAAAGAAAGTAAGAAAGAAAGAAGAAGAAAAAGAAGAGGGAGAAGAAGAAGAAGAAGAAAAAAGTGCACTAGCACTGTATTAACGAGATTTCAAGCTGGCGTCTCTACGGCATGAAAACAAAGAAATGCCAACTTACTCGGAGTCAGTTTCTTGGTTCTTCTGTCTGTCATCCAGTTCCGCGCGTGGAGTTGAAATCACACACAGTCGAGCAAGCGGGCGGACGACGCACGAGTCATGAAGACTACACACTGCAATTTGAGAAGTATTTACATTGCGGGACAGCTTTGATGCGACCGCCTGTCTCAAACAGGCCGCGTTTCTCCCTGGCCTATATTAAGAAGGGTCACACACAAATCGTAGCGAAGCCTGAACAATCGATATCTATGCTGACACAGTTTCAGCCCACGTGAACACAATGAAAAAGACGCAGGAAATGTGTGGCAGATACGCTCTGATGCACCGAACAACAACATGCACGCCGACAAAGTCACATCTTATCTCCGATGTAGCACGTTGTACGATAGTCGTCAAGACGGTTGTTATGAGTGGGAGAGACAGCTGGTATTTCTGCGCAGAGAAGCTTACAGGAGCACATCTAGCGAACTGGCTGTAAAAAACGACTCACATGTAACACCTTTAGGCCTGTCTCCACGAGTGATCTCGACCCCTGACATGGATTCTTCCCCCCCCCCCCCCCAGGCAAAACCGACTCCCTTTTTAGCCGATAAATGGCAGTTGGAGGCCTGTTGAAAAGTGGCTGACTTGCTTGCAGCTGAGGCATGTGTGTTTGCATTTCGTAGAATGGAAGTTGGAAACGACAACACAATGTATAGATTTTAAAAGGATTTTAAAGAAAATCCGCCAGTTAACCTGGACATACAAATTACAAGACAAAACATATTAACGTCCATCCTGCGCCGAATTTGAGAAGATAAGCGATTGCTCGTTCTTCCTTTCCATTGTCCTGAATGTAGACCTAAGAGGTCGAAATGCGTCGTGTTTTGTTTTGTAATTGTTTGTTCATATCAACTGGCGGATTTACTTTGAAAGTATTTTAAAATTTGTTTCAGTTTCCGCCTACAGTCACCTCACCTCGCTTTGAACATGTACAGACAGAAAAAGCTGAAAATGTCAATAGCCACATAATGCAGTCATAACCGCTACCATTTAAATACTGCTGCTGCTTGCTGATGATAATGACGACGATAATGCTGTTGCTTCCACTGCTTCTACTACTGGTGGCACCGCTACACTGCTACTACCCCCACAGAAATGTCGAGGAAAAGAAAGCACAGAGTACCGCGCTTCCATACAGTCTAAGACGAACACGCAGTTCCACAGCATCATCGTCATCGTCCTTATGCTCCTCAGCTACCATGACTTCATTTGAAATATGCGGCTGTTCTCCTTGAGTTGACCTCAGCGTAGATCGGTGTTTGTGGTGAGTTCGTGGGCCTACATGTCTTTAGTGTGGGTGGAATCGTAGGGGCCGTTCGATGGACGGACGTGGTGAGACGGTCTTCAGTCCAGCGCTGGACACTCACTCAGTATGGCCCCGCGAGTAAGTACTTCTTGTTGTTAGCAGTTGACCTTTTTTCTTTTTTTTCTTGGGGTGGGGGGGGGGGGGGGGTCCCATCGTCAGTTTACCTCAGTGGCATCGCACCCACGCCGCTCAATCAGACCCCTCGTCCACAGCCACAGTCTTGTCTGTCCCACCACAGCCCCAGCACCGGACCAGCAGTCCACGGGGAGCAGTCAATGTCAAGTCGTCAAGAGGCAACCCACCAGAGGAGGCACTGCATTGCCGCCGAGTCATTTCGGCGGTGTTCAGTGGCGTCTGTTTTGATTCAACATACGCCATATAGTAAGTAACCCCTTTACTGACGACAATAGCTGTTTAGTCACCAAGGCGGCATGAGTGAGCTCTTCCTCTGCAGAGTACCACCACGTCCATCCAGCGACACTACCCATGAATTTGCCAGCAGCGGTGACCCCGACAGAACCAAACTAAGGCCAGGTTAGGAAAAAAGCGAAAAAAAATGGAAAAAGAAAAAGAGTGAAAAAGCCATACAGACAAATAGACACTGCGGAAAGGAGTAGTTAGTGTCCACGCTGCACCTTATGTAATGTTTTTTTTTTCCCTACATGCCAGATTTCAATAAGAAAAGCTGGCACAATATGCATCGTGACGAGAGAAAAAAAAGCACAAAGACTTTCTAGAACAAAGACAGAAAAAGACATGAAGGCAAAAAGACAACGGGCAATAGTTTAAAAAAATAAAGAGAGAGAGAGAGAGAGAGAGAGAGAGAGAGAGAGAGAGAGAGAGAGAGCAGAGTCAGAGAGCAGAGTCAGAGAGAGTCACAGAGAAGAGGACATTTCTAGAACAGATTGTCAAGAGAGCGGGTATAATGTAATCTATACTGAACGAGCCCAAGTTCTTCCCACTGGGGCAGCTGCACGTGGCATAGGTCGGATTCTGGTCACCACCAACGTGACCACAGCAGTGCTGTATATCCTCTCGTGGGTGGCCTCGTTGTTACGACCTGACAAGGACATTTTCCATTGGGCAGAGTTGTGGGTGTGCTTGTGTAAGGAGACACTGGGAATAAGCGGGTAGAGAGTAATGCCATGACAGCGGCACCGTAGGCAGGGCGATTATTTTCTCATGATAGTTTAGAGCGTGAAACAGCATCATAATATATTCAAACTGCATAGGGACAGCATTTTTTCGCGATTTATCTTTGCAGTCTGATGAAAACTGTGGACATGTGTCATTAGTTCCAATAGCTCAGTCAGTAACTATCGGCAGAGATGTTCTGATTAACAGCTGTCCTCAGCGACACAGCACAATCAGGGTGGAACCTTACTATTTGTAGCTCCGATGCAGACAGACCTACAGAAAGCAGACCGACCGACGGACAGAGAGAGAGAGAGAGAGAGAGAGAGAGAGAGAGAGAGAGAGAGAGAGAGAGACAAGACAAGACAAGACAAAATTCTTTAATAACGAGGATAATAGATAAGCACTGATGTGCTTTTTTACATCCAGTCCTCGCCCTGATTAGGGTCAACAATGCAAAATGAGGCAACAGAAGAAGCATGTAAAAGTGGCTATAACAAAAATTAGACATGGAATTTAAAAAAAAAAAAAGGAATTGAGAGAGAGAAAAGCAGCGGGGGGGAACGAGAGAGACGCAGGAGCGAAAGGAGTGCAGGGAAGGGCGAGAGAAAGAGAGAGAGAGAGAGAGAGAGAGAGAGAGAGAGAGAGAGAGAGAGAGAGAGAGAGAGGGGGGGGGAGACTGAGAGGGAGAAAGAGGCGAGATTGGGGTGTGGGAAAGAACATGTTTAGAATAGTCTGACAATCAAAAGATACCAAGGAGTTGCAAGACAATCGATTTTGAAGCACCAGGAAGGAAAACACACACACACACACACACACACACACACACACACACACACACACACACACACACACACACACACACACACACAAAATGGAGAAAAAAAATGCATAATGATAGCCCAGTCACCACGGGTACAAGGGGGAGGGGGGTGTCATATAGATAATAAATCAAGTCATTCCAGCAGAACCGTGAGAGACAGAGACAGAGAAAAAGAGAAAGAGAGACAGACAGACAGAGACAGAGACAGAGAGTCACATAAGAATACAAGCATTACGACATAGTGACGAGAGGGCAAGAGCTAGTAGGAAAACACACACACACACACACACACACACACACACACACACACACACACACACACACACACACACACAAACACACACACACACACACACACACACACACCACACACACACGCGCGCG
This sequence comes from Conus canariensis, assembly GCA_033310375.1. Lineage (NCBI taxonomy): Eukaryota > Metazoa > Mollusca > Gastropoda > Neogastropoda > Conidae > Conus > Conus canariensis. Next base: position 44,113,622 of record CM065730.1, on the reverse strand, counting down.
CGCGCGCGCGCGCGCATACTTACATAAGACATACTATTGAACAGAGTAGCATGTGCATTTCAAGTACAAATCACTTCCATAATAATCAGGTTCATACATAAGGTAAAGAGGGTGGTGGTGGTTGGTGGTGGATTTATGGCGGAGTATGCGAGTATTTGCACATAAGATGGATGAAATAATGGTGTTTGAAGGTTGATGTGCATTGGTGTTGCTTGGCTGACTCAGGGAGCGAGTTCCATTGACAGGAACCTGAATATGTTAAACTGGATTTGAATAAGTCAATCCTGGGAACAGGGACATGTAGTTTGGGTAGAGTCCTTGAGGAATTAATTGAGAATCTGCGAACTAATGTTGAGGGTGCCTTCCCAGACATAATTCTGTGCATTATGATCCCTTTGTTGTATTCTAATCTCAGACTTAAGGGGAGAATTTGAACCTTTTTATAGTCTGAGTCTAGGAGACTACTGTTTTTTAGGAGGACTAATTTGAGTGCTCGCTTGTGTAGGCTTAGCAATGGTTTGAGGGTAATAGCGCTAGCAGAGTCCCATAGAGTAGACCCATAGTCTATGTATGATTGAATATGAGTTTGAAAAAATAGCTTGTGTGAATGCAGGTCGAGGAAGCGTTTAATTTTGGAGAGTTGACAGACTTTCTGAGAGACTTTTTTGCACAGTGAGGTTATGTGAGCTTGCCAGCTAATATTGCTATCAATTGTTATTCCTAGCACTTTGAGGTATGTAACCTGTTCAACGGGTTCATCTTTAAGATGCACCGGAGGAAATTTAATAGTGAGATTTTGCCTTTTTTGTCTGGTTGTGATAAGCATGGATTTAGTTTTTTGAGGGTGAAGCGACATGTGATTTAGTTCAGTCCATTTCACGAGATCATTCGCACTTTCTTGTAAAGTTTGTGCAAGAACAGCAACATCAGAATGATTCGTGTGGATTGTTGTGTCATCAGCAAAAAGTTCACAGGTGGATGTGATATGTAGAGGTAGATCATTGATGTAAATTGTGAATAATAAGGGACCCAAGATAGAGCCTTGTGGGACGCCATAGGAAAGTGTTTGAAATGAAGAGAAAGTTGTATTAATTTTCACACATTGTTGCCTATTTGTGAGATATGAGTGAAAAAGCGTAAGAGTTCTTGTGGATAAGCCATACAATTTTAATTTTCTAAGAAGAAGATTGTGGTCTATCACATCAAATGCTTTTTTGAAATCAATAAATAGGACACCACAATATCTGTTGTTGTTAATGCTGTTTAGCCAGTCATCAACCAGGTTGATTAGGGCTGTGTGGCATGAATGGTTGTGTCGGAACCCGGACTGTCTTGGATGAAGGAAGTGGTATGTATTAAGGTGGTGTAATGTGTGTTTGTTTATGTGTTTTTCCAAAGGTTTGGAAAGAGTGGAAATGATTGAGATTGGTCTGTAGTTTGTAGGGTCTGAGCTGTCACCTGCTTTGTAGATAGGAATGACTTTTGCTTTTTTGAAACTATTGGGAAAATGATTTTTGTCGATACATAGATTGAAGACGTATGTTAACGTATCTGTAATTGCTGGAGCTGATAGTTTGAGAATTTTGCCGTCTAGGCCATCCACCCCGCAGGTACTTGACTGTTTTAGGTGTGTTAGGTAGTGATAGACTTCAAATATTGTTATTGGTGGAATATAAAGTTCAGACTGATGTTTTTATCATGGCAATATTGTTTCAGTTTTTGAAGGTCGTTTGATCTTGAAGAATCAGCCGTGACAACTTTATTGGCTATAGTGCAAAAATGGGTGTTCAGCTGTTCGACAGAGATGTCTTTAATTATAGTTGATTTTGAAGAAGATTGATTGTTTGTAAGCTCGTTAATAGCTCTCCATACCAATTTTGGGTTCTGATTTGATGAAATTAGTTCTCGATAGTATTTCGTTTTTTCTCTGCGCTTCTGTGAATTTATTGCATTTCTCAGTATTCTAGATTCCTCTTCATAGCCATGTTGTTTAAGCAGATCTCTAAGATAACCTGCCTCCTGTAACTCTTTAGTGTACCATGCCGGTTTGGGATTATGTCGTACTCTAATCGTTTTTAGAGGGGCGTGTTTATCATATATTTCTGTAAATGTTCTGATCCAGAATTCAACAGCAACATCTGGATCAGTTATGTTGTAAACTGATGAGAGATTTGAGCTAAGCAAGTCATGTAGAAAATCTTGGTTGTTAAAGTTTGTAAAGCAACGGTAGGTCATTGTCTTGTGTCCCGTTTTGGGAATTTTTACTCCTTTTTTGGACCATGTGACACACACTGGGTAATGATCACTACAGTTTAGAACAGGGACACAGGCTTCTGCTATGTTAGTTTTATCTGAAACATAAATATGGTCGATAAGTGTCTTCGAGTTTGGTGTGACTCTCGTTGGAGATTCGATGAGTTGATGCAGGTTAAACAGACTGAATGCTTGCGTCCATTGATTTTGCGCTTTCAGAAGGTCTGTGTTAAAGTCTCCGAGTAAAATAATTTCCTTGGATTCTAGTGAGACTGCATCCATCATCGGAATAAATTTGTCGACCCAGTTTACTCTTTCAGATGGATTCCTGTAGCAGAATCCAACCAAAATGGAAGGGTTTCTTTTCAGCTTAACTTCTATCCAGACACATTCTACACCGTTACGTTCTAGGTGTAGAAGTCGTTTGAAGCTAAGGGTTTCGCTGATGAAGATAAGAAGACCCGTCTCTTTCGTTTGTGCAGGATCTTTCCGGATTACGTTATATCCTGGAATAGCTACATCATTGTCGGTAATGTGTGTAGTTAATCTGGATTCAGAGAGCCCTAAAATATGAAAAGGTTTACCATGATTCCAAATCAGTGTTGATATATCTGATGTCTTGTTAACTGCATGTTGGATATTAAGGTGACAGATTCGAAGTCCTTCTTTGCATGGCCATACAGACTGGTTCTTGCTCATTTGTAGTTGTGCACTGATGTGATGA
>CM065730.1:44103145-44105645 GCA_033310375.1 Conus canariensis | reverse complement strand
GATGTGGCACAGACAGAAGGTGCTAGAACGCTGGGAGGGATTAACTAGGGACTGTACTTTTGGGGAAGGGGGGGGGGGGGGAGGAGGAGGAAAGAGGCAGAAGGTGTTTTTCACACACACACACACACACACACACACACACACACACACTCACTCACTCGCTCACTCACTCACACACGCGCACGCACGCACACACACACACACACACACACACACACACACACACACACACACACACACACACACACACACTTGATGTGGAACACACACATGGCACCAGGACGGTGGGAGGGCACCACCAACCATCCAGTGACTGTACTTTTGAACCTTGACACAGGCTTTCGGTGGTACGCAAGTCAACAAACCTCCAGCCAACAGCCGGCAGACACGTGTGTCACCCCAGGACCGAGGACACACACAAGGCGAAGGCCCTGGCTGTTATGGATTGCCTGATCTTCGGCTCAAAAGATGTCCACTGAAGCGAGAAGTCTCACTTTTTTTCTTTCGTTTTTTTGTTTTGTTTTTTTGTTTTTTGTTTTTTTTTGGTGGTCTTGACAGGCCCCAGTCCACAGATACAGATTACAGCCCAAACGTTGAAATCTGCCAGAGGTTCGGCTCTCATTAAAGCAAATCACTGCAGAGTTCAGCCCCTGTGGCCTATTGTGCCTGACTCTGAGACAGATCTGATGCTTAGTCGGTTTTACACGTAAGCATAATCAATGTGACGACAACCCCGCCCCCCCCCCCCCCCCCAATTTTTTTTCTTGTATTCTATCCCTTACTACTTTTCACCCCCAAATCCTGGTGCCCCAACAACAGCGTAGAAACACAGAGAGTCCTCAATTCATGCACATTTCCTCGTTGACCTATAACTTTGAAGTAATTTCTTAATCCCAGATCCAAGGGCAAAATCCTCATTTTCACATTCTAGAAATGGAAAAAAAATTTCTTTCCACGAAGCCATTTCCATCTGTTCCAACAATAACCAGTGCTACAGGACCTCTACATGACCATGAACTTTGATCTGACAGGACAGGTTACTGGCAGTCTTTCTCTTTTCTCTGGTTAATGGTACCTAACCGGAATGCAGCGATGTGCCACGCTTGGCTCACTCCTTGATAGGAGTAAATAATTCCTAACAGCAAGCAACATGGTGCCTCAGCATACGGTGCCATGGAGAGAGAGAGAGAGAGAGAGAGAGAGAGAGAGAGAGAGAGGAGAGAGAGAGAGAGACAGACAGACAGACAGACAGACAGACACACAGACACACAGACACACAGACGGACAGACAAACAGACAGAGACAGAGAGAGAAAGAGACAGAGAGAAACTGACAGACAGACAGACAGAGACGGCGATAGAGACAGTGAGTGAGAACTCAACTACACATCGGAGGTGTTGTCTTTCAGTTAGTTTTACATAACAGGCCAACACATCGTGTTGGCGCGAGACGTGAAGCGAGGAACAGCGGAAACTGAGGTCATTAGCACAGCAAGCTGGGTGGGTGACAGAGAGAGTGATGACTAGCGAATGAAAGCTCTCCATTGTTCTCCCTTTTTTGCATTGTTTACCAGGCGAGTCACCCAAGAATTAAATCAACACACACACACACACACACACACACACACACACACACACACACACACACACGATAAGATAAGATAATGTTGCTTATAGCCCAGCCGACCGCAAAGGGCCACATCAGGGCTGTCACCACGTCACACACACACACACACACACACTCTCTCTCTCTCTCTCTCTCTCTCTCAAATTTAACTCTATCTCTCTGCGTATTTCTGTATTCCTGCACCTTTGTACCTATCTGTCTAGCGGCTCAGCCGCCCCCCCCTCCCTCTCTCTCTCTCTCTCTCTCTCTCTCTCCCAGTGGGCTGTAGTTGCCCTGTTCTGTATAACAAAATTGTCCAGGGGGCGGAGCTACACCAATGACCCGCTGACAGACGTTACCGCTGAAATTGGCTACTCGTTTTCTGAAATCAGCAACCACAGGCAGTACTCTTTTCGCAGTTTCACCGTAACAGGCAGTCGTTACTGAGTTCGTGCAACTAACGGGGACTGCTCTGCCGATGACAAACGTCCGTTTGAAGGATTGTCAATGACAGCTCGTTGAAAGTCCTCCAACGCGACCACAGAGAATTACGTTTTCTTTAAGTCGGGATCAGGCTTGACCCTGACCCTGAGTAGGGAGACAGAAGGGTCACTGATGGGGCAAAAGGTCAGTGAAGAAATGGGGAATGGGTCAACTGAAAAGGCTGGAGTCACATTCCGCTCCTTTTCAGTTCGCTTTTCCAGGGCGACTGACATATTGTAGCACAACTTTCGCTTCGTTTTTTAGCCCCGCCAACCGATTTCAAGTCGACCCCTCCCCCCCCCCCCCCCCCCCAAGAGGATGTACATAACTGCGAAAGATTTCCTTTCTGATTTCTGGTCTAGGAGACAACGATCATCAGTGGGTAGACTTTAAAACTGAAGGAAGCTGACTC
>CM065730.1:44072601-44087601 GCA_033310375.1 Conus canariensis | reverse complement strand
TGTGAGACTAGGTCTGCACTTTTTTCCCTGCCTCATTCCTCCGTTCCTTATAACAACACTGGTGCATGTGTGTGTGTGTGTGTGTGTGTGTGTGTGTGTGTGTGTTGTGTGTGTGTGTGCGGGCGCGCGCGCGCGAGCGCGTACTCGCAAGAGAACTTTCGAAGCTCTTAGTGCTATTTATAGATTAGTAACCTGAGAGAACAAATAAGCATCGGTGGGAAACAACAACCGGAAAATATTTCCTCCATCATTGTGGCAATGACTGAGCAAAACTTTTGATAACGACAACAATAAAAACAAAACAAAAGAAAAAAGATAAACAGGCTGGGGAGGGGGGGGGGGGGGGGGGGGGGGGGGGGGGGGGGGGGGGGGGGGGGGGGACAACGGTAGGGCGTAATCAGTGCAACTTACCCTAAACTCTTCTTCCCCCTTGGTACGGTCGATTCCGTGGTTTCGATTCCAACGTGTTGACAGCTTTTTCCACCCACTTCGGGCCATTCGTTCTACATTTTGACTCCCGATCTACCCGGGCTGTGCAGTAGTCTATGTCTTAAGTTTCACCGCTCCCACCACCAAGTGTTTGGGGTTCACGTGTGTAGACAAGGCGAGTCTATGTTGTCATATCCTTTCCGCTGTGTGTGTGTGTTAGAAACTTCAACGTTGTCACTTTCTGTGAACGTACAAAGTTTTCGATGTCAACCTTTAGGAAGGCTATAAGTATTAATGCTAGCTTTCCAGACGAAATGCAAGACCGACAGCTGCAGGAAAGCAATATAAGTTTTAGGGAAAAGATTGACAATAGATAATCAACTAAGCAATTGCATAACTGCTTAAAAAAAAACTATGAGAATTTTCAATATGATTTGAATATATACTACAAAACAAGGTAAATCTTATCAAGAAAATATTAAACTGTTATGTACAAATGTAACAATCCTATAGTTAATGAAGGAAAAATGTTCTGCATTAATGGGACATAAATCTTTCTGTACAATAGAGATGCGGGTCTACCTCCCCTACAAAACTTTTTGGTCACCATTGACATCTCAAGTTGGAGACCCCGCAAAGAAATCTGTCTCTGTGCAGTCTGTCTCACGTGAACCTTGGGGGCTTTGCCTCTCGTTTTGTATCTTTTTTTTTTTTTTTTCTCTCTTTGTCTTGGTCTGTCTTGTATTGTTGAGTATTGAAAAAAAAAAACCCACTTCAGCGTCGAAAGGGGTGTAATACTCTATCCTGTTTCTTTTCTTTTCCCTTTTGTCTTGTTTTCTCAGTGTTTCTCCACACAACCCTATTCGCTTACAAATACACAACACAACCCTATTCGCTTACAAATACACAACACAACCCTATTCGCTTACAAATACACAACACAACCCTATTCGCTTACAAATACCAACAAAATAAGCCAAAAAAGAGGAAGTTGTGATACAGTTCTATATGAAAATAGTGAAATGGTTACAAACTCAGGAGAGATAGGGCAACAAAAGGAAAACTGTACAACACAGATACAGCCTCAACAGACGCCCACAGGCACTCAACTGTATATTGACGTCATATTTATACAGCCCCCCCTCCCCTCCCCAATTCTTGCCTCTCTCCCCTCCCTCCCTCCCTCTCAAGCTACAAACACATCCGCGCCCGTGCACACACACACACACACACACACACACACACATGTATCCCCTCCCCCCCCCCCCCCCCCCCCACACACACACACACACACAACGCCTCGCACGAATGCACGCGAACAGACAAGCATGTTTACGCACGGTAAGAATATATTAGAAATGAATAAAGGCGGTGACGACAGACAGTCCAGGAGAAGCAGTGAAAAGGTTGTTCAGCTGAGGGAATAAATGTTTGCAGATCCCATGGAAAATGTCTTCAAAGAAATGATGTCTTAGGGAGTGGAGGAAGACTGTTCCAGACAGACGGACGGACCTTGAACAGAGAAAGAGCGCTGACGACTGGTCTTTGTTCTGACAGAGGGAATCCTGAAAGCTTGTGTGTCCACGAAAGAGCGCTTTTGGCGGCGAGAGGGAGCGGGTAAAGTGAAAGAAGATCCGACAGCTCTTGAAGACCTGGAAAAAAAACCAACAGCAAATAAAACACAAACAAAACAAAACAAAAAAAACCAAACCGAGGGAACTGAAGCACAGAGAAGCAGTCTTGTACTTCACTCTCTTATGAATAGGCAGCCAGTGAAGAGTGAAAAAGAGCACATCATGTACCACTCTGAGCACCGGGTTCTTATCACCAAGGGCAGCAACTCTGAACCCAACTGACGGTCTCCATAAGTCACCAGCGATGGTGAATGAAAATGCCGCAGTTTCTGTGTACCATTGAAATGAAGTCACCATTTTTTGTGCATGGCACACAAGTTATGGCGGAACGTAATTCAAAAAGATCTCCTCTGGTACTCTAGAGCAACAACTGTCTTGTTTGTAGTAAGGATGGAGTGGACTGTAAATGGTCAGAGGTTGAGTTAGAAACTAGATCGTTGAAACCTCGTCCTTATGTTTTTCATCTCTGTCTCTTAAATTCGTAGACTACAATTTTTTTTTTTTTTTTTTTTGGTGTCCCAACCTCTGCGCCACCTCAGAGGCAGTGCACAACGCCGCTCATTCCGACACCCCGTCCACAGCCACAGCCCGGTCAGCACCGCCTCAGCCCCGGCACCGACAATCCACAGGGAGCAGTCAATGTCAAGTCGTCAAGAGGCAACCCACCGGAGAAGACACTGCACTGCTGCCGAGTCACTTCGGTGGTGTTCAGTGGCGCCTGTTCTGATCTAACACACGCAGGACACCACCTACTAAGCCCCCTACTGACGACAATAATTGCTTAGTCGCGGAGCCGCGTGAGTAAGCTCTCCCTCCGGAGGGCGCCACCACGTCCGTCCAACGACAGCCCCCCATGGACTCGCCGATACCTGTGACCCCGACGGAACCAAACCAAGGCCACAGACGTGGAGAGGACATCGAAATGAGGTCACCATGAGAGCAGGGCATGAAGGGCCACAGAATTTGAGACTTTTTTTTTTTTTTAAATGCTGATCGATGAGAATGAGGATGATTAAGATGATGCTACGGATTTCCATTTCGGTCTGAGACTACATGACAGGGCTGTACTCTACGCTTCCTTTCATAATATATCCCGGCGTCAACCAGGCCCGAGAGATACAGGCACCTGCAGTGTTGGTCAGGAAATTTGAGCAACACTCTCAGAAACGCATCCATTAAGTGGATGAAACTCGACTGTGTGGTCCCAGTCTTCCCAACTGAGTCCGCAGCAAACTCAACTCTGGGTAGGAGCCGGTCGGGGCAGAAAAACCCACATGACTCTGATGGGATTCGAACCCGCGACCTCCCAGCCGGGAGTCCGCGACGTTAACCACTTCGCCACGGCGGCTGGTGTAGATTACAATTTTATCGGGGTCCATAATGAATTTTGACATGTAAATCGCCTTACGACTGAGACACAGAACTTGCTGCATACACGTGTTGATGAGTAGGATGGAGAAATTGGAAATACTATATTAGCGCCAGAAAAAAAAAAAAAAGCAGCAAAAATTCCAGATTAACAAGAGTTGAGCAGACTGTCTATCCCTCAAATTGATTTGAAACAACAAACCCAGCCATACGTTAAAGAACTCCGGCAAGAGGAATGGAACTTGCAGACGGATAACAAACTATTTGAAAATCCGTCCGAATCTAAAAGAGTTTTTAGCCATGTTTCCAAGGCGGCCGTAAAGAGCAAACAGTCTTGTGCCGCTTGCATTCAGGTCACTCCTTTTACATCAACTCTTACCTTTCAAAAGGTGAAGAAGCTCCGTGGTGCATTCCATGTCATGTAAAACTCACAGTGAAACATAGTCAGAGAAGTCCCACCTTATGTGATCTTTGAATTTCTGAAAGAGATTAACATTTTTCATCTAATCTAAGATTTTACAAAGGACATTTATGTTTTACACATTTGCGGTGTGTTTTTAGAATGTGTATTTTAAAGGGTTGTGTAAATGAGTTAAAAATTTGTTTTAAAATGACTTGCGAGTTGACTTCAATACGGTGACAGCCCTTTGCGGTCGGCTGGGCTATAAGCAATATTACTATTACTATCCCCCCCCGTCCCCCAAAAAAAAAACAAACAAACAAAACACACACACACACACACACGCGCGCGCGCGCGCGCCACACACACATACACACACACAAACAAATTCAAACCTACCATCCCTCTTCCGAACAAATGCAGTCAATACCTATCTACATAGCTAACAAAAATCAAACTAATGTGTTATATGGTATGTCACGTGTCTATGAAACTACTGTACGTAGTTTGGAAACTTGTTCTGAGGCGCTTAGGTTTCGCCTTTTCTATACTTCCTCCGATGTGGATACAATGTCTTGACTGAAAATTAAAGGGAGACAATCTAGTACTGATCATGTTTAGATGTACAGTTACTGCCCTTGAATATCGGCATTGCAAATGTCACACATCATAGTATAATAGGTAAATAGAAACAAAGTTATGCTTGCCCACGCACACACGCGCGCACAGCGGTAAGAGTGGTTCTTCCTCAGTGTTTAGAAGCAATAACTCAACTAAACCAAATCAACGTCTGGCTCCAAACATAAACTGTTAGGAGAGCGCGCGTTTTGTCTCTGCGTGACCATTTCAAACATTTGAATTCAGCAGATTCACACGGCACAAGCTGAGAAAAGGAGAATACTTAAATGAAAAATCAATATTTTCCACCAAATCTTAGCACACACACGGGCGCACGTACACACACACACTCACTCACACACACACACACACACTGACAGACAGACAAACACACACACTGACAGACAGACAAACACACACACACATTGACAGACACATTGACAGACAGACAGACAGACAGACAGACACACACAACACACACGCACCACACACACACACACACACACACACACACACACACACAGATATTCAGACACACGCGCGCGCGAGTGTCATAACATGATGGACGTATCAACAACACCGATGAGAATCTCTCGCAGCATCAGCAAGGGTCCATGGGGTCCAAGAGCAGAGTGAAAAATTCAGCAGATCTACGACCAGTGTGTGTGTGTGTGTGTGTGTGTTGTGTGTGTGTGTGTGTGTGTGTGTGTGTCGCGCTGCGCGCGCGCGCGCGTGTGTGTGTGTGTGTGTATGTGAGAGAGAGAGAGAGAGAGAGAGAGAGAGAGAGAGAGAGAGAGAGAGGAGAAAGAGAGAATGTATGTATGTATGTATATGTGTGTGTGTTGTGTGTGAGTGTGTGTGTGTGTGTGTGTGTGTGTGTGTGTGTGTGTGTGTGTGTGTGTGCAGGCATGCGCGCGCGCGCGTGCGCGCGTGTGTGTGTGTATGTGTGTGTGTGCGTGTGCGTGCGTGCTTGCTTGCTTGCTTGCTTGCTTACATGATATCCGTCTCTCTCTTCTTCCCCGAACCTCCTCTTTACGTTCTCCCTCCCCCTCCCCCATCTGCGTTCTCTCTCTCTCTTCTGTCTGTCTCTCTCTCTCTCACTTTCTCCCCCCCCCCCCTCTCTCTCTTTCTCTCTCACCATGCTATGTTTATTGTGTGCAGACCTTTCTCTCAACACACGCAGCCAGACTGTTTACTCTAATTTTATTGTAATGGAGGTATGTACACAACACTGTACAAAGATCACCATCTCCATCCTGACATCATATACATTTCCATCCAGGAACAACTTGTGCTCAAGAGCCCCAGACGAATAGGATCTTAATCACACAATCTTTCTGACTTTGAAGGAAAAAAAAAAGCTGACTCCCCCTCCTCCCTTCCTCCCTCCCCCTTTCTGAAAACAGTGTGTCTACTACAACCAATGATTCACGTTCAAACCAGCCCCGAGGTGTCTTGGTTTTTTGTAGCATCGCGTGGGTAGGGGCTGAGAGGTTGTGGGTTCGAGACGAATGATAGGCATCATGTTTGTTTTGATTTTGTAGCCCCAAAGTTGTTGGGTGAAGTGTGGTTCGGGCTTTAATGCGAAGACTGGAACAAGGCTGTAGAGTTCTTCCATCGACTGAATCGGTGCGTTTCAGTTCAGTGTGGCTCAAATTTCCTGACCATCACCGCAGGTGTGTGAATCTACCAGGCCTGATAGTTGCCAAGATTTATTATGAAAAAAAAACCAACTAATATGTTGGGCTAAGACCATATTTGAAATCCGCTCCGTCCTCTTCATCATTCCCACTGAGTTTTCAAAAAATATAAAAATAAATAAATAAACAAAAGTCCACCTTCTGTAGCACATCCCACCTCTGCTGCTCTCGCATTGACTGCAGTTTCCGATTTCCACTCCACACCCCTTGCTATGGTGCGTTCATGTCCGCAGTGATGACCAGTCCACGGGGCCTGCGTAAGGCGGTGTCCCGCGGAGGGAGGCACTCATTCCCGCTGGTTCCGCGATTTAGCGCGTTATCTGTCATCAGTAGCAGGCTTAGAACGCGGTGTCCTGTGTCTGCTACTTCGGAAAGGCATCATTGAAGATCACTGAAGTGACTCAGCAGCAGTGCAGTGTCTCCTCTGGGAGGTTGTTTGTGGTAAGCTGAAACTACCAGCTCCCGGTTTTACTGCCTTTGAGAGTCTGTGACAGGATGCTCCTGTGGTTGCGTGCCTTTGAGAGTCTGCGACAGGATGCTCCTGTGGTTGCGTGCCTTTGAGAGTCTGCGACAGGATGCTCCTGTAGTTGCGTGCCTTTGAGAGTCTGCGTCAGGATGCTCCTGTGGTTGCGTGCTTTTGAAAGTCTGCGACAAGATGCTCCTGTGGTTGCGTGCCTTTGAGAGTCTGCAACAGGATGCTCCTGTGGTTGCGTGCTTTTGAGAGTCTGCAACAGGATGCTCCTGTGGTTGCGTGCCTTTGAGAATCTGCAACAGGTTGCTCCTGTGGTTGCGTGCTTTTGAGAGTCTGCAACAGGGTGCTCCTGTGGTTGCGTGCCTTTGAGAGTCTGCAACAGGATGCTCCTGTGGTTGCGTGCCTTTGAGAGTCTGCAACAGGATGCTCCTGTGGTTGCGTGCCTTTGAGAATCTGCAACAGGATGCTCCTGTGGTTGCGTGTAGAGGATTCGGAATGAGCAGCGCGGGAGTTGTACCACTGAGGGAGTTCGGATCATGAAGCAGAAACACCATTTCTCTTTCTCCTCAGCCACCCCCCCCCCCCCCCCCCCCCCGCCCGCCCGTCATAAACAGAAGAGAAAATGAAAGTAAAAATGAATACAATGAAAAACACTACTTAAGTTCACAACACCCAATATTATAATACACGGGGAAAAAAACCGTGATACACGATATACGCTGCATTTGTGCTTGTTCACAAACGAATCGATTATTGTTCATTAACACGTGATTCCCCAAACGAGCAAAGCAACAACAACGAGTATGCCAACAGAAACATCTGCATAACAATGTTTATCTGTATATACACTGGGGGAAACTAAATCTGTTTGTATATAAACCGATGATCCATGGTGCCCGTTTAGAAAACAACAACAACTACAAAATGCGTGAACATTTTCTCTCGTGCATGCGCGCACACACACCAGAAACGTTTGAGACACATTTCTCGACAGTCTGCATGTGGAGCAACGCATAAAGTCTGTTGGAAGTATTCGACGACTTGTTGAAGATCTAACTTTCCTCTGGGTGAGGTATGCTGTCCTTTGTGCCATTGTTCATGTCCACTTTCTGCAACAGGTGTAAAGTCATAAAAACGTGAAGCATCAATCAGTTAACCAATCTGTCCGCCCCTCAAGGAACTAACCAACACATCTGTCTATCATCCACGGGCCAACAAGGCAGTTAAGCTGCCAACCAACCAGCTTGGAACTGTGGAACTGTGACGAAATGCTTGACAAACCCATCCGATCTGTCCCACTCAAACCCCAAACCAAACAATAGATACTATTTGCATAATGTCTTTAGTTTTTCAGCAACTTTTTTTCCTCCCCACACTTTCGTTTGGTTTCATTTACTACTCTTCGCTGGCTGCTTTGGGGGTGCTATTGGATTCTTTTTTGCACCCTTGGTGGTGAGAACACCACAGTATTATGGACTGTGGTGTGTCTCTATTTGACGCCAGGAGCGCAGACACAACCAGCCGTGTCTCCCTGATGAGTCCGACCCAGCGGACGAAAGGCCTCGGAGCAGGCAATACAAATATATCTGCCTTCAAAAGGGATTGCGATGGTTCCCTTATGCAGCTAGTGAAGAGTTTTCATATCTGTAACATGTTTTCTTAATTTCATGTTCCCAGTTTCTCCATCATCAAATTCCCCCCCCCCCCCCCCCCCCCCCTCCCTCCTAAGTCCAAATCTTTGCCAAGTCATTACTATGAAGATAGTTCAGTTGTTGGCCTGCGCTTGTTTTTTCCCCCCACTATTAGATTGTTCGTCTATGTATTTGTCTGACTTTATTCAAGTTTAAAAGGCTGTGCCAGTCTTGAATAAAAGTTATTCTGTGTTAGGTTTTCTTATGGAAGCAAAAAATACCCCACTTGTTTACTGTTTATCGTTTACTGTTCCCTGCCTCATTTCATTTCCGATTTTGAATAGATTTCAAATCTATGCCCACTCTCCCCTCTCACTCCCCCCCCCCCCCCTTTTCTTTCGCTTAGAATGGTGTGGGCTGCTATGCCGTCTCACCCTATCGGTGACAAGAGAAAATTACGTCACGAGTGACGCGTTTCGTTCTTCTCGGTCCCCCCTCCCGTTCCCCTTTCAACACCCTCCTTCCCCACTCTTGGCTTACTACGCAGCAGGAACGTGCGTTGTAACGATGGCCCGTCTCACCCCCCCCCCCCCCATCCCGTGAAACAAAGGCATGTTGCCGCTCACACCACCATCACCACCACTCCCCCCCCCCACCCACTCAAGCCACGTGCGGCCTTAGTCGACACAAAGGGTAACAGGCAACCCTCCCTCCTTACCCCCCCCCCCCCCCCCCCCTGCTCGCTTTCATGTGTACCGCGTACCTTTAGTAAATTATGTCACTTCCCCGCGACGGTCTCCATTAGCATTCGTCTATACGGACGCGTAAATTAACCGGTGCCGAGTAGGTTCAAACAATTTCCGTGGCGAATGGTGATAAGACTAGATCCCTTCCCCTCTCACCCCTGGTATGACTGACACTTGTCACCCAGGGTAGAAACCTGATTTGGCAGTTTAGAATACATATACCAAACACATAGGGTCGCAACTTCACTGACCCCTCAAGACTGCCTGTAGATCAGACCAGTGAAAGACAAAGGGAGACTGGATCAGACCAGTGAAAGAAAAGGACGACTAAAGAAGCCTGGTAAACTCCTGGTACTCCTTGACCTCCAGTCTCATTCACTGTTCATTCCCAGGAAAAGTGAGTTGGAACTATGTTTTACATTTTTCGAATCTATGTATTGATTTTATGTATGCTGTGTGAGTTAACATTGTAACTTTGTACAAATGCTTAGCAACATTTATCAAACTGATGAATGATTATTCTGTGTAGTAGTTTGATTGCCATCATATGGCCAAAGCTCTCTCTCCCGGTGGTTATGATTCTTTGTTAACAATCTGACCACTATTCTTTGTGTTCACCTTGACTTTTGCCAGTATGCAATTCTATCTGTTAAGATAATAATTCAATGATAAATTTTGATCAGAAAAACAGTGTGCCTGTGCTAGGTTAAAAACTGCTACTCTGATTTGGTAAATACTGGTGATTGTTGGAATGATTTGTAGTGTATGACTCTAAGCCTACACCACATGTGTACTTGGACTAAGTGTAGCCCAAGTCAATGTGATTTAATTCATAAGAAACATGGAAGAGTTGTTTGACTGAAACTGTGTAACATTGTATTACTGTCTCCTACCCTTTTGTAAGCTTACCTGAGCCTTTAAACAAAAGTGGAGATTAATAGTTATAGAAACTCTACCATTGAAAAAATTTTGCTGGCTGAGTCTCACTCCTGTTCTGAAAGATAGAAACAAAGGGTAAATGTGTGCACTCGACAAACCAGCCATCAGATTCTCACCTACAGACCAAGTTCTCTTTATCGCAGAACTGGGATCCTGGTCACGCTACACACTGTGGCTGAACCAGAAGCTGGGGCTACGCCAGAAACCGGGGGAACGCCAGACACCATGGCTTCACTGTAAACCGGGGCGACACCAAACAACCAATCTACACCAGTGGGGCAGTCACCAGCCACAGGAGAGATCAACTACCCTCTCCAAAGCAAAGCTAAGTTAACTTACCACCTGGACTCAAACCCATCAGACCCTTACCCTCACTTTATGATGAAACAGTGAGAACCTGTCTATGAGTGCCACTTTGGCTACTGCACAGGGTGTATGCAAGCGAAGTGGATGTATAATAACCATATACATTCAGTGTAACTTAGACAGGCCCACTGTATGCCAACTTCAGCTGCTGCACAGAGTGCAAGCAAGTAAAGTAGGAGTGAGGAAGGGCCCCTCATTGTGGTAGTCCAATGAGAACTAAAACCTAGCCTATGGAAGTGACGTGCCTATACTTACCTATGTGTAAGCAAGTAAAGTTGATGTGTAAAATTGCACTTAACTTGTGTCAGTTCTCTGTTGTTCAATCGAATGTTGAATGTTTGAACTTCTCTCTTCAATTCTGTCTCTCGGAGCTACAAGTACTTCTAAGAGTACAGGCCTAAGGGAAATTATCTCAGAGCCATTCTTCATTATTTTAACAAGACCCAGAACAAAATAAAATTTCTTTGATGACTAGTACCGGAAAGTTGCTCCTTCCACCACTAGTAAGAGAGAGGGTGTAGGTGAAATTTTAAGATAATTCTCATCGAGAAATTATTCCAAGTCCTTCCCCTAGAGGACCCACCTACCACTCACACCTCTCGTCACAGGAACCAAAACCAGCCCAACTCTTCACCAAACAGCCAACAAACGAATCCATCCTGCCATGACTTTACCAACCATCTATCCATCCATCCATCCATCCATCCATCTATTTTTCATGAACAAACTATTTATTCATCCAACCAGATGTCTGTCACCCTTGAAACAATAAACCATTCATCCATCCAACCACACATCTATTACCCATGAATCAGCTACCATCTATCCCATCCATAAACCAAACAACTATCCAGCGACACCCATCCAACCATTTATTCATCCAAGTAAATATCTATCATATTTGAAGACGCTAACTATTTATCCATTCAACCGGACATCTTTCATTCCTGAATCAACCATCTATCAATCGATTTCTTTCTCACCAACCCAACCAACCGACCAACCAACCATCTATTCATCCACGAAGAAACCAACCCTGCAACGAACTAACCAACCATAAACCCATTCATGAACAGCCAACCGTCCAACGAAGAAACCAGCCATCTAACCATCCATAACCAGCCAGCCATTTATCCATTAATCAACCAGGCAGCAAACCGATGAACAAGCCCGCCGACCAGCCAATCCCCCTATCCATGAGCTAACAAATGAACATCCAGCCGAACATCCAAGCTCTTTGTAGTGAAGTTTCACTGTGTTACTGCAGTGAAGATTGAGTGTGCATCACTATCGGGAGAGTCTTTACAGTCAGGCTTCACTGTATTCTGGAATCTTTACTGCAAGGCTTCATGGTATTACAGAGTCTTTACAATGAAGCTTCATGGTACAACAGTCTTCACAGCAAGGCCTCATGGCAAATAGAGTCTTTCCAGTAAAGCTTCACTGTATTTTACAGTCTTTACAGTACTGTCTCACGGTATTATAAATTTTTTTTACAGTAAGGCTCCACTGTGTCATAGAGTCTTTATGGTAAAGTTTCACAGTGCTATAGAGCCTTTATAGTATGGCTTCATTGCATTAAAGTCCTTGCAGTACAGCTTCACTTTATTGAAGAACCTGTAGAGTGAAAGTCCACGGTATTATAGAATTTTTACAGTAAGGCTTCACTGCATCATAGAGTTTTTACGGTATGGACTCACGGTACGACAGCATTTTCGCAGTCAAATTTCATTATATAATAGTGTCTGTACAGGAGGGATTCACTGCAGTATAGGGTCTTTACAGTGAGGCTTCACTGATGATACAGTCCTTACAGTAAAGCTTCACTACATTATACAACCTTTACAGTAAGGTGTCATTGTATCGTAGAGGTTTTATTGCTCGTTCTTCGTTTTCATTGTCCTGATTGTTTTTCGTCTTGCCTGAAGAAGACCTAAGAGGTCGAAACGTGTCGTGTATTGTGTAATTTGTTTGTCCATGTTAACCGGCGGAGTCACTTAAAATTATTTTCAAAATTTATGTAAGGGCTTCACTGTAGGATCGAGGTTTAACAGTAAGACTTCACTTTCTCATGCTTTATGGTCCGAGACAATATGACAGCTTTGTGCTTTAAATTTTACTTCTTTCACACTACATCCTGGGGTCAACAAGGACCGAGAGATACAGGTACCTGCAGTGCTGACCACGGAATTTGGGCGACGCTTTCAGAGACGCACCCATTAAATGGATGAAGAGTCGATGAAATATATCTGTGTGGTTCCAGTCTTCCCATGCAAGTCCATCTCACAGTAATCG
This sequence comes from Conus canariensis, assembly GCA_033310375.1. Classification (NCBI taxonomy): domain Eukaryota; kingdom Metazoa; phylum Mollusca; class Gastropoda; order Neogastropoda; family Conidae; genus Conus; species Conus canariensis. The sequence continues at coordinate 44,075,003 of CM065730.1, read as the reverse complement.
CAGGCTGGGAACCAGTCGGCCCCGAACAGCCCTACAACGCTATGCTGACAATCGTCATTACTCACTAGACCTGTGAGGGAATCCGAAATGGGAACATTTTTTTTTCCTTGGCAGATTTCAGTGTCTTATCACCGCCAAGACTGAATAATTAGACTAGATTCCTGAAGAACCCGAACCAGCAGGGCCCTTACAAAAGGTTTTACAGTATTCATTTGTTATTATCATCATGAAGTTCTGCAACCAACCTGATATACTTGCTGTGCGGCGGAATCGAATTTGGACGGTTTTTACTGGAACACTTTACAGCATTCTTATTGTGAAGATCAGCAACCGGCATCATATACTGGATTCCTGAGGAGTCTTCGATGGAAACATCTGTGCTGGAAAATAACTATGTATGATGACGACGATGATGAGGGTAATAATGATAACAATGATGATGATGACGATGATGATGATGATGATGATGAAGACGACGATGATATACTCTGTATGATGAGGACGATGATGATGATGGTAATAATGATAACAATGATGATGATAATGATGATGGTAACAATGATGGCAATGACGATGTTGATGATAACGACGACGACGACGACGACGACGACGACGACGATGATGATGATGATGACGATGACGATGAAATACTTTGTATGATGACGATGATGATGATGGTGATAACAATGATGATGATGATGATGATGATGATGATGACGATGTTGGCTGATGTCAAGATCACGATGATGACGATTACGAGGACAATTACGTATTGGCAGCCCTGAAATGGCCTTGTGTGGTCGGCTGGGCTACAATACTAAAATTAAACTATTCTGAAGTACTATATCTATTGTAAGCATCTGCAATCGAAATAACATTATTCACTGGATTACTGGGAAAGTCTTCAATGTAAGCTTTCACTTTATAGTGATCGTGAAGATCGGGCAACCAGTATTATTCATTTATTCAATTCATGATGGCACGGTCTTCATTGCATGCTTTTGCTTGATAACCGTTTTGAAGATCGGGCAACCAGCATCATTTGTTGGATTTACGACGGCAGTTTTCACTGAAAACTTTCACTTTATAATCATTGTGAAGATCAGACAACCAGCAATTTTGTTTTTGGTTGGATTCATGAAGACAGTCTTCACTGGCAGCGTTTACTTTATAATAATTGTGAAGATCAGGGCAACCAGCCCTATATATTGGAATCACGAAGGCGGTCTTCCCTGGAAACTTCCACTCTGTAATGATTGTGACGACTGGGAATCCAGCATTATTCAGTGGACCCATGACGACAAACTTCCCTGGCAATTCTCACTCTGGATTGATTGTGACGATCGTGAATCCAGCATTATTCATTGGACCCATGACGGCAATCTTCCCTGCAGTTTCCACTCTGGAATGATTGTGACGATCGGGAATCCAGCATAATTCAGTGGACCCATGACGGCAATCTTCCCTGGAAAGTTCCACTCTGGAATGATTGTGACGATCGGGAATCCAGCATAATTCAGTGGACCCATGACGGCAATCTTCCCTGGAAAGTTCCACTCTGGAATGATTGTGACGATCGCCAATCCAGCATAATTCAGTGGACCCATGACGACAATCTTCCCTGGAAAGTTCCACTCTGGAATGATTGTGACGATCGGGAATCCAGCATAATTCAGTGAACCCATGACGACAGTCTTTCCTGGAAAGTTCCACTCTGGAATGATTGTGACAAACGCGAAATCCTGCATTATTCAGTGGACCCACGATGACAGTCTTTCCTGGAAACTTCCACTCTGGAATGATTGTGACGATCAGGAATCCACCATTATTCATTGGACCCACGACATCAGTCTTTCCTGGAAACTTCCATTCTGGATTGATCGTGACGATCGGGCAACCAGCATAATTCATTGGATCCCTTAAGGCCATCTTCACCGCAGGCTTTCACTTTATGATGACTGCATAGACTGGGCGACCAACGTTATTTATCGCGTTCCTAGGAAGTTCTTTATTAACAGGGGAAGGAGGAGGGGCCGGGGTGGGGGGTGGGGGTGGGTGGGTGGGCGGGGGCATGGAGGAGGGGAGGCAGATATTTACACGTCTGTTACATAATATTATGAAGGTCATCAAGTGATTATTACCTTCTGTCTTGGATCACTGACCTCAGTGTTCGGTGACCGCCATAGGTCGTAGCGTTTCTTGTGGCGGAGCACGCAATCCTTCAACATCTGCCACACGGGGATGATGTGGTCAGGGTTCACCGCCTTCTCCTTGCCGCAACCTTCAGGGGGTGGGGGTGGAGGGGGGGGGGGGGGGGCGAATAACAACAGACGACATTCAGGATCACACGACATAATCCTGTTTTGAATGCTGTCTCACCTTCATTTATCATTGGTTCGAAT
>CM065730.1:44045101-44065101 GCA_033310375.1 Conus canariensis | reverse complement strand
TAGACGTAATCTGTCAGCCTCTTTTTTCAGATTGTTCAGCTGATTCTGTAGACCTATAACAGTATCTGAGAGCAAAATAACGTCGTCTGCAAAAAGCAATAAGAATAATTCTGAAGTTCCTGGTACCATCTGGATTCCGTGCTTTCCTTCCCTGATTAATTCTACGGCTAATTCATTGACAAAAAAGGAGAACATAATTGGGCTGAGTACACATCCTTGTTTTACTCCTCTCGGACAATCAAAAAAATCAGAGTATGAATGCTTATCTCTTACACATGCAATGACTGAGTCATAAACTCCCCGAAGTGCTTTATACATTTTTCCATCAACGCCACTTCTCCTTAACACATGCCATAAGACATTTCTGTCAACAGAATCAAATGCTTTCCTAAAGTCGACGAAAGCTACATAGAGCTTAGAATGTTTTGCTAAATATTTTTCAACGACCGAGTGTAAAGTAAAAATGTGATCAATTGTACTATATCCTGCTCTAAACCCACCTTGTTCCTCAGCTAATTTTCCTTCATCTTCTGCCCATCGTGAAAGTCGCTTATTCAGAATAAATGTGTACACTTTGCTCACGATACTTGTTAATGCCACACCACGGTAATTATCTGGTAGATTAGCATCCCCTTTCTTGTAAATTGGAATAATAATGGATTTACACCAGTCTTTTGGAAAAATGCCCTGTTCAAATATCTTATTGAAAAGCACTACGAGAAATTTAATTACCGTTTCATTGGCATGTTTAAGCATTTCACCAAGTATCATATCAGTACCAGAACTTTTACCGGCTTTAAGTTTATTTGTACTAGATGCAACTTCTTCCAGAGAAATAGGGTCGTTAAAAAGTGGCTCGTCTGAACTGTCCATTAGTTCTGCTGCTAAGATTTCCTCTTGATCCAGCCCAGGTGTCATCATATTAAATATCCTGTGGAAATGTTCGTACCACTGGTCCATAGAAATATCATTGCGCACTACATTTTTTCTGTTCACAGATCTGATTATTCTCCAGAATACCTTGGGGTCGTTGGTTGACTGTTTTAATTTAATTATCCTTTCATTGTCAAATTCTTTTTTCTTGCTGAATAAAAGTTCTTTATATAGTCTCCTTTCATCCACATACTTATCTCTGTGCTGCTCATTACTCTTTTTTGACCTTTGGAATAGTTTAAGGTAACGTCGGACCGTTCTTTTCTTTTGGGCGCATTGTTTATCATACCATTCATTTACGTTTTTCTTCTTATTGCCTACAGTTCGAATCATGGAGGCAGCAGCTCCATACAATGTTTTAACAAATATATCTAGAGAAGTGTTGACATCGATTGAGAGAGCTTGAACAGCTTCTTGGATATGGCTGTGGAACACATGTGAATTTAACTCATGTGTGTACTCTAACAAATAATCTTCAGACCACACGATACAATTTTCCTCATTCTCTACAGTTCTAAAATTGTCTATACAATCAAGACCACATTTCCAAGTAAACTCGACTGGCAAATGCCAAGAATCCACACGGTCTCCAATATGTAAATGACAATTACTTGAAAACAGCCCTTTAGTGATTATAAAATAATCAATAACACTAGTACCATGTGGTGAAACATATGTAAACTGACCATCAAAATCACCAACACATGCACCGTTCACAATAATACAGTCCAACATAAAACACAAATTCAGCAAAGACTCACCAAAGTTATTGATCAACAAATCTTTTGACTGTCGGTTATAAATATCAACATCATTATCATCGACATCATCAGTAGGAGAACAGGTAAGTACTTCATTCCAGTTAGGTTGCTTCCACCCTGTCCTCGCATTTAGATCCCCACAGATCACAAGATATAACTCTTCCTCATTCATAATGTTCAGGATAGCTTCTTCTAGTAAAACAATTCCATCTTTTTGCATTTTGTTACTGTATAAAGGACTGTTCTCAGGAGCAACGTATGTTGCAATAATAAGCACATCCTTATCGACCTTAAAAACACACTTATCTAATTTCACAACCACAGTATTTTCACAATCAATCTTTATATGTGTTATATAGTGTTGGTAGCATCTGCGTACTAAAAACAGTAACCCACCAGAATTTCTTCCTTGTTTTGATAACTTTTTTGCAGGTACATAATATTTCAAAAAGTTAATGAAGATTCCAGAATAGTCAAAAGTGTTATCCACAAAAGTTTCTGTCAAGCAAACGAAATCAAATAGTTCAATGTATTTTATGAAAGAGATATCGGTCAGTTTCGTGTACAAGTTTTCAATATTGAAAGTCAGGAATTTCAAATCACATGGATGGCCAAGCCTGTCCTATTGTTTTTTAACGTTCCTGTCTGAACGACGAGGAAGTGGGTACCTGCCTGGGGTCTTGTTCACAGGCGTGCTATCCGAGGTGTTTCCTGGCCTTGATTGCGTGCGTTGAAAAAACTCCCGCACGCCCGACTGCCGTGACCCGCTGCCATCACGACTTGCACGTGATGACCTTGGGCTGCCGGCCTGCCGAGATGGCGACGGACGAGTAGGGGAATCCCCGGCGTTGGCTGTGCCGCACGGTACACTGTCACCTCTGACCTGTTTGTTTACAGTGTCACGCAGGGGGGCAGCCGCTGTTGTTGATGACCGCGTAGAGTCGGAATCCAACACCTCCGCATACGTTCTTGGGTCAGGTCGTCTGGGCTGCACTACTAACTGCCCCTTTCTGAAGAAAGCCACCTTACCCTCTTTCTTGGCCTCGGCGACAATACTGGCTTGCTGGTGGGTGAGGTCATTGGCTACAGTTACTCCCTTGTCCTTCAGTCTGGCACGGAATTCCTTGTTTGTCATAACTGACATTTTGTCCTTCCACCTGCTGAATTTGACAATAACAGGCCGGGGTCCACCATTTCTGCTCTGGCCTACACGATGGGCCCAAGCAATGTCGTCCGTTGTCCACGTCTTGTCCGTCTCCACGCTGTTCAGGATGTCTGTCACTGCTCTGGCACAGGAGTCGAAGGTCTCCCTCCCATCTGCTGCAGGCACCCCAAACATACGGAGGTTGTCTCGTCTGGAGAACCCCTCCAGTCTGTCCACCTCCTCCCTCAGTCGTGTTAGTTGCTTGGTGGTCTCGCTGGTTGTTTTTGTGAGTAGTTGCATTTCTTTTTTGCTGCTTTCTCTCTCTGCATACAGCTCATTGATATCAGCCGTGATATCTTGAAGTAAAGAGAAGCACTTGTTACTGTCACTTTCCAGTTTACCACAGCGTTTATCTATTTCGTCACATTTCATTTTGACAAGACCAATATCTTTTTTGATTGCACTAAGGTCTTGTCTCATGAGCTCCATGCGAGCTTCTAATGACTCGAACCTGTTCTCCTGTCGCTGGATGGCGTCTAGAATATGCTGTGCAGTATCCGCTGGCAGGCGAGAGTCACTGGAAACGTGTAGAGGGGTACAGATGGAACTGCTTTTGTCAGCGTCTGTCCGCGCACTGTCTTGTTTGTTGTGGTCAGGTCCAGGATTCAACTCCACGTCCCCACAACACAGGAGATACGCCGCCACAAAAACAAAAACAAGTATGTCCACTTTGTTCCTTGTCGTAATCACCCGTGTCTTCATCTTCTTTACAAAGGCGACTCGCTTCGCCATGAAGCACAGGTACGTAGAGAGGAAAAGTCCGCATGCCACTTGAAATTGCACGCTGTGAATCGGCATGTTCAATACTTCACTTAATTTTCACATCTGCATAATCAGCACACACTTTTCTAATTATGTGTAACTCAAATATTCCTGTAGGGCGAGTTCATTAACTGTAATTAGCGAAAAACGCACATAATTGTTACCAGTGGAGAAAAACACGTCTGGTCATCTCGCTGACATCAACTCACCCCCGACAGAGAGAGAGAGAGAGAGACAGAGAGAGACACACACACACACAGACGGACAGATGAACGAACACGTAGACAGACAGACAGAAAGAGAGACAGACAGAGAGACAGACAGACGGACAGACACAGACAATCGACAACAGACAGACTGAAAACAGCACTCTCTTCACCCCGGTCGTCATGGGTGGAACCATCATCATAGCACAAACGTTCTGACATCGCTCCTCATTCTTGTATCTAAATGCCACTGTTTCACTTTCGGCATGTTCAGAATTGAGGTTTCACCACTGACAGGCAATGTTTTTTGGTTTTTTAAATTTTGTGTGTGTGTGATTAATCCAGCAAGTTCAAATTTAGTTACGGATGAGAGACAGGAAAAGAGGGAAGTCACGAAGAAGAGGAAAGAGGGAATGATAAGAAGAGAGACTTGAGGATGGCACGAAGGACGAATGAGGGTCACACAAGATAACACAATGGCGGGAAGGGGAAGACAGGTTGATGAGAAGGACCAATCCGGAAGAAAAGGAAGACAGGAAGAGGAAGGCAGAGACAAGAAGACTGGAAGGAAGAAAAAGATCGGCGAAGAGGCAAGAAAGACAGCTTGAGGGGGAAAGAGGAAATCAGGAAAAATAAGGCTGGAAGCATAAGACAGATCGAGAGAAAGAGGAAATCAGAACGTGGAAGACAGGATAAGGAAGACCGTTAGACGTAGACATGAAGAAGAATGCAGGGTCAGGAAGAGAAAGACACGATGGTAAAAAAGACAAGAAGACTGGAAGTGGAAGTCAGGACAAGGAAGACAGGAAAAAGGAAATCAGGACGAGGAAGACAGGAAAAAGGAAGACAGGAAAAAGGAAACCAGGACGAGGAAGACAGGAAAAAGGAAGACAGGAAAAAGGAAATCAGGACGAGGAAGACAGGAAAAAGGAAATCAGGACGAGGAAGACAGGAAAAAGGAAATCAGGACGAGGAAGACAGGAAAAAGGAAATCAGGACGAGGAAGACAGGAAAAAGGAAGACAGGAAAAAGGAAATCAGGACGAGGAAGACAGGAAAAAGGAAGACAGGAAAAAGGAAATCAGGACGAGGAAGACAGGAAAAAGGAAGACAGGAAAAAGGAAATCAGGACGAGGAAGACAGGAAAAAGGAAATCAGGACGAGGAAGACAGGAAAAAGGAAATCAGGACGAGGAAGACAGGAAAAAGGAAATCAGGACGAGGAAGACAGGAAGGGTACATTAGGGAAGGAAGACAGGAAGACGTTAGGATGAGAGAGACAGGAAGAGGAAGCCAGGACAGTGAAGACAGAAAGAAGAAGAAAGACAAAGGAAGACAGGAGGAGGAAGTCAGGACAAGGAAGACAGGAAGAGAAAACCAGGACAAGGAAGACAGGAAGCGGTAATCAGAACAAGGAAGACAGGAAGAAGAAGACAGGAATAGAAAGGAAGAAACACGAAAACAGGAAGAATAAGGACAGGACGGCAAAAAAAAAAAAAAAAAAAAAAAAAAGCGGGAAGAGACAGAACATGAGGAAGAGAAGTCTGGAAAAGAAAGACAGGAAGAGGAAATCAATAAAAAGACGACACGATGAGGAAGACTGGAACAGAAAAAAAAATATGCCAAGAAGACAGAACGGGGAACACAGGATGACAGGAAGAGGAAGTAAGAAAATGAAAGACAGTAAGGGAAAGACAGGAAGACAAAAAAGAAATGATGACAGACAGAGAGGACGAGTGATACAGGATGACAGGAGGACGAAGAAGAAGAAGAAGAAGAAAGAAGAAGAAGAAGAAAGAAGAAGAAGAAGAAGAAGAAGAAGAAGAAAAAGAAGAAGGAGAAGACGAAGAAGAATGAATGAATGAATCTTTTAATGGGTTGAGAATTAGGCTCATTGAAGGCCTTTTTACAATTCTGCCCAACAACAACTACAATTTAAAAAAAGTAAGGTAACATCGAATTACAAAATAACATCAATATAACGATTTCATGCTTAAAAACTCTCTCTCTCTCTCTCTCTCTCTGCCCCCCCCCTCTCTCTCTCTCACACACACACACACACACACACACACACACACACACACACACACACACACACACACACACACACACATCTCAATCAACTGCATCGTTTATCAGCAGTACACTTTTTTTTGTCTCCGGTAAGTATGTATAGTCAGGCTAATGTCTACGCATAGGTCAGTCATGAGTATCAAAAAGAAGTAACTTTACTTCATTTTTGAAAGCTGATAATTGGGAAATATTCCTGTGTTTTGCTGGAAGTGTGTTCCATTCTTTACAGCCACAGAAGGAGAAACTTGTTTTGAATAAATCTAAATTAGCTTTAGGAATAACGAATCTGAGCGAATCATGATGGTGATGTAAATGTACTATTGATTTTAAATAATCTGGGCATGCGTCATGAACAATTTTGTGCATAAGAATAAGAGTGTTGAATGTTATACATGAGTGAAGAGGCAGTATTCTATTGTACCTAAATACATCACGCATAGAAGGATCGGATTGTTTCTGACAGCTGATCATCTTAATGGCTCGTTTTTGTAATGAACAAAGTGGTTTTAAAGTAGATGGCGCACATTTACCCCAGATAATAGAGCAGTAGTCTAATCGAGCCTGAACAAAAGCAAAATAATACATTTTTCGTGAATGTTCGTTGAGAAAGTGTTTTATCTGTGACAGCTGGAACACACAACACGAGACTTGTTTGATTAGGTTATGGATCTGATCGTGCCAGGAAAGATTTTCATCGATGACGATGCCTAATAATTTGTGCTTTGTAACTTGTTTTATTGTTTTATCTTTGTACATTATTTTTAATTTTGCTTCTTTTATGACTTGTCTTTTTTGACGTGCACATATTAACATAGACTCGGTTTTATGAGGATGAACAAGCATGTCATTGAATCACACCAGCCTTCCACTGATTTCATGCTTGCATTTAAATGATAATTAATTTCATCGATGCTATGACTAGAGTATTGTAAAGATGTATCATCAGCAAACAAATCACACACTGCATTTTGAATTGATAAAGGGAGATCATTTATGTAGAGGGAGAACAACAGGGGACCTAAGATTGACCCCTGTGGCACGCCTCTTGGCAACAGTCTTTTAGAAGAAATAACACCTCGTGAAAAAACAGATTGCGTACGGTTCGACAAATAAGATCTAAAAAATGATTCCGTATTGTTGTCGACGCCGTAAACATTAAGCTTTTTTAGCAGTATATTGTGATTAATTAAATCAAAAGCCTTTGTTAAATCAATAAAAACTACACCAACTGCTTTCCTGTTGTTGATATCTTTTAGCCACAAATTTGTGATCCGACACAAAGCCGTTTCACATGAATGTAGTTTCCTAAATCCTGACTGATTGATATACAACAGTTTATGTTTCTCAATAAAAGAGGATAGATGGTGATGGATATGACGTTCTAATGGCTTTGAGACGGACGATAGCAGCGAAATTGGTCTGTAGTTATTTGGATCATCTAAATTCCCTTTTTTGTGCAGAGGGATAATTTTTGCATGTTTAAATGCTTCTGGAAAATAATGTTTAGATAAACATAGATTAAAGAGGTATGTAAGAGAATCTACAATATATGGTACAGATAGTTTTAATATCTTGGGACTGATTCCATCAAAGCTGTATGAACTTTTATTTTTCAAAGTTGATAGATATAAAAACACTTCATTAACAGATATTAGGGGGATAGAAAACTTTGCGTGCATATTTCTTGCATCACAAAATTTCTGTAAATTCGCAGTGTCAAAAATGCTAGTTTTATCTTTCCCTATGTTTAGCTTGTTACCAATATTGGCAAAATGATCATTTAGTGTTTCTACTGGAATGGAACATTCCTGTCTTGATGAACACGGTCCGGTAAGTTTATTAATAGCTTTCCAAATAGAGGCTCCGTTGTTTTTATTTTGGACCAACTTTCTGAAAGAATCACATTTAGACTTTCTAATCATGTACTTCACAATGTTGCGTTTTCTCTTATACTCTTTGTCAGAGCCTACACTTTTTAAATTGTCCCTCTCGTCCATGGCATTCAGAACATCCTGAGTGAGCCAGACAGGCAGGATATCTGATTTGACTCGCCTCTGGATCAATGGGATGTGTTTGTCGACAATATTCAGAAAGGTTCTCGTCCAAAAGGCAAGGGCATCATCTGGATCAGTGTAGCTGTAGATGTTTGCAAAAGGCGAGGAAATGAGATCAGATTGAAAAGCGTGTAAGTTGAAGTTTTTGAATGAACGAAATGTGATTACCAAATGACTTGCTTTTGAAACTTTAAAACCTTTTTTGTTCCAAGTTACGCAAACAGCATTGTGGTCACTTGCACCAGTAGGCGGTACACATATTTCTGTAAGTGCAGCAATGTTCGACGAATATATGTGGTCTATAAGGGTATTAGATTTTGAAGTAACTCTAGTCGGTAAAGAAATGCACTGATGAAGATTATATGAATTAGCAATGTTGGACCATTGAGAACAAGACTGAAACAGATCTATATTGAAATCTCCCAATAATAGTATTTCTGTTTTCAAAAGCCATACTGTGTCCATCATCTCACAAAAATCGTTATACCAGCTGGACTTACTTTTAGGATGTCTGTATACAAATCCGACAAGAATTGACGCTAATGTCTTACTTTTTGACTGAATTTCAAGCCACGTTATTTCAATATTTTTGTGACAAAGATCGTTACGAATTTTGTATGGGACATCTTTTTGGACGTAGACAGCAATACCTGTTTCAAGAATATTTTCAGGATTTCTCCGGACTATTGAGTATCCAGGAATGGATATAGAATTGTCACCAACGCGGCTGTTTGTCCATGCCTCAGAAAATCCAAAGACATGGAAAGGTTTATGATTATTATGAATTATTTTTGATACGTCAGACATTTTGTTTATGAGATGACAAATATTTAGGTGACCTATGCGCAGACCGTCATTGACGGGCCAGTCTGATACATTCACATTGGTTGACATTAGTGAATGGAGGGAAGCAGCGCTACCTGGAGATATACAGAATTACCACGTGAAATAGAGAGGATACGGAAATAATCAGTTCAGAATAATTATAGTTCAACTAAGTGCATTGGTCATTTCATGGCTCACAATAGACACTCAAGTTGCAGGGAAGTCCTGATGATTGCTAATGAGTGGAATAGCATGCAATCCGAACCCCTACTAAATAAGAGAATTAATTTGGGGGTGGGGCATCAGAGGGGGAAAGCAGTCTGCTGAGTAACAGAGAGGCAGGCTGGAAAAGGGAGTTGGATGTCCGGGAAACAGGTCAACATTTATATTTTGGTGACCAAGACTTGAATCACAGAACTGATTTACTTGGTCTAAATTGTGACTGTCGTTTCTTCTGTTTGATGACCGCGAGTAGATGTTGTAGCGCCGCCCCACACGGTGAGGGGACGTCTGTTGAAACACACGGTGAGCGGCGGCTACAGGGTTGTCATGGTGAGCGGCAGCTGGACGGTAATCATGGCGAGGGGCGCCTGCACGGTAGTCATGGCGAGGGGCGCCTGCATGGTGGTCACTGTGAGCGGCGCCTGCAGGATAGACACAGTGAGCGGCGCCTGCAGGGTAGTTACGGTGAGCGGTGCCTGCAGGGTAGTTACGGTGAGCGGCGCCTGCAGGGTAGTTACGGTGAGCGGCGCCTGCAGGGTAGTTACGGTGAGTGGTGCCTGCAGGGTAGTTACGGTAAAGAAGAAGAAGAAGAAGAAGAAGAAGAAGGAGAAGAAGAAGGAGAAGACGAAGAAGAAGAAGAAGAAGAAGAAGAAAAAGGAGAAGAAGAAGAAGGAGAAGACGAAGAAGAAGAAGACGAAGAAGAAGAAGAAGAAGAAGAAGAAGAAGAAGAAGAAGAAGAGAGCCAGGCGGACGAACCCAGGAGTTGGCACAGGGGAAGAACATGGCAAGGAGAAAGAGGCCGAGGAGGGGACCCCCGGTCATGCCCTGGGTCTTGATGGTGATGGTGACCAGGGTCTGGTCCATCAGGCCCGTCAGGTAGGCCAGGCCGATAGTCAACAGGCCGAACAGCACCGCTGCAGAAGACACAAAAAAAGCCACACGAAGGAAGAGGAGCTTAGATAGAAGGACATGAAATATGTGTGCATGTTCACAGCCGAACTGAAACCACAGTGTGAGAGTTTTATCAACTATGCTGCCCGCTAAATCCAAACTACTAGAAATCAGTAGCAATGAATGGTGCTGACCGCTAAAGGCTTCTTCAGTCCAGTTAAAGCCAAACTTCTAGGAATCAGTCGCGATCAATGGTTCACATTTTTTTCCCCCGAATATCTCGTTTTGTTAATTTTTCTGTATCTTAAGACGATAGTGCTGCTTCTGATGATAATCCAACTGATGCATTTAAAGAAAGGATAACCCAGTTTAAGGTTATTTCAAAGTAACACAAACATGTCAACATAGAAGAGCATCTTTACCTCCGCCAAGAGGTTTTTTTTCACACAAATCTGTTTGTTTGCTTGTCTGTTAACAAGATTATGTAAGAAAAAAAAAACAACTACTGAACCGTTTCACCAACCACTGTGGCAAAGTGGTTAGCGTCGCCGAATGAAGTGATGAAGTGATGATTACTACGACAACGCCGAAGACAAAGGTGATGTTGATCAACACGACGACGAGGACAATGATAACGTGAAAGGATGATAACGATGACGATTATGATAGCGATGAAAATAATGACACAGACGACAACAACAATATCAAGATGACGAGGAAGATGATGGTGACGAAATGATGACGAAGATCATGATGATGATGACGATGGTGTCAACGACATCAATACGATGACGGGGTGGACCCCAGCCTCTGCAGTCAGTAAAGACAAACGCACCGAGGACTTTGGTGACGACCAGAGCCTGCTGTTCAGTGAGGCTTTTCTTCTTCATGACGTGGTACAGAGGCTTCACCCCGTCCTCCAGGTACACCAGGGCAAGGGCGTTCACTCCGGACGACACTGTGCTGAACAACGTCATGCACCGATACATGGGTGAAGGTATCACTAAACCATGTTTCAAAAATTCATGTCCCACTGGACTATGTTGAAAATCTAATGCACCACCAGACAATGCTGAAAAAAATGTACCACCAGACAATGTTGAAAAAAAAATTGTACCACTAGACTATGTTGAAAAATTAATGTACCAGCAGATCATGCTGGTGACAATGATATACCACGAGACACTGTACAAACATTTAAGTGCCGCCAGCCTATGCTGAAGATTAAAGTACTGCCAGACTGTTGAAAATTAATGTACTACCAGGCTGAAATATGTACTACCAGTGCTGAAATAGTAATGTACACCAGGCTGCTGAAAAAAATGGACTACCAGATTCTTATCAATGTACCACCAGACTGCGTGAGAAAATTAATGCATCACCAGAGTATGTACTAAATTATCAATACCACCAGATTACGTTGAAAATTTAGTATACTACCAGACAATGTTAAATTACTAATGTACCGCTAGATTATGTTGACAATTAATGTATCTTCAGACAGTGTTGAAAAACTAATGCACCACCAGACGTTACTGACAAATTAATGTACCACCAGACCGAGCTGACAGATTGATGTAACATCAGACTATGTTGACACTTTCAAATACCATTAGGCCGTGTTGAAAAAACAAACAAACAAACAAAAAAACATGCCACCACATTAGGCTGAAAATTTAATACTCCGCCACGATAATGGCTTCAAAAAGTAATGCGTAAATTTGCCACAGGAATGGGTTTCATAAGTGATAGGGACATCACACATACAGATCATCGGGAAACAAACAACAAATTTGGAAGTGGATTAAGAGGAAGAATGGAGGGGGAGGGGGTGGAGGGGGAGGGGGAAGTGGGGAAGGCACAGACAGGGTCTGCGAGGGTAGCGGAACCTGTGCACCCACTCCACTCCATGTAGATGACGCCCCGTCCTTCCGCCCCCAACAAGAAAACAACACCACGTCCTTAACTTCCGCTTTGATCCCTCCACCTCGTCCACCTCCACCCCCCACTTCCCCTTAGCTTTATCCTAGCCACACCCCTCCCCCCGCTCCCCCCCCCCATCATCTCTCCGACCCCCCCCCCCCTCACCACCCCCCCTGCTTCCTGCCGACGATCGTAACGTTCATTGCCAACAGGAAACCACACAGCTGTCAGCTCGTATTGGTTGTTTAATCGCAATGTCTGCCCGTTCCACACACACACACACAAACACACACACACACACACACACACACACACAACACACACACGCACGCACGCACGCACGCACGCAAGCGCGTGCACACAGACACAGACACACACCGACACACACACACCGACACACACCGACACACACAGACACACAGACACACGCACACACTCACACACACTCACACACACACACACACACACACACACACACACACACAACACACACAGAGACAAGGTACCTGAGGGAGGCACTGAAGACACAGGCCACAAAGAGGCCCGGCAGTCCTGGGTACTTGCCCAGCACCTCCATCACCATCAGGGGGATCAGCTGCCCACAGCCACAGCCAACACACAGTCGGTTCACCACCAGCACATCACCAACACACAGTCTGTTCACCACCAACACATCACCAACACACAGTCTGTACACCACCAACACATCACCAACACACAGTCTGTACACTACCAACACATCACTAACACACAGTCTGTACACTGCCAGCACATCACTAACACACAGTCTGTACACTACCAACACTCAGTCTGTACACTACCAGCACATCACTAACACACAGTCTGTACACTACCAGCACATCACTAACACACAGTCTGTACACTACCAGCACATCACTAATACACAGTCTGTACACTACCAGCACATCACACAACACACAGTCTGTACACTACCAACACATCACCAACACACAGTCTGTACACTACCAACACATCACCAACACACAGTCTGTACACTACCAACACATCACCAACACTCAGTCTGTACACTACCAGCACATCACTAACACACAGTCTGTACACTACCAACACATCACTAACACACAGTCTGTACACCACCAACACATCACTAACACAGTCTGTACACCACCAACACATCACTAACACACAGTCTGTACACCACCGCCACACCGTCTGCACACCACCTACACATCACCAACACACAGTCTGCACACCACCAACACACCACCAACACACTGTCTGTACACCACCAACACATCACCAACACACAGTCTGAACACCACCAACACATCACTAACACACAGTCTGTACACCACCAACACACCACCGACACACAGTCTGCACACCACCAACACATCACCAACACACAGTCTGTACACCACCAACACACCACCAACACACAGTCTGCACACCACCAACACATCACCAACATACAGTCTGCACACCACCAACACATCACCAACACGCTGTCTGCACACCACCAACACATCACCAACACGCTGTCTGCACACCACCAACACACAGTCTGCACACCACGTACACACCACCAACACACTGTACACCACCACCATATCTCCAACACACTGTCTACTCAAAGTCAGCACCAGTCTACACCTACTCTATGCATAGTCTCTCTTCTTCTTCCACCTGAACTCTGCAGAGAGGCACTGGGGCACCACACTGAAGAACAGTTCACCAGCTCTGTTGGTTGTGTGCCGAGGCCTGGGTCTCTGCGAATGTTTTCACTGTCCACTCTACAGTATTGTCAGTCCACTGTTTCCAGCTTTTCCTCTGTCTCCCCTCTTCAGCAGTCCCCAGGAAGATTATGTTAGCTAGACCACTGGATTTTGTCACATGGCCACACCAACGTAGTGTTCTGTCCCTGTCTGATGTTAGTAGATCTTCGTGTGGTCCTGTGTGCTGCCTGATGGTTCGAGGCACTTTGCGACTTGTGCTGTTGATCTGATATCTAACGCCTTGCGGTAACGTCTCATTTCCAAGAGTATGGATTCTTTTTCTTCTTTTTTTTTCTTTCTTCCAGATCTTCTGTTAAGATTCATGTCTCACAGGCGTACCTAGGATTATGGAATATACTTTTTATTATTTTTTTTTTGCGTATGCAGACTGACACTCTAGCGGACACTCCCTGTATAGACAGGCAAGGATTAATCCCATCTACCCAACCAAGGGAGTGGAGTTTTGTGTGTATGACTGTTTTTTTTTTAAATTCTGCCATTAAGGCAGCCATACTCCATCTTCGGGGAAGGTGCATACTGTGCGTAACGTGTCGTCCATACCAACGGTCAAGCTGGCCTTCTCTTTCGAAAGTTGGTAATGCGATTTTACGAGTGTGCAAGATGTTATGTGTGCGTTCACACACGGAACCTCGGTTTATAGTCTCATTCGAAGGACTGTATGGGAAATGGAGTCAGAACCAATGTTAACTCCGAGTGAAAAATCCCTTGTACCGAAACGGACCGGCGGAGATTCGAATCCGCAACCCCAAGATTACGAGTCTGGCGCTCTACCACTGAGCTATTCCGGCCCCCATGGAATATACTAGTGCACCCCATATCTGATCTTGTGGTTCACGGATACAATACTGACCTTGCATATTGTTGTTGTTGTTGTTGTTTTTAATGGACAGTGCTGTGGTTGTCTTTGCTGCCCTAGAGAGGGTTTCTGGTTTGGATCCCTTACTACTGGTGATGGATCCCAGATCCGTGAACCGTTGAACAGATTCTACCTCCTGACCGTGGACAGTTATATCAGTACTGATGGTGATGCTGGTGCTAGCTATCAACTTCGTCTCCTCGGCGCTGATTTCCGTGCCAGAACTTACTCATGTTTCATCCGGTTGTTCAGTAAGCTTGACGCGTCGACGAGTTCTTGTTCTTTGCCTGCCAGGTCATCGATGTCGTCTGCTCATCGAAGGTTTGTGATGGTTCTTCCTCCAGCGCTGACTGTGCTGACATGATCTTCAGGTACATCAGTCATGACACCTTCCAGAAATATGTTGAAAAGTGATGGAGACAGAAGGCAGCCCTGACGAACGCCACTGAAGCATGGAACCTCTCTCCAGTAGCATCTTGTATTAGCACCTCACAGCCGTATTGGATTACAGCTGCCGGATGTTGTTGATGGGCTTCTGTTCGATGTTAATTTTGTTTTAATTGTCGCCCATAGTGCCTCCTGTTAGACTCTGTCGAACGCCTTCTCGAAGTCTATGAAGGTGTGGTAGAATCTGAAGATATGTGGTTGCTGAAGATATTTTTCGTAGTATTGCAGCCATGACTTCTTTACTCAGTATTTGAAAGTCATCCTCGTTTGATGAATTATGTGCTGGTCTACACACCGCTGATGCACACTCCACGCTCAGGCAACACAGGGTTCACTCACAGTCTACACACGGTCTACACATACTGTACATGTAGTCTACACAGAACCAACACGCAATCAGTACTATATATGTGATATAGTATATGAAATAGAATAGGGCATATTTATAGCATATCGAATATATACAACTTACGCACATTCTCTATACAGCCAACACACAGTCAACATAAAGTTTATATATAGCCAACTCGCTGTCAATACATTGCCTATAAACAGCTAACACACAACCAACACTGTATATACATAGTCGACATTGCGCCAACATACAGTCTGAATACAGCTAAAACAGTGTCAACATGCAATCAACACAGTCAACACACAGTCAACCCATGGCCAATACACATTCTAACCACAGTCTACACATAGCCAACCCACAGTCAATACACATTCTACACAAAGTCTACACACAGTCAACACACGGTCTACACACAGTCAACACAGCCTACACACAGTATAAATACAATGAACACATAGTCTACACATTGCCAACGCAAAGTCATCACACAACCAATACACAGTCTACACATTGCCAACACAAAGTTATCACACAACCAACACACGATCTACACATTACCAAGGCAAAGTCATCACACAACCAACACACGATCTACACATTACCAACACAAAGTCATCACACAACTAACACACGATCTACACATTACCAACACAAAGTCATCACACAACTAACACACGATCTACACATTACCAACGCAAAGTCATCACACAACCAACACACAGTCTACACATTGCCAACACAAAGTCATTACATAATCAACACACAGTCTTCACACAGTCAACACAGGATAAACGCAGCCGACACACAGTCTACACACAGCCAACACAAAGTCAACACACTGTCAACACACAGTATAAACATAGCCGACACAGAGCATACACATATCCGACACACAGTTTACACGAAGTCTTCACAGTCTTCATACAGTCCACACATAACCAACACAAAGTCTACACACCGTCAACGCAGACAAGACAAAATCAACACATACCGAATACACAAACAACACGCGGTCTACACACAGTTAACCCACGGTCTACACACAGTCTACAAACAGTCTAAATACAGTTTACACACAGCCTTGACACAGTCGACACATTGTCTACAAACAGTCTACGCACAGTCTACACACACCCAATATACAACTAACACACAGTCCACACAACACAGCCTACAGTCTACACATATTCTATACACAATCTGCACACACTCTACACAGAATCTACACATAGCCTACAAATAGTCAAATTGTATCAAGAAGTCTTCTGCAATGAAACACAAAATTTTCCATCTCTGGATTTCGACACGAGAACGCTTCTTTTTTTTGTTTTAAAAAATCTCTCTTCCATGCTATCTTTATTTCTGCCCCTCTCGTTCTTTTTGTTTGTTTCTTTCTTTGTGTACTTTTTTCTTTCTTTTTTTTCTTCATATTTTTTTTAATTCATTTATCTGACTTTCTGCTTTTCTTTCTAAACACACACACACACACACACACACACACACACACACACACACACACACACACACAAACGCGCGCGCGCGCACACACACACACAACACACACACACAAAGAAAAAATCATATTTGTACTCGCTTATCCAGTTTACATTGACTTAAGAGAACGACTTATCTGAACACTTTAACCGTTATCACTGTTTTGACTGTCTTTGCTCGTGGCATAGAGACTTTGGGATGGAAATCGAGTTAGGATTTGAGAAGACTTAAGGGCTGTGCAAGCTTGACAGAGCGCTGTGCTATCCCTAGTGTCCTAGTTTTACAAAGTAGCTGGCAAACTGAATTCGTGGCATTTTCCTAAAAAAAAAAAAAAGCAACCGTTACAGTCTTTGACAAACCGCCACTGAGCCAATGAGAGGGAGGGAGAATATTTCCCTCTTTTCCCTAGCTTTCCATGCCTTTTTACCCTAACCATTTTTCCGGTCTCTTCCGAATCTTTTCAACCATTCAGCTTTCCAAATCTATTCTAATTTTTTTTTCCTCCTAGCTTCACCCATCTTTCTTAGTTTTCTCTACTTTTCATTTTATTGTTGTTCTAAGTTCCCCCCCCCCCCCCCCCCCATTTTCTAAATCTTTTCTAGTTTCCCCCCAGTTTTCCCTGTATTTCTTAGTTCCACAGTTTATTTTCTAGTTTTCCCTGTATTTCTTAGTTCCACAGTTTATTTCCTAGTTTTCCCTGTATTTCTTAGTTCCACAGTTTATTTCCTAGTTTTCCCTGTATTTCTTAGTTCCACAGTTTATTTCCTAGTTTTCCCTATCATTCCTTGCTTTCCCTGTCTTTCCCTTTCTTACTTAGTAGTCCTTGTTTTTGTCTAGTTTTCCCTGCCTGTTCCCTGTCTTTCTAGGCTTTCCTAACTATTCCCACACATTTCCTGCTCTGGGATGCCTTTTCCTACCGTTTTTTCGCAACCGTTTCCCACTTCCCGTACTTATTAATCGCTTTCCCACCCCCACCCCCAGTTTTTCCTACCTTTTCACAGTCCCCCCCCCCCACCTTCTTTTTCTAGTATTCCTACCTTTTCACAGTCCCCCCCCCACCTTCTTTTTCTAGTATTCCTACCTTTTCACAGTCCCCCCCCCCACCTTCTTTTCCTAGTATTCCTACCTTTTCACAGTCCCCCCCCCCACCTTCTTTTTCTAGTATTCCTACCTTTTCACAGTCCCCCCCCCCACCTTCTTTTTCTAGTATTCCTACCTTTTCACAGTCCCCCCCCACCTTCTTTTTCTAGTATTCCTACCTTTTCACAGTCCCCCCCCACCTTCTTTTTCTAGTATTCCTACCTTTTCACAGTCCCCCCACCTTCTTTTTCTAGTATTCCTACCTTTTCACAGTCCCCCCCCACCTTCTTTTTCTAGTATTCCTACCTTTTCACAGTCCCCCCCCCCACCTTCTTTTTCTAGTATTCCTACCTTTTCACAGTCCCCCCCCCACCTTCTTTTTCTAGTATTCCTACCTTTTCACAGTCCCCCCCCACCTTCTTTTTCTAGTATTCCTACCTTTTCACAGTCCCCCCACCTTCTTTTTCTAGTATTCCTACCTTTTCACAGTCCCCCCACCTTCTTTTTCTAGTATTCCTACCTTTTCACACAGTCCCCCCCCACCTTCTTTTTCTAGTATTCCTACCTTTTCACAGTCCCCCCCACTCTTTCTAATCCACTTTCACAGTCCCCCACCTTCTTTTTCTAGTATTCCTACCTTTTCACAGTCCCCCCCACCTTCTTTTTCTAGTATTCCTACCTTTTCACAGTCCCCCCCACCTTCTTTTTCTAGTATTCCTACCTTTTCACAGTCCCCCCCACCTTCTTTTTCTAGTATTCCTACCTTTTCACAGTCCCCCCCACCTTCTTTTTCTAGTATTCCTACCTTTTCACAGTCCCCCCCACCTTCTTTTTCTAGTATTCCTACCTTTTCACAGTCCCCCCCACCTTCTTTTTCTAGTATTCCTACCTTTTCACAGTCCCCCCCACCTTCTTTTCTAGTATCCTACTTTTTTCAGTCCCCCCCCCTCTTTTTCTAGTATTCCTACCTTTTCACAGTCCCCCCACCTTCTTTTTCTAGTATTCCTACCTTTTCACAGTCCCCCC
Organism: Conus canariensis; assembly: GCA_033310375.1. Classification (NCBI taxonomy): domain Eukaryota; kingdom Metazoa; phylum Mollusca; class Gastropoda; order Neogastropoda; family Conidae; genus Conus; species Conus canariensis. The sequence continues at coordinate 44,046,213 of CM065730.1, read as the reverse complement.
CACCTTCTTTTTCTAGTATTCCTACCTTTTCACAGTCCCCCCCCACCTTCTTTTTCTAGTATTCCTACCTTTTCACAGTCCCCCCCCACCTTCTTTTTCTAGTATTCCTACCTTTTCACAGTCCCCCCCCACCTTCTTTTTCTAGTATTCCTACCTTTTCACAGTCCCCCCCACCTTCTTTTTCTAGTATTCCTACCTTTTCACAGTCCCCCCCCCCACCTTCTTTTTCTAGTATTCCTACCTTTTCACAGTCCCCCCCACCTTCTTTTTCTAGTATTCCTACCTTTTCACAGTCCCCCCACCTTCTTTTTCTAGTATTCCTACCTTTCACAGTCCCCCACCTTCTTTTCTCTAGTATTCCTACCTTTTCACAGTCCCCCCCCCACCTTCTTTTTCTAGTATTCCTACCTTTTCACAGTCCCCCCACCTTCTTTTTCTAGTATTCCTACCTTTTCACAGTCCCCCCCCACCTTCTTTTTCTAGTATTCCTACCTTTCACAGTCCCCCCCACCTTCTTTTTCTAGTATTCCTACCTTTTCACAGTCCCCCCCCCCACCTTCTTTTTTATCTATTCCAGCCACTTTTCCACTTCTCCCTTCCATCCCCCCCACCTCTTTTTCTAGTATTCCTACCTTTTCACAGTCCCCCCCCCCCACCTTCTTTTTCTAGTATTCCTACCTTTTCACTCCCCCACACAGTTCCTCCCACCCCCCCCCCACCTTTTTTCTAGTATTCCTACCTTTTCACAGTCCCCCCCCACCTTTTTTTCTAGTATTCCTACCTTTTCACAGTCCCCCCCCCACCTTCTTTTCTAGTATTCCTACCTTTTCACAGTCCCCCCCCCCCCACCTTCTTTTTCTAGTATTCCTACCTTTTCACAGTCCCCCCCCCACCTTCTTTTTCTAGTATTCCTACCTTTTCACAGTCCCCCCACCTTCTTTTTCTAGTATTCCTACCTTTTCACAGTCCCCCCCACCTTCTTTTTCTAGTATTCCTACCTTTTCACAGTCCCCCCCACCTTCTTTTTCTAGTATTCTCCTCCTCCACCTCTTCATTCCACCTTTCCCCCCCCACCTTCTTTTTCTAGTATTCCTACCTTTTCACAGTCCCCC
>CM065730.1:44025101-44030101 GCA_033310375.1 Conus canariensis | reverse complement strand
GTCTTATGTGGTCGAAACTTACGCTCTCTTGTCTCTCCCCTTCTCGTTTTTATCCCCCCCCCCTACTCCCCCTCCCCCCTCATATCTCTCATTCACGTTTTGGTCGTTCATCAGTCTTTCTCTCGTCTGTCTTTCGTCTTCTCGCCCTCTTCTTTTCTTATTAATTCTCTCCCTTCCTCGCACTCCCTCCGCCCCTTTCTCCCTTTTCCTAGTTTTGTCTACAATCAGACTTTTTGAGGGATCTGTAAAGTTTTTTTTTTTTTTTTTTTTTTTAAAGTATAGTGTTCTCTCCTTGTTTTATTTCTTCTACCCTTTTCTGTCCCCATGAGGATGCTGGGGGATTCTTCAGTACAAACTGTTGCCTTGACTTCGGAAAGTTCCGTGTCAGTAATTTCCTCTCTTCTGTCACTCTCTTTCAATCTGCTTTTTTTTTTTTTTTCATTGTCTTTCTTCACTGTCGCTTACTGTTCCCCTGCCTTTGCAGACCTTTCTCCTGGACCTTCATTCTTCATTCTGGACACACACACACACACACACACACACACACACACACACACACACACACATACATATATATATTTTTTTTTTTAACATTTTTTTAAATCGTCACAATTCTGAGAAACCCTGTGTGATCGGCTGGACTATGATGATAAACAAGATGCAAAGCATATAAACGTACTCCCGGTTTATCTTCCTGAAAAACGTAACAATCAAACATGCGTCATAATATATCTGACGTCACAATCAAACATTCGTCATAATGTGTTTCGTCACTGAGATATTCCATAAAGAAGAAAAACCGTTTTGGGCCGTTACAGCCGTCAGTAACGGCTATTCTGGTAAAATAAATCATCGGGCATCATCCGTGACCCATAATAAACATACCTACAAATTTTCAGAAAGATCGGCCCGGAAGTTTTGTCTGGAGCGAGTGGAACATATTGTGACCACGGACAGACACACAGACAGACAGACAGACAGACAGACAGCATTTCTTCGTTCCCATTGTAAAGTACTCCTTGTTCTATAAGAACTGGGAGTACAACAACAAAAACAAACAAACAAACAAACAAACAACAACAACAAAAAAAAGAAAATACACGAATACCCCTTTTCTTCATTCATTACAAATTCTCTCTCTCTCTCTCTCTCTCTCCTCTCTCTCTCTCTCTCTCTCTCTCTCTCATAACGCATTTATCGTACATTGCTTGAGTCTGCGACGATTTTCTCTTTCGATTCATTGAATTCATGACTTTACAATATCAGTGTACTATAATGTTGGTACTTTCTTTCTCAGTTCCTTATAGAGGACCGTTACAGGTCAGCCAACTGGCGCTTACTCTGTTGTTGTTGTTGGTCCCCCCCCCCCCCCCCCCCCCCATCATTAAAGTAGGTTCATTCGTTCGTTGGCTCGTTCCTGTAGCTTACCATCTGAAGGCAGAAGACAACAGATCCCAGAAGTCGAATGACTTTGTTGAACCGTAACTCCAGATACTGCACGTAGAGAAAAAAAAACAAAAAAAACAACAACAGCTGATTAGTGACTGAAAAAATTTGTAAACAAATACTAACATCTATACTAGAACGGCGACCAATAACAGAGTCACGCTGTTTGGGAAAATAAGGAATTGTTGTTGGGGAAATTCTGAACAAACCAGCACGGGATATCAGCAACAACCAAGGGCGATTAGTCTGTGGTCAGCTCTCCGGATTAGGATTTGTAGTGTTTAGAATGAACTGCTCCTGAGTGGCCGTTCATTTCTCTAATATTTATCAACAAGATGTCTTGTTTATTTTTTTTTCACCCGCCGCAGCCTCGTGACTTTTTCTTTGTCTGACCTCTACCTTCTCTCTCTCCTCTCTCCTCTCTCTCTCTCTTCTCTCTCTCTCTCTCTCTCTCTCTGTTTTTCGCTTCTTTTTGTTTCCCCTCCTAGTACTCTGTTACTAAAACCCAAACTATCAATAAAGAAGACAATCCGTGCCTTCATACATTCGTTTTGGTTTACATCTTTGAATTAGCAAATATATTGACGACCAAAGAAAAAAAAAGGGAAAAAAGGAAAGAAAAGAAAAAAAAAAAAACCAAAAAGAAAACAGAAAGAAAACAAGGAAGGGGACAGAGGCAATTTGCTTTTCGAACAAAGACAGAAACAACAGAAAGGTGAAAGAAAAAAAAAAGAAAAAAAAAAGAAAAGAAAGAAAGGAAGGAAGAAAGAAAGGGGAGAAAGGCAATGAGTCTTTTTCAACTCACGTGTGAATGAATAATACCACAGAGGGAATATGAGAAGAAGTGGGAAAGAAGGGCAAGGGTGAGTTGCAGTCAATAACGAGGGAAAATGTGCATGCAGGTTACATCTGCATGACAAAAAACAATCTACTGTACACAAAACAGGCACAATGAAAGCAGAATTCGTGCCTCAAGTACAAGACTTTGTCGGGAGTTTTGGAAGAGGTGGAATGTGGTGGGAGGTGGTGGGTGGTGGAAGGTGGTGGGTGGTGGTGGGAGGTGGTGTGAGGTAGGAGGTGGTGGGAGGTGGGAGGAAAGGGGAGAGGAGAACATGATGAGTCCACAGTGTTTGTTGTTATCAATGACTGGTGTGAACAGGGCGTGTCGGTTGTCCGTCACTTTGACCCGCCCAGAGCAGGGCGAGGTGGTAGGCTGCTTCCCCCCCCCCCCCCCCCCCCCTTTCTTGTAACAGCTCAAGTGACAGGCCTTTCACTTGACGTTTTAGTTCAAACTTGTGACGTTTTATTCGTTTGAAGTGAACATGTCGCATCTCCCTATGAAAGTGGGTTACTTTGTTTGATTTTAGCTACAAGGGCAAACTGATGATGTTTCAGTCTGATTTTTGTGAAGATCAGTCTACGTTGAGACTCGTGAGTCTGTCCGATTGGCTGCTATCATGCTGCTCTGCCTGTTTGAGTCATTCTAGATGTTAACTCACGCAGCTTAACTAAAGCTGTATCTGGTAGGAGACTGACTACGAGTCATCATAGATGTGAAATGCACGTGGTCTAATGTAGTTCTGTCTGGCAAGATGTGTTGACGTGCGGCGTATCTTGCATTCAATTCATTAACATATTTTGTTTCAGTGTGGTCCTCTGCTCGGCTGAACTTAATCATGATGATGATGATAATAATGACAATAATAATGACAATAATAATAATGATAATGATAATAGTCATAATAATAATAACAATGGTGATGATGTGATAATGATTTTGACGAGGATGATGATGATGATGATAACAATAACAATGATGATGATAATTATAATGATAATAAAAGTAACACTTTTTTAAACGCAACTCTAGTTAAAAACGACTCATTGCGCTTTCATGCACCTTTAACACTTTCATTCACCCAAAGGTAAGGACTGATTTACTATAGAACTAATTGCATTGCCGAAAATGCTTGATTGAAAGTATAAGTTTTCAAATGTGTTTTGCTAGCAAAAAAAAAAAAAAAAAAATGGGCAGATATCGTGCAGTCGGAGGCCGTGAGTTCCATTGCACTGACCCTTCCATGGAACCTGCGCGGCGATCCAATGATTTGCCAGTGTTAGATGATGCCAGTCTCTTTCAACGCCTGCAGTCTCACGATTTCTGAAACAAGCCTCCTGTTCCTCAATGTGAAATAAAGATGAATGATCGATCGTACTTAAAAGCCTGTATGTGCCATCTTATCCTTCAAGAAGAAAGAGCGACCAGTCTCACAGCATTATAACCTGAGTTGAAGCAGAAAAGCAGTCTCAACGCTGAGCTTTGCTGTGGTGTTATATGCCACATTAACAATGGACATGTTAACGATCCCATGTGGCAGGATTTCATTCCATATTTGCGGCGGAAAGCTCAGTTGGTAGAACGCCGGACTCGTAATCTTGGTGATCCTGGGGTTGCGGGTTGGAATCTCCGCCGGGCGTTTCGGTACAGGGGGATTTTTCCCTCGGAGTTAACATTGGTTCTGACTCCATTTCCCATGCAGTCCTTCGAACGAGACTATAAACCGAGGTTCCGTGTGTGAACGCACGCATAACATCTTGCACACACGTCAAATCCCATCACCAACTTTCGGAAGAGAATGCCAGTTTAGCCGTTGGTATGGATGACACGTTACACATAGCACGCACCCTGCGTGACAGATTGAAAGAATGAAGAAAGTTAGGAAATTGAGTGAACGATATTGACTGGATGATACGGGAAACGACTGAATAAAGCGCCGGCAGGCAGCTCTTCAGTCGGCACTACCCGGGTAGATAGCCCGTTGCGTACAGGAGTGTGTGGATTGGCAGCGCCTAGAATCTTTGGCAAGGCGCTTTATAAATGCTATGTTGTTATCATTATTATTATCGTTACTACTACTACTACTACTACTACTACTACTACTACTAGTACTACTACTACTACTATTAGCCTACTACTACAACTACTACTACTACAACTACTACTACAGTATTGGCTATAGTTTTTGAGAAAGTGTGGGTTTTGCAATGTTGGACATTTCACAGAAAACATTTGTAGCTTTTCAGATATGCCGTTCGGTGTGATCTCCGTGTAAGGTGAGGCTGATTAAGTGTCGTCAATATTTACTGTTCTATCATGTTTGATACTGCCAGCACGTGTGATTGTCGAGAATGTGTCAACGTGAAAATGTACAATGGATTCCACCCCCCCCCCCCCTACTCACGCCATCCCTGACGCATAGTCACACGACACGAACAGAAACATAGATTTATACAGTTGTACCTCAAATTTCAAAAAACAAAACACACACACACACACACACACACACACACACACACACACACACACACACACATAAACACACAAACAAGAAGAAAAAACTGACAAAGAAAAAAAAAAAAGAAAGAAACGAACGTCTGAAATATCTGCACACAAAATACACAAAACACAAGTAGAAAAAACCAACCCACGACTTAACACACTATCCGAAAAAAACAAAACAACAACAACCAAAAATCGGTCAGACATGCACAGA
>CM065730.1:44019577-44022501 GCA_033310375.1 Conus canariensis | reverse complement strand
TTTTTAGTCTGTTTTTGTGTATCAGTCTACGTTGAGACTCGTGAGTTTTCCGTTGGCTGCTTCATGCTGCTCTGCCTGTTTGGGGATTCTTGATGTTAACTCACGAGCTTAACTAAACTGTATCTGGTAGGAGACGGGCTAGAGTTCATTGATGTGAAATGAAGGGGTTTCTAATGAGTTTGTCTGGCAAGATGTGTTGACGTGCGGCGTATCTTGCATTCAATTAAATTAACTATTTTGTTTCAGTGTGGTCCTTGCTCGGTGAACTTAATCATGTGATGGTTGATAATAATGACAATAATAATGACAATAATAATAAGGGATAATGATAATAGTCATAAAATAATAACAATGGTGATGATGTGAAAATGATTTTGCGGGATGATGTTGATGTGATAACAAAAAAATGATGTTGATAATTTTTATGATAATAAAAGAAACACTTTTTTAAACGCAACTCTAGTTAAAAACGACTCATTGCGCTTTCATGCACCTTTAACACTTTCATTCACCCAAAGGTAAGGACTGATTTACTATAGAAATAATTGCATTGCCGAAATGCTTGATTGAAGTATAAGGTTTTCAAATGTGGTTTTGGTAGCAAAAAAAAAAAAAAAAAAAAAAAAAAAATTGGGCAGATATCGTGCAGTCGGGGGGGCCGTGAGTTCCATTGCACTGACACCTTCCATGGAACCTGCGCGGCGATCCAATGATTTGCCTAGTGTTAGATTGATGGCCGTCTCTTTCAACGCCTGCAGTCTCACGATTTCTGAAACAAGCCTCCTGTTCCTCAATGTGAAATTAAGATGAAATGATTCGATCGTACTTAAAAGCTGTATGTGCCATCTTATCCTTCAAGAAGAAGAGCGACCAGTCTCACAGCATTATAACCTGAGTTGAAGCAGAGAAAAGCAGTCTCAACGCTGAGCTTTGCTGTGGTGTTTATATGCCACATTAACATGGGACATGTTAAACGATCCCATGTGGCAGGATTTCATTCCTTATTTGCGGCGGGAAAGCTCAGTTGGTTAGAACGCCCGGGACTCGTATCTTGGTGATCCTGGGGTTTGCGGGTTGGATATCTCCGCCGGGCCGTTTCGGTACAGGGGGATTTTTTCCCTCGGAGTTAACATTGGGTTCTGACTCCATTTCCCTGCAAGTCCTTCGAAGAGACTATAAACCGAGGTTCCGTGTGTGAACGCACGGCATAACATCTTGCAAACACGTCAAATCCCATCACCAACTTTCGGAAAGAGAAATGCCGTTTAGCCGTTGGTATGGATGACACGTTACACATAGCACGCACCCCTGCGTGACAGATTGAAAGAATGAAAGAAAGTTAGAAATTGAGTGAACGATATTGATGGTGATACGGGAAACGACTGAATAAAGCGCCGGCAGGCAGCTCTTCAGTCGGCACTACCCGGGTAGTTAGCCGTTGGTACAGGAGGTGTGTGGATTGGCAGCGCCTAGAATCTTTGGCAAGGGCTTTATAAATGCTATGTTGTTATCATTATTATTATCGTTACTACTACTATCTACTACTACTATACTTACTACTACTACTACTAGTACTACTACTACTACTATTTAGCCTACTACTACAACTACTACTACTACAACTACTACTACTGTATTGGCTTAGTTTTTTGAAAAAAAGTGGTGGGTTTTGCAATGTTGGACATTTCACAGAAAACATTTGTAGCTTTTCAGATTATGCCGTTCGGTGTGATCTCCGTGTAAGGTGAGGCTGATTTAAGTGTCGTCAATATTTACTGTTCTATCATGTTTGATACTGCCAGCACGTTTGTGATTGTCGAGAATGTGTCAACGTGAAAATGTATCAATGGATTCCACCCCCCCCCCCCCCCTACTCACGCCATCCCTGACGCATGTCACACGACACGAAAAGAAACATAGATTTATACAGTTGTACCTCAAATTTCAAACACACACACCACACACACACACACACACACACACACACACACCACACACACACCAAACACACAACACACAAAAACACAAACAAGAAGAAAAAAACTGACAAAGAAAAAAAAAAAAAAGAAAAAGAAAACGAACGTCTGAAATATCTGCACACAAAATACACAAAACACAAGTAGAACAAAACCAACCCACGACTTAACACACTATCCGAAAAAAAAAACAAAACAAACAACAACCAAAAATCGGTCAGACATGCACAGACATTACCATCCTCTCAGCTCAGGACACTCAAACACGTGTGTTAAACACAGCGCCGGTTTTTGGGGGGGGGTTGGGGGGGGGGGGGGGGGGGGGGGGGGGGGGGGGGGGGGGGGCGGGGGGGGGGGGGGGGGGATCCGCCAAGACACACAACACGAAACAAAACAAAAACCCGGTCTCTGCCGTTTTATGACCTGTGGATGCGAAATAGTGTCAGTAAATCTGCCGATTTCAGCCTGGTGGTTCTGGCACTTTCTTTCCGCCCCATCTCTTTTCTCCGGCCCCGTCTCCATGACTTACCCTTTTATCTGCACCGCTTCATGCCACTGCCTGCTTTTCAACACCAGACCCAGCTGGATGCCCACTTAGCCCCCCCCCCCTTCCCCCCCATTCCCCCCAAACCACACCCTCCTGCCCTTATTATTTACACCCGGTTTCTTTCTGAGAATTTTTTCATTAACTCTTTCAGTGACAACCCGTCCTGGAATCCAGTATTTCCCAATACCATTCCGGCCCATTCTGCGTTCACTCTCTTCTTTAAACCCTCGAAACTTGATCGTTTCTGGGACAATTCTCTGGCTACTTTTTTTTGAGTGTCACAAGTCTAACAATCCTGCAATGATTTTTATCTTCTTTCTGTGATGAAGAAAGAAAAAAAATCAAAGAAAAAAGAAAAAGAGACTACTGAAGAAATGTCCCTTGGGTTGCTGTAATACTGT
>CM065730.1:43994577-44002077 GCA_033310375.1 Conus canariensis | reverse complement strand
CGCGCAAGAGAGAGAGAGAGAGAGAGAGAGAGAGAGAGAGAGAGAGAGAGAGAGAGAGCTAGAGAGAGAGAGAGAAAGAGAGAGGAGACTTGGAGGGAGAGAGAGAGAGAGAGAGAGAGAGAGAGAGAGAGAGAGAGACAGACAGACAGAGAGAGAGAGAGTGAATATATATATATATATATTATATATATATATATATATGTGTGTGTGTGTGTGTGTGTGTGTGTGTGTGTGTGTGTGTGTGTGCGTGTGTGTGTGTGTGTGTGTGCATGTAAATGAGTGTGTGTGTGCGTGGGCGCGCGCGCGCGTCCGTGTGCGTGTGTGTGAGTGTATGCGCGTGCGATGTTAGAGTATATGTGTGTATGTGTGTGTGTGTTTGTATGTGCACGCGCTGTGTAAGCGTGCTCGCGCACGTGCGCCTGCGCACGCGCGTGTGTGTGTATGGAGAGAGAGAGAGAGAGAGAGAGAGAGAGAGAGAGAGAGAGAGAGAGAGAGAGAGAGGGAGACAGAGAGAAACGGAGACAGTGACAGACAGACAGACAGAGACAGTGATAGAGAGGACACAAACTAGTGAAAAGGACAAACACTTGTATCAAGGACAGAAAGAAGTCACAGGGCATACCTGTCCCGGTGATCGACACAATCCCAACTTTCAACCGGATTGACAGACTTCTTTTCTTTACATGACTTTTGGGGAAAAAAAAGTAGATGATTGTATTCCCTTCCTCTTGCTCTTTCTTTCGACCTTTCGTATTTGCAGAATTTTTTTTCTTTCTAGCCATTTAGCTTACATGTCATACATAAATGATCGGTTTGGTGTCGTCACACACACGTAAACACGCACATAGACACACGCACACACACTTACGTAAACGTATAAAGACAGAAGGAGAGAAAGATATACATAGAGAGAGTGAGACAGACCGACAGACAGAGACAGACAGAGACAGAGAGACAGACAGAGAGAGAAAGAGAGAGAGAAAGACAAAGAAAGAGACAGACAGACAGGCAGGCAGAGAGAGAGAGAGAGAGAGAGAGAGAGAGAGAGAGAGAGAGAGAGAGAGAGAGAGAGACTTAAGGGTTGGGTATCGATTATATGTAACTGCAAGTGATGTTCTTAATTCGTTCTGTAGCACTTTGTGACGATGTCGGCTGGGAATAGACGGTACAACTGTCTGCAGTGCTCGTACCAAACAATTTTTTGTGTTACATGTGCAAACCGAATTCGCTACCTTTTCCTTCCATTGTTTGCAGGCAATTCTTGGAGAAGGAAAGAATGGGAAAAGGTAGAGAATAGTTGGAAAAGGGTGATGAAATAGGACAAGTTGGAAAAAGTAAGTAGAAGTGGGGAAAATAGGAAAATTTAAAGAAAAAAAAGCCGGAAGTTGAGAAAAAATTGAAAAAGATAGGAAAATTGGAAAAAAAACACAAAAAGCAATAAGGAACAGTGGGAAAAGTTGGAAAGGATAGGAAAACTGTAAAAAAAAAAGGGAAAAGCAGGGGAAACCGGAAAAGGTAGGAAAATTTGAAGAAGAAAATGAAGAAACATAGGCGAAGCTAGTTGGAAAAGAAAACAGAAATTTTGGAAGAAAAAAAAAAGTAGAGAGCAGTTGGAAACGGTGGGAAAGGCTGGAAGAGATGGGGAAAATTGGAAAAGTAGGAAAACGAAAACTTGGAAAGGGTTTGAAAAACAGAGAAAAGTAGTGGTAATACAGGAAATGTTGTAATAGGTAAAAAAAAAAGTTCTAGAAAGGATAAAAGGTAGAGAGAAGATGGAAGTGGTAGGAAAAATACGGAAAATGGGAGAAGGCTGAGAAAAGCTGGAAAAGGCGGGAAAAATAGAAACAAGTTAGAACAGGCTGGAAAAGTTGGAGAAAGTTAAGGTAAAGTTGGAAAAAAGTAGGAAAAGCCAGGAGAAGTTGGAAAAGGATAACAATTTTGGAAAACGCAGGAAAATAGAGAAAGATTGGAAACAGTATGAAACTAGTTGGAAGAGGCCGGAAAAAAAAATCGGAAAAGGGGGGGGGGAAGGGGGGAGGGGTCGGAAAAGGGGTAGAAAACTGGGGAAGGCGATGGGAAGTTGGAAAAACTGCAGATGGATGGAAAAGATAGAAGAAAGCTGAAATAAAAAAGTGTAAAAAGCTGGAAAAGGGAGGGGAAGTTGGAAAAAGTGTAAAACAACAAAAAAAAAAAAGCTGTAAAAATTAGGGGGAAAGATGGAAATAGTGTGAAAAGCCGGAAAAGGTTGGGGGACTTGGAAAAGGTGTAAACATTTGGAAAAGGTAGGGGAGTTGGAAAAGGTGTGTAAAGCTGGAAACGTAGTGGAAGTTAGAAAAGGTGTGCAAAACATGGAGAAAAAAAAGTGGGGAAAGTTGGAGAAGATGTGTAAAACTAGAAAAATTAGGGAAGTTGGAAAATTTGAGGAAAGTTGGAAAATAAAATACATGAACAGCCAGAAAACATTAGAAAAGGGTGAGAGGAAAGTAGACGTGAGCAGCAAACGAAGGCAAAATTAGGAAAAGGCAGGAAAAAGAAGGAAGAGTATGAACAAAGAAGGAATTTTTTTTAGAGAAATGCATCAAAACGTACGAAAAAATAGGACAGAGAAATTTAGACAAGGTTAGGAAAAATAGGCCAAAGTAGGAAAACTGACAACCAGAAAGTACGAGATCACTTCAATTCAGTTCACATTGTTGACAGCCCAGCCAACGGAAGAGTTCATATCAGGGCGAAAGGAAAACGGAGAAAAAGAGAGCAAAAACGATGAAAACAGTGGAAAAATTGGGGGAAAAGTAGGAGAAAAATCTGACAAAAAGATCACACACACACACACACACACACACACACACACACACACACACACGCACACACACACGCACGCACGCGCACACACACACGCACGCACGCACGCACACACAAGGAAAAGTGAGAAGGAAAGGAAAAAAAAGGAACGAAAAGGCGAAGAAAAAATTGGAAAAAAAGAATAGGAGGAAAGGTAAAAATAGTAAGAAAAACTGTTCGGAAAGCTTTTTTTTAAAAAGGGGAAGAAATTTAGAAAAGGTAGGTCAAAGGGAAGGGGAACAAAAACTACCAAGGTGGGAAGTGGAAAACGACAGCAAAAAGGTAGAAAAAGTACGGAACAGGTTGAAAAAAAAAATGAAACAAAGAGAGGGGGAGTGGAAGAAAAATCACGGGAAAAGCAGGCCAGGTGGCAGAGGAAATGCCGGGAAAAAACGTGCGACAACTGAAAAGGCGTAGGGATGAAAACAGGAAAGAAGACAAGGAAAGCAGGAAAAATGATTTTCTGCAAGAGCCGGGGAAAGGTAGACAGCGAAAACGCAGGAACAAAGTAGGGACAAAGTATGAACAAAGTAGGAACAAAGTTGGAATAAAGGGGAAAAAGGCCGAAAAAAAAGAGAAACAGGTACAGAAAATAGTGGAAGTAAAAAAAAAAAGTTGGAAAATATGGCAGTAAAAAGGCAGGGAAAACAGTTGTAGAAATGGAAAGAGGAGGGAATATGGCAGTAAAAAGGCAGGGAAAACAGTTGTAGAAATGGAAAGAGGAGGGAATATGGCAGTAAAAAGGCAGGGAAAACAGTTGTAGAAATGGAAAGAGGAGGGAATATGGCAGTAAAAAGGCAGGGAAAACAGTTGTAGAAATGGAAAGAGGAGGGAATATGGCAGTAAAAAGGCAGGGAAAACAGTTGTAGAAATGGAAAGAGGAGGGAATATGGCAGTAAAAAGGCAGGGAAAACAGTTGTAGAAATGGAAAGAGGAGGGAATATGGCAGTAAAAAGGCAGGGAAAACAGTTGTAGAAATGGAAAGAGGAGGGAATATGGCAGTAAAAAGGCAGGGAAAACAGTTGTAGAAATGGAAAGAGGAGGGAATATGGCAGTAAAAAGGCAGGGAAAACAGTTGTAGAAATGGAAAGAGGAGGGAATATGGCAGTAAAAAGGCAGGGAAAACAGTTGTAGAAATGGAAAGAGGAGGGAATATGGCAGTAAAAAGGCAGGGAAAACAGTTGTAGAAATGGAAAGAGGAGGGAACCACTGGTACAGCTGAAAAAAAAGTCGGTAAGGCCAGAACAAAGGTAGCAAAAAAATAACAGAGGTACACTGAATGTAGAGTGAGAACAGTAATGCTGGTTGAACAGACATCATGAACACACACACACACACACACACACACACACACACACACACACACACACACACGCACACACACACACGCACACACTCACACGCACACACACACATACACACATACACACACACGCGTGCACACACAGGTACACCATACTCTCTCTCTCTCTCTCTCTCTCTCTCTCTCTCTCTCTCTCTCTCCTCTGCGAGTCACCTCATAGATGCTGGGCAGCTGAAGCTTGTAGAAGAAGGGAACGAAGATGTGGGCGACGATGGGCACGGACAGGAGGAAGGAGAAGGCCAGCAGGTAGAAGGAGATGCCGAACAGGTAGATCTGCAGGGGGGTGCCCAGCACCGAGACGGCCGACATGAGGGTCACCCAGATGCTGATGGCCACAGGGAACAGGTTCAGGTTTCCCCCTGCAACAGCCAGACAGTCCTGTCAGCTCAGCAGGTACTGGTAGGGATGTCTTCTTTTCTCTTTCTACGTGAATTCCGTACAGACTGTCTGAGGCACCGCACTGATGAAGTGTTCACCATTCTTCAGCTAGTGTCGGTGAAGTACCAAGACTGGATCTCTGGAAATGGTTTCCTGTCTATTCTCCAATGTTGCAAGTACCCCCCCCCCCGCCCCCCCGTCTCTCTCTCTTTCTCTCCTCTCTCTCTCTCTCCGTCCTACCATCCGTTTCTCCCTCAAGAGTCTCCTGCAGGATCGTTTTATCAGGTCGTTGGATCTTGTTACGTGTTCAACAACGTCCTTTTCGTTTTATCATTATAGATCTCTTTCTCTCTCTGTCTCTCTGTCTCTGTCTCTGTCTCTCTCACTCACTCACTCACTCTCTCTCTCTCTCTCCTCTCTCTCTCTCTCTCTCTCTCTCTCTCTCTCTCTGTCCTACCATCCGTTTCTCCCTCGACAGTCTCCTCCAGGATCGTGTTATCAGGTCGTTGGATCTTGTTACGTGGTCAACAATGTCCTTTTCGTTTTATCATTATAGATGTCAGTAGATCCTAATATGGTCCGATGGGCTCCTGGATGGTTTGACGCGCTTGTTCAATGAGGACAGGATGAGATCACCAATGAAGTGGAGGTACTGATATAGATAAAAGCACAGGCAGGTAAAGGATTGCGTCATGGGAACCGTTATTACCTCTCGTTTATTTTGCCTTCCGGAGTGGGACGCTCGCTCACTCTGGTGATGTAATTCAATATTACTGTCAGCAGTACCATGATCTTTGGTCGTTCAAAATAGGTACATTCAGAACAAAACGTAACTGATCTTTTTTTTTTCCAGTCCGGCAAAGCGGACAGTTTTCAACAGCATTACAGTGAGTTATATAACGAAATTCTTATTCTCCTATTTCAGAAATGTCAAATCCAAATTTAAATAATACTTACGTCAAATGTCTTCATAGGTTCAGCAGTAAAAATGCTTTTACACCAGACACAATGCAGAGAGTTCTATTGACACTAACCCTTTCACTGTCAGTAATATGAAATCCCATTCTTGCCATATCAACCTTCCTGTAGAGATTTTCAGAAACTCGTCGACTCCAACCACATCTAGATTAAGCCATACATATCCAAATCCAAACATATTAATATTACAATGAACACATGAACCCACTTACTCTCGCCACGTACATCTAAGTCAAACAACATTCTACATGCTTTACCAGATAGTCTAAATTCACCCATTCTTGTCAGTTTTGACCACAATCGTGTGCATTTTACTGCCGAGTTTGTATAAATAGGATGTCTGTTTGCCACTCCGTAAACGAAATCTTGTGAGTTCGTATCTTACCAAATAAAAACCTCTCAAGAGCTAACAAGCACACCTTCTCACATTGAAATGCGGCATAATTCAGTATCACATCGAACGAAGGACTGAATCTGTGAATGAAATAACTTTTAGAAAATCAAAGAATTATTTCTAAACTTAAACAACTTTTGGTAAATATACAGAAGAACATTTTATTCTGGAGGTCAGGGTACGACATGCTGCAACAAACTTCAGCTTTGCTGGGGAATAAATGTCTGAGTATTTATGCACAGTAACAACAGACATCACAATTCCATCGCATGTCCATCTTTCCTTGGGTCCTAAATATCCCCCTTTCCTGAATACAATCTTATAACTGTTATCCATACTTACTTTCAGATAGAGGAATTAAGCTGTTCTATACAAACTGTTTAACCGTGTATGAAAACCAATGACAAATTCACACAGCAAGTTGACATCATCAACCAAAATCAATGTAAACAATTCAAAATCATTGGGCAGGAATGTTGCTTCACGTCTCCCTTCCCTGATAAGCTCTAACACCAAGTCGTTCATTAATAAAGAAAACAAAACAGGACTATGAACATCTCCATTTACACCACCAATACAATTGATATCATCTGTCAGTATAGACTCACATCTGATTCCGGCTTTAACATTCATGTGGATGCTATGAATACACCGAAACGTTTCGCCTTTTATGCGGTTTCACAAAAGTACAGACCAAAGTAGATCTCTGTCTATGGAATCGATGCCTTTTCAAAATCAATGAAGGCTACACGTAACTTGCGGCTGGTAAGTATGTGAATGAGACATGGTGTGTGTGTTTGTGTGTATGTGTGTGTAGGTGTGTGTAGGTGTGTGTGTGTGTGTGTGTGTGTGTGTGTGTGTGTGTGTGTGTGTGTTTGAGAGAGAGAGAGAGAGAGAGAGAGAAGAGAGAGGGAGGGGGAGGGGGGGCAGAGGCAGAGGTAGAGACAAAGACATAGAAAGATTCGGATAATCAATTCATTTATAGACCTCAGCCCTTAAGAGGCCAAATAGTCTGCCAATTAAGTTTCAAGGCTATTTACAAGTCCAGTAGAAGTCGCGCGCAGCTGAGAGAGAGAGAGAGAGAGAGGAGAGAGAGAGAGAGAGAGGAGAGAGAGAGAGAGAGACAGACGACAGACAGACAGACAGACAGACAGAGAACAGAAACAGAGAGCACATACTCACACAGAAACAAACTGACAATAATTTAACAGAATTCACCACCACGCAGACAGACAGAGACAGTGATACAGATACAGAGACACACCGACGGACAGACACACAAGCAGTCAATCAAACCACAACGGCAGACACCGAAGCAGGCCTTACCTCCCAGCAGATATTCCGTAGTGGTTCTCTGCCGGCCTCTTTTCAAGGCCACAATGAAGCCAATGGCGGCAGAGATGACCAGGAATGCAGCCAGCACCACATAGTCCGCCCAGTGGAACTCCATACTGACCACTGTCCACAGCACCTCTTTCACAGTCTGAGTGTGGCTTTCAGTCTTTTTTTTTTCTTTTTCTTTTTTTTCTTCCCCTCTTCTAATCGT
>CM065730.1:43987077-43989577 GCA_033310375.1 Conus canariensis | reverse complement strand
TATCCATAAAGGACGACCAGTGCGTTGATAGTTCCCTCCTATCTACAGTGTAATGACAGTCCCACCTATCTCTAGGGATCATCCATAAAGGATAACCAGTATATCTATAGTTCCCACCTCTCCACAGTGTCATGACAGTCCCACCTATCTCTAGGGATCATCCATAAAGGATAACCAGTATATCTATAGTTCCCACCTCTCCACAGTGTCATGACAGTCCCACCTATCTCTAGGGATCATCCATGAAGGATAACCAGTATATCGATAGTTCCCACCTCTCCACAGTGTCATGACAGTCCCACCTATCTCTAGGGATCATCCATGAAGGATAACCAGTATATCTATAGTTCCCACCTCTCCACAGTGTCATGACAGTCCCACCTATCTCTAGGGATCATCCATGAAGGATAACCGGTATATTGATAGTTCCCACCTCTCCACAGTGTAATGACAGCGCCACTTATCTACAGGGATCATCCATGAAGGATAACCGGTATATTGATAGTTCCCACCTCTCCACAGTGTAATGACAGCGCCACTTATCTACAGGGATCATCCATAAAGGATAACCGGTATATTGATAGTTCCCACCTCTCCACAGTGTAATGACAGCGCCACTTATCTACAGGGATCATCCATGAAGGATAACCGGTATATTGATAGTTCCCACCTCTCCACAGTGTAATGACAGCGCCACTTATCTACAGGGATCATCCATGAAGGATAACCAGTATATTGATAGTTCCCACCTATCTACAGTGTAATGACAGCGCCACTTATCTACAGGGATCATCCATGAAGGATAACCAGTATATTGATAGTTCCCACCTCTCCACAGTGTAATGACAGCGCCACTTATCTACAGGGATCATCCATGAAGGATAACCAGTATATTGATAGTTCCCACCTATCTACAGTGTAATGACAGCGCCACTTATCTACAGGGATCATCCATGAAGGATAACCAGTATATTGATAGTTCCCACCTCTCCACAGTGTAATGACAGCGCCACTTATCTACAGGGATCATCCATGAAGGATAACCGGTATATTGATAGTTCCCACCTCTCCACAGCGTAATGACAGCGCCACTTATCTACAGGGATCATCCATAAAGGATAACCGGTATATTGATAGTTCCCACCTCTCCACAGCGTCATGACAGCGCCACTTATCTACAGGGATCATCCATAAAGGATAACCGGTATATTGATAGTTCCCACCTCTCCACAGTGTAATGACAGCGCCACTTATCCACAGGGATCATCCATGAAGGATAACCAGTATATTGATAGTTCCCACCTCTCCACAGTGTAATGACAGCGCCACTTATCTACAGGGATCAAGGATAACCAGTATACTGATAGTTCCCACCTCTCCACAGTGTAATGACAGCGCCACTTATCTACAGGGATCATCCATAAAGGATAACTGGTGTGTTGATAATCTCCACCTACCTACAGCGTAATGACATTAGATACAGGGACAGTCCAGGAAGGACCACTGGTGTGCTGAAGTTTCCCACCTATGTGCAGTGTAATGACAGCCCCACGTATCTACACCTGCAGACTAGTGCAGTGGCAGTCCAACAGAGCTGCATCGAAATGATTTTGAATACTTCACGATTAAAAACGTGTGATCGTAATAAAACGTAGCGGAATGGCTGTGCACTCACCACGATCTAGTTTTATCCACCCTGAAGGTTTGAAAGTTACGCAAATGTTATGAATCATTTATTTACTTCACGCGCACGCGTCCCTCTCTCTCTCTCTCTCTCTCTCTCTCTCTCTCTCTCTCTCTCTTGATGTATTAGATATCGGCTTGATACTACATATCGTAAGGATGTCAACAGATAGCATGTTAACACTTATGACACGCTTACGTGGCGAGACTCGCGTGGATCTCAATGAGTTTTCATATGAATTTTGTCAAAGACAGAAATTACCGATGGCAGAACTGGAGTGTACTTTTTCAAGGCAATGGCCAGTTTTCATTTTACAGAACTAACTGAAACAGGAGCTGTGAAAAGTACATTCTTATCGACACTGGCAGTGTCTCTCAAATATCATTTAACGAAATGCAGATTCGGATTTACAGACATTGTAATTCATCGTGGAAGATATAATAAAGCTTCAAATAATTCTTTGACATGCCCGGTGTGCAAAAATGTAACCGAAGATGAAATACATATTCTGTTTTGCTCTCCTAGGCTCTATGAACTTAGGCAAAAGTACATTCCGTGAAAGTTTTATGCAAACTTATGTTTGTTCCATGTGGCCTCATTAACAATGTGGTCTACGCTGAATACAACAATTTTTCCTTCTCTCTCTCGGTCTCGCTCTCTCAATCTCTCCCCTCTTTCAATGACTACTGGTGGTAGTAACGTTAGTTAAGTCGTCCTGTTCAATCGCGGACTGCAGTCCCCCACACTGGATAGTTGTTCAAAACCTCGGTCTCTGTTCAAACAGTACTGCAGTCCTTCTGAAACAAGCCATCCCAT
>CM065730.1:43979577-43984577 GCA_033310375.1 Conus canariensis | reverse complement strand
TTTTTGATCAGAACTATCCTTCCTTTCTTCCTGCTTTTATATCTTTATAACCACAACCACCCCTATTTCCTTTTTCTTCTGTAACCACAACCACCCCTATTTCCTTTTTCTTCTGTAATCACAACCACCCCTATTTCCTTTTTCTTCTGTAATCACAACCACCCCTATTTCCTTTTTCTTCTGTAATCACAACCACCCCCTCTTTCCTTTTTCTTTTGTAATCACAACCACCCTCTCTTTCCTTTTTCTTTTGTAATCACAACCACCCCTATTTCCTTTTTCTTTTGTAATCACAACCACCCCTATTTCCTTTTTCTTCTGTAATCACAACCACCCCTATTTCCTTTTTCTTCTGTAATCACAACCACCCCTATTTCCTTTTTCTTCTGTAATCACAACCACCCCTATTTCCTTTTTTATTTTGTAGCCACAACCACCTTCTCTTTCCTTTTTTCTTTTGTAATCACAACCACCCCTATTTCCTTTTTCTTCTGTAATCACAACCACCCCTATTTCCTTTTTCTTCTGTAATCACAACCACCCCTATTTCCTTTTTTATTTTGTAGCCACAACCACCCTCTCTTTCCTTTTTTCTTTTGTAATCACAACCACCCTCTCTTTCCTTTTTTCTTTTGTAATCACAACCACCCTCTCTTTCCTTTTTTCTTTTGTAGCCACAACGATCCTTTCTTTTTTATTCCTTTGTGGTCACCACCACTTTTTCTTTCCTTGTTTTTCCTTTTTGGTAGGCACAACCACCCTCACTTGTTTTCTTTCTTTTTCTTTTAATTATAACCGCCCTTTCTGTCTGCTTTTCTTTCTTTCCTTGTGACAACAACCACGCTTTCTTCCTTTATGTCTTCTTTCTAATTATCATCATATTACCATTCTTCTCTGTTTTCTTTTTTTTTTTCTTTGTAACAATTACGTTTTTCATTTTTTCTTTATTTGGGATTTTATTTTTGTAGTTGCAATAGTCCTTTCTGTCTTTTCTTTCTTTCTTTTCTTTTTTTTTTCTTCTTCTTTTTTTTTTTTTTGTAATCACGAGCACACTTTCTTTCTTTCTGTTTGCTTTGCAGTCACAGCACCTTTCTTTCTTTCTTTCTGTAATCATAACTACACGTTTTTTTTTCTTTCCTTTCTTCTTTGAAATCAAAACCACTCTTTCTTTCTGTCTTCTTTCATTGTAATCAGAACCACTTTTTAAATTCTTTTTTTTTCTTGTAATCAAAACAACATTTTTTTTATTGCTTTTGTCTGTAATCACGTCCAGCTTTCTTTCTGTCTTTTCTTTGCAATCAAATCCACTTTTCTTTTTTAGTATTAAATCACAAGCGCCCTCCTTTCTCTTTTCTTTGCAATCCAATCCACTTTTCTTCTTTTTTTAAAATTAAATTACAACCGCCCTCCTTTCTCTTTTCTTTGCAATCAAATCCACTTTTCTTTTTTAGTATTAAATCACAAGCGCCCTCCTTTCTCTTTTCTTGCAATCCAATCCACTTTTCTTTTTTCATTAAATCACAAGCGCCCTTCTTTCTTTCTTCTTTCTGTCTTTTTCTTTGCAATCAAATCCACTTTTTTTTAAATTATTAAATCACAAGCGCCCTCCTTTCTCTTTTCTTTGCAATCCAATCCACTTTTTGTATCATTAAATCACAACCGCCCTCCTTTCTTTTTCTTTGTGAGACTACTACACTCTCCTTTCCTTTTCTTTGTAATCACAACCGCTCTTTCTTTCTCTCATTCTTTTGTAACCGCTACACCGTTTCATTTTCTTTTTTTTTTAATCACAAAGCATTCTTTCTTTCTTCTTTAGTAATCTCACATACACACTCTTTACCCTTTTCTCATTTGATGGGATTGCTGTGTGTGTCAACTGTGGCAACAAACTCTCGACCAAATGGCTTGCTTGTAACGTCGAACAATCCTTTAAAATTGCCAAGCAGAGGTAAGCGCTCTCATGAATTCTCACAAAGCGAACAGGTGTGGCATTGGAACCATGGATAGGAAATTTTGGAAAACAATAGGAACTAGGACGACACTTTGTCAAACGAAACAAGATAGCGTGGGAAGGAACGATGATTCATAAGAGAGAGAGAGAGAGAGGGAGAGAGAGAGAGAGAGAGAGAGAGAGAGAGGAGAGAGAGAGAGAGAGAGAGAGAGAGAGAGGAGAGAGCAGAGAGAGAGAAGAGAGAGAGAGAGAGAGAGAGAGAGAGAGAGAGAGAGAGAGAGAGAGAGAGAGAGAGAGAGAGAGAGAGAGAGAGAATGTGAAATACCGACCTGCAAAGATCGGACGTGCCTATACACACACATGATTTGGACATGTATGAAACATATAAACAAGAAAACGACAGGGATTCAACCAAACATATTTATCGTTCTTGTATGATAGGACAAGTGATGTTTTATTCCAGCTTACGGGCCTGCTATTATTAATTTTTCTCTTCGTCTTTAAAATGCATAACAAATGTATATGGAAATATCCCTAGTTGTATTTATATCCCTTTGTGCCAGCGAGTTTGTCTGTTCAGTCGGATGATCACGTTTGAATCATTTGTTTAAAAATGTAATTTTCTCTTCATGGTCTCTAGGTATTGCACCGAAGCAAATGCTGCAGTGCATCTTCCATCTGACATCAAAAGGGACATGTTGCTGTATTCATGTTGTTTATTACTGTTCAGATCATTCACCCGAGTCGAAATTCAGCATAATGAAGCCTAAATTGACTTGTAAACCGCGACTATGACTGTCAGAGGGCCTCCCGCATTACCCCTGGTGTAAAGTCTCTGTGTAGAGGCAGGGATACCACAAACTGTCGGCTGAAACTTTTTTGTTGTTCTATTGTCTGAGCCTCTTTTCGAAGCCCCCAAATCGTGTTTATGACTGTATTTTTGACCCGAAATTTCAGAGGAATTGAAGACAACCCGAATTCCACTCGCCTTCGAGAAAGAGAACTATTCTCCGTGTGAACAGTGCAGACTTGGACCTTGGAGTGGTACTTGACCCGTTAAAAGTTGCTAACGACCCACCATGGACTTTCCACATCCTGAGATCCGCTTTGATCTGGTGGTTTATCGCGAAGACCCCCCCCCCCCCTCCCCCCAGCTCTCTGGCGCAGAAAACAATTTTCACCGAACTTTGCTCTAATTGTCTATCCTTTCACAGAATATTTACGGTGGCTCCAAATCTGTCGGTGGATTGGCCTTATTGCTTAACGGCTCCCTCGCAGAAATGTCATAAACAGATTCCCTTAGGCAGCTCGATCTACACTGCTGAGCTCAAAGCGTTGGTTCCGGTGTCGTATAATATCTGGGAACCGTGATATCTGGGAATGCGTTCCCAGATTTCCTGAACTTCCAATCGTGAAATCTGGGGACTAGGCCTCAGAAAGAGAGTACTTTGTGAAAATCATGCCAAGAAATTAATGAGAAAAAAAAGTGACAAGAAGGCTAAAGATCTCAATTGCACCTAAATAAATTGTTTCCTACATTATCTCGAAAATCCATTCTTTTTTCGTCTTCTTTCTGCCCTTCTGAGCTCTGAAAGACCACGTTCCCAGATATCACGGGCCTTCCCAGATATCACAGTACATTTTGGGAACGCGTTCTCAAAAAAAATCTGTGATATCTGGGAAGCCTTCCCAGATATCACGTTCCCAGATTTCACGCGACACCGGCACTTCAGATGGTCTGTGACTCAAAACATAAAGATATCTTCTTTCTCTCTGACTTCCGTTGTGCTTTGGAGGCCATTGCTGGCCGTAACGTTAAGCACCCTCAACACCTGAATTCGTTTCACCCGTACACCTCTTTCAAATCTGATCGTTACAGTATTGTTTTTTTAAACTGGGTTCCCGGTCATGTCGGCATTTAAAACAAAGAGATGGTTGATCAACTTGCCAAGAATGCTGCAAATAAAGAGGTGAGCAAATTGTCTAGCCCTAACACCGACCAGAAAGCTAAAGGTCAGACTTATGTCAAAGACCGTCCGGCAAGAGGACTGGAACACGCAGACGGATAACAAACTCGTTCAAGTCCGTCCCAGTCTTGAAGAGTTTTTAGCATATGCCACCGGCGACCGTAAAGAAGGAAACAGTTTGGCGCCCATCGCACACAGGCCACTGCTTCTATAGCCACTCCGTAGCTTTTAAAACGTGAAGAAACTCCGTGGTGCATTCCTTATGATGTACCACTCACTATACCACGTACACTTACACATGTTCTTAAAGAGTGTTGGGACTTATATGATGTCAGACATAAACATTTTACAGCAGAATCCATGAAAACCTTATTCAGAGATATCCCACCTGATGTACGCTTTGAAGGCGATAAACATTTTTCATCTGATCTAAGATTTTACGGATGAAAGATTTTAAAGCAATTTTGGCATGTTCTTAAAGACTCTGATTGAATGAGATGTGTGAATATGATTTGAAAAGTAAAACACCTGTGCAGAGAGTGACTGCGACTAGGCGACAGCCCTGATGTGACCCTTTTCGGTCGGCTGAGATATAAACAGCACGAACTTAATTACTGAGCAGTTTCTCTGACCTTGCGCAATAAACGGTTAATTCTACATGCATCGTTATCGTAATTGTATGCGTTTTGTTATTTGTAAATGTTTTGTAATCCATACAAAGTCAGATAAGAACATACAGTTGTACTATTCTTACGGTCACCGAGAAATCTGCAACTGTTATCAAAGCTTCTTTCAATGATTCATCGTGGATGCATCAGTCCATCGCTTCAATAGTGTATTCACAGTTCGTCCTCTGCTACCTTGACGGTTCATTTCTTTCGTCCTGTTGAATGTCATCATCACAGTTCACCATTTCCATGCCCCAGTCTCCAGTTTCGACCCTTCAAGTCTCCACCTACAAAAAGGTGAAAGCCCCTCCCCTGCCTTCAGGACCATCGTCATCAGGAACTGTGCCAGTTCTTCAACACCGCAATCAAAGCCTTTCCCACCGCGGAAAGTGCTGTCAAGGGGGTGGTTGTACA
>CM065730.1:43967077-43977077 GCA_033310375.1 Conus canariensis | reverse complement strand
GAAGAGAAGAGAGAAGGAGAGAAGGAGGAGGAGAAGGAGGGAGGAGGAGAGAAGAAAGCAAGAAAAAGGAAGAGAAGAGAGAAGAAGGACGAGAGAGAGAGAGAGAGAGAGAGAGGAGAGAGAGGAAGAAGAGCAAGAAAAGCAAAGAAAAGAGAGAGAGCAGAGAGAGAGAGAAAAGAGAAAGAGAGAGAGAGAGGGAAAGACGAGAGAAGAAGAAAGAGAGCCAAACGAGAACAGAAAGAGAGAGAGAAGAGGAGAAGAGAGAGAGAGGAGGAAAGGAAAAACGAAATATGACAAAAAAAGCCAACAAAAACAAGATGAATCCTTTTAAAAAAAAAAAAAGGTAAAAAAAAAAAAAAACCCACCGCAATAAGGATGCATCAAAGAAGAAAAGAAAAATGTCATCAACAATCACCTTTGCACTGACACCTCCCCACTTATCCTTAATGAGAAAGACTACTGACACACTGGATGAATTCGCGCAGACGCCTGAACAGGAACCACACACACACACTCTCTCACACACATGTACACAAAACCACCTCGCAACACAAGACAACACGGTTGAATGACTGGACCGCAGACAAGCACTTTGCAACAACTTCACGAAGAAAGCATGTCAAGCGTCGGAACACACGCCCACCCACCCACCCACACACACACACACACACACACATGGCAGGGCTGGCGGGCGGAGGCGACTTGCTCAGAGCAGAAGAAAATGAGCGGCGTCTGCACTCCACTCAGACGGCAGGTTGCTGAACGTAACCGTGGCACCGCAGACCTGCTGAGGTCAGACTACATGCATAGCTTCCGGAGAGCATGTAGTAAATTCACACAAAATTTATTCATTAAAGAGCGAAACAGAGTTCACTCCCTTCCTCTCTGTTCACTCACTGGGCTACGAAAAAGTATTTGATGCTGGATAAGTGGGAGAAACTGCTGATACGAAAAAACAAACAAAAACAACCAACCACCAAACAAACAAACACAACGCAACACACACACACACACCACACACACACACACCACACACACCACAGCACACCACACACCACACACCACCACCACACACACACACACTCACACACACACAACACGCACGCACACACACACACACACACACACACACACACACACACACACACACACACACACACACACACACACACACACACAACAATAACAACAAAACACGCACACACACACACACACACAACAAACACACAAACACGTACACACACACACACACACACACACACACACACACGACAACGCACACGCCACGCACGCACGCACACGCACGCACACACACACCACACACACACACCACACACATTGAATCAAGCTTCCTCCCACCAGTACATTAGCATCTCTTAGCTTCCACAAAGAAGTTTTATCCCGTTGATCTAAGATTTAACCGTTCTTCTTTCTCCCCTCTTTGATAAGGTGCAGAACCCCCCCCCCTCCTCTCCTTTTGTTGTTGTTGTTGTTGGTGATGATGGTGGTGTGTTGTTGAAGGGTAATATACTTGTCTTCCACTGAGCAGAAAGAGAAAAAGAACAACAAAAACAAAGAGAGCTTTATTCACTTTGCCTTGAAAGAGAAAACTTGTTTCCCAGGATTCACCGAAAGGGGGAGAGAATGATGAATCCATCGGTGCTCAACCAATCATGACTGCAAATCCCAAACGGACTATGAACATGGACCAAATGGAATATCCATGTGTCTGTGGAAAGCGTTTCGCTACCACCCGTGGCATGAAGATCCACAGAACAAAGATGGGATGTGTGAAGACTCATCTGAATGAGCAGCAGCGCACTGCATCAGCAGATAAGACGTCGGAAGACCAAGGCCAGGATTTAAACCACAGTGCCAAGGACATCCACGCTGTTGGTTCGGATGAGGAATTTGCACAGGCCCTCGATGCCAGGCGCCTGAAACTCAACCTGCCACGAGCAAACGAAACTGAAGATTGGGAGA
Organism: Conus canariensis; assembly: GCA_033310375.1. Lineage (NCBI taxonomy): Eukaryota > Metazoa > Mollusca > Gastropoda > Neogastropoda > Conidae > Conus > Conus canariensis. The sequence goes on along the minus strand of CM065730.1, from coordinate 43,975,094 downwards.
AACTGGATGCAAAAATCGTCCAAAGACTCGATGCACTGATAGGGAAAAGCACCCTGGAACACAAACTAGCCACATATGGGGACATTGTGTATGCCACATGTAGAGACGCCTATGGAGCAAAACTACCCAAAGAGAAAACACCTCCAAAGAAATCCAGACGCCAAGAAAAGATGGACAAGATCAGGGTCCAAAAGAAAAACCTCAAGATGCAAATGAAGACCGCACTGCCAGCTGAAAAACAAGGCTTGGAAAAACTGTGGAAAGACCTGAAAGAAAAACACAGCGCCCTCAGCAAAGCGGAATTTGCGAGGAAGAGGAAGAGCAAAAAGAAGAAGACACAAGAGCGCTTCTTCAGAGACCCCTTCCAGTTTGCCAGAACACTGTTTGAGCAGCCAAAATCTGGGACCCTAAGTGTGGACAAAGGAGTTCTTGAGCAGCATCTGAGGAAAACATACTCTGACCCACAGAGCAAAGCACCACTCGACATTCAAGGTCTGGTGTGGCCAACCAACCCTGAGGAACAGTTCAATGGCAAGCCTCCAACGTTGGCGGAAATCAAGAAGGTGGTCGACAAAGCCAGAGCCAAATCATCACCAGGGCCAAACGGAATACCTTACCAGCTTTACAAGAAATGTCCCAAGGTGCTGGAGTGGCTCCACAGGCTGCTGCGATCGGCTTGGAGAAACCAGAAGATCAGCGGCCAGTGGATGACGGCAGATGGTGTGTACATCCCCAAAGAGCAAAACTCAAGTGACATCAGCCAGTTCAGGCCAATATCACTACTGAACGTCGAAGGGAAAATCTTCTTCTCTGTCATGGCAGCAAGGCTGACCAAGTACCTGATGGAAAACAAGTACTTGGATGTGTCAGTCCAGAAAGGTGGCATCCCAGGCGTGGCTGGCTGTGTAGAACACGCCACAATGATCTGGGACGCAATCCAAAAAGCAAAAACAGAAAAGAGAGACCTGGACGTAGTGTGGCTTGATCTGGCAAACGCATATGGATCTGTGCCCCATGAGATGATACAGTTGGCTCTTGAGATGTACCATGTGCCAAAGAACATCCGCGACATGCTCAAGAAGTACTTCAATGGCTTCTCAATGCGGTTCTCTACCAAGGAGTACACAACAGACTGGATCAACTTGGAAGTGGGTATTGCAATGGGCTGTGCAATTTCCCCAATACTGTTCATGCTGGCAATGGAACTCATCTTGAAAGCAGCAACAAACAACGCGAGACAAACAGACCTTGGCGATGGATACAAGATGCCTCCTCTCAAGGCCTTCATGGATGACACTACAGTGATTTCATCCAGAGAAGACGAGACACGTCATGTGCTGGAGAGGCTGGACGACATAGTTGCCTCATCCAGAATGAAGTTCAAGCCAAAGAAATCACGGAGTCTCTCACTGAGGAAAGGAAAAGTGGCCGGATCTGTGGTCTTCAGTGTTGCCAACCAGGCCATTCCAACAGTCACAGAAGAACCAGTCAAGAGCCTTGGAAGATGGTATGATGATACGCTGAAAGACACACAAAGAGCAAAAGAAACCAAGCAGATGGCGGAGGAAGGCTTGGAGACCATTGACCAGTGTGGGCTCCCTGGCAAATACAAGGTCTGGTGTCTGCAGTTCATGCTGATACCAAAGCTCCTATGGCCTCTTATGATATACGACATCTGCACCAGCATAGTGGAGGCAATGGAAGCCAAAATCAACAAGTTCACAAGGAAATGGCTTGGTGTCCCACCCTGTCTGACTGACATAGCGCTGTACTGTCGCCAAGCAAAGCTGAAACTACCACTGAAATCCATCCTGGAGGAATACAAAGCAGGGAAGATCAGACTTCAAAGCATGCTGGAGGACTCAGGAGACAAGGTGGTAGAAGCAATCAAGCCCCAGCTGAAGACAGGCAGAAAATGGAAAGTTCAAGAGGCGATGGATTCTGCAAAAGAAAGTCTCAAGATCAGAGAAATAACAGGACACACACAGACCAACAGACAAGGACTGGGGTGACCAAAACTGAATGGTGGTCAAAGGCCAAAGGAAAAGCCAAAAGAGACATGATGATTCAGGAGATGAGAAAAGAAGAAGACCAAAAAAGACTCCAAAAAGCAGTCCAGCAGAGCCAGCAAGGGCAATGGACAACGTGGGAGAATGCACTCCAAAGAAGTCTCACTTGGAATGACATTTGGCGCATGGCCCCTCTCAGGATCAGCTTCATTCTCAGATCTGCATATGACCTTCTGCCCTCAAATGCAAACCTGGTGAAGTGGGGGAAAACAGACGATCCTGCATGCCCCCTCTGCCATGAAAAACAAACAGTGGAGCATGTCCTAAGCTCATGTAAAGTAGCCCTGGCTCAAGGAAGGTACACATGGAGGCACAACCAAGTGCTCAAAGAGATTGTACAAGTAGTCTGGGCTAGTACCAACACCACAAAAGGGAAAATCAGGACTCCAAAAGCACCCGCAACATTCTTCACGGCAGGAGGCAGCAAATCATGGCCAAGAACAACAGTGCCACTCGAAACATGCAGGCAGAGTCTGCTGGACGGGGCAGATGACTGGGAGTGCACTGCAGACCTCCCAGAATGGAAGAGTCACCCAGAGATCATCAGCAAGAGTGGCATGAGACCAGACATAGTAGTCCACTCTAAGTCAACCAAGCAGCTGATCATGATCGAGCTCACGGTGCCATATGAGAACAGAATGGAGGCAGCTCAAATCTACAAGACTGAAAAGTATGCTGATCTGGCAAACAGCCTGAGGAGAGAAGGCTATCAGGTCAAAGTCCTCACTGCAGAAATTGGAGCTAGGGGGTTTGTAGGAACGTCTGCATACAGCCTCATGAAACAGCTCTCAGTTGCAGGGAAGGAAAAAACCAGAGCCCTGAAAGCAATGGCAGAAGCGGCAGAGAGGCGTTCAAGCTGGATCTGGTCAAGGAGGAACAAAAGTGAACTTCATAAGGCTTAATTTCCCTACAAATATCAGGTGTCCCTGTGGCTCAGTGGTTAAAGCGCGAGTCATTAAGTGGAAAATGAGCATGTCCAGAGGGTCATGGGTTCAAATCCCAGCCATGGCTCGTCCCAAGATGGGAAAAAAAAAAGGGGCAGCAGAGGGACATCCGGAGTCATGAACCGGGTGTGGCCCAACCCCCCTAGAGTGTCAGGAGATAAGGGCCGAAACACTTGCTTGAAGGGGCTTCTCTTCTGAGGACTCTCTGCTGCCACGCTCTCCACGAGTTTCTTTCTACCTATAGGACATTTTACACACACACACACACACACACAAACACAGACACACAGACACACATACACACGCGCGCGCGCGTTTATATCCGATCGAGTGTTATCCACTGACTAGTCTGTGGATGAAAATAAATTTGAAATTGTTCGTCTGGTGCTCGGAGGTGCGTTACAGCTTTAACTTCCCATTGTCAACATTTGAATTTTTTTTTGTTTGTTTATCCAGATACTGTGGACTGGGACCTTGCATATATCCAAGCATTATAACTAAGTGTGTGTGTGTGTGTGTGTGTGTGTGTGTGTGTGTGTGTGTGTGTGTGTGTGTGTGTTCTTGGTTGGTGAATTATAATGTGTCGTGGACTGCCTAGCACCAACAGTTGTGTATTCCAATATTCATGGCTGAGAAAATTCTGTCCTAAACTTTAAGGAGAGTAGTAGTTAACCGACAGGCCTACCGCTGGAAACACGTGGAGTATTTGCGTCAAGTTTAGTTGTTGCAAGGGTATTCCAAAATCTGCCTGCAGATTCCTCGCCCTGTATCCAGGGAGAAGTAATCCTAGCGGTGCCAAATGATCGGCTCAAGTCAACGGCAACGATAACTTAATTTTACATTCTGCATACATTGCTCTTCTCCAGTGATTGAAGGTAGAACTGCAGAGAGATTCGGTTAATCATTTGTAATCATTGCTAACTTTCCTTTCGTGTGTAGTATGTGCGTTCACGTACGCGCAAACAGCGAGCAGCCTCTGCTTCTTCCCAGTCGTTCTGCTTCGTCTGCACCAACTGCAGCAGTGACTGTCACTCCAGAATTGGGTTGCACAGCCACAGCAGGCGCTGTTCACAACCCTAGGAGAAACCTCACTTGGCGCATCAAGCATTGTTCTCCGGGACTGCACTGCCAGCAGCAACAACATGTGCTTTCACTTATGCGTGACGACTTTGGTTCTTTCGAAAAAGGTTAGGAAAAGAGGCAGGGATGGGGGAAACAGTGTGTGCGCGAAGGAACGCGCACATTTGTGTGTGTGTGTGTGTGTGTGTGTGTGTGTGTGTGTGTGTGTGTGTGTGTGTGTGTGTGTGTGTGTGTGTGTGAGCGCATGCGTGCGTGCGTGCGTGCGCGCGCGCGCGTGTGTATGTATGTATGTATGTATGTATGTATGTAATGTATGTGTGTATGTGTGTGTGTGTGTGCGTGCACACGCAGGCAAAACAAAACAAAACAAAACAAAAAAAAGCAAACAAAAGAAATCAATCTTCTGAAAGCAAAAGTAAACCAATAAACCCATGTTTTAAGCTTCCTTACCAACGTCCATCCCTATCTGAACCTCTTCTCAGCTGCTAACACCCCCCCCCCCCCTCTCCCACCTCTCATATTAATAACAAAAACAAAACCAAACAACAGAAGCATATGTTTCTTCTTCTTTTCTCTAGGGGGAAATGAACCAGTCCACCCCTCGTAATTAAAAACAAGGACAAAAAACAAGAACCGAAAGTATATAAAGTATATGTTTCTTTTTCTTTTTCTTGTTTTTCTAGCGGGAAATGAACCAGTCACATACTGAACGGCTGTGGCCAAGCTTCCAGATGCGGGCTGAAAAGACCTGAAAGTGAAGGGGCGGGGAGGAAGGGGGGGGGGGGGGGGTGGCGGGGCGGAGTGGGTATGTTGGAGAAGTGCGTGATTAGTTGACCCTGGACACCAATGAGCCGTGTGATGACATGCGGGGTCAGACGCTCTGCCGTTGGCTGCATCAGAGAAAACGATTGGGCTATGTCTGTGGGGTTATCCTGCGCACAGGCAGAGACAGCGAACAGCAAGGTAGTGTTTTCTCTGTCTGTCTGTCTGTCTGTCTGTCTGTCTCTCCTCACTTCCTCCTCCTCCTTCTTCTCTGTCTTCTCCCCCCTCCTCTCTCTCTTGTCCCTTCTGCCTCTCTCGCTGTCTCCTCCTCTCTCCCTCCCATCTTCTCTCTCTCTCTCTCTCTTCTCTTCTCTCTCTCACAGTGTGTGTGTGTGTGTGTGTTGTGTGTGTGTGTGTGTGTGTGGTGCGCGCGCGCGCGCGCGCGCGTGCGTGTGTGTATGGACAGACTTACACACGAACGAAATGCCCAAGAACAAATCGTTCACAAACGAGTCAAACAAATTTTCACAATTATGACGCTACTGCATACCCGGTTGAAACAACACGCCACTATGGCGTGCAGTGATCAAGATGCATCATCATCACGCATCTCAACTGATAAGAAATCAGTTTGAACAGAGTCAGAGAGAGGGGGCAATTTTTCGCTTCTTCATGTGTGCATGGAAGGGGTCAACGCGCGCAGTATTTGGGTTTAGTGTTTTTGTTTCCTTGCGTCTGTCCTCATCCCGCTCATCAATCGTCGGGTGCTGAATTACTTAGTAGCCGCTCCGGCGATGGCATCTTCGGATAATGTCGGATCTCCGTGCGAGTGCGTAAACATTCATACGTAGAACTTCTCTGTGTGTCTCTGTTTCTGCTCTCTCTGTGTCTGTGTCTGTGTCTATTTCTGTTTCTGTTCTGTCTGTCTGTCTGTCTGTCTGTCTGCTCCTTCTCTCTCTCTCTCTCTCTCTCTCTCTCTCTCTACGCGTTCATGAAAGACATTAATCTTCACACACAATTTCGTTCATTCTAAAAGCGTCTTCATGCCCTTCAGGCAAACTCGACCACAAGCAAGTTCTGCAGACTTTGATCCCAAATCGAGATTCAGGAGGCACCCCGCTTTCCACCCTCTTATCCCACGCCCCCCCCCCCCCCCCCCCCACACACACACACACACACTTCCTCCCTAAAAGCCTTGAAGTTGTAACGGATTTACCTTTGTTTCAGTATGGCGTGAAGAGATGATCATACACCCCCTGGCTTCCGTTCCTTAGCGATTTCAAAAAATTCATAGCATCCGCTCCTGGTCCAGTTTTATTGAACTTTCGGGCGGAAACCGGGGAAAGGAGGAATGGGGTGGGGGTGGAACATCTTTTTATGCATAAAAAGAGGATAATTATATTTTTTTAATATTACAGACCAGCTGATCACACCGGGTCCCGTGCGGACTGTCGAATTCATTCTGGGAAAAAAATGGTCACATCCTGAAAAAAGAGAAACAACGAACGTCAAAGGCAGTATACACTGAATGTCATGGCAGCTCCACTGCTGACATTCTTAAGCATTAATTTCAAGGCCGTGTTCAGAGCGGCAGTCATTCTGGTCAGAGATGTTAAGAAACAACAACAACGACAAAGCACAGACACAACGATAAAAACACAAAAACAACAACAAGAACAACAACATATACAACAACAAAACACACACAAGAAGAACACACAACAACAATGACAATACACAACAGCACAAACAACAACAATACACAACAACAACACAAACAACAACAACGACCACACACACACACACACACACACACACACACACACAACACACACACACACACACACACATACACACACACACACACACACACACACACACACACACACACACACACACACACACTGCAACATAGCATATAATAGAATAGAAAGCCACATGGACCAATGGACACCGCAGAACAGACAGCTAGTGTCCACTCTGGTCAACTCAGATTACTTTCAGGCACGACAGAGACCATAAAGACCTACTTGTGCGCTCCAGACTGAACAAAGTCACCACACCTAAGACACCAGGTACCGTACCCTGCTCGAAACCCGACTGCAAAAATTGTCCTCACACCAAGCCAGACACCTGCAACATGGTCCCTATGGCTCGTTCAAAATTAAACCTACATTCTCCTGTCAGAGTCGCAAAATTTTGTATGCTATCCACGTGTGCAGTGCCACAAATCCTATTAGGTGAGACATCCCGCACACTGGATGCACATATTCTTCACACCTGGTCGACAGCTGCCATCACCGAGCCAGTCCAGTGGCTCTGCACGTAACCATCCCCAACACATCAGTCATGTAAAAACCCTGGCGCTCTGGCAGTCACAGACTGACGACTTTGAGCACACCATGCAGGAATCTTCTCTAAGTACCAGACTGGGAACCCTCTGCCCACTTATCATCAGCATCCAGAAAAATAGCATGTACCATCCATCCCCACAGCACTGGCCCGCAGTACTCTCCACAGACACCCTACCACACTACTCATTATTTATCTCTTGTATGTATTACAGATATTCTCTCTTCTCTCCTTCCTGTACTGTCTTATGTTATTTACCAGTCTGTTCTTTACTTACTTATCTATTCACCCTCTGTTCTTTACTTACTTATATATTCACCCTCTGTTCTTTACTTACTTATATATTCACCCTCTGTTCTTTACTTACTTATCTATTCACTCCCTTTTCCTACTCTGATTTTCTTTCAAGTATATGTACTTTCTTTTTTTACACTAAAGGCCTACTTTTTCCTTTCTTTTCCGTTTTTTTCTGTTTCAATATTACTCTTAGTTTTTGATTAACTTAACATTTTCATTCCTTTCCACCCAGCTTTTAGTATCATCATCATCATCATTATTATCATCATCATTATCATCATCATCATCACCATTCTTCTTCTTCTCTTCATTATCATTATTATCATCATCATCACTATTATTATTACTATTATTATTATTATCATTAACACTATTATTATTATCGTTATATGATTAACAATTAGTGGTAACAATAGTAAAATTATCTTTAAATTCTTCTTTTTCTTCTTCTGTCTCACTATTCATGATTTATAAAGAACTTCATTCTTCTTGTATTATCTCTAAATTGTTATG
>CM065730.1:43952077-43954577 GCA_033310375.1 Conus canariensis | reverse complement strand
TGTAAGGGCTCCCTACTCAAAACCTCCAATTGATAGCTTCTTTTTGAAAGAAGTTCGTTCTGTCAAGTACTTAAGGGAAATTACACGGAAAATGCCACCTTGAGCGGTTTTTTTAAAATTCATAAAGCAATCAAAGTATTTGCTAATCAAAGTCACTCTCATGTTTGACGGAACGAAACAAAAAACAACCAAAAAAACAAACGAAAGACACAATCATGTTTGTGGGCACGTGAGTGTGGAAAGTAGGCCCACCCTAAATCCCACCCCCACCCCGTTTGAACTCCACGTTTGCCCCCTAAGTTGCACTCCTGGTTTGTTGACACAGGTACAGGTACAGATGCCTGGCTCCAGCCCAAAACAGCTCCGCTGACAAGGGGCGGCACAAGACAAAGGCGGTCTGGCCGAGGAATCACATAAACACCAGGCGTTGTTCTTCTTTGGGGGGGACTGTTTTGACTCGGTGTCTGAGGTGGTTCCCCCCATGCTGTCGGTGTCTGAGGTGGTTCCCCCCATGCTGTGGCCATGCGGCGTGGAACGGCCACACCAAACAAACAGAAGGTCAGAAAGACGTGGGGTGCAGAGGGGTGTGCAGGGGCAGTAGTACAGTGATGTCTGGGGGCAGTTTTGACATCCTGTGGGTTGATCTCGGTTACCCACATCTCAAACATGCTCCGCTGCTGCATCTCTGTGTATCTCTGTGATCTGTGATCTGTCTTCTTCTTCTTCTTCTTCTTCTTCTTCTCTCTCTCTCTCTCTCTCTCTCTCTCTCTCTCTCTCTCTCTCTCTCTCTCTCTCTCTCTTTGTTTTCGTCTCAACGTGGAGGCAATTCTGAAAGAGCTCTCTGTGGTCAAACGGGCACTGCGATTGCGATGTTTAAAAACAATAAACGACAAGTATACAACGCATACTTCTCGAGGATAGCTACGTGATTAACGTTCAGTTCCTTTGCCATGGTGGGTACACTCTTGTCAAATAACATGGCTGATGGTCTCCTACCGTTGCAACACCACCACCTTACGGATGTCACGGATGGTATGGTGCTGTGTGTATGTATGACTGTCTGACTCTCACTTTCAAAAGTTTGGATGCGTGTAACGATTTTTCCCTACACATACCCACACCACGCGAACATGGACAGTCAGGCAACACACAAGTTAATTTTCTTTCTTTTATATGCTGCCTGAACCATCAAAACATAAACACATATCAATGTGAATTGGCATAAAAAAATCGATACCAGCCACCACCAGCAAGGACATTCAACAAGCACAGGGAGCTTCAACCGTCACTCTCAAAACTGACACATTGAATATTTCTTTTCTAACGCAGTTCTCACTGGCACTGTCAGTAGTGTCCCAATAGACACAGGCCATACAGCTGGCTGCAACAAGCCCGAGTCACAGTCTTCACACGGCAAGTAGAACGGCTCACGAATACAGTTCGAAATCCCACAGGGTACACCCATACAGAAGATCACGTCGGACTACCGACCTGGTGGTCAGCCTCTCCACATCGTCTTGACGAAGAATTCTCAAGTCACAGTCTTCACACGGCAAGCAGAGCCGCTCACGAATACAGTTCGAAGTCCCACAGGGTATACCTACAAAGGAGGAGAGGGGGTTAGTGGCCGCCAATGACATAATATCAGAAGATAAGTGGTTTCTCGTTCTTCGTTTTCACTGTCCTAAATGTTATTTGTTTTTGCCTGAAGAAGACCCAAAAGGTCGAAATGCATTGTGTCTTGTCCTTACTTTGTTTGTCTACGTCCTTGGCGGTAACTAACCCCCTCTCTTTCTAAATTTTGCTTCATTTTCCGCCCTCAGTCACTCCGTTTTGAAACCCACAAAGAAGATCACGTTGGACTACCGACTTGGCGGTCAGCCTCTCCACGTGGTCTTGACGGAGAATCCTCAAGTCACAGTCTTCACACGGCAAGCAGAGCCGCTCACGAATATAGTTCGAAGTCTCACAGGGTACACCCTCACAGAAGATCACGTCGGACTAGGACTACCGACCTGGCGGTCAGCCTCTCCACATCGTCTTGACGGAGAATCCTGAGGCACTTAACTACACAATTTCACTACCGACCTGGCGGTCAGCCTATCCACATCGTCTTGACGGAGACAGCGGCTGGGGCACGGGCTGTGCCTCCACACTCTGTGTTTATCAGTTCCAGGCCGGACTCAGGGGCCTCACTGTTTTTGTTTTTTTTTCCTCTCTCTCCTTTCGTTGTTTTTTTTATTCACTTCATGTTGTTGTGTAACTTTACGTTGACGTCACAATTTACGTTGACGTCACAATTACCCTTCCCAGCCTTTTTTCCGTCCTTAGTCTTCTTTTGTCCGTCACTCTCTATACAAAACATTGCAGCGCCAGCAGCAGTCTCGATTCCCTTTCCACACACACACACACACACACACACACACACACACACACACACACACACACACACACACACACACACACGTGTATTGTTGTACATCTACACACTCTGTCCCCT
>CM065730.1:43934577-43947077 GCA_033310375.1 Conus canariensis | reverse complement strand
TTGGTGATGATTTTATTACAATGGACAGACTGAAATCCCCAAGGAGGTCAAGTTTTCACCCACACCCGCCGTCTGCCAATAAGATTATGTACGTAATACTGAAATTCTCATCTGAATGAGCAGCAGCGCACTGCATCAGCAGATAAGACGTCGGAAGACCAAGGCCAGGATTTAAACCACAGTGCCAAGGACATCCACGCTGTTGGTTCGGATGAGGAATTTGCACAGGCCCTCGATGCCAGGCGCCTGAAACTCAACCTGCCACGAGCAAACGAAACTGAAGATTGGGAGAAACTGGATGCAAAAATCGTCCAAAGACTCGATGCACTGATAGGGAAAAGCACCCTGGAACACAAACTAGCCACATATGGGGACATTGTGTATGCCACATGTAGAGACGCCTATGGAGCAAAACTACCCAAAGAGAAAACACCTCCAAAGAAATCCAGACGCCAAGAAAAGATGGACAAGATCAGGGTCCAAAAGAAAAACCTCAAGATGCAAATGAAGACCGCACTGCCAGCTGAAAAACAAGGCTTGGAAAAACTGTGGAAAGACCTGAAAGAAAAACACAGTGCCCTCAGCAAAGCGGAATCTGCGAGGAAGAGGAAGAGCAAAAAGAAGAAGACACAAGAGCGCTTCTTCAGAGACCCCTTCCAGTTTGCCAGAACACTGTTTGAGCAGCCAAAATCTGGGACCCTAAGTGTGGACAAAGGAGTTCTTGAGCAGCATCTGAGGAAAACATACTCTGACCCACAGAGCAAAGCACCACTCGACATTCAAGGTCTGGTGTGGCCAACCAACCCTGAGGAACAGTTCAATGGCAAGCCTCCAACGTTGGCGGAAATCAAGAAGGTGGTCGACAAAGCCAGAGCCAAATCATCACCAGGGCCAAACGGAATACCTTACCAGCTTTACAAGAAATGTCCCAAGGTGCTGGAGTGGCTCCACAGGCTGCTGCGATCGGCTTGGAGAAACCAGATCAGCGGCCAGTGGATGACGGCAGATGGTGTGTACATCCCCAAAGAGCAAAACTCAAGTGACATTAGCCAGTTCAGGCCAATATCACTACTGAACGTCGAAGGGAAAATCTTCTTCTCTGTCATGGCAGCAAGGCTGACCAAGTACCTGATGGAAAACAAGTACTTGGATGTGTCAGTCCAGAAAGGTGGCATCCCAGGCGTGGCGGGCTGTGTAGAACACGCCACAATGATCTGGGACGCAATCCAAAAAGCAAAAACAGAAAAGAGAGACCTGGACGTAGTGTGGCTTGATCTGGCAAACGCATATGGATCTGTGCCCCATGAGATGATACAGTTGGCTCTTGAGATGTACCATGTGCCAAAGAACATCCGCGACATGCTCAAGAAGTACTTCAATGGCTTCTCAATGCGGTTCTCTACCAAGGAGTACACAACAGACTGGATCAACTTGGAAGTGGGTATTGCAATGGGCTGTGCAATTTCCCCAATACTGTTCGTGCTGGCAATGGAACTCATCTTGAAAGCAGCAACAAACAACGCGAGACAAACAGACCTTGGCGATGGATACAAGATGCCTCCTCTCAAGGCCTTCATGGATGACACTACAGTGATTTCATCCAGAGAAGACGAGACACGTCATGTGCTGGAGAGGCTGGACGACATAGTTGCCTCATCCAGAATGAAGTTCAAGCCAAAGAAATCACGGAGTCTCTCACTGAGGAAAGGAAAAGTGGCCGGATCTGTGGTCTTCAGTGTTGCCAACCAGGCCATTCCAACAGTCACAGAAGAACCAGTCAAGAGCCTTGGAAGATGGTATGATGATACGCTGAAAGACACACAAAGAGCAAAAGAAACCAAGCAGATGGCGGAGGAAGGCTTGGAGACCATTGACCAGTGTGGGCTCCCTGGCAAATACAAGGTCTGGTGTCTGCAGTTCATGCTGATACCAAAGCTGCTATGGCCTCTGATGATATACGACATCTGCACCAGCATAGTGGAGGCAATGGAAGCCAAAATCAACAAGTTCACAAGGAAATGGCTTGGTGTCCCACCCTGTCTGACTGACATAGCGCTGTACTGTCGCCAAGCAAAGCTGAAACTACCCCTGAAATCCATCCTGGAGGAATACAAAGCAGGGAAGATCAGACTTCAAAGCATGCTGGAGGACTCAGGAGACAAGGTGGTAGAAGCAATTAAGCCCCAGCTGAAGACAGGCAGAAAATGGAAAGTTCAAGAGGCGATGGATTCTGCAAAAGAAAGTCTCAAGATCAGAGAAATAACAGGACACACACAGACCAACAGACAGGGACTGGGGGTGACCAAAACTGAATGGTGGTCAAAGGCCAAAGGAAAAGCCAAAAGAGACATGATGATTCAGGAGATGAGAAAAGAAGAAGACCAAAAAAGACTCCAAAAAGCAGTCCAGCAGAGCCAGCAAGGGCAATGGACAACGTGGGAGAATGCACTCCAAAGAAGTCTCACTTGGAATGACATTTGGCACATGGCCCCTCTCAGGATCAGCTTCATTCTCAGATCTGCATATGACCTTCTGCCCTCAAATGCAAACCTGGTGAAGTGGGGGAAAACAGACGATCCTGCATGCCCCCTCTGCCATGAAAAACAAACAGTGGAGCATGTCCTAAGCTCATGTAAAGTAGCCCTGGCTCAAGGAAGGTACACATGGAGGCACAACCAAATGCTCAAAGAAATTGTACAAGTAATCTGGGCTAGTACCAACACCACAAAAGGGAAAATCAGGACTCCAAAAGCACCCGCAACATTCTTCACGGCAGGAGGCAGCAAATCATGGCCAAGAACAACAGTGCCACTCGAAACATGCAGGCAGAGTCTGCTGGACGGGGCAGATGACTGGGAGTGCACTGCAGACCTCCCAGAATGGAAGAGTCACCCAGAGATCATCAGCAAGAGTGGCATGAGACCAGACATAGTAGTCCACTCTAAGTCAACCAAGCAGCTGATCATGATCGAGCTCACGGTGCCATATGAGAACAGAATGGAGGCAGCTCAAATCTACAAGACTGAAAAGTATGCTGATCTGGCAAACAGCCTGAGGAGAGAAGGCTATCAGGTCAAAGTCCTCACTGCAGAAATTGGAGCTAGGGGGTTTGTAGGAACGTCTGCATACAGCCTCATGAAACAGCTCTCAGTTGCAGGGAAGGAAAAAACCAGAGCCCTGAAAGCAATGGCAGAAGCGGCAGAGAGGTGTTCAAGCTGGATCTGGTCAAGGAGGAACAAAAGTGAACTTCATAAGGCTTAATTTCCCTACAAATATCAGGTGTCCCTGTGGCTCAGTGGTTAAAGCGCGAGTCATTAAGTGAAAAATGAGCATGTCCAGAGGGTCATGGGTTCGAATCCCAGCCATGGCTCGTCCCAAGATGGGAAAAAAAAGGGGCAGCAGAGGGACATCCGGAGTCATGAACCGGGTGTGGCCCAACCCCCCTAGAGTGTCAGGAGATAAGGGCCGAAACACTTGCTTGAAGGGGGCTTCTCTTCTGAGGACTCTCTGCTGCCACGCTCTCCACGAGTTTCTTTCTACTAGCTAAATTCACTGTAAAAGTAACAATAGGATCATTAAATGTGACCTATTTAGATACTTTCTTTTCACTACTAAAATGCTGAATTCTAAGCAAGGACAGTACCGATTACTGTCCTTAAGGAACAATCAAGGGACACAATTCCAAATTAACGCTGCTTGACTGTTGCACGTTGTGACTTCAATTGTTTCATGATGGGAACTGAAGTTATTGTCCTTGTTACTTATCATCACCACCATCATCATCATCATCAACATCATCATCATTATCATCATCATCATCATCGTAGCAATAACAGCAGTAGTAGGAATACTTTAAGCACTCTTAGATCGCTGAGCTCAGGCGCTCACAAATGAACAAAAACACTGGACGGCTATGCAGAACAAAATGTATCGCAAATCGCCCTCAGGACAGAGACTGCAACCAGTCCACCAAACGACATACCCTATGAAGTTCACGACACTGATAACTAGTTCACAAACTGGCCACATCCATGGACAATGAGTGGGAAATTGAAACTGCGTAGACGATGGTCTGAAATCTGCAAGGGAGGTAATCTGTATTAGAACTGGCGTTGAGCGGGAGTGACCCCGCCGTGTTCATGGGACAGATGCCTCTGGTAGTCACGGTCACAGCAATTTGCCCTGTCAGTTAGCTTTAACAGTCCATTCACAGGGAGAAAATGTGTAAAACGGCGCACCTGGGGCACCTGTAATGCAGACGTTCGATGTAAGGAAGTTATTCTGGCGAGCTTCTAATCAAACATCTGATGGAGTGTGTGCTTCGTACTCCACAGACTCACACTATCAACGGCGGCAAAGTGTGGCGATCAGACTGCCAACCCGTCGCCGCGAGAGAGAGAGAGAGAGAGAGAGAGAGAGAGAGAGAGAGAGAGAGAGAGAGAGAGAGAGACAGGCAGACAGACAGACAGACAGACAGAGACAGACAGATAGACAGACAGAGAGACAGACAGAGAGACAGACAGAAACACACACACACACACACACACACACACACACACACACACACACACACACACACACACCACACACACACACACACACACACACACACACACACACACACACAGAGAGAGAGAGAGAGAGAGAGAGAGAGAGAGAAATGGGAAGTGGTAAATGACTTCAATATGCGCAAAGGAACTCTAACTAGCAAACGACGAAGATACTTTTTTTCTGCCCTTAAATCTATGTATTGTTGAAGTAAAGGGGTTTCTGAGTTTCTTATTCATATGAACAAATACGCGAAGTGGACAGCTTCATAAAAATCATTCAAATACGTGATACTGTTTCTTTGATCTACATACAGTAAAAACTGAACCATCAAGTTTTAAGATCAGATATGTTGTAGACATAATTAGAACTTCGGCTATTGTAACAGATAATTACAGCTTGCTTGTCACATATTGAAATGTCATATTGTTGACTTGGTATTTTGTGTGTGTGTGTGTGTGTGTGTGTGTGTGGTGTGTGTGTGTGTGTGTGTGATGGGGGAAGGGAGGGGTGGTGGTGGTGGTGCAGGCTTGCGCGCGCCGTGTTTGAAACAAATCCAATCTTATTTAAATGTGAACAGATGTTAAAAAATGTTTTTCAACAAAACAAAATCACCCATTCACCTTCACCCACTTCCCCCCCCCCCCCCCTTTCTACCTCCATCGACGCATCAGCTCGCACCTCACAAAAAAGGGGGAAAAACGCAGATTGACAATCATCAACGACCATACATTTCACGCAGCTCAGTCGACATACCAATCAGTCAAACTCCCATAATGCAGTGCGAGCCGGTGTACCGGAAAAATAGACTTCGCACATGTGAACACCACAAGGGGTAGAGGTGGAAAGGAGAGAGAGAGAGAGAGAGAGAGAGAGAGAGAGAGAGAGAGAGAGATCAACCTGATAAAACCCCATTTGAAAGGATGCGAACGAAGGAACACACACACAGGCAGAAAAAAAAAATCCCTTACACAGGGGGCTATTTTGAAAGCGCATAAGCGACCAGCCATCATTGTTAAGATAATCCAAAAATGCAAAGTCGTTACTCACAAGCTATTTGAATTTGCCTCTTTCTAAATGCCTCATCAAGAAAAATGTAAACTCTTTGATGATTATCTTCGTTGTGAGCACATGATTATTGACAGTTCGAAGTGATATATTTGAAAGTTATCCTGATTCTGCATTTGGTACAAACCGCTATCTGTTATTCTGAGACTTCATCTGACACAAACCGCTATCTGCTATACTGATACTTCATCTATACAAAGTGCTATCTGCTACTTCATCTAATACAAAGCGCTATCTAAGATCTTCAAAGGCAGGTCAAATGCACACAAAGTGATATTCTGTGTCAATAGTCTATCTACACATTAGTATGATTTTTCCAATGTATGGAACTATTTTTTTTCATCTGAAACCATCAGTGTCTGTGTTTGATACATCAAATGGAAATCTTGTCAGTGCATATCGTAAAAAAAAATCTTTTTAGATCCAACATAAGATTCGGTCGCCAGATTGTTTAAATCTACTGTGGTTCAAAAATCTATTGCGATTATTTGTATTAAAATGTACACTCATCAATCCTTTTGCTCAAACACTTTCAGAGACCGGAAGGGCACCTGGGGCAGCGCTAACCTCCGCTAAGGTCATACGGTTCATGGATATGTCCCTTAACCCGGATCTGCACCAAAGCGAAAGGAAAAAATGAATAGCGTGGTCATCGTAACAAGGGGGATAAACATTATATAGTTAACTGTAAAGTGAGGCGACTGCAGGTGGGAATCTAAACAAATTTTAAAAGGTAATCATAATGGCTCCGCCGAACAATGTAACCAAGTGTTTAGTGGACTGTGATTCGGAGCTGCACCAAAGTGTCCTGTGGTTGGTTTGTTCACATTGTTCGGCGGAGCCATTATACATACTTAAAAAAAATTCCTCGGTAGTTAGGTTCTTAATTTTTAAGAACCTAACTACCGAATGTTTTTTCGCCATGTTACAATAACCACGCTACTTTTTTCTTTCCTTTTTTTCTTTCTCTTCCTTTTATATAATTAAAAACAAATCTGTTAGCAAGTCATTTCACAAGGTTTTATCCGCCAGGGGAGATAATAGTAGACTGAAACAGTTATTCCCATTTAAAGTATTAAAAGGACATGGATAGTAATAAATACCAACATTTGCATTCAACAGAAGATTTCAATATTCTGTCACAAGAACATTAGTTCACCGATGTGTCAACAGATCCTCACCAAGACTTGGTGGCTCCGTTGTCCTCGGGCCTCATTCTGTCTTTCCATTATGTGTGGTGTCAATCAATAGCTATAGTTTTTAATATGTTATTGTTTCTAACAAATGGACAAAACAAAACAACACAACAAAGTCAACAGACGCGGGAGAACACACAACTTTGGCGGAGAAACCCAAAAAGTTAGCAAGTGATACCATACTAATGCATCATGAATTCAAAATACGAAGACTGCAATCTCTGCGTTGGACATATTTTACAGCCTTTCATTCGCTTTGAAATGAAAACCGTGCACTTCCATTCAATAAGCCAATATCAAATAACAATACTGGCATTGAAGGTTGAGAGAGAGAGAGAGAGAGAGAGAGACACGATGATGTTGGTAGGCAAGGAGCAGGGAGGGGTGGGGTAGGGCTGAGATGCGGGTGGTTCACCCAGAGAAATGGGAGCAACCCCCCACCCATCCACGCACTCATGTTTCTGTGGGTTAACACACAGACAGGGGGAAATGACTAGTGATGTTCACGACTCATCGACTTCCACAGCCTGCTGAACACTTAGTCACTGTGAACTCCGTGCATTGCAGACACACTGCGCTGTTGAAGCCGCGGCGTATGTACCAGTGGAGAGAGAGAGAGAGAGAGAGAGAGAGAGAGAGAGAGAGATGTTTTTTTTGGCTAGAAAATGTTTTTTTTTATGTACATTTGCTCTGAGCCAATTTTGAACCTTACATAAGTATGTCCTCTGAGAGAGAGAAGAGAGAGAGAGAGAGAGAGAGAGAGAGAGAGAGAGATAAACTGAGAACCTATTTTACTCTGTTGATGAAAATTTGAAGTATGCCACATGCTAAATGAAAACAAAAACACGTCAAAATTGCATCACCCACCATCCCACCTCCCTACAGAGTAAACACAAAATAAAGAATGGTGATTTGATGATGATGATGATGATAATGACGACGATGATGATAGTAATAGTAATAACAATAATAATAATAATGATGATGATGATGATAGTAATAGTAATAACAATAACAACAATAATAATAGTAATAATGATGATAATGACGACGATGATGATAGTAATAGTAATAACAATAATAATAATAATAATAATGATGATGATGATGATGATAGTAATAGTAATAACAATAACAATAATAATAATAGTAATAATGATGATGATGACGACGATGATGATGATAGTAATAGTAATAACAACAACAATAATAATAATAGTAACAATGAAACAATAATAATAATAGTAACAATGATGATGATGATGATGATGATGATGATAACAACAACAATGATGACACATGCACGCACGCCGTAAGAACACATACATGCACGCATGCCATAAGCACGCACGCACGCACGCACACAAGTAGAGAATGGATACGCCATTGTGAGCGTTAATGCATTAGTTGGCCTCAGTCTCTGCCTCATTTGTTCTTACACCAGCGGAAAAAAGGAGGGGAAGGGGGGGTTGAGGGAGGGAGGGAGGAAAAAACCCAATAAAGCAGAAACAACACAGAGAGAGAGAGAGAGAGAGAGAGAGAGAGAGAGAGAGGAGAGAGAGAGCTTTCATTATCCTCGACACACTCTCCAAAAAATATACAGAAACTCGTGGGCGGGGCTCGCTTGCAAAGTCGCTCCAGGAATTCGCACCCAACGTTATTAAAGCCACGTCTCTTAATTACGCAGCAAGGTAAAACCATTCCTGTTCATCACGGACGGAGGCGGTGTCCGTAAAAACACCCTCATTGTTTTCAGTTCAGAGACGCAAAACCCAAACACACGGCAAACATTGAACGTCCAGCGACTAGGTGGAAACAACTGGAGCAGGAAGGAACTGCCAGAGTTAATTCCCTTGAAGAGCGTGATGGATTTGGCTGCCTGCCACCTTGGTTCTGATTGAAAATGCATGGCTGATTCTGACTGAAAAGCGTCTTCTTCTTCTTCTTTTCCTGCTTTCTTCTTCTTCTTTCTTAGGAACAAAAGGGTTTCCATTTGAACTCAGTAGTGTACTAGAGGAGAACAGTTCATGCTGTAGTATGCGTCCATGAGCTGTGCAATGATATAACTCAAGCAAAAATGGTGAGAAAAGGCGATTGAACAAGTCTCAAGTTTGTGGATTGCTTAGGGACTTACTGCCAGTAGTGAACCAAATTCAAACAACCATACAGAACAGAGCGCAACGTAACGCTTACTCGATGCCCGATGCTAAACTGACAAACGAATTTTCCACTAACTTGTCTTCTTCAGACACCACTGCGATACAGTGTCGAAACCGGGTCATTGGGGGGGAAGAGGGGAGCAGGGGAATGGGGGAGGGGGACAAGAAAGCATTGCCGCATCCCCTCCCCATCACCGTGAAAATATTAGGGAGGTCTGACTACCCTCCCCAAACACCCCTCTTCCTCTCCTCCACAACCCCTCCCCCCCCCCCATCCTCCCTCAATATTTTTAGCAAAAAATATGGGCGGCATGGGTGGTTGCCCGCTCCCCACCCCCTCCCCCCCAAATTTGGAAGATGAAAGAACACCTCCTCTAAAAAGAGGAAAATAGTGCCTCGCTTTGACAAGAATTGTGACTCTCTTAAACACCTCACCCCACCCTCTCCCTGCCCCGTTTGTTTTGTTTGTTTGTTTTGTTGTTGTTGAGAATTTGGAACATGTGTATCCCCCTTCTCCTTCTCCCGCATTTATGAAAATTTAGAAAATCAATACCTCCCTCCCCCCCCCCCCCCCCCACACACACACACACGCACACACACACACTCGCTCTCTTCTGAAAATTTGAAGATTGCAGTGATGTCCCTCCCACTACCCCCCCCCCCCCCCCAGCCCTTCTCTTCTCAAGGGCAAAATATCTTCCAACATCACTGTTACAAACAAGAGACATTCAAAACTGCACAAGGCAAGGAGAGCGCCGCCAGCATGCTGAAAGCGACACCGGCTGCCGTCTGGGGTGGATGGGTGGGTGTTGTTTTGTGCGTTGGTTATGTCTCTTGTTTGTGATTTCTCATAAAATCGTATTTGTAAAGAAATCACTGGTGTTTTGTATTGCGTGCATTAAATAGGCATTACATTACATTCTGTTTTGTGAGTATGTTTGTATTTTGGCTTACTGCGCCCTTTTTATGTGATGAAAAAAAAAACCTACGGTGATTTTACCTAATGATTCATCATGTAAAACAACAGGAGCACTAATGAAATCTAAAAGTTTTTTTTTCAGGAACCTTTAGGGCTTAAAACGTTTGTGACTGGTCAATTTTTGTCTTGATGGTGACACAGATTAACATTTCTTTAAAGAGAGAAGCAAACGAACGAACGACAACAACGACAACTAAAAGAACTTTGTACATGAAAATTCGAAAAGAAATATTTTTTACTGTCTCTATATTTATCAATTTTGTGTATATACTTCATCAACACACACACACACACACACACACACACACACACACACACACACACACACACACACACACACACACACACAGAGAGAGAGAGAGAGAGAGAGAGCGAAAGAGAGAGAGAGAGAATGAGAGAGAGACAGAGACAGACAGAGACAGAGACATAGGATGAGAGAGAGAGAGAGAGAGAGAGAGAGAGAGAGAGAGAGAGGGAACAGCTGCCTGGCCAAAATAATGGACCGCCAGTGCCCAAGCCAAAACAAAGACCAGACGGCCGAGAGACAGACAGGAGTGTTGATGGCAGTGCTGTGGGAATGCCAAAGAGGCCATCATCACGGAGCTGGCCTTTGTTTCCACATTCTTTTTTTTTAACTCACGAATTCCGGCCAGGGTCACTGAGGGTGTCTTGTGCATCGGCTCCGTCGCAGAAGCACCGAGTTCGTGCCGAGTCAGACGATCATGGCGGAGTTCGAATTCTGCCAGAGGTGGAGAAGCTGCAAGCGCCCAACATATCGTGTTGACGGCCTGAAGTCAGAGGGTGTTATTACCGTGTACGAGAGGTCCCTGTTGCGGTACAAAATGTCACCCGAACACAATTTGTACCAGCTGATCACACATTCATGTCTACTGCGGAATAAACTATCACCATTTGTGATCGTATGATACTTGGACGCGTGATTAGTACTATGTGTTGTAGGTGTACGAAGTGGCGTAGAAAAGATGAACTTGCTTAAATGATAATTAATCACGCGCGCGCGCACGTACCCCCCCCCCCCCCCCCACACACACACACTCACACACATACACACATACACACACACACACACACACACACACACACACACACACACACACACACACACACACACACTCACACACAGACACACAGACACACAGACACACACACACACACACACACACACACATACACACACACACACACGCACGCACGCACGCACGCACGCATACACACACACACACACACACACACACACACACACACACACACACACACACACACACACGTCGAAATCAAGTATAGAAGTGTGTGGTCAAAATATTGCCAAGTTAACAGAGGCTGATGTAGGCGTGTCTCCCTGACTACTCTTCCCAGGAGATGGCAGGCATCATTTGGATTGTGTTGTGAAGGGGGAAGAGGGGGGGGGGGGGGGAGGTAAGAATTGCCCCAGAACGCAGCAGGGAATGGCTCCATGGCCGATGGCTCCGGTGACTTGAAATCAATGTCACAGCCGAAACTGTCATTGTGTCAGTATTGGATTATGCCCTGTGCGTGCCTGTACCCTATGTGAACACTGTGCGGTCTTCCAAGGATAGTGCAGGATTGCTCCCAGCTGGTTTGTTCGACGGTTGAGGACCAGTACGTGTCTGGGTCCCACTTGCACCTTCGGGTCTATTTCTTTTTCTTGTCTGCCTTTTGGCCGACTCTGGGGAAAGGTCCAGTGACGGTGAGGAAAGACTCACTGACCGCAGGGAAAGTCCTGTTCACAGCGGGGAAGACTGTGACCCGAACTTCTCTTCAGAGTGCATGTTGGACCTCATGGTGAAAGCTTGGCCAAGTCTGGGGTTGTACTGTCTTCATCTACCAAATGAACAGCAACGAGTGAGGCTGCAGGATGCACACGGAAGTTGGTTGACGATGGCGTTTTTCGCCGGTGGGCTCTGCAGTTTATGAAATATGGGCTGGTACAACCCATGGGAACGCTCCCGTGGAGGTTCTGTCGTGTCATATCAAGCGGGCCCTTAGACAATGGCATCTGGCAGGGAGCAATTATGTCCCTTGACGTCTTAATGGAATGCCCTGTGCGTGCCTGTACACTATGTGAACACAGCGCAAGCTTCCAAGGGTGGAGCAGGATTGCTCCTAGCTGGTTTGTTCGACAGTCGAGGACAGTTCTTCTCTGGGTCCCCCGCACATTCGCGTGTATTTTAAAAAAAAAATTCTTTTGGGGTATGGGAAAGGGTGGGGGATAGTAAGAAAACGGGCCCATCATCATCATCATCATCATCATCATCATCATCATCATCATCATCATCATCGTCGTCGTCGTCGTCGTCGTCATCGTCATCGTCATCATCATCATCATCATCATCATCATCATCATCATCATCATCGTGGCCGTCGTCGTCGTCGTCGTTGTTGTTGTTGTTGTCTTCGTCGTCTTGTCGTCGTCAGTTGAAAAAAGCTGTCTGTCTATATCAAAACAACTATGACGACTATACAAGACTAATACTATATTGATATTGCCGCTGGGCTGCTGTACGCTAT
>CM065730.1:43925948-43933448 GCA_033310375.1 Conus canariensis | reverse complement strand
TTCAGAGCAGACTTCTTTTTTATAACCTCTAGCCCTGAAGGACAACACATTTCTTCATTGTGTCTAAAATGAAGAGGATTTTACACGGGAGGACGCTCCACTAGATACCTTATTGTTTGAATGTAGCCTTTCACGTTATATATATATATATATATATATATATAATATATATTATCTCAAAACAATTGAAGTACCACTTAGGAAAACTGCTGTCATTCGAAAGAAAACAAAGCTGAACATAAGTTAATGATTGAATATTTTATTTTTATTATTCCTCAATCCATTCAAATTTATTCAAACACCGTGACAAAAAATTATCTTTGTTTTACACTTGATTAAAGAGGCATACCCCCAAAATGAAAAGTAACAAGAGTCTATGGTAGATGTCATGATGTTAATAACGGGTATGACCACCGTTCGCGTTCAAACAAGCGTCACATCGACGTCTCATGGAGTGCACCAGGCGGCGGAGAGTGTCCTGGGGATCGCCTGCCACTCCTGCTCCAGCAACTGAAACAGCTGGTCCACGGTGTCTGCTGGAGGGTTTGTGGGCCCGCACTCGCCTCCCCAGCACGTCCCACAGATGCTCTATGGGGTTCAAATCTGGTGACCTGGCAGGCCAGTCCATTCTTGTCACCTGCTGCCCTTTAGGAACTGATTCACGATGGCGGCGCGGTGGCACGGCGCGTTGTCGTCCTGGAACTGGGCGCCCTGGCCAACTGCCCTCAGGGCGGGCATCACAAGGGGGCGGATGATGGTGTCGCGGTAGGTGGCACCGGTCAGGCGGCCTTCAACACGGTGTAGGGGGGTCCTGTGACGTAGGCTGAACCCACCCCACACCATCACGGACCCACCTCCATAGCGGTCATGCTCCCTGACGGCAGCGTCAACGTAGCGTTCTCCAGGACGTCGCCAGACGCGAACCCGCCCGTCGTTGAACCTGAGGGTGAACCTTGACTCGTCTGTGAAGAGTACTGTTGCCCATTCAGCTCTTGTCCACCTTCTATGACATGCTGCCCAGGCCCGACGATGAGCTCGATGCGCTGGGGTCAGTATTGATCTCACTGCTGGGGACCTTGACCTCAAGTTGGCGTCGTGGAGCCGGTTCCGAACTGTCTGGGTACTGACGTTGACGTTGCTGGCTTGTCGTAGCTGGTCTCGGAGTACTGTGGCACTGGCTGAACGGTCTCTCAGACAAGCGATAACAATGAACCGATCCTGCTGTCTGGAGGTGCTTCTCGTCCGTCCACGTCCCTGCTGTTCTTCAACACTTCCAGTGTTAAGCCAACGGTCTCTGAGCCTCAGAATGACTGGGTGACTCACTCCAAGCCGTCGACCAATCTCCCTCAAGCCAATACCTTCTTGGTACCATGCTATCGCTCTTCCTCTGTCGGTGTTGCTTAGTCGTTGTCTCGCAGGCATGGTTAAATCTTCCTAAATTTCGCGACTTTTTATACCCGTCAAATGTGCTAACTGATTGCAATTCTGCTCAGAAAAGACCTTGCTTTCACGTGCATCACATTTTTTTTCCTGCTGGTCCGTGTCAAAATCTGGGAGCGACACAAGTTCGATAATTTCTCGGGATTTTTTGCCTCAGATGCGACGCGGTAGATAACTGCTGACCGACTTTAACATAACAAAAATGCACGAGGAGTAGTATTTGAGAACCGGGTAAGGTTATCCAGCAGAGTTTATTCAATTATCAATATTAATTGGTTTATCAGAGCTTTTTAAAAATTGCATACAAAAATTAGGGGTGGTACTTCAATTGTTTTTAGTAGTGTATATATATATATTATATATATATATATATATATATATATATATATATATAATATATATATATATATATATATATATATATATATATATCGATGGCTCAGAACCAAAACGGTACATCTTCAGATAACGCTTTTATCTTCTTGGCGTAACTTTATGTTAAATTATTAAAAAATTTAAATTCATGTTAAAAAAAAAAAAAATCTCCTTTGTGTCAATTTCTCGCTTTTGTATCTTTAATATTGAAAAAGTTATGAGTTATGTTTGGTTTTTGACATGATTAAGATTTCACTTCTTTTGGTGCCAAAACAACCTATTTGCACATATACTGTTTAATTTTCTTGCCAAAACACTATAATCAACAGACCTACTGTTTTGGCACTAAATAGTTTTCAGTTTTCAGGAAGATATGTCAGAGTAAAAAGGAATCATCTACAGAAATACTGTTTTTGCGAAAATTGTCCCGTCAAAATATGTGAAAGTAATTTCTGAAAAAAAGAAGACAAAAAATCGAAGATGTGCCGATATAATGCTCTTGGTGAGGCACCTTCCACAATACAAACTTATTGTATTTCCATTTTTTTTTCTTGCCAAATAGAGTTATTTTTACAATAACCTATTTTATCTTGAAGAAACCCATTTCTTTTCTGGCAAAAAATCGAAGATGTGCCGATATAATGCTCTTGGTGAGGCACACATTGCCAGTAAATATGGAACAAATAATTCTTATTGGTTAAAAGCATGCAATAGAAACAGACAAAACGGGCATTTCTGTGGGTCATGGCTTGATATCATAATGTGTGTGTGTGTGTGTGTGTGTGTGTGTGTGTGTGTGTGTGTGTGTGGTGCGTGGCGTGGCGCGTGCGCGTGTGCGCGTGGTGTGTTTTCACGTCGAGATGACCAGTAGTCGCCAGTTCCTTGCGCGTCAAAAGCATAAGAACTTCCAACGTGCCTAAAGCATGGGTAGGCCTTCCCGGTCTCCATTGTTCAAGCCCGTCACACAGAGCATGATGTGACAGTGACATCACACAGAGCATGACGTTGACAGTGACGCCACACAGAGCATGACGTGACAGTGATGTCACACAGAGTATGTATGAAGTGACGCCACACAGAGCATGATGTGACAGTGATCGCCACACAGAGCATGGTGTGACAGTGACGCCACACAGAGCATGAGTGACAGTGACGCCACACAGAGCATGATGTGACAGTGAGCCACACAGAGCATGGTGTGACAGTGACGCCACACAGAGCATGACGTGACAGTGACGCCACACAGAGCATGATGTGACAGTGATGCCACACAGAGCATGTGATGACAGTGACGCCACACAGAGCATGACGTGACAGTGACGCCACACAGAGCATGACGTGACAGTGACGCCACACAGAGCATGACGTGACAGTGACGCCACACAGAGCATGACGTGACAGTGACGCCACACAGAGCATGACGTGACAGTGACGCCACACAGAGCATGACGTGACAGTGACGCCACACAGAGCATGACGTGACAGTGACGCCACACAGAGCATGACGTGACAGTGACGCCACACAGAGCATGATGTGACAGTGACGCCACACAGAGCATGATGACAGTGACGCACACAGAGCATATGGACAGTGACGCCACACAGAGCATGATGACAGTGACGCACACAGAGCATATGTGACAGTGACGCCACACAGAGCATGACGTGACAGTGACGCCACACAGAGCATGATGTGACAGTGACGCACACAGACAGAGCATGTGACAGTGACGCCACACAGAGCATGGTGACAGTGACGCCACACAGAGCATGACGTGACAGTGACGCCACACAGAGCATGAGTGACAGTGACGCCACACAGAGCATGACGTGACAGTGACGCCACACGAGCATGACTGACAGTGACGCCACACAGAGCATGACGTGACAGTGATCCACAGAGCATGACGTGACAGTGACGCCACACAGAGCATACGTGACAGTGACGCCAACAGAGCATGATGGGTACAGTGACGCCACAGAGTGATGGGACAGTGACGCCACACAGAGCATGATATGACAGTGACGTCACACAGAGCATAATGTGACAGTGACGCCACACAGAGCATGACGTGACAGTGACGCCACACAGAGCATGATGTGACAGTGACGCCACACAGAGCATGTGACAGTGACGCCACACAGAGCATGTGACAGTGACGCCACACAGAGCATGATGTGACAGTGACGCCACACAGAGCATGATGGGACAGTGACGCCACACAGAGCATGATGGGACAGTGACGCCACACAGAGCATGATGGGACAGTGACGCCGCCTCCTTCCCTTCTCCGTTTAGTGCTGACCTGATATACAGTCTGTTTTATACACTATGCTTAATATTCTAACAACATTTTTAGTGTGCCTTTTGGGAATTGTGTTCAAAGACTGAGAGTCGAGAAAGCGAGCGTTTTATTTTTACAGTCTGTAGCCCCCTGAGGAAGGCGTTAAAGCCAAAAATTTGGGACCTTTTAGACTTGTTCATTTAGACTTGTATCTACTTTCACAGACAGTCAGACAGAGAGGTGTGTGTGGTGTGTGTGTGTGTGTGTGTGTGTGTGTGTGTGTGTGTGTGTGTGTGTGTGTGTGTGTGTGTGTGTGCGTGCATGCGTGTGTGTGTGTGTGTTTGTGTGCGTGCATGCATGTTTGTGTGTGTGTCGTGTGTTGTGTGTGTGTGTTGTATGTGTGTGTGTGTGTTGTGTGTGTGTGTGTGTGTGTGTGTGTGTGTGTGTGTGTGTGTGTGTGAATATGACTGATGAAATAAATGAATAAATTAATCAGTGAAAGCTTATCACTAGTGGAATGAATAACGAAACGAATGTCTACATTTGAGTCAATATGGAAAAAAAGACAATAACCACATGGAATACAATATTGAAAAAAGTGCATACGTTAATCAAGAAGAATAGAAATCAAATGAACAAACTTTGTGAGTAAATTATGGAAAGAATGATGCTTGCGATAGAAAAGTATTGTATGGAGTGTCTTTGAAATATAGATAACAGAGACAGAGAGAGAGAGAGAGAGAGAGAGAGAGAGAGAGATGGTCTGGGAAGTGAATGAGAGAGGCAAGGCAGGGAGACGAGCATGAAGCATTGCAGACGGGGTGGATCAGTTCTTTGGATGGGTGGGTGGATGGGGACACAGGGTACCCTGTCCCTCGTGCGCCGACAGTCGGCGGCGGAAACAAGTAGAAGAGTCAAGGCAATCTTTTCTAGCTGCGTGTCATCCTCTTCAAAGCCACCGACGGAGGGCTAGTGCGCCTCGCTTCGTCTGACCGTCATCGCCATCAGCGGTGTCATCCTCTTCAAAGCCACCGACGGAGGGCTAGTGCACATCGCTTCGTCTGACCGTCATCGCCATCAGCGGTGTCATCCTCTTCAAAGCCACCGACGGAGGGCTAGTGCGCCTCGCTTCGTCTGACCGTCATCGCCATCAGCGGTGTCATCCTCTTCAAAGCCACAGACGGAGGCTAGCGCGCCTCGCTTCGTCTGACCGTCATCGCCATCAGCGGTGTCATCCTCTTCAAAGCCACAGACGGAGGGCTAGCGCGCCTCGCTTCGTCTGACCGTCATCGCCATCAGCGGTGTCATCCTCTTCAAAGCC
Source organism: Conus canariensis (assembly GCA_033310375.1). Classification (NCBI taxonomy): domain Eukaryota; kingdom Metazoa; phylum Mollusca; class Gastropoda; order Neogastropoda; family Conidae; genus Conus; species Conus canariensis. The sequence goes on along the minus strand of CM065730.1, from coordinate 43,928,027 downwards.
ACAGACGGAGGGCTAGCGCGCCTCGCTTCGTCTGACCGTCATCGCCATCAGCGGTGTCATCCTCTTCAAAGCCACACGACGGAGGGCTAGCGCGCCTCGCTTCGTCTGACCGTCATCGCCATCAGCGGTGTCATCCTCTTCAAAGCCACAGACGGAGGGCTAGCGCGCCTCGCTTCGTCTGACCGTCATCGCCATCAGCGGTGTCATCCTCTTCAAAGCCACAGACGGAGGGCTAGCGCGCCTCGCTTCGTCTGACCGTCATCGCCATCAGCGGTGTCATCCTCTTCAAAGCCACAGACGGAGGGCTAGCGCGCCTCGCTTCGTCTGACCGTCATCGCCATCAGCGGCCTGCGACTCAGAGTACGCAGCATCGGGTCACTGCTTGGTGATAAGTTTGGCGTGAAGGAATGCAACGAAAACTAACCTCTCTCTCTCTCTCTCTCTCTCTCTCTCTCTCTCTCTCTCTCTCTCTCTCTCTCTCTCTCTCTCTCTCTCTCACATATACACACAGAGTCTCTCTCAGTGACACTTCTCTGTGTGTGTGTGTGTGTGTGTGTGTGTGTGTGTTGTGTGTGTGTGTGTGTGCGTGTGTGTGTGTGTGTGTTGTGTGTGCACGTGCATGTGTGTGTGCAGTCATGTGTGTGGTTGTGTGTGTGTGTGTGTGTGTGAGAGAGAGAGAGAGAGAGAGAGAGAGAGAGAGAGCATGGTTTGAGTCCAAATGTGCATCTAACACATGGAGAAATGAAAAACGTCTATGTCTACATGTTCTCTTTTTACTCTTTTTAAACGTACATACGATTCGTGAAATTTTGTTCGAAAACAGTTTTTCTCAGGTAGTACGTTTTTGACCTGAAAAATATATACATCACCTGATGGAGTTGTTTTCTGCCAAAACCGTTATCTGTCAGGAGTACCAGTTTCGCTCATAATGGACAGTAATTGAATGTGCAACAAAACTGGAACATCTTGAGTTGTTTGGTTTTGACCATTCAAAGCAACACCACCAATTTCATGCAAAAATGGTATATCTTACACAAATTCAACAAAATGTGTTTTGTCTTTATACTCGACAGCTCAGCAATTTGTTAGAAAGTAAATGACACCCAAAGGCATCACAATTGAGAAATTGTTTTGTAGCATACAATTAAAGTAAGAATTTTTCTCACATTTCAGTTTCATTTTAATCAAAAGAGGCATTTTCCAGATGTACGGTTTTGTCCCAAGCCATCGATATATCCAAATGAGTCGGTACGGCACGTTTCGTGATTCGACAAATTCTGTAATCTTCTTTGTGTTGGTGGAAAAAAAGCTCTCGGGATTTACCTATTGTGTTTCTACAGTCTTCTTCATCTGACATTCTGATAACACCCCCCCTCCCCAACCCAACCCAACAACCCTCCCCCCCCCCCCCCCCCATCCACACAGCACACACACACACACAAGCACCATGCGCAAATTAAAACGTTTTCATCAGATTTTGAAATATTCAGGTAGAAACTAGAATCCTGAAATCTGTGCGCTCACTATAAAACGGGGGGTATGAAATGTTTACATGTCACTTCAATCATGTATGTTTTGAAGAGTGGGGGGGGCGGGGAAGAGAGGAAAGAAAGGGAGGGCGCTAAGAAATGTTTCAATTGAGAGAGAGAGAGAGAGAGAGAGAGAGAGAGAGACAGAGAGAAGAGACAGAGAGAGACAGAGAGAGACAGAGAGACGAGACAAGACAAGAGAGACGGAAAACAGAAGAGACAGAGACAGAGACAGAGAGAGACAAGGAGAGAGAGACAAGCGAGAGACGAGAGAGACAGAGAGACAAAGACAGAGAGATACGGAGAACAAACGAGAGACAGAGAACAGAGACAGAGAGACAGCAAAAGAAGAGAAGATGGGGCATCTTTTTAAATCCCTCACCCTCCATGCTGTCCCTCTCTCGTTTCCCACCTTCCTCTCTTCCCTTTTCCCTCCCGTCAATCCCATTCCCATCCGCACCAAACTCTCCTGGCTCCATCGTCTCTGATAATCTCAGCGCGGATGATTCGCCAGGAACAGTAACTACGTTCAGGAATTCAATGGGAATTC
>CM065730.1:43918448-43920948 GCA_033310375.1 Conus canariensis | reverse complement strand
TCCCTCTCTCTCTCTCTCCTCTCCTCTCTCTCTCTCTCTCTCTCCTCTCTCATCCTATGTCTCTGTCTCTGTCTGTCTCTGTCTCTCTCTCATTCTCTCTCTCTCTCTTTCGCTCTCTCTCTCTCTCTCTCTCTGTGTGTGTGTGTGTGTGTGTGTGTGTGTGTGTGTGTGTGTGTGTGGTGTGTGTGTGTGTGTGTGTTGTTGAAGTATATACACAAAATTGATAAATATAGAGACAGTAAAAAATATTTCTTTTCGAATTTTCATGTACAAAGTTCTTTTAGTTGTCGTTTGTTGTCGTTCGTTCGTTTGCTTCTCTCTTTAAAGAAATGTTAATCTGTGTCACCATCAAGACAAAAATTGACCAGTCACAAACGTTTTAAGCCCTAAAGGTTCCTGAAAAAAAACTTTTAGATTTCATTAGTGCTCCTGTTGTTTTACATGATGAATCATTAGGTAAAATCACCGTAGTTTTTTTTTTCATCACATAAAAAGGGCGCAGTAAGCCAAAATACAAACATACTCACAAAACAGAATGTAATGTAATGCCTATTTAATGCACGCAATACAAAACACCAGTGATTTCTTTACAAATACGATTTTATGAGAAATCACAAACAAGAGACATAACCAACGCACAAAACAACACCCACCCATCCACCCCAGACGGCAGCCGGTGTCGCTTTCAGCATGCTGGCGGCGCTCTCCTTGCCTTGTGCAGTTTTGATGTCTCTTGTTTGTAACGTGATGTTGGAAGATATTTTGCCCTTGAGAAGAGAAGGGCTGGGGGGGGGGGGGGGGTAGTGGGAGGGACATCACAGCAATCTTCAAATTTTCAGAAGAGAGCGAGGTGTGTGTGTGTGGTGTGGTGTGTGGGGGGGGGGGGGGGAGGGAGGTATTGATTTTCCTAAATTTTCATAAATGCGGGAGAAGGAGAAGGGGGATACACATGTTCCAAATTCTCAACAACAACAAAACAAAAAAAACAAACAAACCCGGGGGAGGGAGAGGGGGGGGTGAGGTGTTTAAGAGAGTCACAATTCTTGTCAAAGCGAGGCACTATTTTCCCTTTTTAGAGGAGGTGTTCTTTCATCTTCCAAATTTGGGGGGGGGGGGGTGGGGGCGGGAAAACCCCCCATGCCGCCCCTATTTTTTTTCTAAAAATATTGAGGGAGGTGGGGGGGGGGGGGGGGGGGGGGAGGGGTTTAGGGAGGAAGAGGGGTTTTTGGGGGGGGTAGTCAACCCCCCTAATATTTTCAGGGTGATGGGGGGGGGATGCGGCATGCTTTCTTGTCCCCCTCCCCCTTTCCCCCGGCCCCCTTTCCCTCCCCAAGACCCGGTTCGACACTGTATGCAGTGGTTTAAAGAAGAAAGTTAGTGGAAAATTTCGTTTGCAGTTTGCAGGGGCCGGGAGTAAGCGTTACGTTGCGCTCTTTTCTTTTGGGGTTTTTTTAAATTTTTGGTTCATACGGCATAAGTCCAAAGCAACCCACAACTTGAGATTTTCATGTTTTTCACCATTTTTGCTTGAGTTATATCATTGCCAGCTCATGCGAACTCAGCATGATGTTTCCCCCTAGTACCTACTGGGGTTTTTAAAAAGGACACCTTTTTTTCCTAAGAAAGAAAAAAAGAAGAAAGGGAAAAAAAGAAAAGAAGAAGGTTTTCAGTCAAATCAGCCATGCTTTTCAACAGAACCAAGGGGGCAGGGAGCCCCAAATCCCTCCGCTCTTCAAGGGAAAAACTCTGGCAGTTCCTTCCCGCTCCCGTTGTTTTCCCCCTAGTCGTGGGCTTCAATGTTTGCCGTGTGTTTTGGGTTTTGCGTCTCTGAATGAAAACAAAGAGGGGGTTTTTTCGGACACCCCCTCCGTCCCTGATGAAAAAGGAAAATTTTTTTTTGGTAATTTAAAAGGGCGTGGCTTTTAATAACGTTGGGTGCGAATTCCCGGAGCGATTTGCAACGAGCCCCCCCCCAGTTCTGTATATTTTTTGGGGTGTGTCGAGGATATGAAAGCTCTCTCCTCTCTCTCTCTCTTTCCTTCTCTCTCTCTTTGTTTGTTTTTTGCTTTGGGTTTTTTCCTCCCCCCCTCCCCAAACCCCCCCCCTTCCCCTCCTTTTTCCCCGGGTGTAAAAAAAAAAATGAGGGGAGAGAGGCCAACTAAGATTAAAATCAAAGGGGGTATCCATTCTTACTTGGTGCGTGCGTGCGTGCTGCTTAGGCATCGTGCAGTATGTGTTCTTAGGCGTGCGTGCATGTGTCATCATTGTTGTTGTTTATCATCATCATATCATCATCATCATCATTGTTACTATTATTATTATTGTTTATTTTTACATTTTTATTTGTTTGTTGTTTTTTACTATTACTATTCATCATCGGTCATCTTCATTATTTCTATTATTATTATTTTTTTTGTTATTATATTACTATCATCATCATCATCATCATTTTTATTTTTATTATTATTTTTATTACAAATTTCTATCATATCGTCGTCAT
>CM065730.1:43909069-43918348 GCA_033310375.1 Conus canariensis | reverse complement strand
CCCCCCCCCCCCCCCCCCCCCCCCCCCTCCGCGCCAAACCCCTTTTTTTCTGCATCTTCTTCACATCGCAGCACACGGAGGCTCACGACACAAGCATCAGGACAGAGCCAACGACCCAGACCGCCAGAATCAGGGACTGAAATCCACAGCCCTCATCTCCGCTTGTGCCACCTTCAGTTTCTGTTGTCAGTGGAAGCGTTGTGTCTGTTGTCAGTGGAAGCGTTGTGTCTGTTGTCAGTGGAAGCGTTGTGTCTGTTGTCAATGGAAGCGTTGTGTCTGTTGTCAGTGGAAGCGCTGTGTCTGTTGTCATTGGAAGCGTTGTGTCTGTTGTCAGTGGAAGCGCTGTGTCTGTTGTCAGTGGAAGCGCTGTGACTGTTGTCAATGGAAGCGTTGTGTCTGTTGTCAGTGGAAGCGTTCCGTCTGTTGTCAGTGGAAGCGATGTGTCTGTTGTCAGTGGAAGCGTTGTGTCTGTTGTCAGTGGAAGCGTTGTATCTGTTGTCAATAGAAACGTTGTGTCTGCTGTCAGTGGAAGCGTTGTGTCTGCTGTCAGTGGAAGCGTTGTGTCTGTTGTCCGTGGAAGCGTTGTGTCTGCTGTCAGTGGAAGCGTTGTGTCTGTTGCCAATGGAAGCGTTGTGTCTGTTGTCAGTGGAAGCGCTGTGTCTGTTGTCATTGGAAGCGTTGTGTCTGTTGTCAGTGGAAGCGTTCCGTCTGTTGTCAGTGGAAGCGTTGTGTCTGTTGTCAGTGGAAGCGATGTGTCTGTTGTCAGTGGAAGCGTTGTGTCTGTTGTCAGTGGAAGCGTTGTGTCTGTTGTCAATAGAAGCGTTGTGTCTGCTGTCAGTGGAAGCGTTGTGTCTGCTTTCAGTGGAAGCGTTGTGTCTGTTGTCCGTGGAAGCGTTGTGTCTGCTGTCAGTGGAAGCGTTGTGTCTGTTGCCAATGGAAGCGTTGTGTCTGTTGTCAGTGGAAGCGTTGTGTCTGTTGCCAGTGGAAGCGTTGTGTCTGTTGTCATTGGAAGCGTTGTGTCTGTTGTCAGTGGAATCGTTCCGTCTGTTGTCAGTGGAAGCGTTGTGTCTGTTGTCAATGGAAGCGTTGTGTCTGTTGTCAGTGGAAGCGCTGTGTCTGTTGTCATTGGAAGCGCTGTGTCTGTTGTCAGTGGAAGCGCTGTATCTGTTGTCAGTGGAAGCGTTGTGTCTGCTGTCAGTGGAAGCGTTGTGTCTGCTGTCAGTGGAAGCGTTGCGTCTGTTGTCAGTGGAAGCGTTGTGTCTGCTGTCAGTGGAAGCGTTGCGTCTGTTGTCAGTGGAAGCGTTGCGTCTGTTGTCAATGGAAGCGTTGCGTCTGTTGTCAGTGGAAGCGTTGCGTCTGTTGTCAGTGGAAGCGTTGTGTCTGTTGTCAGTGGAAGCGTTCCGTCTGTTGTCAGTGGAAGCGTTGTGTCCGTTGTCATGTGGAAGCGTTGTGTCTGTTGTCAGTGGAAGCGTTCCGTCTGTTGTCAGTGGAAGCGTTGTGTCTGTTGTCAGTGGAAGTGTTGTGTCTGTTGTCAATGGAAGCATTTTGTCTGTTGTCAGTGGAAGCGTTGCGTCTGTTGTCAGTGGAAGCGTTGTGATTGTTGTCTGTGGAAGCGTTGTGTCTGTTGTCTGTGGAAGCGTTGTGTCTCTTGTCAGTGGAAGCGTTGTGTCTGTTGTCAGTGGAAGCGTTGTGTCTGTTGTCAATGGAAGCGTTGTGTCTCTTGTCGGTGGAAGCGTTGTGTGAGACACGATCGTGGACATCTCCGGTGTAGTAGAGGGACTCCTCTCACAAGGAGACGTGTCGTACTTCAAGTCTCGCAAGGAAATGGCCGGGTACTGTCCAGCGCCCCACACGGCCCGAAAAACAACCGGAAATCATAGTCAGTGATTATTGGCACAGCAGCCGCGCGCCAGTCAGACGAGGTGCTGTTCGGTACTATCTGCAATACCGTCTCTAGCGTGTTATTGTGCTGCAGCAGGACATCCAGTGACCCGCCAGCCACGTTGTTGTAAGCGTAGACCTCGAATCGTAGGCAGTAAGCATTCATGGCCGTGGAGCAGGCGACGTCACTCCGAAGAGTGGCACATAGAGGGCCAGAATCGACGTCAGCTGTGGTGTGGTTGACCTCGGCGTACCAGTTGACCTCTGTCCAGCTGCAAAGGGTGTCAGCGAAAGAACAGTCGCCAGGGCCTGCGGTGCTGCAGGCAAGGCTGTGCTGGAACAAAATGGAGCTCTTCAGACAGACGGTGAAGACCATGAACATGAGGTGAAGAGGAGGGCCACTCCGAGCCATGGCTTAGCACTGGACGCGTGTTCTGGATACCTGAGATGGAAAAGCAAAGAAATATAAAGTATGCAGAATTTGCTAAATGACATAAATGTGGATGATGCTAAAATCCAAGGAAAACATAACTGTGGATGGTGCAAAAATCCAAGGAAAACATAACTGTGGATGATGCTTAAATCCAAGGAAAAGGAGTAAAAAGATATCCATTGAGGTTAAAAAGTTTGGTAAAGGATGTAGAATGGAAGAAAAATTTCCACCAAATTCAAATGACTTAATTTTAAAAATTACGCTCTTAAATACCAGGAAAAGACAGAGAAATATCAAGTGATTTAAATGATCTGCAATAGAATGTAGGCTCTTAATTTTCAAAAAAAAGGGGGAAAATATCTGGTGAACTTAAATGGTCTGCGAAACGATGTATGCTGTTAGAATCCGATGAAAAGGGAAGATGAAATACGCGAGTCTTGACAGATTTCCTAAACGATTTACGTTCCAATATTAAAGCGAAAAAGGGAGAGAAATATCCAACGCATCGAACGGTCTGCTAAAGGATGGAGAACACGTGTATGCCGCAAACTTTCGTCTCAACGGAAGGAAGACTACAAACGTAGACGAACCATAGCCCGCCAGATATATTAACATAGTAGAAGATCCATGCAGGTTCATCAAACCAAATGATTCTGGTCGATCTCACAGTGCTGTATGAAAGCGAAATGGAGGAAGCTTATTGACTGAGAAATATGCCAGCCTGACCAGCACACTGAGGCTTCCAAGCCAAAGACCTCGCCACAGAAGTTGGGGTACAGAGGGCTATAGGCTCATCAGCACAATGATGATCTCACTAAACAGCTCTCGATTTCTGGTAAGAAGAGGACCAGGGCCCTAAGGGCAATGGTAAAGGCAGCTGAAAGGAGTTCCAGGTAGGTCTGGTGAAGGAGGAACAGACGTGAACTTTGAAAGGCTGAACATTCACCACTTTGGTACAGATCTCCCTCCGTCACAACTGGTGCAAACATCCGTCAGAAAGGCAACGCCTTGAAACGCTCAAACATCCAGGAGAAACAGGCTTCAATCTCGGCAGAGACAACAACTACGACAACAACGACAACACAACAACGATGATGACAAAATAACAACGACGACAACAACAACAACAACAACAATGACGACAACAACAACAATGACGACAACAACGCCAACAACAACAACAACAACAACAACGACAACAACAACAACAAAAATCTAACAGCAGGATGAATTTAAGAGTCATGACCTGAAGCGAAACAGCCGCCATAGAGACTTCAGGGCCGAAACACTTGTCTTAGCGGGGTGTTCCTCCTCTGACGAATTACTATCAAGCTCTTTCTAGAGTTTTTTCTTTTTTTTCTACTTGATGAAGAAAAAGAGTCATATATAAATATGAAAACCAAAGACGAAATTTAAACAACATACTTCATAATACAGTTTTTAAAAAGTCTACTTCATCTTCAATACAAACAAGAGAAATGTTGTCTTGCAGGGCGAACAGTCAAAAGGGAACTGTTTTCGAATTATGCCAGCCATTAACTGTCCCCATGCACCAAAACCAGTAATGACTTGACTGGCCAGCAGTATCCGTGGCATTCAAGCTCTCTGTAAATCGAGGAAACTGGAAAAGAATATTCAATGAGTGTGGATGTAAATTCTTTAAGTCCTAGGAAAAAGGGAGAAAATTCAATGAGTTTGAATGATTTGTAAAGGATATACGTTATTAAATTCGAAGGGAAACGTACAAAAATATCAAAGAAACTGGAATGGTTTGCTAATGGATCCAAGGCCTGAAATCCACGGAAAAGGGAGAGAAATATATACTGAGTTTAAATGAATTATTGAAGGACGGTAATTTTTGAATTCGGAGGAAAACGATTAAATTGTAATTTTGTATTAAAAATTATCGTTAAAAATGAAACCTGTCATTCCGCAGCATGGCAGGGATATCCAGACCAATTCTCGGATATCAGTAAAACAGTTAATGACTTGCATTTTGTAAAAGAACATAAGACTTGAAGACAAAATTTGCATTAAAATTGCATATTTACAAAGTGAAAACGACAATACATCAAGTTAAACGAAGCATACAAGGTGAAAATCAATGTTGAAAAACAGTCATGACATGAACTCAACGAACACTTGAAAGTTACAAGACTCGATCTTTTATCCGTGCTTCTTGCATCAATTCGGCGCTCAGGATTTCAATCTTCAGGATTTCAATACACATTCAGCTCAGTACAAACACTACAAGCTAATACAACGGAAAGCAAACACAATACAGCACACCACTTCGTATTTTGCGCACCTGCCCATGACGAGACAGGGGTAATGTGTACGACCTGCAGGATATATATATATATATATATATATATATATATATATATATATATATATACTGACTTCCATAAAAAACGCGAAAACAAAACAAGCTGAAGGTTGGGGGTGAATTTTATTGGTCACAATTGTACAGAGTGGAAGCGAGAATTCAACGTGATTTGATTCATTACACCGGTAATGTGTGAAAATGTCATCAGCAATATGTCTTTTGTGTGGAAAATCCAAGGTCACGTGACAAACCAGCTTGAAGTCCTAATACCGTGTGTGGCCACCATTTGCGTTGACAACTGCTTGACACCTGCGGCTCATTGAGTGGACCAGGTGGTTGATGTGTCCCCTTGGCACACCAGCCCACACATGGACGATGGCCTGGTGAAGTTGAGCCGCTGTTGCTGGTCGTGGACACAGGAGGTCCAACCGTCTGCCAAATTCATCCCAAAAATGTTCTATTGGGTTTAAATCAGGACTGAGGGCTGGCCTGGGCAGCACATTGACGTTGTTATGCTGATTAAATTGCTGGGTGGCCCTGGCGGTGTGTGGTCTTGCATTGTCCTGTTGGAATGTCCAGTTTGGGTGTTGGGCAAAAAAAAGGAACGACATGGGGTCTGAGCACCTGGTTGATGTAGCGCTGTGCATTGACACCCTGTCCGCAACCAGGACCAATGTTCTGAAAGATGACTGGTCCTATGGCGTGGTTAATGCCAATTGCACCCCATATCATAACGTTCGGGCCTCCCCAGGGGTTCCGCTTTACCACACAGGAGTCAGCATAGCGTTCACCAGGTCGACGCCATATTCTGACACGACCGTCAGCCATGTCAATACAAAAACGGCTCTCATCTGAGAACAGTATGCGTCCCCACTGCTGCCTGCACCAGTTGATTCGGGCTTGTGCCCACTGCAGCCTGTCCTGCCGGTGTTTTGGTGTCAGTACTGGACCTCTGTGAGGACGCCTACATGCCAGCCCGTTCTCCTGAAGACGCCGCCGCACAGTGTTGAGGCTGATTCGTTGCTGGAGATTCCCAGGCACCTGTCGAGCAGTGTTAGCGGCTGTTTGCCGCCTGTCCCGCATATGGGTTCGAACAAGATGGCGATCCTCTCTTGGTGTGGTGACCCAAGGACGGCCTGGCCGGGGACGATCATCAATGGTACCAGTGACTCGCATGCGGTTCTGCAGACGATAGATGGTTGAGATGTGGACGTTAAAGATGTTGGCGACCTGCTTGGCATCCACACCAGCCTCCAGATGGCCTAGGGCACGATTGCGTTCCTCTGCTCGTAGTCTTGGCATCTCTGTAGCGCTCAGACGGCAAGTCGTTACCTGAACCTTGTAGCGCGGCTTTATAAAGGCTGCATGCTTACGTACTTGTCGCTGGTTAACTTTGCTCTGCATGGTGTGCCTCACATGCAGCAACCAGTTTGCCATTTTTGTTGACCCTCCAATGCTGGGAATGATGTGTTGCTCACACAATTTTTTCACTGCACGTGAGTCTTGGACCCAAACAACTTGCCACAATGGTTCAATATTGTATATTCACCCCTTTTCACCCGAAAAAATAGCCTTTCAGTTTTTCGCGTTTTTTATGGAAGTCAGTATATATATATATATATATATATATATATATAAAAGGGGGAAAAGGCTTTGCTGTGCATAAAGACACGTGGCCCCGAGCGAAAGATACGGAAAAAAGAGATCAAGTCAAGAGTCCTCCATTAGAAAATAATGCAGAATGCATAGCCAAGAAATATCATTAAAAAAAATTAGAGTGAGGCAAAAATAAATGTTCGTACTGAAAAACAAACAAAGAAATAAACCAACCAAAACCTGAACATAATCTTTTTTCTTAATGAATGTAACACTTGTTTTAAATGATTTCCCTTTTTCTTGTATTATTTGTGCCACACACACACACACACACACACACACACACACACACACACACACACACACACACAGAGAGAGAGAGAGAGATTTTATTACGACAGCGCGCTCGTATGCGTGTGAGTGCGTGTGTGAGCGTGCGCGCGCGCAGCACACGAGTGTAAGCATACAAGTTGTAGCACTTACATGAACCCGCATACAACTTTGTGCATGAACTTTCTCTCTCTCTCTCTCTCTCTCTCTCTCTCTCACACACACACACACACACACACACACACACACGCGCGCGCGCGCGCGCACGCACACGTACAGTCTAGTGCACGAGCGACCATACTCGCGCTAGAAAAGACAACACAATACACATTCAGCTCAGCACAAACACTACAAGCTAATACAACGGAAAGCAACACAATACAGCACAGCACTTCGTATTTTGCGCACCTGCCCATGACGAGACAGGGGTAATGTGTACGACCTGCAGGATAATTTGAACTTCCATCTGTCGTTCGTGTGCCAAACACTCTTCACAATAACGTCAAACGAGCGTGTTGAGACAAAGGCAGTGGCTACTTCGTCATAGATATAGGCAGATGATCTATTTAGAGAAAGAACCTCAACAACTCATTTGCGAGATTCTTTCCGTCAATTGATTATCTTCCCCTATTCCCTTGTTGACCTTGTTTCTTTCAATAGATTACAGATTACCTTCTCTTACATGTAAGCCACTCAGCCACTGGGGGAAGGGAGGGGGGAAGGGGGGTGGCACATACAAATCTTTTACTTAAACCTAATGCCGAAATGGAATGTACTCACTGAGACGAAATCCTGCCAACACTTGTCAGAGAAGTCACACACGAACTGATCTGCGCAGCAGACTGCAGTTTGTCAGGTCGCTCGTCCCTCAAACGGATTTTTTTAAAACTCCCCCCCCCCTCCCCCCAAACAAACCTCCACTCCACTGCAACACGATTCCTCCCCTTCTTCCCGCTCAGGTTCTCTACCGACCGCCTGTATTTGTGTGTTGTTCAGCTCATCGGGTATGTTCGCGTTGTGCGCTAGCAACCACTACCCCTTCAACCTCAAGTTGAACAAGTCTTTCTGGAGATACCAGCCACCGTGGCAACGTGGTTAGCGTCGCGGACTCCTGGCTGGGAGGTCGTGGGTTCGATTCCCATCAGAGCCCATCAGAGCCACGTGGGATTTTTCTGTCCCGACCGGCTCCTACCCAGAGCTGAGTTTGCTATGGGCTCAGTTGGGAAGACTGGGACCACACAGTCGAGTTTCATCCCCTAAATGGATGCGTCTCTAAGAGTCTTGCTCGAATTTCCTACCAACACTGCAGGTGTCTGTATCTCTCGGGCCTGGTTGACGCCGGGCAATACTATGAGAGTGGACGTGGGATGCAGTCCTGTCATACAGTCTCAGATCTGAATGGAAATCCGTGGCGTCATCTTCTCATTCTCATCGAGTAGCATCGTAAAAAAAAAAGATTTTGTGGAGGTGCCATGAGCTCTTCCAGAAGATATCATACCCCTGCCCTGTGAGGTCTGCCCTGTTAGGTCTGCGTGAGCAAATTTGTCTTTTTTTTGTCAGTCTCTCTGACAGGTTTAACCCCTTTACTGTCTTCTGTTTTTCTGCTCTTGTTTCCGAACTCATCGATTTTTGTTTGTCTTTACACTTTCCCCCTTAGATCTAGTTGCAAAGTGAGGCAACTGCAGGCGGAAATCTATACAAATTTTCAAAATTGTTTATAAGGCTCCGCCGAAAAACGTAGAAAAACGATTCACAAGACAAAACACGACGCGTTTCGACCTCTTAGGTTTTATTCAGGCAGTGACTTATCTTGCGCCGAATAGGATGAAGATAGGTGTTTGCTCGTTCATTTTCGTTGTCCTGAGTGTTGTGTATCTTGCCTGAAAAAGACCTAAGAGGTCGAAACGCGTCGTGTTTTGTCTTGTGATTCGTTTTTCTACGTTTTTCGGCGGAGCCTTATAAATACTTTTTGTAACTTTCCCTCTTGTTACAATTTGTTTATAACGACACAGATGTTTTTCCATGCAACATGGTAGTGAGATACATTGCTCTTTTACTCCATCTTGTATCATAATGATGTTTTACTGAAGAAGAAAATGATCTAGCAATGATGAATCGGCGGAATGGATGCAGCTCTCAGAACGGCCTCATTTTAGTTGCCGTGATGATGTCAATACTTAGCCAGAAGTGCGTAATGTGTGTGTGTGTGTGTGTGTGTGTGTGTGTGTGTGTGTGTGTGTGTGTGTGTGTGTGTGTGGTGTGTGTGTGTGTGAGTGTGCGCGCGCGTGTGTGCGTGCGCATGGGTGCGTGCGTGCGTGTATGTGTGTGTGTGTGTGTGTGTGTGTGTCGTGTGTGACGTGGTGGGTGTGTTATGTGTATGTGTGTGTGATGTGTGTGTGTGCGTGTGTGCGCGCGCGTGCGCGCGCATGGTGATGTGTGTGTGTGTTGTGGGAAGTGGGATGTGTGTGCCCTGAACAGGCTGGGGGAAGGGTGGTGGTTGTCAACTATGCGTATGATAAAAGTAAACACCACACACACACACACACACACACACACACACACACACACACACACACACACACACACACACACACACACACAGATTGTTCGTCCATGTATTTGTCTGACTTTATTCAAGTTTAAAAGGCTGTGCCAGTCTTGAATAAAAGTTACTCCGTGTTAGGTTTTCCTATGGGAGCAAAAGTTACCC
>CM065730.1:43899069-43904069 GCA_033310375.1 Conus canariensis | reverse complement strand
TGAAGAATCCCCGGTTTTATACAGAGGAATAACTTTAGCTTCTTTAAATTTTAGAGGAAAAGTTTGTTTATCTATGCATAAATTGTATAAGTATGTCAAAGTATCTGTGATAGCAGGACATGACAACTTAAGTATTTTTGTCTCGATACCATCTAAATCACGAGTATTTGATTGGGTTGAAGTAGACAAAGCTTTACTAACATCTAAAATGGTCATGGGTTTCAGACTAAATGGAACACGAATATCCTTAGAATGGATGTATTGTTCTAAATAATTGAGATCGTTTTCACTAGATCTATCATTTAATATGATTCTATCTGCTATGGTTGCAAAATGATTATTTAGTTGATCTGCAGATATGTCTGAGCTCATTTGTTGACTTTTTGACACATGTTTATTAGTTAATATGTTAATTGCTTTCCAAATTTGCCTGGTATCTTTGGTAGAAGTTAACATTTTTCTAAAGTAAGTACGTTTCGATTTCCGTTTTAATGACGTCACTTTATTTCTTTGTTTTCTGAATTCTTCATTTGTTCCGAAATTACTCAAATGATTTCTTTTATTAATTTCTGTGTCAATTTCTTTAGTTATCCATGGAGGTTTTGGTTCCTGTTTAATCCTTTTCTTTATAAAAGGGGCGTGTTTATTATATACGGAAGTAAACGTATCAATCCAAAATTCAGCTGCTTTATTTGGATCTCTGATTTGATAAATGAGGTCAAATTGTGCTTCAGAAAGGTCAGTAAGGTAATCTTCTTCTTTAAAGTTTCTAAAGCTCCTGTAGTAAATAACTTTATGACCTACTTTTGGAATTTTTACACGGTTTTTGAACCAAGTAAGGCAAATTGGGTTGTGATCACTGCAACCATAGGGAGGGGAACAAAGTTCGATAATGGATTGTTTTGCATTTGTGTAAATATGATCTATTAGAGTAGCAGAGTTTTCAGTTATGCGTGTTGGTCTATCGATTAACTGTTCTAAATTATGTGATATATAGTTTTGATACCACTTTGATTTTGTTTTTAAGAGATCAATGTTGAAATCTCCTAATATGATTGTCTCATAACTTAGAATGGTTACTTCATCCATTATTGCATTAAATCTGTCCTGCCAATCAATGGTTTCTGATGGGTTTCTATAGACAAAGCCTATTGCAAGCGGTTGACTATTTTTCATACATATTTCAATCCAGACAGATTCAACACCATAATTTTCAAAATTAACTAGCCTTTTACATTTTAATGAGGAAGCATGATATATAAGTAAGCCAGTGGATTTTGGTTTATAGGGGTCGAGTCGCATTATTTGGTATCCTGGCATGTCCATTTCTGCATCTGATATATGAGAAGATAACCGGGATTCAGAAAAACAAAATACATGAAAACTGTTTCCATCACTGCGAAGTATAGTTGCAATGTCATCTTTTTTGTTTATTGCATTATTGATGTTAAGGTACCCTACACGAAGTCCATGTTTGGATGGCCATATGTCTGAAGTCCTAGGCATGTTGCAGTGTATAGCACTAGGTATGGCTTAAATAGAATGGTGAGAGGGAACACTAAATAAATCACTACTTATTTACAAAACAAATATTCACTTTCTAAACCAGTGGCCTAACTATTGAAATTCTAGTAATGATATGGGAAAAAAATCATATAAAAAATCAGAAGACAAGGTGGGAGTAATCAAACAAAGGATCAAATCTAAAAATCGCAAGTATCAAAGAAACCACGAATCAAAAAAAAAAAAAAAAAAAAAATTATGATTTGAAAATAGATTACAAATTAATCTGTGTAATTTTCACACAGCACAAGGTCAAAACCTATAGAGTATTTCAAAGACAAAAAAAGGGGAAAACTACGTGAACAATACCAAGAAACGTTTGTACGAACGTAAGCAAAACACTTAAAAAAAAAAAAAAACCAACAGGAAAGCACAATCAGTCTGAACCCTCTTATGAGCAGGCAACTGCATCACACACCATGCGCTCTCTCTCTCTCTCTCTCTCTCTCTCTCTCTCTCTCTCTCTCTCTCTCTCTCTCTTCAGCGCCCCTTCCCTCTTCCTCCCTTCCTCTCTCTCTCTCACTCCCTCCGACTCCCCACCCCATGACCTCCCCTCTCCCACCGCCTCCACACACATACGTACGTGCGTGTTCATCCAAACCACGCAGACAATGACGCAGCAGGATTGTTCAAACCAGTAAAAGACATGCTATGAATACAATAATAGGCGCTTGACACTGCTTAATGTAATGCATTTACATATACATTCACAATTGACCATTATGTTGAATGTTCAACATGTGGGATGTCATCATGTTCAGCCAGTGCAAATAACGGGTCATGTCATTAGTGGGAAACATGGGCTGGGTACTGGACATTGAGTTCAGTTCCCGCTGGGCAGGGAAGACATCCGGGTTCCGATCGTAGTACGGTGACCCTGACTCTATGTCAGGATGTACACGGGGGTTAGGCAGTCTGTGTGGGGGTGGGTTAGTATGAAGCATTGGTTCTGGCTGAAAGCATCGATTCTGATCATTAGATTGCCTCACCAAAGAAGGGAAATGCTGCATGGACTGTAAAGGGGGTATGGCACGGTTTCTAACCTGGCCATTGTTGCAGCCAGGATCCTGTTGGCGCGGGAAGTCGGAACGATGGACAGGGGCATAGCTAGAGGTCTGGTTTGGGCCCTCTGTGTTAAAAGGAGATTGACAATGTGAATAGTAACTACGCTGGCTAACATTACCTATAGGAGTAGAAGGGTTATTTGACAAACGGGCATCAGGAGCATTCTTATGGTTAGCTTGCGAGGAATAGTTGGATGGGTAAGCATACCAGGTATCACGGAAGCTGGGGACAGGCTGGGAGGTATGAGGATTACCATGAGGAGCGGAGTGCAACTGCTGGTTGGGAGACATGTCAGAAAGGATGGCATCGTTAAATCCGACATTGCCAGCATTGAATCTGAAATGAAAATCCCGTGAATATTTGTTCCCTCCCTGCCGACCGTTTGGCAAATCCCGCTCTGTCTGGTGACCTCTGCGCTGTGGCAGTGTGTCTACCAGCCAGTCCAAGACAGTGCTCTTGAATTTAGAGGCCAGCTGAGCTGTACCCTTAAAACTGGGGTGGGTGAGGTCTTTGTACATGGCCAGCTTAGGAGCACCAGAAGCGGCAATAAATGTGTCAGTGTTGTCTATAAAAGTAGCTTCAGACTGGAAACAAGCTTCTCTAAGATTTCGGTTTGTGGGGAAAACAGAATTATTCAAATTGTGTCTGCCCTTTGCTGGAATTAAGGAGCTGAATGCTATTTTTGAAGTAGGGAAAGCTTGATGACACAGGTTAATCAACTGTGTCCATTGTTGAACTGTGACCTGTCCTGACGGGCAGTCATTTATGCCAACATGAACGATTAGGGCTTTGACTTTGTGATTAGCTGATTGACGGATAAGCCAATGCTCTAAGTCATGGGTTGAAATTCCTGACACACAGATTTTAGACATATTATAAGAGCGTAACGCTAGTCTCTTGGGGTCCAGGTACTGCAAGACAGAGTCACCAATTAAGAGCGCAGACACTTGATCATTCACAGATATAGAACTTAAGATATCATGGGGAGAGAGTTTGAGTCTTGTTTTATCGGATTGAGAGTTTACATTATCTGCTTTAGCTTTCTGCTGATGTTGAGAATACATGTCACTGGATGCATTTTCACATAAATCACTACTAGACAAAGGAGCAAAAACATTACTGACAGGAATGGAATAGTCAATCGTAAGATGAGCAGACGAGGAAGCGTCATCACAAACGCCAGGTTTGGCAGGAAGGGCTGCTGGATCAGAGAGTGAGGCACTGGGTGTGTTTAATTCAGTGGGCATAGTGCCTTCATTAGCAGGATCTGTGAGCGTGGGGGACTTGACAGGATGTGAGGAAGGCTTCCCACTCTCCACACAGCTGTTGTCACTGCCATGAACAGTTGATTGCTGAGCTGGCCGTGGGTTAGCAGGTTTGGCGAGAAGGCATTCCGCATTATTCAGGCTGTCAGTCGGAGAAGTCGGCTGAGAAACTGACAGATGAACAGGTTTAGCTGTGTCGTCTGCACTCCCTGAGACCGCTTCTTTGAGGCTGAACTGCGTGCTGGTGTCAACTGTTGACTTCGTGGATTTTACTTGTTTAAGTTCTGAACGAAGGTTGCCAAGTTGGGATTTAAGCCATTTGTTTTCTTTCGTTAAAACATTAACGGAGTCCTTCAACTGGAAAATTGTGATTTCTAACTCACTGATTCTTGAGTTGAAGGAATCCCTGTCAGATTTAATATGGGATTTTAGTTCATTTTTTGTCGCCGTTTTTGCATCCTCAATCAATGAGAAAAACATATTTTTCATGTCTTGCTGGGAAGCATCTAGATCATCCACTTCTTCTTTCAGCTGGTGAAATTCTTGTCTATACAAGTGGACTGAGGAACGCGAAACTTTGTTTTGGTTTTGTCTGAGACAAAGAGTCCGTCTGCGAAGTCTTTTACTTCTGGGTCCTAGAGGTGTTGCCTTGAATGTCTTTGACTTTGTCTCGGTGGAAGATAGTAGCGCTGATGCGGAGGGGGTAGGTGTGTGCAGCACAACTTGCTGAGGGGTGCACTGACCGGGACTCATCAGGTGAAGGTCACTGACAGACACCGGTGGTGACGTTTCCTGTTCTGTGACTGCTCTTGGGTCTCCACAGGGACTTGATCCATCCTGGGGGTCTGTCACCGCTGCAGGTTCCCAGTGAGGGTCCATTGTGGAGGTGGTCAGGGACACGGGGCCAAGGGGATGGACAAACGTAAGAGGCACGTGAAGAGTGGAGGAAGTCAAACTGTCGAGGTCCTTGGTCAGCAGAAATGCACTGACGATATGTTTTAGTTTTTCACACTCTTCAAGATCCCAGAGGGAGCAGTCTCTTCCTTGACACAGCAGTGTGCCCGAGTCTTGATCAGTTACAAAATAAAGAGTAACAGTAATTCTTTT
>CM065730.1:43891569-43894069 GCA_033310375.1 Conus canariensis | reverse complement strand
AAGACAAATGATGACACATTTGGGTAAAAACGAGACAAATGTGGACACATGTAGGATACAAACAAGACAAATGTCGACACATCTAGGATACACACATGACAAATGATGGCACATCTACGGTACTAACGAAACAAATGTAGACACATCTCAGATACAAACAAGACAAATGTTGACACATCTATGATACAAACAAAACAAATGCAGACACATCTAGGATGCCAACAAGACAAATGTAGACAAAACGGATTTTGGACCAAGGACAGTAGAAGAGGGGACACGCACTTCCTGCTGCACGTGGAATACTTTCGGGACGGCTGTGGGCTGGCTTGCACGGGAAATAAACCTCCTTTCTCAAAACATCTTTCTCATCTCTTGCCAGTAACAAAAAAGAAACGCTCGTGCTTACTTTCAATACTTTCAACAAACCTGAGGGGAAGCTGAGAGATGGGGGGGGGGGGGGGGGGGGGGGGGGTGTTGCTGAATTGTGCTAATTTTCATTGCACGTCTGAGAGGGAGATAAAGAACTTTCCTTCTGTGAAACACAAACAAAGAAAGAAATTTTTCACACACACACACACACACACACACACACACACACACACACACACACACACACACACACACACACACACGCACGCACACACACACACACGCGCGCGCACGCATGACGCATGGACTGACGCATTGATACTGAACATTTACAGAGTAATAGGTCATCTGCTAAAGACGCAGTCGTTCTAGTGTCAAAATCATTAGGCAGTAGAAATAGACTCTGCACTGACCAATCAAAACACAGCTTCAAATAGGTGCAGGATGATTCTTTCACGTCGGCTGTCCAGAGAAATGCTGCTGTCGCAATCACAACACGTTTGATGTCGATGTAACAAAACCGAATTCAGTCAATCCTGCGGATCAATCGCATCGACGACTTGTTCAGCCCATCCAGAGCAACGATTTGCTCGCATCTTTTCACACGTTCTTGTACAAGATACTATTCCCAATAATGTGATGTGATGTGATGTGATGTGTGTGTGTGTGTGTGTGTGTGTGTGTGTGTGTGTGTGTGTATGTGCGTGCGTGCATGCGTGCGTGCGTGCGTGCGTGCGTGTGCGTGTGTGTGTGTGTGTGTGTGTGTGTGTGTGTGTGTGTGTGTGTGTGTGTGTGTGAGAGAGAGAGAGAGAGAGAGAGAGAATACAAGGGATATAACTGCGCACTGTCATGGACAATTGGCAAAGCATGAGTTATTCTCCATGGATCACCATTCCATTCTTCTTCATGTGTAAACATAGCAAAACTCACTGCTCTAAGGACACTAATCAGAACACTGAATAGAAAAAGACACGACCAAATTATTCTCTCAATCAAAAAAAAAAAAGTCTGAAAAAGTTAATTAATCTTTTGTGGCTTCTTCATGTGGTGCAACAGAATACCCGCTAGGTCGTTCCAGGCAGACTGACCAGACGAATGAAATGGGACTGTTTGGGAAAGAAGAGATTAAAAGTAGGGCGAAAAGGCGTAAGCAAGCTTGATATGCGATACGTTAGAATTGGGGAATGAGGGTAAGAGAATGAGAGAGAGGAGAAAGGAGTAGAGATAGGGGAGGGGAGCGGGGGTGATTCACATCTTGTGGCCACACGCCATAGGTTTTTGCACTAAAACACTAATCCTTTTAAGTGCTTTGAGGCCTGCCATACATTTTAGCCAGCATTTAGTGTTAAACTGATCAAAATGATCAAAAGAACAACTCCCCACCAATTATTTGCCTTATTTGGGGGGGATTTTTACCAATAAAATCACACACACAAAAAAATCTTCAAATACATTGTTGTCGTATTTCAGGCCTTTGCACTCACCCGTGATCCTATCTTTTCGCCCGCTGGAAGCGCCCCCAAAGTCCCATTCCTTTCATTTTCATCTTTCTGCTTGGGAGCCACCTGGCTTGTACCTTGATGGTCATATGAATAAAATGACGGGAATCAACTTCCAGACACAATGAAAATTCTGAAAACAATTTAATTCCGCCAGTCTAAAAATACTCGACTCCTTAAGCAAGGACTCGGCGCATTAATTTTTTGGTGTGCAGCCTGTACACAGTGAGAGACTTAATTCAGAGTGTCAGGAGGGCAGATTCCTGAGTTGAGGACAGAACTATGTGGCCAGCCTTGACAAAGAAGACCATCTATCTCGAGAACAGCTGGGAGGAGCGGGTCATTCTTCTTCTTCTTCCTCGTTCGTCTCCCGTTAGATGAGCAGCCCGGTGTCCTCGATGAAGGCTGCCGTCCATCGCAGCTCCTCCAGGGTGCCGTACAGCTTGGCTTCCACTGCTGTCGGAGTTGGCCAGTACTTTCTCCTGGATGCTGCATGCGCCATACAGTCTTGAAGGATGTGGTCGGTTGTCATTGGTCCCTCACCACAAGGGCACTCTCCACTCTGTCCAGTGCCAAATTTTGTGTGCATCTGGTGGAGCAGGCGTTGTGTCCAGTCCTCAGGCGGAAGATCT
>CM065730.1:43864069-43886569 GCA_033310375.1 Conus canariensis | reverse complement strand
CACACACACACACTATGATATCAAGCCCATGACCCACAGAAATGCCCGTTTTGTCTGTTTCTATTGCATGCTCTCAACCAATAAGAATTATTTGTTCCATATTTACTGGCAATGTGTGCCTCACCAAGAGCATTATATTGGCACATCTTGCACATGTTCGATTTTTTAGCCAGAAAAGGAATGGGTTTCTTCAAGATAAAATAGGTTATTGTAAAAATAGCTCTTTTCGGCAAGAAAAAAAGGAAATACACTAAGTTTGTATTGTGGAAGAGGCATGCATCTCTTTTCTCTTCTTTTTTCAAAAATTACTTTCACATATTTTGACGGGACAATTTTCGCAAAAACAGTATTTCTGTAGATGATTCCTTTTTACTCTGACATATCTTCCTGAAAACTATTTAGTGCCAAAAACAGTAGGTCTGTTGATTATAGTGTTTTGGCAACAAAAATTAAACAGTATATGTGCAAATAGATTGTTTTGGCACCAAAAGAAGTGAAATCTTAATCATGTCAAAAACCAAACACCACTCATAACTTTTTCAATATTAAAGATACAAAAGCAAGAAACTGACACAAAGAAGATCATATCTTTTTTTAACATGAATTTAAATTTTTGATAATTTAACATAAATTTACGCCAAGAAAATAAAAGCGTATATCTGAAGATGTACCGTTATGGCTCTGAGCCATCGAGATATATATACCAGGAGCGCAGACACAATCAGCCGTGTCTCCCTGATGAGTCCGATCCAGCGGACGAAAGGCCTAGGAGCAGGCAATACAAATACATCTGCTTTCGAGAGGGATTATAATGGTTCTCTCAGGCAGCTAGTGAAGGGTTTCTCGTGTTTGTGATATATTTTCCCCCCATTTTCTTCATCTTCAATTTTTTTTCTCTTCTAAAATTTCAAATCTTTGTCAAGTCATTACTATAATGACTGAAGAATTGTTAGCCTGCACTTGTTTTTCCCCACTGCTTAATTGTTCAGCATTATATTGTTTGGTCAATCAGTGGGAGATTGCATTTCTTAGGAGATCCAAGTAAAGGTTGTCCTGCACAATTCTTAGCCACTGACAATGCTTGAGTTATTGAACAGCAGAGCTGACCACTCAGACTGTTCCATATCTTTTGATCTCCCTTGCATCCTTGAATGGATCCTCAGGCATAGGCTCAAAGATTGTCCCTACATTTTTACTATTTGCATAATGTTTTTAGCTTTTTAGCAACTTTTTTCCTCTCCACACTTTCGTTTTATTCCATTTACTGTCCTTCACTGGCTGCTTTGGGGGTGCTGTTGGATTCTTTTTTGAACCTCTGGTGGTGATAACACCACAGAATTATGGACTGTGGTGTGTCTCTATTTGACACCAGGAGCGCAGACACAATCAGCCGTGTCTCCCTGATGAGTCCGATCCAGCGGACGAAAGGCCTAGGAGCAGGCAATACAAATGCATCTGCTTTCGAGAGGGATTATAATGGTTCTCTCAGGCAGCTAGTGAAGGTTGGTTTGTGATTTTTCTCCCCCCATTTTCTTCATCTTATTTTTTTTCTCTTCTAAAATTTCAAATCTTTGTCAAGTCATTACTATAACGACTGAAGAATTGTTAGCCTGCACTTGTTTTTCCCCCACTGCTTAATTGTTCAGCATTATATATATATATATATATACACACACACGCACACATATATATGCATGAGACACAGATGAAAAACGTGAAAGGCTGCATTCGAACAATAAGGTATCTATCTAATGGAGCGTCCTTCCGTGTAGAATTCTCTTCATTTTAGACACAATGAAGAAATGTATTGTCCTTCAGGGCTAGAGGTTATAGAAAAAGAAGTCTGTTCTGAATAGGATCAGCTATTATCCCCTACCCCCCCCCCCCCCCCACCTATCATCCCCTCCTCCAACCCCACCTCACCTCCGCAGTAAAAATAGTAACTAGCTGCCATTGGTAGGAAGAGCCGTCGGGCTCTTGCAACTGATGAGAAAAGAGTTGTCAACATAACAAAACGGTTCAATCGTTTTTAATACGGCCTAACAGACACAAGGACAACAACAGTAACAACTACTGCTACTAGCACTATTACAACAACAATAAAAGCTGCTGCTGCTTCTCTCTTCCTTCGCCTCCTCTCTACTAGTACTACTTACTACTACTGCTGCCGCTGCTACCACTGCTGCTGCTTCTCTTCTTCCTTTGCCTCCTCCTGTGGTTACTATTGCTGCTGCTGTTGTACTAAAGCAGCAGATAAACCACTGCTCGGTATCAAGGACAGAACAATGTGATTGTATTGGCCGGTGGTAGCCATGGTGATGTTTTTCTCTCATTCGTACTGAATCTACACTACATAAGTGCGCACGCGCGCAGTGCACACACACACACATACACACGCACGCACACACACACAACATGGGCGCGCTTGCACATGCGTACGTGCACACACACACGCGCGCGCCACACACACACACACACACACACACACACACACACAAAGAATCCGGCGAAACGCGTGACCCGACAAATACATGAATCTGTACAAACCAAAGAGACGGAGAAGTCAAACAAAGTTTACACAACTTAGCTGAAGATTCAGCTTCTTTCCTGTCTGCATCCCATGTCCTCTTTAATTAACACAAACAAGGCAAATGCTGCCTGTCAGTGCCACAGGTCAAAGGGGAAATCTCTTCTAAACAGCGTACCGCCATTGAATATATATTTGGTTTGTTTGTTGTTGTTTTTTTTACGTAAGGCTCTATAAATAATCACGTGTTTTTGTAACAGTTGTTTGTGTGTTATTTATTTATTTTTTTTACGTAAGGCTCTATAAATAGTCACGTGTTTTTGAAACAACTGCGCAGTTCGTGCCCTCCCATATGAACGCAGAGCTCCTGGTCCTGAACTAGAGTAACGGGTCAACGCGTGATGACATCAGATCCCGTCATTCATTTCAACGTTCGGTGGGGTTAGGGTTTCGTCAATGTGATCCAAAAATAACATTATCCGGGTTGGGGCAATTCGTGATGATGTTACTTCCTCTTTCTGTCTTTCTTTTCTTTTTTCTTCTCCAGATGACATAATTGACGTTTACGTAATACTTGTTGGGCGATTTTTTCTTCTTCTCTTAATCACACATTCATGAGATATTCGTGGAATCATCAGAAATCCAGGCAATCATAAACCTAAGGTGAATTACTCACATGCCATCTTTGAGTACTTTTAACCGTCGCAAGAAATATTAAAATTTCTTTCGGTGACTAGTACCGTAAAGTTATCCTTTCCACCACTAGTAAGAGAGGGAGTGGATGTAAATTCTGATGAAAAAAACTGATCTTTGATTTCAATAGGCAAAACACTGAATCCTTTCCATAGAGGGCCACACATGCCACCCCTTCTCGTCACAGTGGAAGTGGTGGTTCAGCTGGGAGTGTTTGAATCAAACTTACTACTTTTTTTTAATTCCTTGTGGCTGCTCCAATGTTTTGACAGAGGAACAGAATGAAAGGCCAGCCAGGCTGACTGAGCTGCAGTCCAGGAGAAAATTGTAAGGCAATCCTTACACATTCAGACAATCATCAGATGTTCAGGAATCATCAAACATACAGACAATGATCTCAGGAGATCATCCGATATTCAGACAATCATCAGATGTTCAGGAATCATCAAACATACAGACAATGATCTCAGGAGATCATCCGATATTCAGACAATCATCAGATGTTCAGGAATCATCAAACATACAGACAATGATCTCGGGAGATCATCCGATATTCAGACAATCATCAGACATTTAGACAAAGTCACACTGTCCATCCTCCATGTACCTCTCTCTCTCTCTCTCTCTCTCTCTCTCTCTCTCTCTCTCTCTCTCTCTCTCTCTCTCTCTCTCTCTCTCTCTCTCTCTCTCCTCTCAATCCCATCTCTGTCCTACTGCTGCTACTCTCAGTGTACAACTAAATAAAAAAAAAAAGCACCAAACTATAAATACCCATGATGTAAACAAACCATTGAATGAGCAAGGAAAGTCGTCTTCTCAACATCACAGCGGAGAAGTAACCCCCCCCCCACCCACACACACACACAACCCCAGAACGTTCATAGCTCGTTGAGGAGGAGGAGGTGGAAAGGGACGGAGGGGTGAAGATGGATCCTCCTTTACACCCCTCCTACCTCACATGATCACACACACACAACGCCCGCCCGGCCGCGCGCGTGAGCGCACGCACACACACACACACACACGAGCGTGCACGCGCGCACGCACACACACATACACGTACGCACGCACGCACGCACGTACGCACGCACGCACACACACACACACACACACACACACACACCACACACACACACACACACACACACACACTTCTGAGCAACAGAGTCTTCAAAACGTAGCAGCAGATTTGTTTTCAGTTTATTTCAATTCATGGCAATGTCCTCAATGGAAATGTTCCTTTGCTGAAGGCTTTATACATACAGGGAGTAAAAAAACGGCAGCCGTAAATTGCATATCATGGTATACGAAAATACAAAATGTATAAAAGTGATCATGAACACCTCTTTACACCTACCCTCCTCCCGACCCTCATCCCGTCCTCTGTCCTTCACACACACACACACACACACACACACACACACACACACACACACACACACACACACGCACGCAGGCACGCACGCAGGCACGCAGGCACGCAGGCAGCACGCACACACACACACACACACACACACACACACACACACACACACACACACACACACACACACACACACACACAATTTGATTGTGTTGGTGCGTGAACTCCAAACATTCTTGCAGCCACGCATCAAACCTGCGCGTGAACTTGGACCTTCACGTTCGTATTCAAAGACGATGAAGATGTTTCTACAATTTACATTACATTTTCAGTAACATACACACTCCAGCTTTCTCACATGTTGTAGTCCAAGTACCCAATAATGCAACACTCTTTCGGACATGTTTTACATGTTGTGATGCAAGTGTCTCATGTTACAACACTCCTAGGGACATCTGTCCCACACGTTGTGGCCCGTGTGTCTCATTATACAACACTCCTTAGGACATCTGTCCCACACGTTGTGGCCCGTGTGTCTCATTATACAACACTCCTTAGGACATCTGTCCCACACGTTGTGGCCCGTGTGTCTCATTATACAACACTCCTTAGGACATCTGTCCCACACGTTGTGGCCCGTGTGTCTCATTATACAACACTCCTTAGGACATCTGTCCCACACGTTGTGGCCCGTGTGTCTCATTATACAACACTCCTTAGGACATCTGTCCCACACGTTGTGGCCCGTGTGTCTCATTATACAACACTCCTTAGGACATCTGTCCCACACGTTGTGGCCCGTGTGTCTCATTATACAACACTCCTTAGGACATCTGTCCCACACGTTGTGGTCAAAGTGTCTCACGATACAACACTCCTTAGGACATCTGTCCCACATGTTGTGGCCCGTGTGTCTCATGATACAACACTCATTAGGACATCTGTCCCACATGTTGTGGCCCGTGTGTCTCATGATACAACACTCCTTGGGACATCTGTCCCACATGTTGTAGTCCAAGTGTCTCATGCTACAACAGTCCTTAGGACATCTGTCCCACATGTTGTGGCACAAGTGTCTCATGATACAACACTCCTTGGGACATCTGTCCCACACGTTGTGGCACAAGTGTCTAATGCTGCAGCACTCTTTCGGGCACTTGTCTCGTTAAACAGTGGACCGGCTCAGTATCAAAGCAACTTTACTGCCTCAAACTGGTAAGCAAAGAAGGATAAAGTCTGAGATATAAAAATTCAAATAGAACAACACACACAAGATACAACAAGTCCAAAGAAGTTGACTGAAACAAATGTCAGTCATTTGCTTAATGTTTTGCAGTTGGTTTTCTTCAAAAGCTGTAAAATCGTACAAAAATATTTTTATGTAACAAAAAAAGGGATGGGGGAGGGGGTGTATTAAAAGGTG
Organism: Conus canariensis; assembly: GCA_033310375.1. Classification (NCBI taxonomy): domain Eukaryota; kingdom Metazoa; phylum Mollusca; class Gastropoda; order Neogastropoda; family Conidae; genus Conus; species Conus canariensis. The sequence goes on along the minus strand of CM065730.1, from coordinate 43,880,563 downwards.
CTATAAGGAAACAGCATTGTAGAGTATAAAGTTAGTGCTCATTCCAGTGGTTTTATACACACTCTCGAACCAGCCAAGGATATCCTCGAATCCTCTCAAAGAGTGTGAACACATTCGGAATAATATAAGCCTGTTCACGATATAAGAAGAGTCACTGTACACAATACCGCCACAGTGGGATGCAGTTTTGAACTACAGCATGCTGTGCAACTTGTGCTTGCTTGTATTAAGTGTTATCCCCTCGTGTGAGAGTTCCCGAGTTCATCATATTGGTTTGTTAATGAACGTTGTATCCCTAGTAAATTTGTGGCACCCATTTCTCATTGCCTGATGTAACCTTACAACAGCCTTTTACAGCATTAAAGTCCAACAGCCCTGGAGCAGTGAACTGCCAGATTCATCGTGCGCCGGATACAGCGCTATGGAATGCAGAGACCAGACTCTCCTTCCTCCGCCTTAATCTGCCCCGACCTGAATCAGGTACGCATTTACCGCTCGCCAGACAGAGAAGGTTTCCAAGCTGTGTAAATGCCTCCCCGCGAGTGACTGGGACTTCCGACTGTCAGCTCTTACCGTACGCTCTAACCACTAACTGCAGGCTCCTCAAGCACTGTTTATCGACTGCAACACGGTGTGTCAGACAGACCTAGAAAATATTTGTGTTTACTGGCATGTCACTGGTAATTTCAGGAAACAACGAATAGTGTTGAATTTGCTGAAAAACCCCCCAACACTTTAGCATGGTAGAAAACACAGAAAACATTGGATCTACTAGAAACCACTTCATCATGTTTGTAACACCCACAAAAGATGGTATACACAAGAAAGCCCTCGATCATATGCGGGAACGTTACGTGCATAACATTGTATGCACCGCTGGAGGGCAAGTGACACTGACGACAACAGTACAAAATGAGAACAGAGCCCGAAAAGGGGACACAAACTCTGCGCGCTCAAACCAGTCCCCGCACAAAATGAAAACTGTGTACCTATTCCGAGAACATCTCTTTACCCGCTTGTGAAGGGTTTTACTCCTTTGTGTCTCTCAAGGGACTTGACAGTGTATTTCTCTCACTCACAGACCTTGACCGTACAAACAGCCTTGTAAAGCGGTGTGATGCTCCATCCAACCGAGTTTGAATTATTTGACCGACAGGCAGACAAAATTATGATAGCAAATCCCTACCTCCGCCATGTCTCTCCACTCACCTGCCTACCCCCGATACACACACACACACACACACACACACACACACACCAATAACCTCTCCCGCCTTGCTCCATGTGTGCGAAGAGTAAAAGTAAAGTAGCCAGAAGATGGACCAGGAAAGCGTGGTCTGCCCGAAGCAGACAAAGATTGCGAGGGTTGCCAGTGTACGTGTGTGCTTAATCCTGTGGAATACGGCCATGGCTCTCGGACAGCAATCTTCTGTCCAGTAGTTCCACCTGTGAAGGACTCGTCCGCTTTTTTCACTTCAGTTCTCTTGTATTTTATTCATGACATCATTGTGTTCTGAAAAACAAACAAACAAAAAAAAAACGTCACCTGTGACTTCATTCTAATTCTGCAGGGAAGGCGGGCAAATGAGGGTGGAGATGGGGGGGGGGGGGGGGGGGGTATGCGTTCACACTACAGTCAAAAGACCTCCGAAGACAAAAAAAAAAAAAAAAAAAAAAAAAACGGAAAAAAAAAAACGAGTTGCGTGGGATGAAATCTCACTTTCATCTTCAGATATAATCCCATGACCCTTCTCCACCTCTTCCTTCTCCCTCCCTCCCTCCCCTCTTCCCCCCTCCGCGCCAAACCCCTTTTTTTCTGCATCTTCTTCACATCGCAGCACACGGAGGCTCACGACATAAGCATCAGGACAGAGCCAACGACCCAGACCGCCAGAATCAGGGACTGAAATCCACAGCCCTCGCTCCGCTTGTGCCACCTTCAGTTTCTGTTGTCAGTGGAAGCGTTGTGTCTGTTGTCAATGGAAGCGATGTGTCTGTTGTCAGTGGAAGCGTTGTTTCTGTTGTCAATGGAAGCGTTGTGTCTGTTGTCAGTGGAAGCGTTGTGTCTGTTGTCAGTGGAAGCGTTGTGTCTGTTGTCAGTGGAAGCGTTGTGTCTGTTGTTAATGGAAGCGTTGTGTGAGACACGATCGTGGACATCTCTGGTGTAGTAGAGGGACTCCTCTCACAGGGAGACGTGTCGTACTTCAGGGCTCGCAAGGAAATGGCCGGGTACTGTCCAGCGCCCCACACGGCCCGAAAAACAACCCGGAAATCATAGTCAGTGATTATTGGCACAGCAGCCGCGAGCCAGTCAGACGAAGTGCTGTTCGGTACTATCTGCCATACCGTCTCTTGCGTGTCATCGTGCTGCAGCAGGACATCCAGTGACCCGTCAGCCACGCTGTCGAAAGCGTAGACCTCGAATCGTAGGCAGTAAGCATTCATGGACGTGGAGCAGGCGACGTCACTCCGAAGAGTGGCATTTAGGCGGCCAGAATCGACGTCAGCTGTGGTGTGGTTGACCTCGGCGTACCAGTTGACCTCTGTCCAGCTGCAAAGGGTGTCAGCGAAAGAACAGTCGCCAGGGCCTGCGGTGCTGCAGGCAAGGCTGTGCTGGAACAAAATGGAGCTCTTCAGACAGACGGTGAAGACCATGAACATGAGGTGAAGAGGAGGGCCACTCTGAGCCATGGCTTAGCACTGGACGCGTGTTCTGGATACCTGAGATGGAAAAGCAAAGAAATATAAAGTATGCAGAATTTGCTAAATGACATAACTGTGGATGATGCTAAACTCCAAGGAAAACATAACTGTGGATGATGCTAAAAATTCAAGGAAAACGTAACTGTGGATGATGCTTAAATCCAAGGAAAAGGAGTAAAAAGATATCCATTGAGGTTAAAAAGTTTGGTAAAGGATGTAAAATGGAAGAAAAATTTCCACCAAAATTAATGACTTAATTTTAAAAATTGCGTTCTTAAACACCAGGAAAAGACAGAGAAATGTCGAGTGATTTAAATGATCGGCTATAGAATGTAGGCTCTTAATTTTCACAAAAAGGGGGAAAAATATCTGGTGACCTTAAATGGTCTGCGAAACGATGTATGCTGTTAGAATCTGATGAAAAGGGAAGATGAAATACGCGAGTCTTGACAGATTTCCTAAACGATTTACGTTCTAATATTAAAGCGAAAAAGGGAGAGAAATATCCAACGCATCGAACGGTCTGCTAAAGGATGGAGAACACGTGTATGCCGCAATCTTTTGTTTCAACGGAAGGAAGACTACAAACGTAGACGAACCATAGCCCGCCAGATATATTAACATAGTAGAAGATCCATGCAGGTTCATCAAAACAGATGATTCTGGTCGATCTCACAGTGCTGTGTGAAAGCGAAATGAAGGAAGCTGACTGACTGAGAAATGTGCCAGCCTGGCTAGCGTACTGAGGCTTCCAAGCCAAAGACCTCACCACAGAAGCTGGGGTACAGAGGGCTATAGGCTCATCAGCACAATGATGATCTCACTAAACAGCTCTCGATTTCTGGTAAGAAGAGGACCAGGGCCCTAAGGGCAATGGTAAAGGCAGCTGAAAGGAGTTCCAGGTAGGTCTGGTGAAGGAGGAACAGACGTGAACTTTGAAAGGCTGAACATTCACCACTTTGGTACAGATCTCCCTCAGTCACAACTGGTGCAAACATCCGTCAGAAAGGCAACGCCTTGAAACGCTCAAACATCCAGGAGAAACAGGCTTCAATCTCGGCAGAGACAACAACTACGACAACAACGACACCAACAACGACGATGACAACAACAACGACGACAACAACAACAACAATGACGACAACAACAACAACAACGCCAACGAAAACACGACAACAACAACAACAAAATCTTAACTGCGGGATGAATTTATGAGTCATGACCTGAAGCGAAACAGCCCCCATAGAGACTTCAGGGCCGAAACACTTGTCTTAGCGGGGTGTTCCTCCTCTGACGAATTACTATCAAGATCTTCCTAGAGTTTTTTTTTTTTTTTCTACTTGATGAAGAAAAGTCATATATAAATATGAAAACGACAAAATTTAAACAACATACTTCATAATACAGCTCTTTAAGAAATCTACTTCATCCTCAATACAAACAAGAGAAACGTTGTCTTACAGGGCGAACAGTCAAAAAGGAACTGTTTTCGAATTATGCCAGCCATTAACTGTCCCCATGCACCAAAACCAGTAATGACTTGACTGGCCAGCAGTATCCGTGGCATTCAAGCTCTCTGTAAATCGAGGAAACTGGAAAAGAATATTCAATGAGTTTGGATGTAAATTCTTAAAGTCCTAGGAAAAAGGGAGAAAATTCAATGAGTTTGAATGATTTGTAAAGGATATAAGTGATTAAATTCGAAGGGAAAAGTAAAAAAAATATCAAAGAAACTGGAATGGTTTGCTAATGGATACAAGGCCTGAAATCCACGGAAAAGGGAGAGAAATATATCGTGAGTTTAAATGAATTATGGAAGGACGGTAATTTTTGAATTCGGAGGAAAACGATTAAATTGTAATTTTGCATTAAAAATTATCGTTAAAAATGAAATCTGTTGTTCTGTAGCACGGCAGGGATATCCTGACCAATTCTCGGATATCAGTAAAACAATTAATGACTTACATTTTAAAAAAAGAACATAAGAGTAGAAGATAAAATTTGCATTAAAACTGCATATTAACAAAGTGAAAACGACAATACATCAAGTTAAACGAAGCATACAAGGTGAAAATCAATGTTGAAAAACTGAGCCATGACATGAACTCAACGAACACTTGAAAGTTACCAGACTCGATCTTTTATCCGTGCTTCTTGCATTCATTCGGCGCTCAGGATTTCAACATTCATTTTCCTGTTTGAAACTCCATGCACGCAATCATTACACTTTGAGAGTTGATATAAAAGTTTATGAAGAGAACATGGACAAAATCTGCTTAAAAAGTACATGATAATGTACTTCGTTTTGACATGGGTACATAAAACGTAGGGCAAAAATGTTTATTCTGACAAAGTTCATACAAGATGGGAAAAAAGGCAGAATAACGAACAACTGGTAGACCGAACGGTTCGCTAGAATGTGGTCTGAATACGCGGCTGAAAAGGCGAGAATTATTAAATGAGCAGAGTGCTGTACTTCTTACATGGGAGTGTGAAAACTAAAGTTTTGCAACAGGTTCAAGATGGGTTAGTGATCTGAAATGCAGCCTGCTCTCAAAAGCTGGAGTCAGCGAAATGAATTCGGGTTTTTCAATAAAACAAATTCGGCAAACTTGGGTTTTTCACTATAAATGTTCAATAAAACTTCAGAGTCTATTTAAATTAAGGAAGTAAAACAGGAAAACATGGAGAGAGAGAGAGAGAGAGAGAGAGAGAGAGAGAGAGAGAGAGAGAGAGAGAGAGAGAGAGAGAGATTAGTGACCAAGCACGAATGATTGAAGTACAGTTTACACATACACCCACACGCGCGCGAGCTCCAGCACACGTACTCTCATGCACACACGAACAGAAACTCACAAACAAGACGAGCAGAAGCAAAACCACCTGTTAAATGCATGCTAACACAGCAACAACAACAACAACAACAACAAAAACAAACAAACAAGTCAATAAACAGCGGTAAGAATGACATCAGTGATCTTGGTACTGCAATATAAAGGAACATGATCATGCCCCTGAACTGTCTGAATGTACAGAAGGCAGGGAGACGGGCTGCCGCCGGAGACAACCAAACCTGGAATATGATACCCGAATAGCACTGAAGCGTAAACGAAACGCTGTTAAAGTGTAAAGCAAAAATTCTTTCGTTCAAATTGTAGAACAAAAGACCTGATAGGCCTGGATAAGAAAAAAAAAAAAAAAGACTTATGGAAAGACGTGATAAATACATACTTGGACAAAATAACTTTCAAAGATTTTTTCAGAAATTCTTTAGAAACAAACTGCATAGACTTCGCTTTCAACCTTTTTTTTCTTAAATAGCTATTTCAATAAGTACAAAAACAACATATTGTTCTTAAAGTTTTGGTTCAATATCGTTTAGTACAAAAGCAATGTACAGTTTACTTCTTTTTTTTTAAAAGTCTTGGCACGATAAGGGCATTGAGCACACTGAATAACTATTTCACACACTTAAGGGAACATACAGCGCAGTGATTTTGAAGAAATACAGGAAAAAATAGAACCAAACGTACCGGCACAATCATAAGATACAATGCACTTCTAGTGATTCTAAGACTATGGGTTCAGTTGTTCGAGAAAAAGGAAAAAGGAAAAGGACACACACACACACACACACACACACACACACACACACAATATATATATATATATATATATATATGATTTCCCTTTTTCTTGTATTATTTGTGCCACACACACACACACACACACACACACACACACACACACACACACAAAGAGAGAGAGAGAGAGAGAGAGAGAGAGAGAAGAGAGAGAGAGGAGAGAGAGAGAGATTTTATTACGAGAGTGCGCACGTATGCGTGTGAGTGTGTGTGAGCGCGCGCGCGCAGCACACGAGTGTAGGCATACAAACTGTAGCACTTACATGAACCCGCACACAACTTTGTGCATAAACTCTCTCTCTCTCTCTCTCTCTCTCTCTCTCTCTCTCTCTCTCTCTCTCTTTCTCTCTCTCACACACACACATACACAACACATACACACAGACACACACAAGACAGACAGACACAGACACAGACACACACACACACACACACACACACACACACACACACAACACACACACACACACACACACACACACACACATACACGCACACATACACACAATCTAGTGCACGAGCGACCATACTCGCGCTAGAAAAGACAACACTACACATTCAGCTAAGCACAAACACTACAAGCTAATACAACGGAAAGCAACACAATACAGCACATCACTTCGTATTCTGCGCACCTGCCCATGACGAGACAGGGGTAATGTGTACGACCTGCAGGATAATTTGAACTTCCATCTGTCGCTCGTGTGCCAAACACTCTTCACAATAACGTCAAACAAGAGTTTTGAGACAAAGGCAGTGGCTACTTCGTCATAGATATAGGCAGATAATCTATTTAGGGAAAGAACCTCAACAACTCATTTGCGAGATTCTTTCCGTCAATTGATTATCTTCCCCTATTCCCTTGTTGACTTTGTTTCTTTCAATAGATTACAGATTACCTTCTCTTACATGTAAGCCACTCAGCCACTGGGGGAGGGGAGTTGGGGGGGGGGGGGGGGGAGGGAGGGTGGCACATACAAATCTTTTACCTAAACCCAATGCCGAAATGGAATGTACTCACTGAGACGAAATCCTGCCAACACTTGTCAGAGAAGTCACACACGAACTGATCTGCGCAGCAGACTGTAGTCTGAATGATAATCTTGTCAGGTCGCTCGTCCCTCAAACGGATTTTTTTTAAAACTCCCCCCCCCCCCCTCCCCCTAAACTCCACTGCAACACGATTCCTCCCCTTTTTCCCGCTCAGGTTCTCTCTACCGACCGCCTGTATTTGTGTGTTGTTCAGCTCAATGGCAACGCTCGCGTTGCGCGCTAGCAACAACTACCCTTCAACCTCAGGTTGAACAAGTCTTTCTGGAGATACCAGCCGCCGTGGCAACGTGGTTAGCGTCGCGGACTCCCGGCTGGGAGGTTGTGGGTTCGATTCCCATCAGAGCCATGTGGGATTTTTCTGTCCCGACCGGCTCCTACCCAGAGTTGAGTTTGCTACGGCCTCAGTTGGGAAGACTGGGACCACACAGTCGAGTTTCATCCCCTAAATGGATGCGTCTCTAAGAGTCTTGGTCGAATTTCCCACCAACACTGCAGGAGTCTGTACCTCTCGGGCCTGGTTGACGCCGGGGAATACTATGAGAGTGGACGTGGGGTGCAGCCCTGTCATACAGTCTCAGATCTGAATGGAAATCCATGGCGTCATCTTCATGATCCTCATTCTCATCGATCAACATCGTAAGAAAAAAGGTCTTTGTGGAGGTGCCATGAGCTCTTCCAGAAGATATCATACCCCTGCCCTGTTAGGTCTGCCCTGTTAGGTCTACGTGAGCAAATTTGTCTTTTTTGTCAGTCTCTCTGACAGGTTTAACCCCTTTACTGTCTTCGGTTTTCTGCTCTTGTTTCCCAACTCACCGATTTTTGTTTCAGTCTTTACACTTTCCCCTTTAGATCTAGTTGCAAAGTGAGGCAACTGCAGGCGGAGATCTACACAAATTTTTAAAATTGTTTATAAGGCTCCGCCGAAAAAACGTAGGAAAACGATTCACAAGACAAAACACGACGCGTTTCGACCTCTTAGGTTTTATTCTGGCAATCACTTATCTTCATCCAATTCGGCGCAAGATGGGCGTTGAATCAACGCCCGTCTTGCGCCGAATTGGATGAAGATAAGTGATTGCTCGTTCATTTTCGTTGACCTGAGTGTTGTGTATCTTGCCTGAAAAAGACCTAAGAGCTCGAAACGCGTCGTGTTTTGTCTTGTGATTAGTTTTTCTACGTTTTTCGGCGGAGCCTTATAAATACTTTTTGTAACTTTCCCTCTTGTTACAATTTGTTTATAACGACACAGATGTTTTTTCCATGCAACATGGTAGTGAGATACATTGCTCTTTTACTTCATCTTGTATCATAATGATGTTTTACTGAAGAAGAAAATGATCTAGCAATGATGAATCAGCGGAATGGATGCAGCTCTCAGAACGGCCTCATTTTAGTTGCCGTGATAATGTCAATACTTTAGCCAGTAGTGCGTAAGTGTGTGTGTGTGTGTGTGTGTGTGTGTGTGTGTGTGTGTGTGTGTGTGTGTGCGCGCGCGCGCGCGCGCGCGCGTGTGTGCGTGCGCATGGGTGCGTGCGTGCGTGTATGTGTGTGTGCGTGCGTGCGTGTGTGTGTGGTGTGTGTGTGTGTGTGTGTGTGTGTGTGTGTGTGTGTATGTGTGTGTGTGTGTGTGTTTGCGGGAAGTGGGATGTGTGTGCCCTGAACTGGCCGGGGGAAGGGTGGTGGTTGTCAACTATGCGTATGATAAAAGTAAACACGCGCGCACACACACACACACACACACACACACACACACACACACACACACACACACACACGTGCGCGCGCACACATACAGAGAGAGAGAGGAGAGAGAGAGAAGAGAGACAGAGACAGAGACAGAGACAGAGAGGGGAGAGAGGGGGAGAGAGGGGGTGAGAGAGAGAGACAGAGACAGAGACAGACAGACAGAAGAGAGAGAGAGAGAGAGAGAGAGAGAGAGAGAGAGAGAGGGACAGACAGGACAGACAGACAGACAGAGAAACAGAGGTGGCCATTCGGCCGTGAGGACAAAGTCCAGGAAAATCACAACATTTTCACCCACATTTTCAGAACCAGCTGGGCTGACAAGCAAGCCGTATCAGCGACAGGGACAACAGCGTTCACCTGTAGGAGGCGGCCCGCAGACACTCACAGTCCGTCAGCTGCAGGCTGTATCAGCGACAGGGACAACAGCGTTCACCTGTAGGAGGCGGCCTGCAGATACCCACAGTCCGTCAGCTACAGGCTGCATTAGCGACAGGGACAACAGCGTTCACCTGTTGGAGGCGGCCCGCAGACACCCACAGTCCATCAGCTACAGGCAATGCCCACGTGCAGCATGCCGAGGCCTCGGGCAGACTGGTGCTATAGGCCTGGAGGAGAAGACAGGCCAGTGAGGGGCCTTCAGGCCTCGGGCAGACTGGTGCTATTGGCGTGGAGAAGACAGGCCAGTGACAGGCCTTCAGGCCTCGGGCAGACTGGTACTATTGGCGTGGAGGAGAAGACAGGCCAGTGAGAGGCCTTCAGGCCTCGGGCAGATTGGTGCTATTGGCGTGGAGGAGAAGACAGGCCAGTGAGAGGCCTTCAGGCCTCGGGCAGACTGGTGCTATTGGCGTGGAGGAGAAGACAGGCCAGTGAGGGGCCTTCAGGCCTTGGGCAGACTGGTGCTATTGGCGTGGAGAAGACAGGCCAGTGACAGGCCTTCAGGCCTCGGGCAGATTGGTGCTATTGGCGTGGAGGAGAAGACAGGCCAGTGAGAGGCCTTCAGGCCTCGGGCAGACTGGTGCTATTGGCGTGGAGGAGAAGACAGGCCAGTGAGGGGCCTTCTGGCCTTGGGCAGACTGGTGCTATTGGCGTGGAGAAGACAGGCCAGTGACAGGCCTTCAGGCCTCGGGCAGATTGGTGCTATTGGCGTGGAGAAGACAGGCCAGTGAGAGGCCTTCAGGCCTCGGGCAGATTGGTGCTATTGGCGTGGAGAAGACAGGCCAGTGAGAGGCCTTCAGGCCTCGTGCAGACTGGTGCTATTGGCATGGAGGAGAAGACAGGCTACTGAGGGGCCTTCAGGCCTCGGGCAGACTGGTGCTATTGGCGTGGAGAAGACAGGCTACTGTGGGGCCTTCAGGCCTTGGGCAGACTGGTACTATTGGCGTGGAGAAGACAGGCTACTGAGGGGCCTTCAGGCCTCAGGCAGACTGGTGCCATTGGCGTGGAGGAGAAGACAGGCTACTGAGGGGCCTTCAGGCCTCGGGCAGACTGGTGCTATTGGCGTGGAGAAGACAGGCCAGTGAGAGGCCTTCAGGCCTCGGGCAGACTGGTGCTATCGGCGTGGAGAAGACAGGCCAGTGAGAGGCCTTCAGGCCTCGGGCAGACTGGTGCTATTGGCGTGGAGAAGATAGGCCAGTGAGGGGCCGTCAGAGATGGTGCTGCAGCAGACAGTGCATTTCGTAACAAAAGGCGGAAAAACCACTCAACATGAGTAGGAATGAAAAGAAGAAGAAGAAGAAGAAAAAGAAGAAGAAGAAGAGGAGGAGGAAGAAGAAGAAGAAGAAGAACAACAACAACAACAACAAGAGCAGGAGGAGGAGGAGGAGGACGAGGAGAAGGAGGAGGAGAAAGCAAATAAAACTAAGAAGAAGAGGAAGAAGAAAATGATGATGATGATGATGAAGAAGAAGATGAAGAAGAAGAAGAGGAGGAGGAGGAGGAGAAGAAGGAGGAGGAGAAAGCAAATAAAACAAAGAAGAAGACAAAGACGAAGAAGAAGAATGGTAAAAAGAAGGAAGAAGAAGAGGAGGAGGGGAAAATAGAAGAAGAAGATGAATAATCAGAAGACGAAGGCAAATCATTGCATATCCAATGAATATATTTGACAAACTGAAACCGAAACTATGTTTTGACAAACTGAAACCGAAACTGTGTGACCTGAAACCGAAACTGTGTTTTGACAAACTGAAACGACAAACTGAAACCGAAACTGTGTTTTGGCAAACTGAAACGACAAACTGAAACAGAAACTGTGTTTGACAAACTTAAACCGAAAACTGTGTGTTTGCGTGTCGCCAACACAAGCTTTCAAGCTGAACAACACGGCTCTCACACTTTACGGATGTGACACGACATATCGGAAAACCCAAGAGTGCGCAGATTGCATTTGTGACATAGGCTGTTACCATCACGCCATCTTCGCACCGATGATTTATGGCAGGGTCCCCCCCCCCCCTTTTTTTTTCTTGTTTACTTTCTTTTTTCTTTTATCGGAAATGAAATGAGGCAGGGAACAGTAAACGATAAACAGTAAACAAGTTGGGTATTTTTTGCTCCCATAAGAAAACCTAACACAGAGTAACTTTTATTCAAGACTGGCACAGCCTTTTAAACTTGAATAAAGTCAGACAAATACATAGACGAACAATCTAATAGTGGGGGAAAAAACAAGCGCAGGCCAACAACTGAACTCTCTCCATAATAATGACTTGGCAAAGATTTGGACTTAAGGAGGGAGGGCAGGAATTTGAAGATGGAGAAACTGGGAACATGAAATTAAGAAAATATGTTACAGATATGAAAACTCTTCACTAGCTGCATAAGGGAACCATCACAATCCTTTTTGAAGGCAGATATATTTGTATTGCCTGCTCCGAGGCCTTTCATCCGCTGGGTCGGACTCATCAGGGAGACACGGCTGGTTGTGTCTGCGCTCCTGGCGTCAAATAGAGACACACCACAGTCCATAATACTGTGGTGTTCTCACCACCAAGAGTGCAAAAAAGAATCCAATAGCACCCCCAAAGCAGCCAGCGAAGAGTAGTAAATGAAACCAAACGAAAGTGTGGGGAGGAAAAAAGTTGCTGAAAAACTAAAGACATTATGCAAACAGTATAAAATATAGGGGACAATCTTTGAGCCTACGCTTGAGGATCCACCCAAAGATGCAAGGGAGATCAAAAGACAAACACACAGACGGACAGAAACAAATACAAATAACCTCAATTTGATCAAAACAAAATCGGAAATGAAATGAGGCAGGGAACAGTAAACGATAAACAGTAAACAAGTTGGACTCTTCCCAGTCTGTGTGTGCGTGAGAGATAGAGATAGAGAGAGAGAGAGAGAGAGAGAGAGAGAGAGAGAGAGAGAGGAGAGAGAGAGAGAGAATACGCAGGTGAAAAAAAGAGTGTTTGTGTTTGTTCTTTTTTTTCTTTCTCCTTCAAATCTACCCCCACTTGCCCGGCTACAGTACAGGCGGCGAAAGCAGAGGACACCTGTTTGCTCTGGATGCCTACCTACACAGCAGAGTGCCGTTTCCGCCATGTTGGTCCTCGGCAGTTGGTTTTCTTGTCATGGGCTGTGGCAATGGGTACTGTCACTTACATCATCAAGGCACGACACTCGCCTTGGGGACCCGGTTCAACTGCTCACCAACAGCAGCCAAAGCAGAGCGTTGTTTGTTGGACTTGAGAGATTCTGATGTGACACAATGCGCCCTTTCTACCGGAACACTCGCGTCACTCGTCACACTGACACCGGAGCAGCTTCATCAGCCTGTCCACAGATGCCCACAGAGTCTGGCTGCCAGTAGAATGTGACCGACGATGCTCATTTCATCCCCCTTCTCCCATCGGAAAAAATCTGGCGTCAACCTGAAGACCAACACGGCGAGAAGGGGCGCCCTGGTGAATTGTTTTCAGTCCCAAATGGTCACAGTTATCATCACACAGGCGGACTGCCGCTTCGAGATTTTTGCTTTTCTTCCCCCCACCCCACCCCTTTAAATCCCTTTATTGTTTGGAGCCCATACATGACCGTTGCTTGAACCACCCTGAATTCCTGAACTGGTGTGTGCGTGTGTGTGTGTGTGTGTGTGTGTATTTCTTTGTCTCTAATATCACTCTGAAATCTGATAGCTACAACATGTTTTTTTTTTAAAGCTTTTCTACCGCCAATATTCTTTAGACATACACCTTAGATAGCAGTGTCCCCACGTGCGTGTGTGTGTGTGTGTGTGTGTGTGTGTGTGTTCTCAATTCGCTTCGTAGTTTGAGAAATGGATACCAGGAACAACCGTTGGTTGTTCGTGACAATTGGGTATGCTGCTAAAATAGTCATGGATACCAGCCGACGTGGCGAAGTGGTTAGCGTTGCGGAATCCTGGCTGGGAGGTCGTGGCCGGGTTCGATTCCCATCAGAGTCATGTGGGATTTTTCTGCTCCAACCGGCTCCTACCCAGAGTTGAGTTTGCCACAGGCTCAGATGGGAAGACTGGGACCATACAGTCGAGTTTCATCCACTTAATGGATGCGTCTCTGAGAGTGTTGCTCAAATTTTCTGACCAACACTGCAGGTTTCTGTATCTCTTGGGCCTGGTTGACGCCAGGATATATTATGAAAGGAAGCGTAGAGTACAGCCCTGTCATGCAGTCTCAGACCGGAATGGAAATCCGTAGCATCATCTTAATCATCCTCATTCTCATCGATCAGCATAAAAAAAGTCTCAAACTCTGTGGCCCTTCATGCCCTGCTCTCGCAGTGACCTCAGTTTTGATGTCCTCTCCACGTCTGTGGCCTTGGTTTGGTTCCGTCGGGGTCACCGGTACCGGCGAGTCCATGGGGGCTGTCGTTGGACGGACGTGGTGGCACCCTCCGGAGGGAGAGCTCACTCATGCTGGCTCCGCGACTAAGCAATTATTGTCATCAGTAGGGGGCTGGCTTAGTAGGTGGTGTCCTGCGTATGTTAGATCAGAACAGGCGCCACTGAACATCACCGAAGTGACTCAGCAGCAGTGCAGTGTCTCCTCCCATGGGTTGCCTCTTGACGACTTGACATTGACTGCTCCCTGTGGATTGCCAGTGCAGGGGCTGCGGCGGGACTGACCAGGGGCCGTACTTATATGTTGTCGGTAATGGGGAAGTGACCTACTACCTCGTTGTAAGCTCGAAGGTCCGTTACTTGCAGATCCATATGTCGAGAGTAACCTTTAACCTCGTGGTTTGCAGTGGGTGAGGGGTGGATAACGTACAACGAGGATAGGGCACCAGTTCGCCCTGGGTTAGATCAAAACAAAGCCATTGGACACGTTCAATGATCACGAACTTCACGCAAAGTTAAGATTTCGTCGTCACATCTTCCAGCTGACAGACACTCTCGAGAAGACAATGAATTTGATTTGCACAGCCTGAGACACGGAACTCGGCCCACTGCTCTGCAAGTGTGTCTGTAGCTCCCAAGTTCGTCTGCTACGATAGTTGGCTTAGCTCTTCGTGTGTGTGTGTGTGTGTGTGTGTGTGTGTGTGTGGGTAGGCTAAATCTGTCTTCGTGCCTGTGTGTGTCACTGTTACGTTGTGTCAGTGTCTGTGCGTGTGAGTGTGACTTCATCATGTTTATGGCCTTTTAATAGTTTAATCAAATTTGTTTTAGTTAAGCTGCTTTTTCAGTCTTTGTGTGTGTCTGTGTCAGCGTGTTTGTGGGCATGCGCAGAAGGTTGGCGGTTATTCAAGACATGCGCTCGAGCTGACCCCCTTTTTATCTGACCTTCACCCTTTACTTTCCAGATACTTCGTAGTCTACAACCGAGACAAAACCCAGAGGATATAGGTAGGGAAGTAGAATGCGCTGAACCCACAGGGTTTGTTCCCAGGAGTTAATCTCGTTGTAGAAGTAAGTTTACCGACGACATATAAGTATGGCCCCAGGTTGTGGCTGTGGACGGGGTGTCGGAATGAGGGGCGTGGTGCAATGCCATTGAGGTGGCACAGAAAGTGGGACAGAAAAAAAAAGGTCACGGATACCACAAGGGCGGTCGACTCTCGCTATGTCAGTGATTTCTTCTGCTGTATTTACACACGTGCAGCCCGCTTCGCACACTTTGCATCCTGCTCGATGTTGCTGATCCTCAGGAGATGGTAGAGTTGTGACCTGGTCTTAGTGGAAGCTAAACAATAAGCCTGAGACACACCCCAGAACATTTCAGGACATGGGGGTGGGTGGAACAGAGGCCTGGGAGCTTAACGGTACATACATTCATAAAATGGTACCAGCACTTAAATAAGCTGCCGACGTGCAATATCTTCTTTCAATAGCCTATGTCGACAGCTGCAAGACTGTTCAACAATTACCATGACTGTATTCACTTCTATGTTCTGGGACAAGTGAATGTGGTGGATCTGTAATGTGTTATCAAAAACAACATACTTTTCAAATACGAGCAAAAAGAAAAAAAAACGCCGTTTTTCCAATCACTGGAGTCTAAAATCTTACCCCCGTAATGTTCTCTCTCTCTCGTCATACAACCCTCCTGATATTGATCTCCCCTTTTCCTTTCTAAAACACACAATAAAAGAAGACGGATGAATTAAAATGCATGTTTAGTACGTTTCTGTTACCGTGCCAGCGTTTGTTTACTTGCGGCAGGCCAATATGTTTTCATGGAAATGAAAATCTTCAACTTCACACACACTCAAGCTTTATCTGACGTGTACTGAAGCGCTTTGCTTTTTTTCTTCTCCACATGTTGTCGACGGGGTGTGAAAAGGTGGACGTCTGCCTTCATATCCGTATATGTATGTATGTGTATATTTAATTATAAACAAAACTTGCTCTTATGTCTTAGATTGAAGAAATACGGGGAGATAAGCATTCATATCTGCAGTGGTAGATAATTCTGCCTAACTAACAGTAGTTGGGTGGGTTAATGGGGAAAAATGAAATAAATGCTTCTCAAAATGAGCCTTCAGCAAGCTTACTGTCTCCAAAAGGAGACATTCTCCAATGGGGATGAAACTCACTAGCACTGGTCAAATACCGATATTTCGAAACCTGATTGTTTCTCCTCAGTGACCGCGGAAACTGGTAATTGGACTCCTCTGCCTTTTCGGTTTTAACAAGAATGCTATCCTAGAAAAGTCTGGTGTGCAATACCGTAGTATGTTTGTTGAGTTTTCAAAAAACCAACCAAAGGTGCCACCTAAGAAGCAAAAGAAAATCATGAAAGAGCAAAACAAGCTACATTTTCTTATGAAAAGTAGGAAATATAAAAAGATGACCTCTTAAGACACAAGTGCTGAGGGTCAGTTCTTGGAATGAATCCGCAAGGAACTAAATTACAATACACTCATAAAT